>OX235279.1:129845406-130505693 GCA_944472155.2 Trichobilharzia szidati | reverse complement strand
CGGTGGCTTTCGCCGAGCTCTTGGTTTCTTCGAGGACCAACGGATATTCGGTTGCTTGTGTATTATTGGCTATGCTCAGTTCCAGGCTCATTGGATTGGCTTCTAATTAGGCCGGTTTCTGACGGTGGGTACATCGATGGTCTTCGCGGCCTATTTTGTCTAGGAAAAATCTTCTCAATATGTTTGTTGAACTTATATGGTCCAGGGTATGGGGTTTCATAGGGCGACGCACAGAGTCACGACGAACAAATACATGTGACGGAGTTTTCAAACATTGATGAACAAGGACATCTATCGACTGTGGTAATAGGGTAGCAGAATTAACTTAACGCATTACGTTTGTAAGCCTGCTGACGGAGGAGGCGTGATCTAATGCTGGTGGGAAGCTAGAGGGAGAAACAAACTCACCTGGCAGTCGTAGTTTTGTGCCATATACTGGCTTGTCAGCAGTACAACCAGAATCAGTTTTCAAGGCATTTCGTCTGCCTTAGGGAACCGTACGGTAGTGATTCGGTCCAGTGTATATTGTTTGCAGCTGATAACCCAGCCTTTAACTGTCGATGCAGACGCTCGACCATACCCATAGCTTGAGGATGGTAGACCGTTTATCTAAAAGGTATACAACCTAGGTATTTGTCAAGGCAATGAATAAGCCACTTTCGAAATGCCGCCTGCCATCAGTTGTTATGGAGAATGGACATTCAAAGTTTGCGATTCATCGTTTGACAAAGACGCGTACGACTGTTTCAACAGAATCATCCTTGAGGGGTACTGCTTCAGGCCATCGTGTGAAAGAGTCGATGCAGGTTAGCATATAGGTATATCCATGAGATTCTGGAATGGGTCCAACAAAATCTACATGAACGTGTTCAAAACGAGCATCATGGATAAGGAAGGTACCGAGAGGGCTTTTGGTGTGTCTCACTATCTTACACTTTTGGCAAGCTAAGCACCTGTGTGCCCATTCCCCTACTTCTTCATTAATTCCGGGCCAACAAAACCGACCATTTACGAGCTTGACAGTAGTTCGAATACCCGGGTGGGATAAGTCATGCAACGTATTGAAAACGTTACGGCGATAACTTTTAGGCACGATGGGGCGAGGGGTACTCGTGGAATTGTCACACAGAATAGTTTCTCCACCCATACCTAGAGGTTTCTCGGTTAATTGCAGAGTTGTTTTCGACAACTCATGTTGGAACTCGGCATCTTCTTTTTGAAGACGAGCCAGTTTTTACAAGGTCTGTGCCGTCTATTTGGGTGTGGGAAAAATGCGCGACAAGGCATCTGTCACAGTGTTGTTCACTCCGGATACAAGGCGAATATCCTATGTAAACTGTGAAACGTAGTCCAGTTGTAGAGATTCTCTAGGTGAATACTTATCTGAAGTTGAGTTCAGAGAGTAAGTCAGAGGTTTGTGGCCAGTGGAAATTATAAATTCACGACCCTCCACTGAATGTCGAAAATGACGTTTAGCACAGTACATTGCCAGAAGTTCTCTGCCAAACGTGTTGTACTTCGTTTCTGCTAATTGAAGGCGCCTCGAGGAAAAGACGAGTTTCTGCCACTCATTGTTGACTAGTTGTTGCAAAACTGCGCCGCTTACAGTGTCTGATGCATCAACCGAGATACTTAACGGTGCCGTTGAATCATGATACATAAGAAGAGTGGCACCTGCTATAGCTTTTCTAACCTGAAAGAAAGCATTTTAAGCAGACGTTTCAAGTTCGATGGACTTGTTGTCCCCTCGAAAAAGGTCTGTTATTGGCTGAACGAGGGAAGCACAGTTCGGAATCAACCGTCGGTAATAACTTACCAAGGTGGTGAAAGTGCGAAGACTTTTCAGTGTCTGTGGCTCCGAAAGGTTCAGTATCGCCTCAACGTTACTAGCAAGTGGGCGAACGCCCATGCAGTCAATGGTGTGGCCCAGAAAGTCGGTGAGTCAGCACCTATCTGATACTTTTGAATATCAATGGTAACATCATGTAGGCATAACCTTTCAAATGCAAAGATCAAGTGTCTAAGGTGGGTTTCCTTGTCTGGACTGGCAATGAGGCAGTCGTCTAAGTATGCGTATACAAAGTCGAAACTTCGTTGATGTAGCGTTGGAATGTCTCTGCTGCATTTCGTAGACCGAATGGTATACGAAGAGATTCGAAAGGTTGGAGAGGCGCAATGATAGCCGTTTTCGGAATATCTTCTGGTGCCATCGGGATTTGATTAAACGCTTTAACCAAGTCTAATTTTGAGAATATAGTTGAGCCTGATATTGTTACCGCCAAGTCGTGTATATGAGACAATGGATAGCAACCAGGGGTTGTTTTGGCGTCCACTCACTAGCAGTCACCAGTGGGTCGCCAATCGTTACTATCTTTCTTCGGTACCATATGCAGTGGAGATGTCCACGGGTTATTCGATGGCCGAATGATGCCAGGGGTGAACATATGGAGAAATTCGTTTCTAGCCAATCGTAGTTTGTCAGGAGTAAGTCGTTGTGGTTAAGATGTCACAGGTTGTCCTGTGGTTGTGGTATGGTGCATAACATTGCTGGTTATTCACAGTAGGTCACTAAACGGGCAACTGAATTCCGGGTAAATGTCAACAATCGACTGGAAAGTTGAAATGAATGTAGCCTTCTTAACCAGTGCCAAACTGGGACCTTCATAGGTGATGCCTTTGATAGGCAGTCAGGTGGTACCATCTATTAGTTGTTTTTGGCGGAAAACTGTAATAGTTAAGTAGGTCAATGCCGATGATAAGCATGGTGACGTCAGTGAGAAGTCAAATCCACTGAATAGGTTTACGTAAGCCTACGTTCAGATAGGCGCATTTCCTACCAAATGTCGCGATCGGTTTTCCATTAGCAGCCTGTAAGTTGAAGGTATGGTCCTTCTGTCAATCAGCCCTTGTAGTATGCGAGACACTGACTTCGGCACCTGAGTCAACCAACTACAGGTTTGGCTTGACTATATCACGGACATATTGTAGGTGGCTTGTGTCACCAAGAACGGTTGTCACTAACGCGTGCCAGAGGGATAGTTTCTCATAGTCTTCGAGTCATTGCCAAAATTACAAGGTTTTCGGCAACATTTCGCTTCCTGGTCATAGGTATTGTGATACCAACACCAGTCAGGGATTTTAAGTGAACGTCGTTTGGATTATGACCAACCACAGGGGTTTCGCCATTGAGAGGAATTCCGAAGATGATAGGAGGAAATATGGGACCTATTCAACCTAAGTAGTTGCTGAACGGAGTTGCATAACTCTATTACTGCAGTGTCCCTATTCGAAGTCCATTGAGCAACTGAGCACATTTCAGTGACTGGCCGACGTGTCATTTTAACAGTTTTATCGCAGAAGTACCCAAATCGTCTGTAATAACACCTGTAATAAAGTGTCACAAACACAGCCTGTACTGACTGTGGCGATTTGGATGAGAACAGCTTTCTGAAGTGTCCTTCATCGAACTGACGTTGGCCAATAACTTCTCGCATTCTCGTTAGCAAGTTCATAGCCAACTGATAACCTAACTTGACGTTGCGAACTAGTTCGTCGAGACGCTGACGATCCGTGAGGTCGTTTCTCTTTAGGAGGGCTGCTTTAAGCACGCCATTCGGGTCACTTACTTCTCGGCTTGACATCTGCACGATTACGCACTTGATTAATTTCTTTGGTAGAGCGTGGATAACTTCAAGGAACTATGAATGTTGATCAGTGGTGCCATGCTGACTGAAATCACACTCGGCTATCTGAAACCGTGATTCCACATTACCTGGCCATAATGGCATGAGCTGAATGGTTTTGCCACTCGGTCGAATACAGATAACTTTAGGCGTATGGCCACTCGTTGCGAAATATATACTTTAAAAATAGTACGGCATGAAGTTCGCCGTAAGCTCACCAGTTTAGAGGCTGAGAGTGTTGACTTTCACAGATAGTAAGAAGTATACTAACGCAATATCTAATACCCACAACTTCTATAGTATTCATTCCGCGTAGACCAAAGGCCGAGCAAACCAGCAGGATTGATTGGCCAAATTATGAATTATGTTTTGGGACCAAATTGGAGTGCAAGATAATTGCTTGACCAGATAGTGACCGTGCACGAACGAACGAATGTAACACGACGACGTGCCAAATAGCGTGGATGCTTGGCCAGAAGCCTTCAGCTAAACAAATTGACGAAAACAGTGAGGGTTAGCATCCAATGTTCAGTGATGAATTCTGTAGCTAGTAATTCTGGGAATATCCCACCGCTATAACCTCAATCTATCAGTAGTACACAGTTTATTGCAAACATTCTCTGTCCTGTTTGATTATCCACATACGTTTTGCTTTTCATGCTTCCAGCCAGTTTCACACAAAGTCTCCTATCCAGAGATGATGCAACCTAAAATTTCACCTGAGTTGAACAGGTGCATGTTTGATTGCCATTTCTTGCAAAGGCTCATATCACTCTGCTTTTTAGGGTTTAACAAGGCGGAATTTTTTACAGTGGGCTGACACGTTTCCCTCCTTCAATACCTTTCACATTAGTGATGCCAGCTTATCTGCGGAGGACTTTCGGCACATCTGAGGGACTTTCATCTAGCTACTATTCTTCACCAGCTTGCTTTCAATGACTACATGTCACTCAAGGCCTCTTCTGATGTCTGACGATTGGTATTCACTGACATTTCTGTAACTTCTGGTGGTATTTTTGGACTAATTGCAGGCAGTGGTTTCTTTAAGGACCTTTTGAAGTTATCAAATCTGCAGCCCCTCTGTTCTTCCTCTTTGGTAATTAGGCCCCTTCACCACCTTTCCTACTGGATAGTGACCTGGTTTTCTGATGACGCGATATGAGGTATCTCCTGCCTGTGGCGTTTTCTGTTCCAGTAGGTAATGTATCGTAGAACTATCCTTAATCTTACAAGGCATTGATCACCTATCCGTTCAGTCCATTGAAGATTAAATCTAGCTTCACCCTTCGTAGTGTATCTTTGCAGTGGATTATCTGTTTCACTATGCCTCTCTCTTTCTTCTATTAGCCCCCACGGGTCCATAGGGAGACATTCCTTATCTCGCTTATACCACGTTCTTAAGACTGCGATACAGATTTCCTTCAGCATCACTTTTAAAGGGTTCCATTATTTTTCCACACAGGTTTCCTCGCTAATGCTGCATGACAGTTTTCTGAGAGGGTTTTATTAGCCCAAGTCATTTTATATCTTTGACAATCAATGAATAAGTTATATTGCCTCATATCTTTGTGATTTCGGGTTTCTTCAGCGACTGGAATGACTTACGGAATTGGGTTCGCCAGCTTCACTTCTAACCTCTTGCCTAGGAGCAATTAGAAAAGTAGTGTGTCTGTATACTGGTGGAGGTCTGACCACCGAACTGAAAGCACACTATTGGGCACAAGTCTATGCATTCCAAGCAATCTGAAAATCATACTGTTGAGTTTTTGGAAAGGCATTTACCTTTGTCTAGTATTGTTTTTCCAAATAAATGTTTAATGCTGTAATGTCAAGATATAAGGTAATCTCGTGCCGTCTACTTGATTATCTTCAGGAGTTGAACTGGTGATCTGACAAATTGACTACAGGATCCTGTTAAGATTTTCTAGTTGCCTGTAGAATTTCTTTGGATAATGTGCATTTTTGGATTTTTATGAGAAAGAGAACGAAAATAAGCCGTTATTTATCACGATCACAGTTTTGAAGGCGAAAGACTGTGATTTCATTTTGACCGATTATGCAAAATTCAGACCTAAGTATTTGCTGTCCATGTACTGACACACTTTTATGATGGATGTGGAGTCAGAAATTCTCTTTGTTTTATCTACGTATTCAGGAATTCTCACTTATCAATAACTTGGTCTTAATACTAATGACGCAATGTGTAGTTTCTGAATTTTTATTAACCATTCTAATATTTAGCCTCATGTCTAGTGATATTTCTCCAGTAATCTTATTCATATATTGTAGCTTACATTTTCTAACATATTTTCGATTATTATATTCTAATTGCAGTAATTAGTGTATCTGTTTGTTGTTCTAGCACCTTCACCTGTTTAATCAGGCTACTCTGGTGACATTGTGCTCTCAGCTTCAAACGCCAAAGCGTTATCCCCTAGACCACTTGGGCCACGACAGCCACCTCTTGTGCAACGGGTCATATTAATTTAATTTAATTTGAGATTTTCCCGTCGATTGATTGAACCAAAGTGCTCCGTCTCAGGTTGACATGTCGGCTTCTTGTGCAGAGGCTTCGAAGATGTCTGGGCATTTAATTAGAATTTAATTTGTGGATGGTGACTAGCAGTGTAATGCAGGTACATCCAGTGACGAGTCCCAAATAGGACGAAATGCGCATCCTGGATTCCACTGATAATCACTATCCACAAATTAAATTCTAATCAAATGCCCAGACATCGTCGTAGCATATGCACAAGAAGCCGACATGTCAACCTGAGACCGAGCACTTCGGTCCAATCAATCGACGGAAAAAACCTCAAACTCAATTAGACTTGTTTCATGGTTATTTAATTGGCGAAAAAGGGAAACTAATCATAGTTGACAGCCGAATGTGAAGGTATTAAATTGTAAAGATATTTTAAGCCAGTGGACATAGTGACACTTAAAACATAAGAAGATCAGTGAATCTACTAAATCCAAATGCTCACTGATAGTTTATGTTGATTCGCTTAGTCTCCTTTTATTTATTTAGAGTACAGTGCAAGTGAATACATGGATGAAAACCTATTTTTTCACAAGTAGTCCACTCTGGCAAGTAATTAGCAGCTTGGTCAGGATATGACACCCGCAAATTACTATTCCAGTGTTAGTGTCCGGCAATTACCTTGTTGTCCAAACAAAATGCCTAATGACAGGTTAACCACTGACGTTAGCATGATAGTCTTCATCAGCTCAGATTGTGTTGGTGTTAAAGGTGACAAATTCCAGTTTACTGGTCCAAAATTATTTACATAAACTGTACACTCACGGAATATTTCTAGAAGTCAAGTGACGATTGAAATCTAGCACTTATGGAATATCAGTAATAAACATTTTGAATACATATCGTGGTAAACAACACTTGTTAACTCCAGGAAGTAAGCAATAACCATTACCCGTCAGCTGATTAACCAACCACTGGACTATCTAAAGACATTCTGAATAGGAATCACAGGACACCAACCAAAATTCTACTTCTACTGGACCACATCACTACCCGACAAAGCTGAATAAAGTAGACTCTCCTGCTTACTACCTAAAAGGCTAATCACTTATTGTTCTTGCTTCAAATAACTAAAATATTCAAAAGTAGAACCACAAAGCATATGGTCGTGAGGTAAATGCTTTCATTTTCAAAATATAATCGATGTTACGTTGTGTACATTGCGTAAGATACGAAGAATCCTTCTGTAGAGAAATAACAGAAGAGTACTTACTTATTTAATTATTTAAAAATTACCCTTGCTAACGATACACATATTAACAGAGAGAAGACCAGTAGTTCAACGAAGAGTCTCTTTTTGGCGAATTCATTTTTTTAGCTGTGCAATCGGAAATATATACAAAAATATATATGGATTATTTTTTATACATGTATACATTAAGTTTGTCAAACAAAAGTACAGTTGGTTATGGTTATTTTAACTAAACAGGTGAAAATTAATAATTTTTGGGTGGAGTTACGTAATACAAAGAGAATTCAGAGGAATTAGATGTTGGTATAAGAGGACAGTAACAAAAGTGATCAGTTGTCACAAACGATTGTTAAAGAAGAGTTACGTAATAACATGAGTAGTCTGATGAAAGGGTTGTGCTCAAGGTGAACATGGAAACAAAATAAAATACGGAATTACGCAAGAGTTTTAAAGGAATAGACGCGTTTTATGTAGTTATAAGAACAAGCAAACAAGCCAAAGTTAAGTCAGATCAAAAGAGTTGTTACCATGATAGTAGAAGTGGCTGAATAATTTTCTTTCATATGCAGTTAGAAGAACCAGAGCTATGCGTACAAAAGAAAATTATTCAACCACTTCTACTATCATGGTAACAACTCTTTTGATCTGACTTAACTTTTGCTTGTTTGCTTGTTCTTATAACTACGTAAAACGCGTGTATTCCTTTAAAACTCTAGCTGAAATACACATATTGTTTAAGTGTTACGGTCTCGATGTAAACCTCATAAAAGTTTATATGTGTTTATGAGACTCTGCTGCCGTTGGTGCTAATCGTTCCTACATGCGCTAGTGCAAATCTGAAGTTTGTCATAAGCGCCGTTTTATTTCCAACATCAACTGCTTAGGCTTGCTAGCCGAATATACTAACCCTACATGTGACACTAATTATGCTTTACACATACTAGTACTGTCCAAATGATTGATTTGCTACAAACTGACACGAACTTGTCCTTATCTTAGGTGAAGCTGAAGAATATTACTCAACATTCTTTGTTCATTCATGTACGGAAAGATATAACTGAACTTCTTCACAACGAAAATTCACACACTTATATTTACTACCAATGTTGATAAAAGCTCACAACAATTTCAGTCGACAGACATTCGGGCTCATTTACTACACCGAAAAATGACTTTTTTCTCACAAATCAGCCTCTGTATCTAAAATGTTGTTGCGAACAGTATGGTCATTCTTATTTAATTACTCATCCAACACAATGAAATCTTAACGTATATGGTCCTCGTCGCAGCCTCATGAACCTACTATTTCTTTCTATTTTGTCGGGAAAGTTTTAATTTCCCCTAATTGGTCTCATTGTGCTGATTGTACATACATTTTCTGAAACTTAAGCTTTATTCTCATATCTTTACATATCACCTATTACGCCTCTTCCTCTCCACCCCCTAGTTCTCCATCACCCAGTCAGTGACACATGGATTCACATTAGGAATGTTCCTAATTTTGACGGTGAAAGGTATTTCAGGCACCGGATGACAGTTCATACCACTGTTCACTAACACTCAGTCCTCCACCAATCACAGAAATTCAATCACTCTACAACTGATAAGGTTGAACGATAAGTAACCAGGTTAACTGTTTTCTCAATTAGCTTTAAAATAACTCCTTCATTCAAAGATAACATATGAAGATACATCAAATTTTTCATACTAACTCCATCTCTTAATAACTATCTGAATCTTTATGCACCACGCAAACTTTGTTCCTTATAAATTTATATACTGTAGTGATGATCATTAATTTTTCATTCCAGTGTCTTTATTTATCTTAAATAAGCTGAGTACACTACAAATAAGTAGTTTAGCTAATCGGAACAATACTATACATTGATGGTGAAATATATTTCAAAAATATTTCTGGAAGAATTGTACTACTAAACAGTAGATGAACTATTTTCATAAAATTATCATCCAAATGACATTTACTGGTGATTATGTGTAGAATCAAGTCAACGTCTATGTTTTTCTTTTCAACATTCTAATTGCATCACATGCGTGTTAGAGGCTCCAAATTTTTGCCGACTACGCAAGTATTCCAAGTTCGATTCCTCGAAAGCGTACTCTTAAATCTTTCCCAGTTTACTGGTGGATAGTAAATCGGAAACATAGAGAGGGTTGGGTGAGAGGCTAGCAAACCAACACTATAAACAAACGACACCACCACTTCTGGAATTTCAAAGCTTGAACTCCGATGTTTCATTTGGAAAGTAATCAATGAGAGATAAGTGGATCAAATGACAAGATGCTGTTATGTCATTTATAATCATCTTGCTTATGAGATATATAAAATCATAATAATAGACAATAGCATTAGGAAAACAATGTTCGCTTACGCCATAGTCTGTGTGACATTAAGCATGCTTACTCACAAGTCGTTAAGTTCATAGAAAAGCGTCCTAACACAAAATAAATCACGAGAAAAATTATACAAAGGCTATTCTAACACTGATTAAACATATTCTGCAATAATTTTGGTTTTATTATAATTATGTGAAGAAATTTCGTATGTATTTTATCCGCTAGAGTAGTACTAATTATCGCCTATCCTAGCCGTATTAACAACTGCATTTATTGTATCAAATTAACTAATAGGAGGGAACAGAAATAAGGTCAGGTTTTTTCTTGTGAAACATGTTTATCCACCTCTACTTATTCCAGTTCCCTTCGTCTCCTCTTAATTCTAGAATTTTTAATGGTACTACGGATAAATAAACTCTGGTTGCACTCATGCTTCATGTTTTATTACTGTACAAAAAAATCATTAAATGGCTTTCTAGTAGAAATACTTCCGGTATTATATATTTAAATTTATCTACAATAACTTGTGTAAGAAAAGATATGAATTAAAAACTCTCTGTCGAGCAAATATCTTTTTTTTTTGCTTTCTTCAAACTAAATAATGGAATGAGATGCATGAGAATTGTCCATGTATTCATAGAGTTAAGTATAAATTGTGTCAGTAGGTGAATTACACTAAGTGCTGCGTGTGTTTTGTTTTAGAAAATTTCCTCCCCACATATTTGATAATTAATGAGTAAATATCCCTCATATACACTGAAATAACGAAACATTGGTCTTTTACAGTATTTAAGTAATATGGTATCAGAGATTCACAAGGAGAGTTTTTTTACAAATTAGTAGTTTAGTACTGGTGTAAAATCATCTTTTCCGGAGTATGGTTCTCTGGGCATTGGATCAGAATTCGTGGTTAAATACTGTATAATTTACTTGCTTAATGTTGCATTAAGGAAAATAATTGGTACTTTTATGTTTAATGATTACAAACAACGCAGCAATAGGAAGATAATAAATTGAATTTTTCTTATGGTTACAATTTTGCAATATAATAACCATTGCCAAGTATTCAAGTTATTTTATTTCTCTGATTACTTCATTAATTTTGGTTTCTCGTCACTGATAAACAACAGGATATGGTAATGCTTCAAATGAAGTCACTGATAAAGTAAAAAGAACCCTGAATGTTTTCGTTTGTTTATCTGAATATACGTATTATCATGTACTAACTAAAGGCGTAATAAGCATGCGTAAACAAGAAGGCTTCCCCTCAAATCATCCACAACCCGTAGGAAGTTCATGTTTATGCGCCCCATGTAGGTGATCTAAAAATGTTTATGAATCTTAGAGATTTAGTAACATTAATATAGTAAATTGTGTAGAGGGAATACACTGATAAAATCACTAGAATTAATTTAAAATCAATAAGGCCAGTTATTAACAAGATAATCATTTACAATAATTGACTCAGATGCAGAATTCAACCTTTCGGAGGATACAGTTTGTAGGGAATCGCAGAAATTCGTGAATATATTTAGATTCCACATATTTTATCTTCGACTACTGGGTTATTTTTCTATGCTGATGGAGGTCAAAGAAGAGAGTTGTGAAGAATAGATGTTCTGAGGAAAATAAGCATAGTGGATGCATTAAATTGTTGTGAATTCATGTAGTTTCTCACCACCCCGTCTACTTGTATACGTCGTTTGACAGGCATGATTTTAATATTCTCTCTTCGTTAGTTGAGATGTGTTAGCTGTAACCTGGATACCAGTTTAAAGTGGGCTGCACTTAGCAGTGGTGATTTTACTAGGATAGGTGGTGACAAAACACTTACTAGGATTATTTCTAGTTGAAGCTGACAAGTAAACGTGCACACAGTACTTCAAGGGCTATTCAGGGATGCTCATCTTGGCGATCGTAGGCCTAAGCAAATGCTTCGTCAAGTGAAGCAATTGTTTTAAATATTCAAAATCGATGATGCATTTCCCATGCATTCCGTTACAGTCCCCCCTTAACGGATTTGGTGGAGGCAGCTGGCAGAGTAGTAGGAGCGAGTAAGCCAAAAATTTGAACTTCAGTTGCAACATTTATTGGTTTCAATTCATTTAAGCTAACTGACCTTCCCCGATAAGTAAGCCGTCAATTTTCGACATCACCAGACTGTACTTGGAGTTATGCAGCATTAGGATAGAAATGCCAGTCAGTCATTCTTCTTAAAATCGTACATCTCCCTTGTGTAGCAGATCTATTTTTCTTACCATAAGAATCATTCCGAATCACTACAAGCCCAATTTAGGCGGTGTTGGAATCAAAGAATTCATAGTGCCAGTGCCATTAAGTGCATCTGGCCTTACACCATGGATATTGAGCAGTCAGGAAACGCATGATTCGGCACATAGTAGTGACTAATACAGCTGATGAACTCCTCCCCCACCATCTTTTATTTGTTACCGGTCAACGTTCTAAGATTTTACTTTTAGTTGATCGTGGGGCAGGAAAATGCGCCATCTCACTTAAAACTACAGAATACCCTTGGTCAATATCTTTACAACTATGTACCGCCATTGCCTCGACTATCACAGCTTACAGTTGAATATTCTTCGGCTCCTGTCTTGAATTTCCTCTTCTTTTTGGCTGGATTCCCATCTTTATCGATGCGGCCACCAGCAAAATCTTTATGGGTCTCTTGCAGCACTCCTAGTTCCTAGTAGATACTGTTAAGCATAAGTTGATCGGAGAAACTGTAGGCTATGAAAGCTGAGTTTGAGCAATGCCAAAGCTGTGAGTAATAAAGTCGTCCAACGGCTGATGGTTTCACCCTTGCATGTGGTATCTGAAAATAATAATATAAACTGAAGACTATATAGAACTTAGCAAAGAAAATGCTACACGGAGTGTAGCGAACAAAGGTAGAGAAAAGAAAGAAGAGAGATTCAAAAGAACTATAATGAGCAGAAGTTCAAGGAAGAAAGGAAAGTAACAAGCCTTTGGTTCTCACTATCCTGATGACCACAACCAGGCAGTCTACACATGTTGACTACTAGAAACTGAATGCTCAAAAGGCCCCAAATGATTATTCAGTGCTTAATACGCATGACCTGACTACAACTTTGAAAGGAGCATCTATCTACAGCAATCCTTATCTCACGCGCATCTGTCATCAAATACCAGTCCATCTTGGTGATTTCTCAAAGACAGCAGTCATTGCATCTCTCAGTTTCTGCCAATGATCTACAAATTACTCTGTAATTCTTTCAGCCCTTTATTAATCATACCTTGTTTGGATTTGATTTAACCTACACAAATCTGGATGACATTCTAATAGTTAATTTAAATGAAGATAATCACAGCAGTCCCATACATGTTTTTTGAAGACTACGGGAACTTCTCAAAACGGTCAATCTAGATAAGTGCCAGGATGCTATGCTTTCAGTAACCACTTTAGGATGTGAAATCGATAAATATTCTATTTACTCTATTCGTAGAAAGTTACAGGAAAATCAGTAACTAACACATTTCTTTCAAAGTATTGAATTTTCAAAATAACGTTAGTGTTTAAGTCTTTTAAGGTCCGCACAGTATTTTATTTAGTTGTTTTTTCATCCTGTACGTAACGAGTGAGACATGGAACTTCAGGCTGTAGAGTTTCATTAGGGGGATGCGCTAGTCTAACGCCAATTTTTATCTCATTTTCTGACTTACTACCGGCGAAAACAGGCTTGGGAGAGCGCCTATCGGCACTCGAACTGTGACCTAGGACGTGACCAGAGAGTATTCTACCCCTGAACCACTGACACACGGTTTCACCATTAAAAAGCAATAAGTAGTATCATTAATTTAGTGTTTCAACTAGATACTGGCCTTTGAGATTTACCATAATGGAATTATATGTTTAGCATATAATGGTCATACATTGCGGTACAGTAGAAGGTACAATATACACATTAATTTAGTTTCACAAATATTCACTTCATATCATGAGTTAATGCTTGTTTTTTGTTATTGTGTCAAACAATTAAAGACTGGCAATGAAACAATCAAGCTTTTGGGAATACAAAAACACCAGAAACCTCCAACTGAGGTACCAGTTTTCTCCATTATTATTATTTCAAGGACTGATGTGTCATCTACTATTGTGTAACGGTTTATTTTATTATGTTTTCTTAACTAAGCATTTTTCTAGCCACTCGTATAAAATAAAAGCATTCCATCACCGTACGTGTCAATGTTAACAGTTCATATGTTGACAATTGTTCATTACACTACAAATATTTACATTATTTTCCAACTGGTTCACGCATTTAGCTTATAGTTTTAAGTCACATTTTCATGTTTTGAAGTTATTAGACGATAAACTAAGTGTCATGTCATAAATTCTCCGAACGTACATAGTTCTGGATAGCTCTGTAGTCACAGCTGAATTTATTTGAGTATACTAGTTTCATCTTTGATTATCAATGTATTTATTACTCTAATGTTGATAGTTTTGCATTTTTTCAGCTTTATTCCTGCTGGTGTAAGTGAATGCTTAGTTTCCGGAGTCTTAATTAATTTCGTCACTGAAAACCAGGAAGCACTGGACAGCCACTTTGTCCTAGCCTAGGACACTTCAGCAGTGCACACCTACCACCCCACCAGCCATTGAAACCAGGAATCTCAGTTCACGAGACCGAACTTGTTGACTATTCAACAACTTTGGCCGACTAACAATGACCAGTGACTTCTGACTTTATCAATTCGTGATGTAGCTCTACCCTCACCAATGCCTTCCATGAATATTCACTTCATTTTGACATAATGGGCCTCATCAGCCACGACTTCTCAGTACATTTTCAGGGCATCCTACTAAATATTCATTGCCAATGAAGTGAAGTGTACACATTATCGTTGGACTTTTGATTACTGGAAAAATATATTTCAGGCATTGTACGTAAAGCATTTGAGAAGACTATATGATATAGACTTTGTCTGATAGAATGATTTTATTGTAATGTAGATAGTGTATGAATTTAAAGGAAAAATAAGTTCTTGAGAGGATTCAAATTGAAGCGCTGTGGTGAATTAACATGCCAGTAATCCAGGAAATGCTGATTCACATCCTGAAGATACGGGAATTATTTTTTGTCCTATATCATTTCACCATATAATATTTGAGATGTTTGGTTAATATTTGTCTGCAACAAAACCTTATCCAGAAATGTTTGCTTTTAGTGGCTACAAGACAGCTGACAGTCACATAAAGATGAAGAAGAACGAGAAGAGGTAGGGGGAGAAGCGGGTAGAGAAAAATATTACGTTGATGGGGATAGGCTTTTGACATTTGAAGACGTATATAGGAAACCAAAATGTTATATGTTTTTCACTGCTTTGAGTCCAGATTGGAACATAGGGCCTCAGGATTCCAACTTTGAAGTTCGAGCAGCTGTCATGTTGTCTTACGAAATGAGGGTGGCCTTCCATGTTTTCCTGAATTACTAGTGAAATGGAATCTCTGATATCTATAGACAGTGTGCAATTGTTCAGATTGTCCTTAAAACTATACGGTAAATAGGTATTCAAAATATTTCAACTTTCTAACATGTATTCTCATAACATGCTAGTGAGTTAAAAAGAGGTACTAACAACTAAACACCCAATTTGTGCAAACAGAGCTATACAAAATGGATTTCGTCTTATCGGCTAAACACATGATCAACTGGACATCAGTATTATAAATATTCAAGTGACAGGTGATTCGTGTTATTGCTGCAATGGTTTTGTCAAGCTACCATGATTCATTATAGCCAAAATGATGTCATATAAGCGTAAGTAATCTTAAGGCAGGAAGGTGATGCATATGACAATGAAAACAAAGATACGATTCAACTTCTTTTGTTTCCTCATTCGTTCGCCTTACCTACTTTCTATGACATATCTGAGTGATTCTAATAATTAAGCAAAGTGACTGTTTCTAAATACGTGTATGTTTGTAAATGAGCAATCAATCAGCTAAAGCCATCAATACTTGTCCTGATACGATGTCTGTTCTTCATCCTTTTACTATTAACACTAACCTGAAATAATTACAAATCAATATTAAACTCAATATTTCACATGACTTTGTTAAACGAAATCTGTTGTTTTAGCAAAGTTACTTTGTACTCTGTTGAAACTTTGCAAACGGACCAGCGTTTTCACTTCATTAGTGCCTATGTACAAATACTGTGTAAGAAAATTTGGAATCAATATATTGACATAATCTTAAATGATGGCTACGGGGGTATATTTCTTTGTTACCATTGTTGTTACTATTTAGAATGCGTAAACTGGCTGCGTCTTCCATATATACTGGTGATTCAAGGCAGGAAGATGACCTCAGATAAATTTATTGTTCACTAAGACAGTAAAAAACAATCAGAGCTGAGCAAAGCCACTAATGCACTTTGAGCAAGCAATATCCTTCATACCCCACAAGGATTTTGTGCTTCCTTAGAATGTTTTCAGCATTCCAACACATTAACTTTTTTGATTGCATGGAGGATTTCATCATGAGCTGACATTGGTTAGAGAACCATTGGAAAACCTGGGAGTACTGGACAGCTGTTTCGTCTTAGTTTGGGACTCCTTATCAGTACGCACCCACCGCCAGGGTTCGAATACAGGACCTTCTGGTTACAAGGCGTGCTGATGAAGAGTCCCAAACTAGGACGAAACAGCTGTCCAGTACCCCTAGGTTTTCCAGTGGTTCTCTAACTGATGTCAGCTCATCATGAAATCCTCCATGCAATCAAACAAAATCCCTACAAAACCAATACTTGAAAATTAACTTTTTTCTCTCTCATTTACTCTTTCAAAAGATGTTGCACTATATACTACTCACAAATACTGTTGTAAGTAGTACACATCACGTGGTGACATAATGGTTGAGTAATTGGTGGGTTGGTGTTCCTGCCTACACAATAACTGCTAGTTTTCAAACACTAATTACGTTTTCTAAGAAATTTATAATATTTTTCAACGAGAATCATATTTATTTAGACGAAACTGAGTAGCAGGGTCTGTCAGAAATGTTAAAATGGTATCCACTTGCTAGTTCACTTCAAACCTCATGACAGATGTTTACATTCTATTTCCTGTCTAGTGGTATAATTTAGTGAATAATGTTGTGGTTAGGCGTAGAATGCTAGGCAAGTAATGGTAGTCAGTCGATGAAGTCGTGAAGCCACATTGGTTGAGATGGCTAGGACCCATTACGCATCCAAGCGGTGTTAGCTAACACAGGATTAGCCTGGAAAAGAGTTGGTTGTTTTCAAACTAAAATCTGCAGTCAATCCATGACATTTGATTCGGGCCACGTGGGGAGGTGTAGACTATCTGACTGAAGTCCTGAAGATACTATGAGAATCACTGGCTGTAGGCTAAAAATCATTCTCACTGGCGCAGATCCATCGAATTCTTATTATAGTTCATCTACTTATTCTTTCTCTCGCATATTTCTGTTCGTTACGGCCTTTAGGAATTTTTTTCTCCGCCCCGTTGTGCTACATGAAGTGTAGCAGCGAAAAACTGTTGTACTTCTGTGCAAAGTTGTACATAATAACTAATTCAAACTTTATGTATATGTATATATATATACATATATATTCAAGTAAAAAAAAAGAAACAAACAACGAAGCCACTGAAATCTACGCATAGTAAAATTCAGTAGAAATGACTGAATTAGCCAGTCATGAAATGAATAATAAATACACATGAAGGAAATAAGTATGAATTAATTATTCAAGCAGGTATACAAAAATACTGTCAATCGAGAAGTGATTTTCTAGACATTAATGTTTTGTTAGAAATCAAGAAAACAACAGGTTGGAGTGTGACGCCTGACACAGTGAATATAGAGAGGGATAGGGTGAAAATCAAGATTAGAAGAATGATCCTGAAAAGCTTAAAAATCGGTTAAGTTATTCAAAGCCGTAAGCATATTTGTGTCCAAAATCTCATTTGTAATCGTCGTTTTGCCAGATAATGGTTACCTGTTACAATCTTCTTCCCTTAAAATATACTAAAAACGAACACCACACTATTATCGCGCTTAGAAGATGTCCTGGAGAACATATTCATTTCGTTTATGAGATATCACATTGAAATTATTACATAAAATATAATAATGCGTCCACACATACAGGATTACGAGTGAGGCTGGGCACATTTTTCTGTGCAACGTGCATTATGCTGTTAGTGTCAATCGTAGGCCTAGTGTCATGTGAAAATAAGGTTGCTTAATCTGTAGACGAAATATCATGAACAACGTATTGTAAAGGGTGACTGACTTTCAGACACCTTGGATATAACACTCAAATTTTTTATGAAAATGTCCTCTTTAGAGAATTACAAATCTTCTTATTTCAGACGTTCAAGTTAAAATTATCTGTGTAGTTCAAATCAATGTACACTGTAGTCTTTTCAGATCTCGCCTAGTTTAAGGATTCGCTGGTTTTCTAGCCACTTCTGAGTCTGGGAAAAGAGGAAGAGTTGGGAGTGGTTCTATCAACTCAACCCCAGAAAACCAAACCAATCGCTACAAAAACTTAAAATCACAGCAAAAATATAAAAACAAGCTTATTCTTCTCTGGAACCAGAGAGACAGATTGATGCGGGCTAAGAAGCTAGTCAGCTGATATGTCTTCTGTTGATGAAATCAAAAATAAGCACCGGGACGTGGAATGGCTGCCCACTTTGCCAAAGAAATGAGAAGATATGACATGCGAGTGCTAGGAATCTGCGACAGCAGATGGGATGAATGTAGACTATCGAAACTTTTAACTGGAGGATCACTAATCTACTCCTGTCACACGGGGACTGCAGCTGATATCCTCACACCACCAGTGGAAAACGTTTTGAAGGAAGGAAAGGTGCCTACCCATTGGGAGAAGAGCTTCCTCGTCAAACTGCCAAAGAAGGGCGACTTATGCCTTACCCTGCAAGAACTGACGTGGAATCATGCTCTTGTCCACGCCAAGTATATACTAAGTCGCGTCATCCTGGAAAGAATAAAATATGCACTGGATACAAAAATCCGCCAGGAACAAGCTGGAAAGACAAATCATGGGGGAATCAAATTGCAACTCTGCTCATCACCGTCAAACAAAGCATAGAACGCCAGTCAAACTTCTACCTCGACTTCATCCACTTTGAAAAAGCCTTCAACAGCGTTGACCAAGACGTAACTTGGAAACTGCTTCAGTACTATGGCGTACTTCAAGACCTTAACAACCTCATTCAACAGCTGGCTATATGACAATGCCATTTGTCAGGTGATCCACAACGGAAAACTCAGTGAGGCATTTGAAGTGAATACAGCGGTAAGAGAAGACAGTCTACCTATTATCACGGATGATTATCATAACTGTGGTGAACCGCATCATGCGACAGACTGTGCGTAGCAATAAGATAGGAATGCTCTGGACCTACGAGAAAACTGTGGAAGATCTAGACTTAGCGGATGATTTATGTCTAATATCACCAGAATCCAAAGACTTACAGGTAAAAACAAACAAAATGATGAGAGAAGCAGCTAAGAGAGAACTACAAGTTTATAATATATAATATAATAATAATAATCACTTTATTCCACAACAATAACAATTTACAGCATGGAATTTTCAGCGTTTCTTTTACATATTGCAATGGTTTAGCTCTGTTTATAATTATATAAATGTATAAAATTTTAAAAATATTGATAGTTAATAGGAAAAATAAAAAACCCCAACAAAATACACCATTTCTAGGTCATAGTGAATAATAAATAAATAATATAACAAATCACACATGCAATAATATGCATCACTACATTTTATAGTTTAGTTAATGAAGGGGATGAAGAAAGCCAAACAACAACAAACACCACTAATCACCATCAATGGGAGAGATTTGACAAACGTTGCTTCCTTCACTTATCTAGGAAGCATCGTTTCAACCACAGGCGGAAAAGTTGAAGATGTCAAAGCCAGAATCGAAAAGGCAAGATACGTCTTGATCACCCTGAAGTCAGTTTGAAAATGTTCTGTACTCCACCTCAGCATAAAGAACAAGATTCTGATTTTCAACACCATTGTCAAGTCGGTCAGTTCTTCTATATGAGTCAGAAAATACGCGCATCGTGACAAACAATTCCAACAGGTTACATACATTTATCAATGTCTGCCTTCACTCCATACTGAAGACCAAATGGCTGGAAAGGATTAGCAACAAGATACTTTGGTAGAAAACGAACCGAGTGCTAATTGCACAACAAATATGCTGAATAAAATGGAGATGGATCGGACATATGCTGAGAACACCTCTAGGTGACGTCGCGCTCCAGTACCTTGAGTAGAACCCGAAAGGGAAACGACGAGATGAGCGCGTCCAAGGGTGAATTGGAGGAGATAGTGTGAGGTGGAAATAAAAGCTTATGAACAATCGTAGGGCCAGCTAAAAAGGATTGCATAGAAGAGGACAAAACTAAATGTGCTGCTGAAGCTCTATGTTCCACTCGAAACTCAAGGGAATGATAATAATAATCCTCTTGCCAACTGAAGAGCACATTTTTCCTTGTGTTTTCTGTTTTATGCTTTACTCAGCAAAATTTCCCGAAAAGCGAGAGGAGAAGCAATGAAAGAAGTATTGTTCTATTTAGCTGTCTCGCTTCATCTCAGTAACTAAATGTATTTATTCAAGTATTGGTTTGTAGGGATTTGATGGATTGGTTACAAGATTTCATCATGAGCTGACATTGCTTAGAGAACCACTGGAAAACCTGGGAGTACTGGACAGCTGTTTCGTCCTATTTTGGGACTCCTCATCAGTACGCACCCACCGCCAGGGTTCGAATACAGGACCTTCTAGTCACAAGGCTAGCGAGCTCGTAAACCGACCATTAAACCACTGGGACCCAATCCAATGGTGCATGAATTCTAACTTCTGCCAATTCACGACACAGTTCACCGTGTTTTCATTCCTATTATTTCTCCAAGGCATATTGCATTGATCAATACGTCATTATCCATTTCCTTAATCTACGCATTTAAGGCTGTTAATTTAACTTATTAGTGGAACCCGAAAGGGAAGCGGCGAGTTGGTCGTCAGTGCAAGGGTGACTTGGAGGAGGTGATGTGAAGCGGAGATGAAAACGTGTGGGCAGACTTGGAGCCAGGTGAAAACGTTGGCAGAGAACAGAACGCAATGGAGACGCACGGCTGAAGCCCTATGTTCCTGTAGGAACTAAAGGATACAATAATAATAATAATAGTGAGGCAACAAGCCTATTCTTACAGACTTTAATTTAGGCCAAGTTAAAATTTGCGGATATATGCATGCTGTCTCCATCTCGAACCACGTTTAATGCTACTCACCGAACAATTACTAACCGTTAAATGAAAAAAGGACAAACGTGTTTCGCATTGTTAATGTTTATATTGACACTGAAACCAACTGCAACTATACAATTTCTTTACAATAAATTATCATGCAAACAAAGATTGATCCATTTAAAGTAATTAGGCCGAACAGTAAACAGCTATGAAGTGTATTACTTTAGTAGTGGATGGAGTACAGCTATTCAGTTTTACGTCATCTTAGAAATATTGTATAATGCAAAATATCTGCCAATTTGTGAAAAAACTTTATATCTTTCTACAAAGATATATTTTGAAGTTATTTATGCACCTATTTACAAAGTACTAGTAATAAGTAGGATGCAAAAAAATAGGCGAAAAAGACCTTCAGTAAAATTATGACTTTCATGGTCTGTAAAAGTCAACTTCAGCTGAAGATCAACTATGTTTCCCATGGTACATTGTCAAAAGACGTGACATAAATATATATATATATATATAAATATATAATAATTTACTGTATTCCAAAAACAGTACTTATAATACAGAATGGAATTCTCAGTATTTGTCACAATATTGCATCTGATTTACTCAAAATATATATAAAATTAAAACAAAATTAATCGGAGGAATTCGTCCACATTCACGACATAATTATTAGATATAATAATAATAACAGTGAGTTTGTTTCAAACGGTGTTGTCGATTCAGTTTGGAAACTTTAGCATGTTATAAATTATTGGGTCTAATGTTCTGATTATATAGTATAGTGAGGGGAAATACAAAATTAAAAGTCATAATACAGCTTAAAATTATGTCCACACTTATGAAAAAAAATAAACAAAACGAAAAAATTGAGAGGATTATAAATATAAGAAATACAATAACAATAAAGTATGATGCTTTAAAAGTGAAGGAAATGGTTTATTTAGTAGTGCAAAGAAGGTTAGTCAGTTCATGTCTGACACTATTTTCATCACATAAAGTAAGTGCTAAATATGGTATAGTGGAATTTCTATGCTTAAACGTACGTGCATAAAGTCTTCTGAAAAGACTTCTTGTTTTACCTGAGGAGACACAAGGTTGGAGCTGCGGGTAGAGTGGGTGCTCAGAGTCTGACAAAATTCCTTTAGCGAATTTGTTGCACGACATCAAATGCCTATCGGTGACAATGCCAACGATATGGCCCAATGGGATACCACTCGCCCTACTGACAGTCTTCAGAGTTCTACGAAGTATGACATAGTCTTTTTTAAGCAATCCAGGAAAGAATAAGGGTGAACAGTAAAGAAGAATAGGTAAAATACACGAGTTGATAAACTGTAAGAGGAGTGGTTGAGTTATGCCTGAGTGCCTGAACTTCTTAATGTAAAAAGTCAAACGAAATATTCTTATATATATATATATACATATATCGGAAAGCATATATGAAGGACATGTCTGAAATAACTTCTGTATTACTGTGGTCATTAGGAAAAAATACAGAATAACCTTACTCAGTCCTGTGCAGACCAAAAGACTCATCATTGAAAGACGACGAGATAGACACCATCTGCAAAATAAATCTTACCAACTATGAAAAACACTGCATCCTCCAAAATGGACGTCTTCTTCAAATTCGTACACAGGAACATAAACTAACTGTCAAAGGGCGTGATGTATATTCCTTCATATCAATAAGTGTTGATAACTATCGACAATAGTTTAACTGGGAAAATATGAAAACTTTAAGAATCGGAAATACTAAACCACTACAATTCTTAGAAACTCTGGTAATCTAATCAATCTTCACCGCAGAAACGTGGCGATATAATTCAGATCTATCCATGAATAGAGAATAAGCCAAATGACAAAAAGGTCAGATAACCAGATAGACCACATTCAATGTAACACAAGACCAAAAAACAGCCTGTGGACAATCAGTCAAAATCAAGGCCACTGTAAGAGCTAGATACCAATCATGGAGAACTCTAAAAACTCATTTTACATTGAAGTAAGCACTGAAGACGCTGTTCAGAAGGACGGTCAAAGTTCGGCCCAGCCCTGAGAACAAGAACACAACAGAAACATCCACATGAGCTACAAATCTACATTATTTCTCTCTCTCTCTCTCTATATATATATATATGCATATATAAGCCGAATCACTAAAAGTTTCTCATTGAGTTTAAATAGTAACACTTGATCAGTCAGCTAGATAAAATAAAATGATCAATATTCTTGTGTTTTTAAGTTCACAGAACACTTGATGATCACGCTTTTAAATAGGATAAGAACTGCTTTCTTGTCTACAACTAATTCAGGCAACATTGGGTAATCATTAGACTCATGATCAAAAGATTAGTTGTTGAAATTTAAGCAAAAATCTAGCACTTTCTCTTACACACAAAAAAGAATTTATTGTTGACAAAGTAAGTGTTTTATCCAATATCTATAATTAGTGCACTTTTATTTCTAGAAGAGAAACCATTATTTGGCACAGAATATTAAAGTACATTTGTGATACAAGTGTAGTAAACATTGCATATTCAATAATTATTTATGTTGCATTAGTAACAAAGACTTACCTATCCACTGTTCTACTCAAGTTGTTGGTGGTTATGTTTTTCCAGATGTTTAATTTACAAGTAAAGGCATTCTTTTTGAAATGATATATAGCACATCTCATGTATTATGGAAGAGTATTTCTCGTTAGCATCTATCTATAATATGCCCTATGCTTTACTCAAAAGTGGCTTTTAGAGTATCGAGTTTGTGGTAAAGATGAAAAATAATGTGGCATCGATAGTGTAGTGATTTAAATAGTGAAAAGATATCACTTCATAGAAAATGAACAAACTGAAGAGTCAACTCTTGGGAGGCAAGGTGTGATATGTCAAACAAATCATACTGTTTTAATGCAAAAGAAATGGAGGCAAGCAAAACATTTCCAAGCATTTGAAATATGAGAAGGGTTTGAAACAGTAGAATTACTCTGGCAGAAGTGTATTAGCTCCTAACTCATAAATGAATCCTTGTTCTAAAACTAACTACAATTGATAATATTCAGTCGTTCGCTTTATCTTTCTTCCGATATTCAAACTATACGATGAAAGATACATCAGTCTGAAAGGGAGAGTAGAAGTTAGACGCTAATGATAGAATATAATTCCATATCATTTAGATTTATTTCTTACAACATACATACATATTTACTCCTCATGCAAAAGTCTGTAAGATAAAATGCAAATATTCGAAATTATCGTAAATTGAAGTACTTAAATACTTCGGAAAAAGTATTTTGCAATAAATGTCAATCCACTGATTAAAATTTGCATCAGATTTCAAACAGGAATAATGTATGAGTAGAATTCTCCAATTACAATCCACTGTAAACGATATCATTATTGGAGCCCATAACCATTAAGATAGTTTGTCTTTCAAACTTCAGCGAAGCTACTTCACTTCCTTACAAAGTTTGGACTATCAGTTAGTAATTCCTCGGATTTGCACAAAGTTTAGGTTGGACCATACTTTATTACCCTTTGAATTCAATTGACAATGCAAGCTGGATCAAGGGACTGATTGACATAAGTGACACATATTATCATATGAGTATGTCATTTTGCCTTTTTATTATAGAAATAGGTGAGACACTGTTAGTTTTCACAATAGCCTATGTTTTCTCTGAGAAAATGATGTAGCCCTTTTGGACTGAAATGTAATCATCAAAGTAGAGTTTGGATTTGATCATTATGATCAGTTATTAATCCAAGATTAAAACTGCTGTTTTAAAATATAACATCTTAATAAAACTGTGATCGATAAGTTGCACTTGGAAAATTACCCCATACTGGGCTAAACTAAATAGATAAACTCAATTTTGGAATTTATCATGGACAAATCAGCGTTTTCAGAAATCCATATAGTTTTCTTTCGAATTTTAGTCAAAAAGCTTATTTTTTGTACATGACTTCGAGAATCAATACACACTTTATGAACTACTGTTACGATACAATCTAAGCTGACAAAAATGAAATGTTTATGAAATTTAATAATGTGCAGAAAAACTACGTCTGTAGGACAGTATACAAATTTCTTCTACCCACCTGATACAAAGTCAATTTGGTCAGATGCCTGATGAACTGAGCAAGAAGGATTCCTTAGGATACATCCATAATGCGCTGGTCTAAATGAGTCATGCTAGTAGATTCGTAAGGAGATACATGAGTGCTGTGCACAAAAAAGAGAAACCAACTGTGGTTAAGAAGAAAGAGTTGTTCCCGAAGCTGCAATTCAATGGAGAGCTAGTTAGTAAAGCCCTACATTGAAGATTCTTCAGAATCGTAAAATGGGATTATACTGTTCCCACCCTTTGTTTATCATTTTAAAACCGACCAGTTATGATTGTCTAACCGAAAGACAAGCTGAGTAGCTGTGCCTCATCTACGTGCATTAACAGGTTTAGCTACTACTATAAGGAAGACTATATAGAGTGAATAACTAGACAGCTTAACAAAGGCATTACTAGGTATCTTTCTTCATGGTTTGGAAAAGACCACGAAAAGCCCATAAGACGCTCCACTTTGTATCATTTAATTAGTAGCAGTCAGCAGGGGGAAAGAAGAAGCGCCTTCAGAGTTGTCTAACGCATTCCATCGAACCTTTCGAACGGAATTCCACTCACCTTTTACACATGGCCGAAGCTATAGGAGTTCGAGAGGACAGCCGAAAACAGTTTATTATTACTCTTAACCTACCTTGGTAATCCTTATCTGACTAGGTAACCGAACGTAATTTTAATGATTCACATTATTCTTAGATCCTTCTTTGTCACTTTATGTGCTTTAATTTTTCATATAAATTGACCTGACAAGTAAGTGTGTGATCAGACTGTTCGAAATGTACTGCGCAAATACATCACATTTTCCAGATAATGTCCATCTTCTAATAACACTATCGAAGTCTGAAAAAAGGACTAGTTCTTTTAAATTCTTAAAAAGAAGACTTCCTCCATGCACTATTAAACGGTCAGATGAGCTTCTTAACCTTAAGTGTAAAGTAGCGTCTGAAAAAGTGAAACCGGTTTTTTTTAATAAATCTTGTCTTTTAAGTCACACATTCTCGATGGCACTTTACATATCTCTTCTATCTTCTAAACTGCAACCAAATTTTTCAAATTTTATTCGTCTTACGAAATCTCATATTGACAATTCCAATGAGAAGTTATATGGATTAAATGAACTTCATGTATTGTCTTCAAATATACTGTCTGATGTTTCCATAATTTGACAAATCAAGTTCATTAATTTTTGTAGCTCTGCCGTTAATCAGACGAAAGAGGATACTAGAATGAAATTGCTTGGATCTTGTACCAGTGACTACCAATTAAACTCGTTTCCATTAAATCCTGATAAGTATGTGACAAATTTGTCAAAGGTTGAACTTTTAGTACACGAAAAGGAGTCACTATCACTTGGTTATCAAAAGGTGCACACAAGAACATTAAAAAAAGGTGTAGAGCAAGCCGTCCAGTGTAAAGTCTTTTTCAGTGATTTCATTTACATAACTGCGCAACTGCATTTACTTACAAAGTTTTTTTTAGCGCATGAATCTGAATCTCAGATATTCTGGACAAGGAAATCTCATTCATGAAATAAAGGTTCCCTGAAAATAGGTATCTAACAGTGCTTTATAAAGAAAAATGTCATTTCTAAACCTAAAAGAGAGGTTGTGCATTTATGTAAATGAACTTTCTGTACATAAACAATAAACACTCAAAGAGTAAGTGTTTCATTCTGTTACTTAGTAGTAACAAAAGACTTTCTCTACTTAGAAAGCTTGATGTAAGAAACGAATTTCAGAGATTGCAAATATCGTCATCTGTCAGACAGTCAAATCATAAAATATCTGAACGAATTTATTAAATTCCAGTCAGCAGTCATATTGCAGCGGCAGAGGACGGTAGTATTTAGCAGTACATCGTTCATTTGGTAAAATGATGCACAGTTATGGCAAAATAAATAAACGTCACACTGAGGTTTTCATTTGAACATGTTCTTGATTTCGTCTTTCCATGCATCCTGTATTGTTTTAAAAGGATCTTACATTCCTCCTCTTTGCAAATCGGTCTCCTATTCGATATTCCTGCAGAAGACATCACACAGAATATACTACTTACAAAATTTTGTCAGCACCACCCGCCACAATGAAATACAATATTTTATTGTCAGTCTATGTTGATGATATAAGACTTGCTATTTGGTTCTTCACATGCATTAGAATTAAAGTGTCCAAATATTAGTTCACTCATATTCAAACTTAATCTCAATAAGAACAGAGTATCAAATAAAACAAACGGGTAAAAGTAGTTGGAATTAAAACTAGTTCTTGTAAAAAGAATAACTATCATTTTTGTCCTGGAAACATTATATCTCAGTCATACATCTGTCATTGCACAAACGGATATAAATTCAAAAGACAGATGAATCACAGATTTGCTGATCTAATTTAATAATCAAATATCTAGGCAATAAAAAAAGGCATACTTTCATTTCAACAGGACATGCTATCCTACATGATAATTAAGGCGTAGTGTTTAGTAAGTGAAAAGTTTGGGATTCTTCAAGCAAAAAATGAAACAGGCATAAAATGGACACACACAAAAAACTTGGAGGATCTGGACTTCGCCGATGATATATGTCTGATTTCCCACAAACTGGGAGATATGCAAGCGAAAAGCAACAAGTTGGCAGAAGAAGCATCCAGAGAAGATAGGACTTCAGGTGAACATAGCGAAAACAGAAGTGATGAAGATTCCTGGGCAAGAACAACAACAACTGACAACAATCAGCATAAATGGGAGGAACCTGAAAGAAACAACCTCTTCTACCTACCTGGGAAGTATCGTTTCAACTGACGAGGATATCAAAGCAAGAATGGGGAGAGCAAGACAAGCTTTCACTATTCTCAAGTCTGTGTGGAGGTCAGCAGCACTCAGCATGAAAAGGAAGATCCGGATTTTCAACTCCAATGTGAATTCAGTGCTACTGTACGGATCAGACACTTGGCGCATCATAAAGAGCACCTCAAACAAACTACAGACCTTCATTAACAGTTGTCTTCGCTCAATACTCAAGATCAGATAGCCAGAAAAGATCAGCAACAGAGATCTCTGGGAGCGAACCAACCCAGCAGGAACCGACTGTGAAACAAATAAGCAGGAAGAAATGGAGATGGATTGGCCATACTCTGAGGAAACCATCAAGTGACATCACCAGACAAGCCATTGTTCGAGTGGAACCCGAAAGGGAAGCGGCGAGTTGGTCTTCAATGCAAGTGTGACTTGGAGGAGGTCATGTCAAGAGGAGATGAAAGCATGTGGGCAGACTTGGAGCCAGGTGGAGACTCTAGGAGAGAACCGAACGCAGTGGGGATGCACGGCTGAAGCTCTATGTTCCTCTAGGAACTAAAGGAAACAATAATAATAATAATAAGCAAAAAATGAATGATTTTTACGTGTCATGAACAAAACGACGAAATACTGTGCCTTCATTTTTAATCAGACAATTAGAATGCATTGTAGAGTATTCAGATAAACAGATGTATCATTGTAGTTTCTCTTTAAAACCGTCTGTCTTATAAATACAATTACTATATTTACTTACACTCAGACACATTCGTAATCATGCTTCAGGCATATTAAGTACAGCAATGGACTGTTTGCTTTCAGGTGTTAGAATGAGTCAGTAGATACGATTCAGTGGATAGGGACTGCACACTGATAGGCCTTAATAAGTAAAGAGTATCAATGTGCCTGAAGCATACGCTATGTAGCTCACACTTTTAATGGATGATTTTACCACTGAACTACCACCAAGGAGAAAAATACCAGTCACATTACTGTATCCGTTTTCACAAATATTTAATCATGCGCGGTTTACATAGGAGTAAAACTGAGTCACTCTGGCTGAATTTAATATTATAGTAGATTAAATTGCATTATATGGCACATAGAAGAATTTTTTTCATTGTAATTTTAAGTAAACCATCTACTTTTCTACTAGGATAACTTTCCACTTCAGTAATGAGTGATTTAATCGCTTATCTCTGATGTATTACGAATTTGTTTGAAAGCTAAAGAAGCTGATAGCAGTTATGAAGCCTGTATTTAGCACAAATGCCCATCGATCGATTAATCATGTTTAGATTAGTCTGTGGTGTAAAACTCTCTTATTTGAACTTTTAATGGAGTCACTTAAGTTTTTTATTGAGAATACATTTTGAATACCTAAATAAACTATGGGTAGACTATCAGGGAGAAAAGAAATCATTTTCAGGTTCACTATGCAAGGTGAGAGAGACAAACGACACTGTTGTGTCCTGTAAACATCTGAAATCCCATCCAGGAGCTTATTAAGGACGGCTGATGTTGTAAACCGGTAATTTGTGCGAACATATTAGATTGTTAGTGAACTAGAATCTGGACACGACAATCCTAATCTAGGTCAGCAACACGGCAACGTGCTTTCATGCTGTTAGCCATTAAAACCACAGTATTTCAATCAATGAGTGGAGATGGATGTGACTATCTGAACAATAAAAAACTCTCATTACCCCTATCGCATATACATACGTATATAAACTCACGAAAAATGTGTATACAAACTTGTTAACTTGAAAGTATTTAGTACAGAATTCTACTAAATCAGCTTTCAAGTGTTGGTTTGTGTGGATTCGATTGTTTTCGAACTAGATTTCATCACGAAGTGACACCAATTACAGAACCATTGGAAGCCAGAAACTACTGGACGTCTGTTTTTCCCAGAAGTGAAGCTCTTCAGAAGTGCACGCCCATGATCCAAAGGTATAACTCACCTAGGACTTCCTAGTTTATGGTGTGGACACATTATCAGTTGATGGGAAGGAATCTAATTCCTCATGTATTCTAACTTGAAATCAATCCAATGTCTACAGATTGGCGATTGAAGATCAATCCAATGCACATAATTGACTGACTGCTGGATGAACTTCTTGAAGTTATAATGAGAAGTCGTGCACAGTTGGATGAAAGAACAGAGACTGGCGGATAACATTGTGTGTTGGTCACGCTATACCTTATAAATCGGAAAATGTTTTGATTCATGGGTAATTAGATTCCGTCCCAACAGCTGAGTGGTAACCTTAAGGTCGTGAGTTACATCTCTAGGAGGGTTATGAGTGAGTACTGCTGAAAAATTTCAAAGAAGGTAGAAATAGCCTTTCAGTGATTTCTGATTTTTACTTATTCTCTAACTGATCTCGATGCGTGAGGAAATCTAATTTTAAATCACTATTATTTTTCCTACTTAAACCTGAATCTCCACCAGACTATTTGTTTATCTTTCTACACTTTATAAGATTTGGAAAACAGAGAGGGATAAGGAGGAGTTAACAAAAACTTCAAAAGTAATATTGAAATAAAGTAAATAGATGTGTAATAAAGTAAGGCAGAAGAAAACGTTGATAATCGATAACAATGTTCATAATTTAGTAGATTGGACAAATGCGATTACATCTACTTTATTATATGTTTGATTTTAGGTGATAAAAGTCAATCACCCTTTGTCAATATCTCTTATCCTTGAAACAGTTCACGTTGGCATTTGTGAACAGTCATGTTATAAATGCAGACTACTAACAGTTTATCAGTTTTCCTCAAGGTCACTCAACTACACGTTGCTAATGTGGTGATAGATTAAAAACTCTAGATACAGATAAACAAGCTTATTCCTCGTGAGAATATTGTGTTTTTCACACTATCATGATTTACACACGTAATCTGTGTGATAAACACACATTTTATTTATTCTGTGTGTTGCACAATAGTTTGAAATGTTGGCGTGACTAGTCTGTTTATGTCTGCATATGACATTTCCGTATTGTTGATTGTTTACGGAAGTGTTTACATGGGAAACAGAGATTTGTGAATATATGCACACGTTTTAGAAAATACGATTTATGTATACCAATGATAAATTACTTAGGGTGGCAACATTTAAATTTATCATGGTATATTTACAGAGAATCATATTACTGGTATCGTTACATAGTCATCATATTGTGTTACGCAACAAATTTGATATCTGTTAAACTCTTATTAAACAGCCCTTGAGTGAAATACTAGTTCAAAGTTACAAATCAATGTCGCATATTTCTCATTTATTTCCAGATTCTCGTTCTTAGAACTCTTAGACGAATAACTTGCGTGAAAATGTTTAATGAGCTCACGTTTGCTGAGATCATAAGGTTTGTTTCTTGGCCGCACATCAAGACCTGTGTAATTACAGAGACTTCAAACTTTGAAAATACAAAATTAAGTAAAGAGGAACCATGTATTATGTTACACAAACTCGAAAATCTACTAGCGAAAACCGACAAGCTGGCAGGAAAAGTAGCCCAGGCAGAAATTCAGGTACACATTGAAAAGACAGAAGTGATGAAGACACCTAACAGGCAACAGTGACAAACAGAAATCACTCTAGGCCGAAGAAAGTTGAAGGACATCGCTTCTTCCACTTATCTAGACAGCATCGTTTCAACTAAAAGCGGCCTCACGGATGAGGATGTTGAAGAGCTTTCGATAGACTATGTGATAAAACCACTCACTAACTTTCATTTTCATTTCATGTGACTTCCTCCATATTACTCTCAGACGCCAAACTCATAACTTCCCATTCGTATTCTATTCCGCAGCCTGGGGCGTGATGTCACCTGAAATGCTTCTCACTGTATGTCTATTCTATCAACTCTCTTTACTTCTTTCTCAATATTTCCTGGGCAGTAGTTTCTTCGTTAGTTCGTTGCCATGGTTCCTTATCCTTTCTGGTCGGCTATTTGATATTTAGTAACGAGCGGAGACAGCTATTCGTTGATGAAAACTTTCAGCCCATTAGACATGCTTCCGGTGACGCGCACATTGTCGTTGACTCATATAAAAGCATTGACTTGATATCACTGCTGAAAATTTGGCTCTTATACTTTGTGCTAAGCAGGTGCTTTGGGTCCTCATATTGATTTCAGGACAACATAGGTCTGTATTTCTTTTCCAATCCTGCCTTTGACAACTTTATCCTTGCCGCCATCCATAGATAAAATGTTTTCCACGTGAGAATGATCACTTTGTTTAAATTTCCCTCACTGATGATGGCGGGTGTTTATTGCTGTTGATTTGATACCTTCATAATTTCTGTGTCTACCTCACGTCCTGTCGTGGTTGCTTCTAATACCAACTTATCAGTTTTCGTTTGTGCATGTTCTAGTTTGTGCGACATTAGACAGGAATCATCCGCAAACTCCAGATCTTTTGGAGTTTTTGGTCTGGTTGTTTTCTCACTTTGAACGATTTTCTGTGTGACACAATCCGCCATAAACCAAAAAATCATAGATGATCGTAAGCAGCCTTGTCTTAGTCCAGTCGTCACTTCAAAAGCTATGCTGAGCTTTGCGTTATTTATCACTTGGCACGTGGTATGATAAAAGTTTGTGTAACTGAATTCCATAGTGCTAAAGCAGCTGCCATATTACTCTATGGTGGTAGACACCTTCGCAGTCAATAAAGTTGAGATAGACAGTTGTCCGTCATTCTAGGCTCCATTTGATGGTAATAACTAATATTGAAAGTTTATACATGAATAACCTGCTTTTGCTGAATTCCGACTGTTTCAGGTGAAGTTCTGTATCTAGATTAATAGTAAGTCTTTCCATAAAGGACTAATATTTTACTTGAGATGTTTTTGTGACCTTCTTTTAAGAGTCGACAAGCTATCATTTTATTCAACTGCCCTGTAAGTTTCCTTCTTCCGATTCCTTCTGAACTGGTAGCGTGAAAATGTTTGTGTTCAGATCTTGAAGTTTCCACCTGGCACCCCTGTTTTCCAGGGGTTTTGCAACTTTATAGCATTCAGGTCTTCTGATTCCTTTGGAGTTGATATAAACTGGGAGTACTGTGTCTAATGTAAGTATTTCTGGGGGATTTTCAGATGATGATAGATTCAAGAGTCCTTCACAGTGGTCAGCCTAGCATTTCCTTAGTTTCACATCTATGGTGATCGGGTTTCTTTGACTGGTGGTACTCAGCTCCTCCTTTCGTTATTCATCTCAGAAATGTATCATCTTCTGCTTCTCCATCCTTCTGTCCTCTGTCAGCTCCCATTTTTCGGCAGCAAGCCATTTCACTTCATATATGTTCCTCCTGCCTAAAATCTAATGAAAAATCTCCATTGGTGTGATCGCTTTGAAATATTGTGCACCAGATAGTGATCTGAGCCGACATCTCCTCCTCTTCTTAGTATTGTTTCTAATAGGCTGCGTTTCCGCTTTCTTGGCATTGAGCCTAACTCTGTTTGATTTTCGGTGTATCCTTCTTGTGGAGTTCATGTCACGTTGTGTGCATACTTTTGCCTGTATACAATTCCTCGGATCATGAAATCATCAAACACAGAGAATTTTTCAAACAGCTAAATATGTCCTCATTTATTTTATTCAACCCCTCTCGACCGACGATGAGTAATTCTCCTGTGTTTTCCAGTAATACAATAATTACTGAATCCAATGAAGTACATTCAGCTATGAAATTCACATGCAAAGAGGAATCCCAAAACAGAATTGCCTTCCTGGATGTCCTCCTTACAAGAAAACGAGAAGGTAGCATAAAAAGAAATTTGCATAGAAAAAGTACTTCGACAGGACAATATACACATTTTCACAGCTTCGTTCCTATCAGGTACATAAGAAATTTAGTAAGGACCTTCAGCCCCAAGGTTACAGAAATATCCCCATAAGAGGTAATTTAGGATGAATTAAGCATTGTATATAATACTTTGATCAAAAATAGCCGTCTCGACAAATTTAATCAAGAAGCACATGACAAAGAAAGTGGAAAAGAACAACTCATTATCCGTAAACAAGAAGCCACTTTATATACGACTGCAGTTCAAGTGCGATATACCAAATGAGATAATTACGAAGGAATTAAGAAAATCAGTCCAAAGAACTTTTAGTGCTGGCGAACAACACGTATTATTCTCTACACAACCGATGGTGATTACTCGACTGAAAGATGAAGTACCTAGACTAGCCACTTCAAATCGTACCTGCCAATTTAACTGCGCTTGTGGAGCGAGTTATATTGGCCGTTGCTCTAGGAACTTGATTTTTCTTGCTCAAGAACCTCTCCCTCTATGGCTAAGTAAAGGTGTAGTGAAAACCATTAACAGTTCGATATTGAATCATCTGGTGCAAACTGGCCACAAAGCCAGCCAGCGTTGAAGAATCCTTCTCTATCATCTACCGGGTACCTAATAAATTGCCAAAATCATCGAAGCACCGCATGCTCTGAACAGCAGAGACTATTGCAATTTGCCTCAAACAACCAGTGCTCTGTGTGCAAAAGAAGCGAGTCCAGCCCCTACTACTGCCCTGAGCTTCAGTAGAGACTATAAATTCATGAATTTGTAATATTATCTTTCCTAATGTTTCTGACGTTCAGCTCATTTTATGTTGATGCTATTGAGCTGTGATCTATCAATATTATTGATTCGATATTTTTTAAACATTAATGTCGTCCATAACACTAATTCATTCATTCACTATAATGTATATATAACTGTAGAGCCTGATGATGAAGTTATCTTTGCTCACTATCCATTCTTTTGAAAATTTTAATGGGCATTTGTAATCAGTTGAAATGTATTTGTTATAATTTGTCGAAAAAAATACGAAAGGATCAAAGCCTTTAGACCAGGATAATAATTATGGTGTGATTAATTTCGAACGTCACTATTCCACCATTTCTTTTAAATGCAATTGTCCAAATTCTAAATCTTTACTCACTTCATTACACAGGGTGAATTATATGCAGTTTCATCAACAATTACTCATTAGTCACTCTTGAACAGTCTCATACTCACCCGAAACAGATATCCCATTCTGCTCGTTATTCAGTGATTCTTTTCTTGGCGTAGACGAAATCGCCATAAAATGGTGTGACTTTCTCTGAATAATCCAAGTAAAGAAATAATTTAAACAATGGTGAGACCATCAAAGAAACTGAAAACTTCAATTTAACTTTGTGCTTTTTTCAATAACTGTGATGCCGTATTTCGGAAAAACGTTGATTCCCTGTTGACCGCTTCACAAATTGTTCATCTGTTGGAAGATATTATATGATTGATAGTTTTTGGAATTATTCTGAAGAAAAAGGTCAAGACTAGGTCTTTATGAATTCTGACAAAGAGATGAATATCGATAACTGCTAGAAGACCTCATAAAGATGAAGCCTAAACAACTTTTATTTTAAAATAACATCCCATCGACAATTACTGATTACCTGTTAGCTCTAAACAACTCTGTACAGTAGTTTACATGTATTTCTTATGTGTGAAGCTACGCTACTCATGGAAATGTACAGGATATCAATAGTATTTATTCATTTTGAGATAAGGCCACAGTTATACCGATCCGTGAAAAGCATCTAATTTATGCTTGCAATAGTTACTGGAGCAATATTATGTATCTAGTATTATCAAATCATTGACATTCATTATACTTCATAAGAATTCGCAAAACGAATGAAACAGCAATTTACGATGAGCAAGCTTGATTTCTTCATTATAGTATACGCATCAGTTTTGAACTCGTTGTTAAGACATTTAGTGGCAAAGATGTAGTGTTGAACAACAGTATGTATACAATTAGGCTCTTATGGCCTAATGGACAACGATTTGGTGTTTGAAACAATTGTTGTTGAGTTCGACTCTTAGTGGGAACACCATTACTAACAGAATGCTGACGGTTACTTCATCTCGCGAGGCTTGTTATATGGTCACTCATACAATTCATCAATATCTAAATTATACATTTTCATCATATTTCGAATCTAAGTAAAGTTTCTTTTCGCAACTCTATGCAGGCATTTATGTTCATCTTCTTTATACTTTACAACGAATGAGAAAAAAAAAGATTTTCTGAACATGTACAGAAAAGCCTATGTCTCAAGAAAATAAACCCTTAAAATAGTGCCATTACAAAGCATCTACGTGACACGGGTCATGACCACGAGATTGCAAAGTTCATTCAAAAAAAATATCATTACACAAAAAGATATAATTCTCATAAAGTTTGCCGTAGCAATTCATATCAAACGCTTGCAACCCGATTCACGGGTTCAGAAAGAAGTTATCAGTCTTTCCTTGCAAACCTCGTAACTGATTAACTTCATTCTCTCTTCCATTTGTTTATGTAATCTTTAAATTTAACATCACCCATTGGATACAGTGTAATTTTGCCTGTCTCATGTTTGTATGAATTGAGTTAAACTCAGAACATGGTTAACAAGTCTAAAAACGTAAAGAACCTACACAATGTAATTACGATATAAGAAAAATTAGATTCGATAAAATCTCACAGTGTTATACAGTAATATTTACTGATGACGTTGCGAGCACAATCAATTGCTCATAATAATATCAAGGTACTCACAGAACTTTCTAACTTCATTTATATAATCCCATTATTTTTCATCGCTTGACGTGACTGGTATTAGTGTTTTCCATATTTCTGGTATGAGTAATGAGTCATTCTTATTTCATGTGTTCAATGTAGACTCGATGAAGAAGGATTCAGTAATCACCCTCTATCTTTATGTACCTATATTACTTCTTAGAATTTTAACCCTCTCCCACCCTATTGTGTGGTGTGTGTTAATGCATGCAGTGCAATCGCTGAGCTTTTTTCTAAATTACTTATCTTCGCGGGTGGGGTCAATCATTCTTACCTTAGCTAAATTCTTATGTTCTGACAATCTGACTACCCCTGACCTACTAGTTTGACCTATGTAGTTGATCTAACTCACAATCATTGCAAGGTATTTTGTAAATTATATTATTTTGTTTAATTGGGTCCACTGGGTCCTTTAGCCTACAGAGCTTGTCTCTGAGTGAGTTTGTAGGCTTGAATGCCACCCTAATTCCCGCTTTATTGGGAATCCTACGTAGGGCCTCAGATGATGCAGGATGAACCTCGTTAAATTTATCCAGGATGTTCTTTGCTTCCTCCTCATTTTTCATAGTCAAAAATGTATCATCCATGTGCCGACAATGGAATTCAAGTTCATCAATAACATCCTTCAAAGGCCCATTTTCCAGTTTCGCAAGGAAAATGTCGGCTAGAATGGGTCCTAGTGGTGACCCCATTGCCACACCATCGATTTGTCTATATAGTTCCTTATTGAATAAAAAGTGAACATTCACTGTGCATTTCAAGAGAAGCTCTTTCATTTTCTTTTATTATTTCGAGGATTCTTCTCAACTGGTTACAACTTTTCCACGATCACAAGGAGTAATTGGTAGGAAGTAAAAGTAACATTAGTCCGGAATGATTTAAATTAAATTGAATCATTCCGGACTAATGTTACTTTTACTTCCTACCAATTACTCCTTGTGATCGTGGAAAAGTTGTAACCAGTTGAGAAGAATCCTCGAAATAATAAAAGAAAATGAAAGAGCTTCTCTTGAAATGCACAGTGAATGTTCACTTTTTATTCAATAAGGAACTATATAGACAAATCGATGGTGTGGCAATGGGGTCACCACTAGGACCCATTCTAGCCGACATTTTCCTTGCGAAACTAGAAAATGGGCCTTTGAAGGATGTTATTGATGAACTTGAATTCTATTGTCGGTACATGGATGATACATTTTTGACTATGGAAAATGAGGAGGAAGCAAAGAACATCCTGGATAAATTTAACGAGGTTCATCCTGCATCATCTGAGGCCCTACGTAGGATTCCCAATAAAGCGGGAATTAGGGTGGCATTCAAGCCTACAAACTCACTCAGAGACAAGCTCTGTAGGCTAAAGGACCCAGTGGACCCAATTAAACAAAATAATATAATTTACAAAATACCTTGCAATGATTGTGAGTTAGATCAACTACATAGGTCACACTAGTAGGTCAGGGGTAGTCAGATTGTCAGAACATAAGAATTTAGCTAAGGTAAGAATGATTGACCCCACCCGCGAAGATAAGTAATTTAGAAAAAAGCTCAGCGATTGCACTGCATGCATTAACACACACCACACAATAGGGTGGGAGAGGGTTAAAATTCTAAGAAGTAATATAGGTACATAAAGATAGAGGGTGATTACTGAATCCTTCTTCATCGAGTCTACATTGAACACATGAAATAAGAATGACTCATTACTCATACCAGAAATATGGAAAACACTAATACCAGTCACGTCAAGCGATGAAAAATAATGGGATTATATAAATGAAGTTAGAAAGTTCTGTGAGTACCTTGATATTATTATGAGCAATTGATTGTGCTCGCAACGTCATCAGTAAATATTACTGTATAACACTGTGAGATTTTATCGAATCTAATTTTACCTATTAGTGACATTTTTACCTAATTTCTTAATCATTTTTCAGCTTACAATAACTTGTTTTCATTACGGAATTCCTTTACTTTTAATTGCATATACTTTTCCACACCTCAGCTTTCTGTATGGGAGCTACATAAGTGTAATCTTCGGAGCACTCTTCACTAAGTTTTGAACCTCCTGTCAGATGACGTCATGTAAAAATTTGCAAGTATGTTGAGATTTTCTTATGCATAAACTTGATAATTTATACAGAATGTAAGCATTTGGTTAGAAGGTAATCAAATAAATTATGGTGCCATATTATTTTTCACAAATTGTTGTTCTTACTTTATTCAAAGACTGAAACAGTAGGAAATAAGGTACTTTATATGGTATTTTTATTCAATGAAATCTCAGTGATCAAAGAAAACAAGTATGGGAAGTAGTGTGTTGGCAAACATTTCTAAAGCGTTATGGTTGACAAATAAATGGTCATAAGTCATAGTGATAATGACGAAGTCGAGGTTTTTAGGCTTCAAAGGAAACTATTAACTGACAGATTACAGGGAAATCGGTGCGGAACATTCAAGCACTTTTCTAATGCATTGATTATGATTATTATTTCTGTTACTATTGCTATTCGGTTCCGAGGTGAACATACGACTTCAACAGCACATCTCTATTTCACTCTGTTTTCTGCAGTCCTTTTTAGCTGGCTCCACAAATGCACACAAGCGTTCATTTATTCCTCACACTATCATCGTTCTTCATCCGTATTCCACTCAAAGAGTGAACGTGTAATGTCACTCAACGATCTCCTCAGTGTATGCCTTGTCTATTTCCATTTTCTTCTGCATTATTGTTGGACGACTTGTTCTTGGTTGGTTCGTTTTCAGAGTTCGATGTTACTAATCGTTCCTGGTCACCTAATATTCAGTATTGTGTGAAGGCAACTGCTGACGAAAGTTCTCAGCAAGCTGTTGGTAATACTTTTGTTAACACGCCCTGCGTCTATCTATGATGATGAGGTCGAATGACTACTTAACCTGACCATAGTCTTCTGAAAAACTAATTGTCTATGATAGACAAGATGCTAATTTACTCAGATCAGAAGTCATCTTATATTCAGTTGTTTAAAGTTTAAGTTAATATTGAAGCCAAGGGGTGTCGTACTATTTTCTGTTAGTGAACTGTTAGTTTTAATTGGCGTGTTTCGCCCATCTTTCTACCCGATGGCAGTATGCGCTTACTTTTTGACGAATGCCACTGACTTCGATATCAATCAAGTCCTGAAGCTGTTGACCTAAGCAACAACAAGTGAATAGTACCACTACAGATAAAACTGGAAGTCATCTATTTCTGGAGCAGTGAGTTTCAATTAAAAATTTTAATTTATACCCATATGAGAACGGGATAATCTCAGACTTCATTTAGCCAATCGGAACAAGCTATTTCATCTTTCACTCATTCTTACGGGTTAATCGGACGACTTTGTTTTCCATTATTGTTATAGCTCAGTGAAGCTAAAATTACTGACCGTGAACAGCTGTTATTTGTCTCATTCTATTCAGTACAATTATTATCCAGTCTTCAGTTCATTTGTTCATATGAATCATTTCAGGGAGTCCTAGTACAAAGTGATTAATAAAATCCATAAATTTGAAAAGTAAGAAAAAATAATCATAGTTGTATGGTAGTAGTAATAAATCAGCAAATAATATGCATATTATCATCCCCTCTCTTTCCCCATGGTAAGTTAGACTGTCGAATAGTTCAAGATTAGAATCTAAGTTTTGCAGCCTAACGCCCTGGATATCAGTCAATAAGTAATGTTTATAAAAGGCTCTCGATTTTAAACAATATAAACCTTTAAATTAATACTTATATATTCTGCAAATATGTAGTCATTAAAAGTCAAAGTTTATTGAAGTGTTTTACGTCACAGACCGAACTCAGCAGAAAACTGTTAAAATCCAATAAATGCATAGCAGTTGTGTTTTTCGACTAAGTGGGTTGTTGAACAATGGCAACCTCTGACTTACAGGAGACTGGGTTCAGGAATCGTGGTATAAATGAGTTCCCTAAATCACTCGCTTGTTTTCACTATCCCCGTAGATGAAACTTATTTGAAATAACAAAAAGACTTCACAAGGTTCTAATTCATACATATCATTCAATTTAATTAGTCTTAATCAGATGTGAGTGTTACCAGTTAACATTGGAGACCATAGCTATAGTCTTCGCTGTAGTTTACAGAGCAGTAACTATGATCTCATTTCCTTAATGAAATTTCCTTACCCTTCTGCTGAATAACAGTACTAAAGTAGTAGTAAGTCTCTATTTGCATGTGGTGTAGTGTTATGAATGCCTAGATACTGCTATCACCAGCAGAACACGCCTTGAGAAACTTCATTTTACCCCCTAAAGACTTTTATAGATGATATTCAGTACTGTGTAAAAGGAAGTACGAAACTGACTCCTAGGAATTAACTTTTTACTTGTGTTACTACATTATGATACGTATGTCAAATTGAAGGCGTCATAGTCTTCACGCATTAGAGAAATATAGATGAAGTAATGCTCTGGCCTAGTGGTCACATAGGCAACTTTATTCATAGACTTCTGTTACTACTGAGGACTTACGAGCTACATAAAGTTATGTGCAGTGAAGCAGCTGAAGACAGTCACTGCATTTAGATAAGATTGCATGGCGTTTGAAGTTTAGTCCATGGCAGATTTATCAAGATGAAATCATACATCTTCAAGCAAAATCCCCTTCATAAATGTAAATTAAACTGGTGAGAAAATAGTAGTAGTTTAACGGCAGAAGACTAGGGACTTGGTAACGGAATGCTTATTGGGAATTTGGTATCTCTACATAGCGAAATGATGTACACCTTATCCGTAACCCGTCATTTGTACAGATCTTCCATTTTGTGCTAATTCTACGCTTCGTATTGTTTTTTGTCTCCTTTTCGTGTATCCCATGTTTTACCGCAACTCTGAATCATTTCTCCACTATCTGATATGCTTATGCCGATGAACGTCTCTCTATATACTACTGATAAATCTTATCAGTAGCACACACCACAGTAGTAGTAGTAGTAGAAGAAGAAGATAACAGTGACGGAGTCGGTGAAACAGACAGGGACAGAAGTGAGAAATAGAAAAATTATTTTAACAAGCGATTAACTTCCAAGTAAAAAAAGATAAGACGAGATTGAAAATTACTGATTTGTGAGTGATGGGTGATTATTGATTTATCCATACTACCGTCAAATACTTATTACGCATTGATTACGTTCGAATTCAACTTGGAGAATGTTGTGCACACTGTCGAATTGGTCTTATGAATACAATTGGATTTTGAAAGGGAACGAAGCCTTTTCAATTGTTCTGACAGCCTTGCTTTCGGTCTTGAAAATTGCGAAATTTCAGGCAGAGCATTCGATATCAGTCGAAGCATCATCATCAGCGCTGCTGCGTGAAGGAGTCAATACGACTCCTTTTCATGGGAATATGTGGCTAGATTTTTGATTTTAAACTGTTCAATTTACTGAATTACTCCTCGTCGGTTCAATTGTGTATATTCCACTCTTTTTTCACCTTTAATCATCGATTTAATTTTCAACTTTACCCTTGCCCTCCTCACCATTCAATTGCTATGCTGCCCATTGTTATTTGCACGCAAGTCATCTAGAACCCTGAAAGTATTTCTATTTGAGATTGCCCTTCGGCCTCTGTTTTCAATCTGGACCGACTAATTTTGTTTCCTCTACTTGATTGCTTTTCATTAATCTGTCTGTTGAGGGTTAAATATCAGTAGATTTCAACGCTAAAATCTAAGTGAAACCACTGAATGTAAAAAGCGCCACACTTATGTCAATAAATTAATTAGAACGAATCTAGTAAATCACAGTTTATGATTTAAAAGAATATATATATTTATATTTCTTCCACAAAATTTTCATATGTTGAGGTCAGAACACAAAACTGAAAAGATGAAACCATAGTACTATTTGTGGAGATAGTGAGAAAGAGAGACACAATGAAAGTTAAAGAGAAAAGACCAAAGGTTAAATGAGGTTATTAGAATGTGAACTGATGAAAATTACATTTATTGATATAAACTTGTTTAAAACAACGAAACAAATACACTGAATTATTTTTGGCATTTTAGACTAAGACTTTATTCTTATCTAAGGTGTAGAGAAGGAGACGATTTCTAGAATAACACATAGTCTAAGGTGTGATATGACCCAAGTATGAAATAAGAATGAGTATACTAATGAAATAACCTTACTAACGTTAATACTTTCAAAAATACAACACGTATATATATATATATATATAAGGATAAGTAAACTTTTTTACAAAGCTATTATATACAGTAGTTTGAATTTTGGAAAATTAATTGGTCATTTTTGCAGACATTATGTTTAAAATACTTTTGGGCTAGTCATATTCACTGGATGCTCGTCGAAACCCTTTTAATTTTTCATTAATTATGTCACCTTTGAAGTGCTTCCTAATTCACATCAGTATAGATCATTAACCGACTTCAGTTAGGGAACAATCGGAAACCGGTAAATAATGGTTTCGTGCTGGTTTGAGATTCTTTGGCAGTACGCACTCATCGTTCCACCAGGAATTGGACTCAGGGCCTAGAGATCACAAGGCGAGCTCCCAGACTATTGAGCCACTGGGCTGGAATCTAATATTCCATCAAATCTAGCTTCTGTCATTTCGTTACATATAGACCGACGGCCAGTCAATGTTATCGGCGGGTATTTGTCCTCACACACAACTTGGATGGACCCGTCTGGTCACGAATTATCACCAGAATCTCGGGCAGCTTCATCCTGGAGTCAGTCATTAGTGAGCACTAGGCTAATTTTCAAGTGTCGGTTTGCAGGGATTTGAGTGATATAAAGACTGATCCTAATTTAAATGTGATATATATATATATATAGGAGGATACATCTAGCCTATGAATCCTCGTTTGATCGTGTCTGAGTTATGAACAATCATCAGAGCACAGTCAACACATTTATATAAATCACCACGGTGCTAACCCGACTCCTGACTAAGTTTTGATTCGTCTTTATCTTCACTTTTTAAGTACTTTTTATAAAGGCTTAAGGGTAATTATTTTATTTAAGGGTAGACTGAATCAGTTTCACTGCATTCCTCTTTTTCCTTCTTCTCCAGTAAATAGACGCTTAGCTCTGTTAATCGGAATCCTAGAGACAGTTATTTTGGCAATAAAGGGCTATGCAGTGTTATAATACAAATATCTATTTGGATGTGTTGTCATTCTAGAAATTTTTATTTGTCTTTCGACCAAACAACCTAACTTATGTGCATTGGTTCCGACCTTTTTGAGGAACTTAATGCTATCAGATATTTTATTTTGGCTTCTGGAAAAGTCCTTTTACAACGTTTAGCTTAATGACAGCACCAAGGTTGTGCAGAACAGCTTGAGTTAGCATAAGGGTCCTACATGTATGATTGAAACCTAAAATTTTTACACGTCTTAATTAATAAATCAGATAGATTTATACCACTAATTTTCACGCTTAACTTAGCATCCTGACTGTCTGCATCACCTAAAGCAGCATGTATTTTTATTGAGATTACCGATGTTTTTCGTTGTGAATATATGTAACCGATTCGTGCGTCGGTGGTTCAGCAATAGAGTGGTGGCGGACCATGTATGTCGCCCGGGGTTCGAGTCACGGCCCGAGCACACCTCTAGCCGGTTATAATCTCGACAAAGAGGGGAGGTTGGGCGTGAGGCTAGCAACCCCACCGTATAAAAAACACACCACTGCTACTGATATTCAAAGCTAAAGCTTGAAGCCCTAAATTTCACCGGGAACACAAAGGAATAAAAAAAATATATGTAATTGAAACAGCGTACAACAAAAAGAACTATTCGGTCACATCTCAGTCACAGTTCACATAATTTTTTTTATTTGGTTTTGTTCTGATAACTATTTATGACTTAGATACAATTAGAAAAGGATTCTGAAGACACTTGCATATACCTTTAATGCTTTAATTTTGATTACTTTCCTGAAGACGTTAAAACCAGTTTTCAAACGACATATTTCAATTTGGCTAAGATTTATACAAATATAATTTTTACATAAGGCATTGCAGGTTGCGAAGTAATATGCGGAAAAGCTTAATTTTGTTTGTTACTCTCATCGGCCCCAAATTGTCCTCAGTTATGTAGTGTATTAGTTGTACTTCATTTACCTAAGTGACGTCACACTATTTAAACTGTCGACATTGATCAGTTAGTAGAGCTTATGTGGAATCATGAAGAAATTGATAATTCCGGGCAGAATGTCAACGTACTGAAGATTACAGGTAAACTTTATTGGCGGATATTCACAAGCTCGAAATCGACATTAACGGATTTATGACAGGTTAACCTTAACACACATCACTAGATGTTCAGTGCAGTGCAGCATCGGCTCACTTGACCCTATAAACGTTGAACAAATCTGAATGACAGACTCCTATTTACACTAAGAACTTGGGACGTACATAGGTTCCTATTGATTTTTTAATGTTAAATATAAATTTAGAATAAAGAACTGATAAAGTAGCATCTGATGTGGTTGTGTGCCCTGAGCTGGGTGCTTTAATTATGAAGTTTTGATTTACCTTCTAGAGAATATCATTAGTGTTCACCTGGTTAGGAGAACACAATCACATCGAAAACATCCACCTGAGTTACAAATCTTCTCCATTATTTCAGAAACACATTTAATTCATGTAATGAATTTATGCAGAATAGTTTGAACGAACTGAACGAACACGCACATATACACACATACACTTATAACAATCGGATAAAAACGATTTTCTTGAAAAGATAGACTGCTTATGACGACTATGTTAAAGACAACGGTTGAACATACTTCTTTCAGATAAATAGAGTTGGCTTGAGTTTTTCGATTGCTAATGCTTCAGCTATGCCCAGATAACTTGATCTCATTTCCTTTGAGAGGTTTGTTCGGATATTGTATATGACATTGAAGGGTTTCTCGATTGAACCTGAGGGTCCTTAACTCACGAGATATCTTTCTTTCGAACTATAGCCACACTTCCGATCTGTCTTTGTTGCATAGTGTTCCTAAGAGCATTGCAGTCTAAACTACAGCTCACTAAGTAATTAGGTACACAATCAGTCTATCATGCCATTTCGTATGCTGTTGTGTTACACTTGTCTGTTAGTTAAGCATGTATCCCCTCCCAACAGTGTCGATACAGAAATATATTTCGTATGCTAAAACTATCCAACTGTTGTTCTAAATTTGGCTTACTATGTGTTCTCCTGTACATGTTAAATAAGTGCGTTTCGGGGTTGGGTAACAATATACGCGTACGATTGTGTCATTGTATCTTCTGTGTTCGTCAGCACTAACACTGTAACCAGTACTAAATAGGAATGTATAGTGTTTTCTAATAGTCAGTTTATTATCGAAGTGTTCGAAAGAGTAGACGTGTGAAGTCGACCCCAACAAAAATGTCATTTCAGTGAAATAATATCTGTTTCTTTCATTTTAGTTTTGTTCATGAATTAACTTCTGTTAGAGAACCATTAACATCTAGGAAGTAGTGGACAGCTGTTTCAGTGATTCGCTAACTGAAGTCAATTAATAATCGAAATTCAGTGGTTCTCTTTCATTTCACTTCAGCATTAAAACAGATGACATCGTCAATTATTATTGTCATCAACTCACCAGCCTTAATATAAATGTCCCATAGACAGTAAATGTAGAGTAGTAATCACACTACAGAGAAATTTATTCTCAGATAATACGATATCTACGTTCAAAACTTTGATGATTAAAACTGAGTAGTTAAAATCTCTATAATACAAGTGAATGCTACATGTGTAATGCAAATGAAAACGTAAAATCATGTTTATTTCATGCTTAAGTGTCAAAAATTCTTTAAACACACTGGATATTTTTGGACTACTCTACACAAATGTATGCACTGTATTTTCTTAAATAAATTGCACATAGAAGTATGAAGTTAATTAATTCAGTACATTAATGACGCACTACTGTTATGATTGCTGTTAAATGTTAAGCGACTAGTGACAAGAAGCTTTGGCCTTAGGTTTCATGTTTCTTGGTACTTGTCAGCAAGGCGTATGTGTAATCCCCGAGGATTTCATGTCCCTTCTAAGATTCAAACCCGCATCAATCAATGCTGCATTCAGAGATGTTACCATTGCGCTATTGGGGCTAGCAATTAACCTCCTGTAGGACAGTAATGAGTACTTTGACTGGACACTTCGTGGTAGCTAGTTTCATACGTCTAGTACTTCGTTTAGTGCACACTGAACTGTGTCAGTTAAGTTTGCTCAGTGGTAGCACCTCTGACTGCAGCGGGTTCATATCTCAGAAAGGACGAGTTCGGTCGGTCGGTCGGTTTTCGACATAGAACTTTGCACATATTTGCGGCACTTCAAGTCGCCACACTCCATATAGCACACAAAGCAAGAGAAGAAAGTAGGATGAATGCATAATATAGATAGTAAACAGAGGTGTGAGGCAAAAGTATGGTAATAGCGAAGAACAAAACAGTTTAATTGGAAATCATAAGTCACAAGGAGTGCATGCATCTGCGCCAGCCATTGAGAACGATTTCGAGGCATGTCACTAATTGTTTCCAACCATTGGTTTTTACCGTCCCGAGGACCCCAACCAGGAAGTCTACACCTTCCTACGTGGCTTAGACTGACTGTTGTAGATTTCATTGACTGGTGCCATGTTTTGGTTTGATCGCCGCTAGCTCTTTTCCATCCTGACCCTATGTCAGCTAACATTGCCCGTCGAGGAAGGCGATGACTAGGCATACGTAGCACGTGTCCTAACCATCTCAGTCGATGTAATTTCACAGTGTCGTCTATTGATTTCTCCTCTTTACGTAGCACTCGACGCCTAACCTCAATATTGCTCACCTTATTATACCACTTCACGCGGGAGATAGAACGCAGACACCTATGATCGAACACAGCTAATCTTTTCATGTCTTCCGCTCTCAATGGCCAGGTCTTACAGATATAAAGGAGGATGGAGCGGACTGCTGAGCAGTAAACACGCCCTTTGGTCGATAGTCGGATATCACGTCTACTGTCAGAGACGGCGTAAACTGGCATATGCGAAACTGGCCCTCTGTATTCGTGTTGAGATTTCGTCAGAGGTCAACCCGTTGGGCTGATGGTACTTCCCAAGCAAGTGAAGCGGTCAACGTGCTCTACCACTTCACTCCCTATTTCTAATCAAGGGGTCGGTGTAGTCCAATCCTGTAACATCATCTTATATTTTACAGGGGCGAATCGCATGCCAAACATTCTTAGATTGCAGCTCAAGCTGTTTAGAAGACTCTGCATTTTGTCAGCGTCCTCGCCTAGAAGGACTATATCGTCTGCATATTCTAAGTCAGCGGTATTATTCCCTGGTAGCAAGTCAATCGCTGAGTCTCTGAAGTGAGTTAGGGTTAAGTCCATTAGTACGTCTATAATGAAGTTGAATAGGAATGGCGATAGTGGGCATCCTTGACGGACGCCATTAGTCGTCACCACTTCAGATGACAACTCGCCGTAAGAAAGGACGAGTTCCTTGCTGACGAGTGCCGACAAGCACGAAACCTAGTTTCAAGGCTTCTTGTTGTTTGCTTTTAAACATCTAACAGCAATTCAGGGTGAACCGTGATGACGGGCCAACTAATATGATGGGCACGTTGCAAATATGACTGATAGAATTCAGTTCACCCCAAACGAAGGACTAGATTAGATGCATGAAATTAGCTATTGTAATTATCTAAGTTTAGACTCCGAAAGAGCCATTGTTTTCCAGACTGTTATTGATGTAACGAGTGAAATGGAAGTCTGTTTTGTGGATGGTTTGTAATCATCACAGTAAATACTTACTATTTGTAAGTATTTACTTTTTCAAAAAGAAACATAAATATAATAGAACAAAGTATTCATTGTGTACTATGAACTGTAAAATCATATAAAATACTCTGAGTTTTTTTAGATTTTCATACTGTATTATTAATCTGCTGCTATGTTACTTTGATATCTTTCATTTCCCCTAAACTAAAAGATAGAATACACATTTTGAAGTACACAGTGTTAAACTTCAATTAAGCATTCACACGACAAGAATCAAAGGTTCATATAAAACTAATGAAGTTTATTTTAATCAGTCCTGTGAATAAAGTGAGATAATAAGCTTCAAATGTGCTGCTTCGTTTGGGAAAAAATGGCTTGATTAGTTATAAGGGAATATCAACAAGCATTAGGGGTGGTCAAACAATGTGCAAATAGTGCACAGTAAAAATAAGTAGCTCATTTCGCAAACAAACTAATCAAAATACCAAATAACCCAAATACACAATGTAAGCTCTGGGGGTTACTTCTATTAACAGTTTGCCTATATAAATATTTTCTCAGTGAACACGATTTAAATAAGAACGTACTGTGAGAAATACTGGGAATTCATGGAAAGATTTTTCCAAGTCTTGAAAGTTACCAAAACAAAAATATTTCATGCTTTAATCTTCATAATACTGCTAAAACCATAATTAACTACATTCACTTTGTGTAGTGTTACTCAAAAGAAGTTCGTAACATGTCAGTGATGGATAAGCGTTTATTGAGTAGTTTCATATTTTCAGTGTTATTGAGTTCCACAGTTTAGATGGTTTACTTGCTAAGCTTTTACTTTCCTTCCAGATACTCATTATGAAAAGATGACGAAGCATATACTTCTATGAGATAGTGTTGAATTTCTATCTGTTACATTGAAAAAAAATCATATTGCTTCAACGACACTCTCAGTGTGCGAAGAATTCAGAGGTGGCAAAGCAGATAAAAACAGTAAACATTTACAAAACCAAGGTCAGGATGGTAGATTACTTCAAACAACCCAACAGTAACTCAGAGGACACGGCGGTGGTGGTTCTCTTGGTTCGGTGATCGATGTAATATGACTGGCACTCGGGTCTAGACGTGATATTTACCACAGCCCAATGTTCAGCCTATTTTATAAAGAAGTGAGAAGCCAGCTCAGTTTGTCTGTTATTTCCTTCGAAACTTAGTTAAGGAAAAACTCGTTTTCAATAAATAAGTTACAATCTTAAATAAAGTAGAAACATTTTCATGATTAGTAAGTAATACGTGTACATGGTCAAATTCAGCACACATAGAGTTTCTTGTTATCATTGTAAGGGATGCAAAATGTGCCAGCCTTAAAATCTCTAGATAAATGATATCGAAAAATACCTAACACTTTAACAGGTTATTTACATACATTAAAATGACTGTTCAAAATCGTGTTCATTCATAATCTTATATGTCCGAATAACTTATCGTCGCCATCAAGCATGTTAAAATGTAGTTCCATTTCCTCATATTTAGTAAGTTATCCAGATATGACTTAGAGAGACGGTAAATCTTTTCGTACATAGAGATTTTACTTAGGAGTGTGCTAGGTCGAGTGGACACAGAGGATTTATGAGGGGATCCTGAATTTTTAAAAAGAAACGTAGTGTAATTGCGGCTCAAATGAAGATGAAAAACTGGCTTTTGTGAAGATTCCTGTTGGTGGCTTTCTACTTAGCACTCTCACAGGTCAGGTAAGAAGTGTACATGCTATTGGTGTAGTACCCGCAACTGACTCATCAATGGCTTCTGATTATTTTCCATGTAGATGAATTAATCATCATGGTCTTCTATACAGGTGGTGGTAATCACCTGAACCAGCTTTTTTGGTAAGATGTGTTTACGAGTAGTGGCATACTACGTGACACCTACCGTATCGTGCACACTTATCGTTTTGTAAATAAAGAGGCCAACAATACTTTGTCCTAATTTATGGAGAAAATAGAATTTTTCAGCATGTAGCCAATAACAACAGCAAACTGGTATTTTGCTTATATATACCTTTTGAAAACAAGATTTTAGGTTAATTCCCAAATCTGCCATGTAGAAACGTCTAAATATTTAACTTGCCATTTCCTGGATATTGCTTTTGGGTAAAAGGCACCTTTTTTCTACTTTTAACTCTCTTCTCCTACCGTTCGTCAGCACGCGGAACTCAGTTGTTCTTGTTATTTTGGGTTACTAGTAAGTTACTCATAAAATGTTACACTCCCCTTAATCTGATGTCTCAATCGCCTTCTTGGCAAGAGCGTGAAATGTCCGCTTTAATGTCTGCACTTTGATGCAGAACAGACAACAGATCACACTATCTACAACTGTGAAAAAGTATCCTGTTTATGTCATTTCTCAGACACCCGCACATAAAATATCAGTTAAGTGCCTGAATAACCTTAAACAAAACACACTTGACACATACCATAGTGCTGGTCTGTATAGTCGTAACCACTGAAAGAGCTGATGTCTTTCGATCATTCAGAAGCACTTCCATCACCTCCAAAGATGCGTTCAAGTGATGTTAAGTTGGGTGATTGTAACAATCTTCTTGGTAAACGGTGCAGTGCATGTAAATCGGCTGCACCTATCATTTCAAATATTCAAACTTACGACTAATTACTGGTACTCCAAAAGCAGCATTCATGAAGGCTCTCTCTAACAACCATTTAGTCTCTACGAGAACCCTGAAATTTCTAAATCTTATCAATACGAACTGATATGAAGTTTATAACAGTGCTACTAAGACTCCTACGCAAGGGGTCACACAACACATGCTAAGATTGCAAATTTGAGGTTGACAATGTTCAAACTATGTGGTAGTTGCAATTTATGAATACTCCTCATCCAGACATCAATGACAACAAAACTCTTCGCTGAACTGCGTGTTTTGTAGTCGCAATTGACAATAGCCTAATTTCCTAGTTCAACAATATTATTAAAACATAAATACATAGAAATTAGTCTTTGAAATGACTAACAGACCAGCAGTCTTGAAATATGGCTGCACTACTACTTTAACAATCTGAAATGCAACGCATTCACCTACATAAGTGGTGAATACTGAGTTACCAAGTAATTTGTGGCCAAACAAATCACGATATACAACGGTAATGACCTAATGTCAACATAACCCACACTCGGCTCCTTTTGAATATGAGGCTACGCTTTTTGTAGTAAATTACTCATCTTACTGAGATGTACCAGCTAACTAGTATTTTGAGTTTTGTTATTGTCACTGACCGAGACCAACTCCTTTGTTTTGTGCTTGAACCCACAGATGTTATGCTATTTGAAATAAAAATCATGCTCCCAGAACACACATTCTCAGGATGTTAGTGCATACACCACCCTGATTCCGTCTGTTTTAAAGAGAATTATGGTGAGATGCAGATGTCGTTTCTTTATTTACAATATTGCAGGGACCTTGAGCTCTAGTTATTACTTCTACCTTAACTTTAGTCGAGTTCCTAAAGATAATCTAGAAACAAATATATTTTAAAACTTAATACCGCTTATAAAAAGTAAAGATCATTAACTTAGTAAATATTCACATACCTAGCACAGATTACATACGCACTAAATTAACAAAATGATCTCGCATCTTTTACCGAATGACTTTCCCAGCATATTCAGAATAAAAGCAAATAAGGTAGGTCACATAAATTTATTATCAAGCCTCAAACTGAAGATTAGATAACTAACTTGGAAATACACAGATAAGCATAGCTAAATATTATTTTGTGTTAAAAAGGACATAAGTTTAAAGCAACAAGTACAGGAGTAGAGAATAAACTCATTTTTAAATCAAAGTTGATGGCAAAAACCGTTTTATATTTACCCGCGAATAAGTTGTATTACCATTTGATTCCTTTGATCACTTCACTCAATGTGGCGGCACTGTGCTTAAGTTTCTCGAGCTCAGCAGGATTAAGTTGCTGTTGAATCACGTGGCTGATGCCAGCTGAAGTGATAAGACATGGGAGACTTAGATAGACGTCTTCAGTTATGCCATGAATGCCTTTAACAGGAACAGAAAGGGGATACACTGTATGAAGATTATTCAAAATTGAGTTGCATAGTGACTGGCAAGTGAGCCCTATGGCCCACGAAGTGTAGCCCTTTAGACGTATAATATCATAAGCACTTTGTACCACTCCTTTGTGAATCTCGTCGAATTTTTCTACATCTTTGTCGGTTCCTATAGCCGGGTTTACAGATGATAAGCGAACTCCACCAACATTGACATTGCTCCAAACAGGGACACTGGAGTCACCATGTTCACCAATCACGTAACCATGAACTGAATTAGCAGAAACACCTAGTTTCTCGCCTAAAAGAAACCTGAATCTAGCTGAGTCAAGCATTGTTCCAGTTCCTATCACTCTATGAGCTGGAAATCCACTCAGCTTATGTGCCACATACGTTAAGACGTCAACAGGATTTGAAACGACCACAATTATACAATTTGGACTGTACTTGACAACGTTCGGGATAATGAACTTGAAGATTTCCACGTTGCGCTGAACTAAATTTAATCTCGATTCTCCTTCGTTCTGCCTCGCTCCAGCTGTAATTACAACAATATCTGAGTTTTCAGAGAATTTGTAATCTGTCCCTCCGTTTACTTTACATCTCCGTAAGAACTGCTGACCATGTTGAAGATCTAAAACCTCACCTTTGACCTTATCTGCAACTACATCAATAAGGGCAATCTCTCCGACGACATTCATCAAAGAAAACGCCGCTGCCATCCCAACCGCTCCGACACCAACCACAGTAACTTTTGATCGTGATTTTGACTCAGTGCCCTCTGGAGCAACTGCTTGCATAATTGATTTAGATGTAGAACTCATCTTTTCGAGATAAACGCTCAGTTAAAGTGAACAAGCAGCTACGTGACCAAAACGCAGAAATCAAATCGCCACTAATGGGAGTACACTTGATTTATATTACAGTTCCGTAGTTAAAACGCTTTCAATTTTCAATGTCACGGTTAACAGCAACAGTATTTACATTTTATTTATCGGATGTGTAATAAAGCAACGCATATAAGCTGTTCCGAAAACAGACAAAATTGGACGCCTAGCATTAGGATCATTGTAGTAAGACTCCAGGGCACTACTAGTTGTTTCAAGTGTTTTACAACTACTCAACTAATCAGGAGTGTACATCACCATTAGACTTTGGACACGGCAATTTATGGCAACCAGTGTATAGAAGTGTTGCTGTATTTCATCTCTTAGTTCTTACTTTAGAATTCGGATTCTCATTGCTAGTTGCATTGCCTGTCCAGATAATGAGACCACTTCTATTTCATATGGATTCTGATTTCTGGGTTGAAAATGAAGTGCATAAGATACTATTGAATGGAGAAACTCTTGATGACAATTATCCCTGTATAACCAATGGAATGATTTGATTTGACTATTCCCTTGATATAGTAATTTGGACATCACAGGATACCAGGCCAGTTGCAGCTAATTTGAGGCAAGTGCTAATTCCTCATGATTTTCAGGGATGACGCTATTTTATTGGTAAGTGATGTCGTTTCTCAAACAGCTTCCTGGTTTTTTTTACGGGAAACGATAAACTGTGAGGGGTGCTTACAACACAACTTAACGGATTTTCTGCCTTGCTTCTTTTGCGTCTAATGACCAGCGAATGGCAAACCAACATCCCCCTTTATGATTACGTGGCCGTACGCCAGTGAGTTTGTGGATACAGTCTCAAATTCTGGGGTTTTAATTTCCCAGAAAAGTTTTGTACAGTTCTTGTGAGACTGAAATAGTGTCATATTCATTCTGAGAGTTCTGAAGGCATTTGTCACTCTCACTAACCGTCTTAGTGCTGAAAATTACGTGGGAACTCGTTCTGCCACCTGTTATTTGTTATGCGTCTCTGAAGAAAATGCTATTTTCATTTGTAAATTTCTCGAAAATGTGCGGTAAATTCCCGAACAGTACATCGTGTGGAAAAATTTTTCCGGTTGTCAAGCTGAAATCTGTAGGCCCATTAGAGAATTTACAATAGAGTCGTAAACCAGAAAAAGAACTAGCCTGTGTCTTTAAGCGTGCCTGGCTGGATTGTCAAAATCCTGTCTCTGAATACAAAGTCAGTTGGCGTAAAGACTTTAAAGAAAAATCCAGCTTCGCTCTCTTGATCCTATCGTCCTTTTGCAAACGACATACCCGTCGTTTACATGCATTTCATATGATTTCTAAATGACAAAGTTCTGGGGAATGCTCCTGATACATTTTTTGGGCTTTCAATGGCTAAGCCGTTGTAAGAAGATCTGTATACTTGGAAAGTTAAGTTGTATTCTGGAGTGGTGAAGATTTGGTGGAAAAAGAAAGAGAAAAGTTCACAATCAAACCATCCAGCATTGAGAGTGAAACTACATCTGAATCAAGAAAAAGTTTCGATACCGTACTCAGCAAAGTTATATGGGAGAACTGAATTCGAGATCTATTTTTTCCAATTATTTGTGATTCATCCAAAACAGACTTGGGTATTTTGTTAGTGCGAAGAAAATATTCCCGTATTTCTTTATGTGCTCTTTGGAATCACCAGTTAGCAGATTGTTCCCGAAAACTAACATATCGATGCCTGTACAATTGGTGTATTCCTTCACAAACGGGAATACACATATTATGATAAATTAAGCAACGAATCATCTTCATTATCTAAAATAGGAGCTTTATTTGTAAATTCTCCAGAAGTCTTACAAATCATAATGGGAAAAGTTTTGGCCTTTTACTTCAGTGTAGTGGGACTTAACATAGCGTATGGAACTTAGTATTTTCCAAACATGGGTCACAACGACGATGTTACTTCACGTATAAGCAATAAATCTTCGCAAGACTAGCCCACCATTCTCAGTACTATGGTGGATTTTAATATCATTCAAAAATGAGACATATTCAGTACTACTTGCGCGTTCTGAAATAGGAGGACATCGGCCTGAAGTGGTACAGTTATCTTCTAGACTACTAACTACAGGACATTTTGAGCCGTGAATGCAAATTTCGTGAGTCGGTTTCAAACTTCACCGAGTTGCGTTTGCTACTTCTGAGGTTGGCGCCAAGGAATCTCAATATGTATTTAAGTATCAAATGATTCCACCTATGAGTAGTCACTGCAAGGTTTCTCAGGGTTTGCAGAGAGATAGAATAGTTTGGCTTCTTCCATACCCCCAGTTATTTTAGCCGATGTAGTCAGTCAACACTTTTAACATTAAGCTTTTAACGTGCACGTAAATTGAGATGTTGTCGGAAGAGGAAACTAGAGGATTGATTGGCGAAGGCGAAACATTTTGTTTCCTGAAACGAATTCAAAACAAGCAACAGATATTATTAAGACGGAATTTAGTGAACCTAGCAAATCCAAGTAGAACATTTGAGCCGACAGTTCTCCTTAAAGTGATATGTACACTTTTAGAAACACATTTGGAGATACGTGATCGACTAGTAAATGTGCCGTATTGTTGGTTCAGTGTACTTTATTGAAAAAAGCACTCATTAATAATTTGGAATGTCTTCACCCCGAATATCGTCGCCAATTTGCGATGAGAACCTATAGCATTACAATGAATGTGTACTAAATTAGGAACTGGTGTCCTTCAAAATCCGTCCGATCAACAATGAATATGTAGTTTCCTTCGTTATCAAAGACCTAAAGATAAAGTGTTTTGCTCCGAAAAACCTGGATGTGTCGAAGAAACAACTAACTGCGAATGTGGATTTCAGGAGAAATACAACTAGTGAAGTCCTTTCAGCCGTCTTTTGGAGCAGTCCGGGAACATTCTTTACTGTGTTTCCATGCCTTAACTTCCCTATATATACCATTTTTCAGCTAAACTTCAGAAGTACAGGATCCGGCTGTTGATGACGTCAACGTACATCTAACAGTTCACTTGCTCTTTTGCGGTTAAATGCATCTTTCCTACTGCCTGGATGTTGCCTAGGCGTGTCTTTGAACAATTACCAGCACGGTTAACAGCTCAGTTATAGTTCGCATTATTTCTTATTATCACACAACATCAGGAGGGACTCCACTCAAAGTCATATATAATGAACGATCAATTTACCTGAAGGGATTTCACCCAATTCTTCATGCTGAATCAATATTTGCGAAATTTATACTCATCACTTAGCTAATTAGTCGTTAACCGTATGCATTACCAAAGATTATCAACTATTTTTCTCGAGTGGCTTTAATACATATCACTGCTAATTGTAGCGACAGTATCCGTTGCTATAGTGGCTCATAATTTTATCATTGCTAATAAATGTGATTATTTTTCACATGCTTCTAAAATGTAATTTTGCAATAAGTACTTTTTCTGCCAAGCATAATATCGGCAACACAATGCACAACAATTGCATTAAATGTACTGGATTTGTATCGGGAAATTTCCCTTGATATTGATATCTGAGGAATGTGGTAGATTATATAAGGCAGCGAGTTCAAAATCTTAACATGTATTTTCGGGGTGAGGATAAACGTTATCGTGATATACCTTCCTGCACCGTATGGGTTTTCGCGTTCACGCCTATAGAGGCGTTACAATCGTTCAGTTTTGTAAAAATAAATTATATTTGACTAGTTTTAGGCTTCTGTAGCCGAACCAACCAATATTTTCATGTATTGTGTTCGTAATAATGGGTGAAATTCTCTTGATATTCCAGACGATTTATTGCCAAAAAGAGTCATCTTTTAAAAGAAACTCCGCATAGAAAGACTATTATTTGCCTTTTAGAGCCTTAAAGCTTTGTTATTTGGAGCTGTTTTTAGATCTTAAGGTTGTAAATTGACTACAGGCAATGGTTGTTGTCATGGCAGCTATTCTATGAGAATCGGGCATTCGAAAGAGAATTAGATCACGGACATAAGTTAGATGTATGTTTTGAGGATGTTGGACACTTTTATTATCATCCGTGATGATTGAACTATTCCAAAACGCATCGAAGAGATCATGCGATGAATGAGACAATCTGCTGAATTTTGTGATGATTATATCCATTTCGATGAAGTTCCTAGCAAAAATTGCTCATGCGAAGATATGATACTCTAGCAACAGAAAACAAAGGCCAGGTGAAGGATCGTTTATTTAATAAATGAACACATATTTATAGATTTCGATGTACGTTATCATTGATTATTGCTAGGTGACAAACACAGTCTTCTGATTGGTTGTTTCTCAGTGAAAGTTAATCTTTCACCTCTTTGTGGCCGTTTATTGAAGTTCAGATTGTCCATCTGCAAATTGTATCCGCCTACGTAAAGTTTGCTGTGGTCGGTTTTTGAATCACTCTTTTTTCATATTTTTCTCACGACCAATATTGAGGACGTAAACATTGACGTAAATTACTGTCTACCAATTCCGCTAGTAGCCAGCTCTCACCATAATACTAGTTTAATATACATTGTCACATGGAATTTCGGGAGACCGTTATTGCCCAGTGCATAACACGGCATCAGATTATGTTGATATCAGCGTGCATTAGGGTAAGAAGAATAGTATAGATGGTCCTTCTAAAATGTCCGACTGCCAAAAATTAGTATGTGAGAAATATTGAAGTGGAAAATACTGTACGTATGATCAAAACTCAAGGAATGCATTGGGATCGTAGTCACTGATAACCACCACAATGGCTAACCAGTCTCAAGTGATTGTAGATCGAAAAGAGCACTGTATCTGTACAAAAAACAGTGAAACAATGTTTGAATAGTCAAATGTCACACTTAATTTTCGTCAAAGTTGCTTGTAAGCCACGCATAACACAACCACACGAAACCGCCTACGAAATCACCTACCGAGGACAAATGAAAAGTCCAATTGACCGCCACTGTTTTAGCCAATGAAGGACGAGAAAAACTGAAGCGAGGTAAATTTAAAACGCGATAACGTAAATCCTCACCATATTTTCGAGATCTTAAGAAATCCTGCCTATATATGTGGTCTATTTAGTGAAATGCTTTTGTCTTTACTGGTTTAGTGCTTGTTGGCATTTACAGGACAATGTCGGCACTAATTTCAGTTTTCCTTTACCTATCACAGTCTGCTTTTCATTTCAAGACACAGAGGACTAGCGTTTTGGGCGCAATGTATAGCATTGTTGTGAACTGGTTTTTCAAATGGCCTTTATTTCGGGGAAAGATTTATTTGCTACAGAATTCCGAATTCATCAACATAACATAAGATCGTATATGAAAGAATTTTACTATCTTAGTCGGAATAAGTACGTGTTGTTCAGGAGGTAAGGGGGACGTTATATTTTAGTTTATTAGTAGGAATACTATTGCACGTCAAGTTGCACTTAAACTCTACATGAATAGTGAGATAATGAATGATTTGCTCTTCTTTTCAGCATAGAAAAGTTGACGATACAGGAATTACTTCACGAGACTCCATACAATAAGTTCAATAAGGACGAATACGAGTTTTTCCTCTTCATTGTTATGAGTTAATATATTAAATGTGTAGGCCCCTACAGTAATATATTTAGCAAGGAGATTTCACAGTGAAATTAAATGTGTATATGTTTTACTAAATTTTATTCACTTCATGTCTAGATTTGGTTTTCCTCATTGGTCAGTTAACGACTATCGCGTGTAGCAATCAAGCAAACATATCAAGAACTATTGTCTTTTATATTGGAGGTAGTTCACAATTTATTGAGTTATCACAAACACGATACACATTTCTTAATTTATCGAGGTTTTTCGACTGAACTTACTCTGCATACCCAAGGTCATTGAAAGAAGTAGGCACTGAAGGTCATTTTCATCCAAGTTAGTCGGCCTTGTTGGATCACTGTTCAACGAAAATCATGATTAAAACTGCCTGAGTGCCACAGCTTGGGTATAAACCCCATTTATACAAGCTTATGGTATGATTTCTCTACTTCAGAAAGACGTCTAACTGCATAAATCAGAACAACAGCCTAGATATTATGGGAATACTTTTGTCACAAACGCCTAGCAAATTGAATTGAATTTGAGAAGTTTTGTAAAGAAGAAAAGACCGAGGACGCTGGAAGGAATGTTTATTTGGTGAAACGTATTGTACATAGGTAAATTCGGTATACCATATTTTCAAAACGCCATTTGCACATTATTTAACACAACCTTGACGAATTGGTCGAATATCGTCACATTCGATAGCTTCTTGGACTCTGCATCATGTGGCAAAATTCTTCTCATAATTCTCCTCTTTGATTGCTCTTTCCAGTGTGCAAAACATACTGTTACTTTTCTGAATTCGCTTTCTGATATACTACTTATATCGGATTATAAGCAGCACTCACCACAGTGTAAAGTATAGAAGTAGTTAGTATTACAGCAACTAAGTTATAGTCTATTTAGAAGGGTAAAATGGATATGGGAGCAATTTGTAATAAAGCTACCCAGAATGATCCTGAAGAATTTAGCTTAACGGAATACGTTAAATTACAAGTATCAAAGATTGAAAGGCTTTTTGGGTTTTTATTCCGAAACATTAAAACGTGGGAATCCAAAATTATGCTGTACAAGTTATGCATAAGGCCCTTACTTGAATTTTGTCCTCCTGTCATGGACAGCGTTTCCGTAAAAGACAGGTGCAAATTAGAAAGCCTACAAAGCTCGTTTACTAGACGTCTAGTAGGTGATAATCTTTACATTTCCTACTACGACAGATGTAACATATTTGACTTGGAACCTTTTTGGGTCAGACGACTGAAGTTCAGCCTAAAAATTACATTTAGGATTGCTAAAGGGCTTATATATTTCCCCCACAATGAATTTACTTTTAGTTCACCTAAGAAATTTAGCCTCAGAAATAAATCTTCATCTTTTAAAGTGCCCCGCTGTCATACAAAGTACAGATCAAATTCTTTCACTGTCAGATACCGCTGTATTTGTAACCGTCTTCCGACTGAAATTTGAAACAGTCCTACCCCAAAAGCCTTCTCATCTCTGCTGAACAAATATTTTATCAACACCGGGTTAGAAGGCATATGTGACAGACTAAAAATCAGAGATCTAATACGGCACTCCCCTAACCCTCACTGTTAGCTCCCGAAATATCTGATCTCTATGTTTGACTCTACTTTCACTATGATTGTTTTCACAACCCCAGTCACCTAATCTCAATCAGCCTTAAATTTTAATTATTTCTTCATTCAAATAATTTTTTTGCACATGTCCCTGATAACATGGTATTATGAGTATTTCAGTATGCTAAGAGTTCAGTCTCAAGTTCCAAATGCAAATCAACTGAAGACGACTGGTATTAAAATGTCCCTGGAGACTGCCTAAACCTATATGTTAGCACTGTCTGCCTCTACGCAAATTAAGGCCCGAATGTTGGTAGTCTAAATAATCAACTAAACGGTGAGTCCTAAATAGTAATGAATCCTATCTTACTGTTCTATATCTATAATCTTTTGTAGTTAAATCTTCCGGAACAACATATATTATTATATGATATATTATATTATAACTTACTACTACTTATATGTTTAATGCTGCACGATTATGCACTGTTTTCCGAAATCACACTTGTTTATATCTAAAATGTAGACTCTGATAGTCTATTTCCCTTATACATTTATTATCGTTCCTCTCCAAAATGCTGTAACAGATGAAACATACATGACGGTCTTCTGAAAGTAGTCGCTCACACCATGACTTCGAATGAGTTGACGAATGAATATTTTTAAAAAAAACGTTCGTGGCATATTATAACAGAAATTTTAAAAAATATATAACAAAATAATGAAGCATTTCGACAGGGCCTTGCACAAAATAGGTGGGAGGGTGGTGATTGCTATTCAGCGAATATGATGGTGGGGACATGTGAGAACCACGCTTATCTGTGGGACAGCACTCTATTGCTAAGGCTCCTGAGTTCGAATGGCTTCTGCAAAATAAGAGAATAAATAGAAATTTTAAAAAAACAACAGAAGTTGAAAATTTGCCTAAAGCTGAAGTTTAAATAACAAACTCCCCGAATGCAAGTACATGGCATGAGCCCCCTACTTCAGAAGGACACCTAAATGTATACTTCAGAAGGACAGTAGTTATTATTAAGCCCTCGCTTTTCTTCTACATAGTTCACGCACTTTGACTTTTGTGTTTAACTCCTATTCAACCTATATAAGTGGGTAAAATTATCACCTTTTTCACTTAAACTAATTTTTTCTCCAGAAAGACTAGAATTCCATTACTAAAACCTCAGGGGGAAATAATATTTTTTAATGGAAAAGAACAATAAAAAAATGATGAACCCCATATTTTTTATATATATTTTGAATTATTAACACCTATTATATACTTCTGCACCTCTGGCGGTTTTCTTGTGTCTTCTTCTCTTTTCAAAGGTACTGCCTTAAACGAAGGCACTGAAACAGTGCCGCTATCCTCAACTAATTCAGAATATTGCTAGCCCACCTGGTGAATAACGGAACCACCTCTATCATGAAATCTGCTGATAAGTTCGAAGTTGGTCTCATATACAAGTGGAAATGCCACAATTATGGTGTACTTGCCGGTGAATTTGAAGTTTTATGAACTTTCAAACACTTTATGAATCATTTACTTACAATTACTGTTCATTCTGCATCTCTTATATTTCAAAAAAATGCTACTTACCTTCCACATTTAACATAATCATTTATAATTCTCGCGTAAAACTGACGTACCGTAATTTTTACAACTCATGAATTATTCAGTTGAAAGCAGATCTCAAAAATTACCTATTGCCTTATTTGTACATTTCTTTTTAAATATTTCTCTCAAATTTACCAGTATTCAATCTATTTCTAGATTAACAAATCATATATATTCTATAAGTTCTAATTAGTGTTCATGCCTGTAAAAATGGCTGGTTTCTGTTACAGAAATAAAAATTATTATTATTATAAGAAAACAGCTGGTTAACAGAACTAGTTACGCCAAATTTTCATGACCGACTTTCATATGGTATGCGTCATATATTGCTAAGTAACTCATTAACTTATGTTATGCTAAAAATACTGCGAAATGTTATAAAATTATGTGTTAGGAAAATATAAGAGAAAAGTTAGTTATTGACTGAGTAAAGGCATTTCGACACAAAAATAGCAGTGCATTATTAACTGCATATATATGTGAAAAATATTAAAAGGTGTGTTTCCAAATATGATTATTTCTAGAGTTAGTTATACTGATACAACTTATTGAAGATTATAGAGAATAGAAAATCAGTAAATTAGTTAAACGTTCTCTACGTAAGTAGTGGGGTCGAGTTATATGTTTGTGACCATACTGAAGACTGGACCGGCTTTCAATAACCATTCTACCAAGGCTTGTGGCCTTTTAGATGAGCTAGGGCGAACATGTTAATGTGTCTTTCCAGGCTCCGTTTGAACCCATCGGGGTTTACATAACATCTAATTTCAGGTAGTAGTTGATTTCAAAGAGTGCAATATTCAATGGTGAAAAAGTATGCCCTGATGGATTTTCTGTGGGTAACCACCTGGAGAAGGTAGTCGTGGTTTCGCAGCTGATATGATCTGATATTTGCCCACTTTATATATGAGTTACTGTAACAATGTTTCCTACTGACTTTGAAGAGTAGAAATAAGTTACACTACACTCTCCTTAACCACAGAGGTTCTAATTTCAGTCGTATACATCTGTCAACATATTCCACTTGTTGGGCAAATCCTGTTATGCGTTTCGTGAGGAATCTCTGAAAGCTTTCGACGTTTTTCGGTGTGCAGACCTTGCCTTACTAAATGGGAGAGCACAATATTTAAGTTTGGGGTGGATACATGTTTTATGTATAGCTAATCTTGCTTCTTGGGTGTAAGGGTTACGCAGTACAAGGCCAGTAAGTCGTTTGCAGTCAGATACGATCTTATTTGCATGATCGGAAAAGTTAAATCAGAGAATTTTAAAAGGGAGATTGAAACAAATCTACAGTCATACGAGAGGTATGCCTGATCTCAAAGGGTTATAAGACAATGTCAGTAACATTTCAAACTGAATCTGTTATTATAATAATTCAATATCACAACCACCATGATGAATTTCGAGATTTTTAGGAAAAAATATACTACATAGAATGACAGGCAAACTCAATGGAAAGCCAATAGATCGATGGTAACTAGATAAATCGAAAGCAATAACTAACGGTCTGATGACAACCATTTTGTTTGGAAATAGTGATTTGAGCAGTAGTGAGTGTGTATTTTACACATTTGTAAACCTATGATCCAAAATCTTTAGAGCGACTTCGTAACCAAGGAAGCACGCTACATTTAAAGGAAATGCCGGAGCATAACAGGAGTGACTCCTCAGTAGAGAGTGAGAAGTCCATATCTTGCAATAAGTTCCGACAAAACCGACCTAATGTCATCTGGACAGGTACCTTTAGAGACATTCTGTCTTATGTATAGCTAATCTTGCTTTTTGGGTGTAAGAGTTACGCAGTACAAAGCCAGTAAGTCATTTGCAGTCAGATACTACCTTATTTGCATGATCCGAAAAGGTTATATCTGAGTATGTTATGCCGAGATCTGTGACTGTGGTCAGTTTTGTGAGGAGTTTACCGTACACATATTGGCACATTCTCAGTTTTGAGCGTCCAGGGTGGTCTATACCACACTTGGCTGGACTGTGAGTCAGTTGCCACTATTCGCACCAATCGCCTAGATTGTTAAAGATATGTTGAATCTTGCTTTCTACACTCATGTCATCGTACCTATCATCACAAACTTTCTTGAGATCATCTGCAAAATGGTACGAATTTCCATAATTGATGGTACGAGTATGTCATTTATGAATGGTAGGAATAGAATAGGGCCAAAAACACTATCATGTATTACACCACTAGTTATCGGCTTTGATTAAGACAGCTGTGGGAAAAGAATTTATTCTCATAGTACAGTACATGAGGGACGCCAGTTTACAGGCATCATCAAATTGTTACAGAAATAGAACCATATAATTCAATCACAATTTACAGGCAGTAGCAAGATATGCTTTACATGTTCGCTGGAGATTATACATACACTTGATAAATGTTAATCCCAGTAGTATAAAACAGCCTTTTCACTTATATACAATCATTTCTGTGCAAAGATGGAGAAATCTGCTAGATTGTCAGTGAGTGCAACACAACAGGAAATACAGAAGTATTGTCTTCGCATTAACAAAAAAACCAGGTCTTTGGTGGATGGATTATAAGTGCCTGGGAAAAAAATAAAGCTTGAAGTAAATATTCATACATAACTTTGTTGTGTGCAGAGTCCTCGAATTGTAGTTCATTGATGTGTTATTTTGAAATCAGTGATGTGTTTATCTCATTTGATCTGCAATGTCATTGTTGGGAGTAAATATATAAGCTTCAGACGCATTAATTAATGGATTTCTACTGCTTGTGGGTATTTTCTTAGCGTGAGGAAGGTTTATGAGTTTCAGCTGTTCCGACAGGAGTTGAGAATATTAACTTCTCAGCAACATTATAGATATAAGTTCATCACATTATCTAAGGAAAGGTGGGTTGCAGTTGGTGAGGGATATATGGTGCCCAACGAGCGTTCATCTGTCCATGTGATGTTGTGGTGAGTTATACCTTTTTCATGTTGTCGGCTTACGTCAATTTTGTTCCAATTATTGTGTTGGGTAGTAGTTTTACAAAAGAGATTTCTTGTCTGTTTGAGGATACGTATCTTAACCGTTAATGTTTTATCTAGAATTATAAATATAGGCAAAAAACAACAGGTGTAGTATTTAAGCTTATACATTAAATGGACCTATAATTTCGGAGGCTCTCAGATAGGAACTAGAACTACTATCGTTTGCAAACTCTTGTAGTTTGTCATTAAGCACCTTTTTGAAGGAGGCCAATGTACTTGCTTGACGCATTTCCATTGGCAGTTTATTCCATATCTGTGCATACCTAATCAAGTAAAACTTTTGCCTGGTGGCTGTTTTACATTGTTCGATAGCTACTGTACCCTTAGTGTGTCTTGGTTTGTAACCATTGTCATCTGAAAGTCGAGTGCCATTAGTAGAGGTAAAAACTAAGTGGTTTAGAAGCGTATAGTAAAGTGTCAAGTTTAGTCTCAGGCGTCTTAGCCATAGTGTTTCTAGTCCTAGGGTATCACATCTAGTGGAGTAGTTCAAACAATTTTCGGTTCCGAGTAATTTTAACGTGAAGTACCTCTGCACTCCCTCGACTTTCAATTTGTCCTCTATGCGTATACTACTATACATGAATGATCAGTAATCAAATAAAGGACGCACACAAACCTTGTACAACAGAATTCCAGACTCATTTCTGTAGAAGTTCCTGAGTAGAAAGCCGATAAGTCTGCGTGACTTTGACACTTGTTTGGAGATATGTTCAGAAAATGATAAGTTATGTGAATATTTCAGCCCTAGGTCCAGTACAGATTCCAGTCGTAGAAGTGCATGGCCTTGAATTGTCAGGTCGAGTTCTAAATTGTTGCAACCTATGCAGAGCCAGCCACATCTTTTGACATTAAATTGGAGTTGCCAGGTGTCACACCATCTATCCATTTTTTCTAATTCTTGCTGTATGCCGTTTACTGTTATTCCAAGATCTGTGTTCTTGCATTTATGCGTCACCTTTAAGTCATCTGCATATAGTATTGGTTTACCTACACTAAAGCATTCACAGATACTGTTTATATATATTATGAATAAGAGTGGGCCTAAAACACTTCCCTGGATCACACCACTACTTACTGGTTTAGGCCTTGAGATTATGGAGCCAACTTTCGTTGTCTGACTTCGGCCACAGAGAAATGATTTTATCCAGCTCAGGAGGGGGTCACATATCCCTAGTGAGCATAACCTGCTGACTAGAAGATCATGGGGAACTCTGTCGAAGGCTTTTGTTATATCAAAATATAGTACAATTACTGGTTCTCTGTTGTCCATACTTCGTGTAACTTCATTGAAAAAGTCTATGTGACAGGTCACACATGATCTCTTTTTGAGGAATCCGTGTTGTGATGGATTGATAAGTTCATGTTCTGGTAAGTTGTCTGACACTTGTTCTTTAACCACTTTCTCCATTATTCGGGATATTACCGGTGTTATATTGATAGGTCTATAGTTACATACACTGGTTTTGGCCCCTGCTTTGTGCTTAGGTAATATGTATGTGGTTTTCCACACTTCAGGATAAGTTCCAGTTTCCAACGAGAGAGTAAATATTCTAAGTAACAAGACTACCATTTCTGTGCTACCATTTTTGTATATGACAGATGGTACGTCGTCTGTTCCAGTACTACCATTAGACTTCAAAGTCTTAATCGCTGAGTCTATATTTTGTATATTAAAGTCTATTTCGCCTAATTTGTGGTTACTTTTGCAGGTCATTTGGAAAGGGCTTTCGTGCTCTAGATTCAGCGTTTAATTTATATACTTCAGTTTCCCCTTTCTTGATGTAGCAATCAGAGACGTTAAATTAGTCACCAGATTTACAGGGAACTGGCTGGTTGCTTTTTACCTTGATTAACCATAACTATTTGCTATGAGAGTTAATGGTTACAGGTATGGAAGTAGTATAGTACTTGTGCAAGGATTAAAACAAGATAAATTTTATGTGACGAATCACGGAAAAATGTAACGCAAACTTTGAACGTACCGCGAGACGAAGTACCGCGTAGTGTATCCGACTTTGTTTTGGTGTGATCTGTAGCTAAGGCATCCCATGTAAATTGACCTTCAGTTTCTGAGCGTTGAACTTGAATTACAGTAGCCTGTCTCTAGTTGTTCTGAAGGATTTCAGCTTCATCTTGAAGTTCCTTGGATTAGATGGTGGTCTGAGCCGATATCTTCTCCGACTCTTGATTTTGTGTCCAGCGGGCTGCGTCTCCACTTCCTTGAGTAACATTGAGATGAAATCTATCTGGTTTGTGGTTTGTCCGTCAGGTGAATTCCATGTTGCTTTGCGTAAATCCTTGTGCTTATACACCCTCCCATCGATAAGCAAATAACTGAAAGCGCAGAAGTTTGAGAAGAGTTCCCCGTTCTCACTAATTTCCTTCCCACTATTTTCCTTCTTAGTACAAACAGTGAGACAGTCGTTTAAGTGTGCGTGTACAAAGTTGGAACTGCAAAAGACTTCGTCAGTGAAGCGTTGGAATGCTTTTCCTGCATTCCGGAGACCGAATGGCATATTTAGAAATTGAAAAGTTCGAAATGCGTAATAATAGCCATTTTCGGAATATCTTCTGGTGCCATCGGGATTTGGTTATACGCTTCAGCCAAACCTATTTTCGAGAAAGTAGTTGCATTAGATAATGTTGCTGTCAAGGCGTGTATATGAGGCAATAGATAGCCAACAGTGGTTCTTTTGGCGTTCACTCGCCAGTAATCATAAGTAGGTCGCCAATCGTTGCTATCTTTCTTCGGTACCATATGTAGTGGAGATGTCCACGGGTTATTCGATAGCCGAATGATGCCAAGGGTGAACATATGGCCAAATTCATTTCTAGCCAATCGTAGTTTGTCAGGAGCAAGTCGTCATGGTTAAGATGTCACAGGTTGTCCTGCGGTTGTGGTATGGTTCATAACATTGCTGGTTATGCACAGTAGGTCTCTAAGCGGACGGTTGAGTTCTGGGTAAATGTTAACAAGCGACTGTAAAGTTGAAGTGAAGGTCGCCTTCTTCTTAACCAGTGCCAAACTGGGACCTAAATACGTGATGCCTTTGATAGGCAGTCAGGTGGTACCATCTATTATTTGTTTTTGGCGGATAACTGCGAGCATATCGTGATAGATAAGTAGGTCAATACCGATGATAAGCATAGCGACGTCAGCGAGAAGTAAAATCCACTGAATAGGTTTACGTAAACCTACGTTTAGATAGGCGTATTTCCTACCAAATGTCGCAATCAGTTTTCCATTAGCAGCCTGCATTTGAAGGTATAGTCCTTCTGTCAATCAGCCCTTGCAGTAGGTGGGACACTGGCTTCGGCACCTGAGTCAACCAACTACAGGTTTGGCTTGACTATATCACGGACATATTGTAGGTGGCTTGTGTCACCGGCGACGGTTGTCACTAACGCGTGCCAGAGGGATAGTTTCTCATAGTCTTCGAGTCATTGCCAAAATTACAAGGTTTTCGGCAACATTTCGCTTCCTGGTCATAGGTATTGTGATACCAATACCAGTCAGGGATTTTAAGTGAACGTCGTTTGGATTATGACCGACCACAGGGTTTTCGCCATTGAGAGGAATTCCGAGGATGATAGGAGGAGGTATGGGGCCTATTCGACCTAAGTAGTTGCTGAACGGAGTTGCATAACTCTATTACTGCAGTGTCCCTATTCGAAGTCCATTGAGCAAATGAGCACATTTCAGTGACTGGCCGATGTGTCACTTTAACAGTTTTATCGCAGAAGTACCCAAATCGTCTGTAATAACACCTGTAATAAAGTGTCACAAGCACAGTCTGTACTGACTGTAGCGATTTGGATGAGGACAGCTTTCTGAAGTGTCCTTCTTCGAACTGACGTTGGCCAATAACTTCTCGCATTCTCGTTAGCAAGTTCACAGCCAACTTATAATTTAACTCGACATTGCGAAATAGTTCGTCGAGACGCTGACGATCCGTGAGGTCGTTTCTCTTTAGGAGGGATGCTTTAAGCACGCCATTCGAGTCACATATTTCCTGGCTTGACATCCGCACAATTACGCACTTGATTAATTCCTTTGGTAGAGCGTGGATAACTTCAAGGAACTACGAATGTTGATCAGTGATGCCATGCTGACTGAAATCACACTCGGCTATCTGAAATCGTGATTCCACATTACCTGGCCGATATGGTTTAAGCTGAATTGTGGGTGTCAGCATTCAATGTTCAGTGATGAATGCTGCGGCTAATAATTCCGGGGGAAATCCTGCCTCTACAAAACGAGGGAGGGTGGCGCTTGCTGATCAGTAGATATGGTGGTGGTCACTGAGGTGAATCGCCCCATTCTGCAGGAACAGCAATATGCAATTTGACGGCTCGACATTTTTATGAAGGCTTGGATCTTTATCTTGAAAAAGATAATGATGATCGCCTAGACAGATCATGCTTGTACTTTTAAACATATACCATTCGCTCAGCCCATTGTTGAGATGCGACCACGTGGGCTCTGCACATATTTATGGGGCATCTTATAAATTAACATGCTTTCCTTTGTCGAATCTTGGAATACCACTTCACAATGTCTCATCTCATTCATTTTCTAATAACGTCTTCACTTGCTCATTATATTACATTAAACCTAACATTTTATAGCTCTTTATGAATTCTATTCCTATTCTCTATAGGGTACGGTTGTGCACCAAATACACAAAAAGGTATGAAATTAAAACAACCGGCTTGTGGATAATTGTATTAAACCAAAAGTGGACAACATGATAGTAAAACCCATAGGGTAGCATTATACATTGCACAGGAACTTTGTCAGCCTAGGGATTATAGTCTCCCATTGTATTTCCTTTATGAATGCATATATTAATGATACATTGCATTTACCTATTTCATTACACTTTAATGATTCACCTTTGCACCTTTACTTTTCTAAAGCAGCTTACTATCCCTTGTAAACGCTGTACTTACCTCAATATTGGTTGGTTATCGTATGCCTACAACTACGGGTTGAAAACAAAACGAAGTCGATTTTCCTGCGCAACCTGGAGGACTGCTGTTTAATTCAATAATGATACAACATGGGTCAGACAAAGAGTGTATTTATATATATATCAAATATTTAGCCGTTGAAACATTATTAACTTGTAGACAATCTACTATTTGATATTATATTATACTTGATCGTGCCTGTAAAAATGGCATGCACTTTCATGTAAATTTATGTTTATATGAAAATATACATTATTATTAAACCTAATTCAATAATTCACTTTATTACTAAATTTGGGAAAACAATAACGTATAAAAATCTTTATAATTTGAACGCCAGTCAAATTTCCTAATTTCGGTTTACTCACTATTGGTAGACTGATAGCTGCGCAAGCTCACAAACTGCAGATATTGTTGTAATTGATATGTACATATCACCATGTCGGACGTCACTGTCAAAATCTAACTCAAACTCCTATACCCGCGACTCCTATATCAGTTGTTCCACGTAGACCAAAGCAAATCAAGGCACCCAATTTGTCGTCCATGGTAGGAAATATATTTCGGAATCAAAATCGCAGTGCGAGGTCTAGTGTCTAACTAGCTAGGGATCGTGCACGAACGAACGAAGGAAAGTAACAAGATAGGGTGCTAAATACCATAGATCCTTAACCGCGAGCCTTCATATAAATAAGCCTACTTTAACAGGGATAGTCAGCATTCAATGCTCAGTGATGAATGCTGTAGGCTAATAATTTCGGAGAATTATATGCCACTACCAGTTGAAGAAGTTGCAAAAAAGAGGGATGGATGGAGTTCAACAGCACTGTAAAAACCATGAAATGAAACAAAAATAATCAGAAAAATAACAGTTAGCCAGTGGGAGGTTTTCATAGGGTTATGTGTTTTACTACTACTGTGTGTGATTTCGCCAAATGAGTTATTTTGATAAGGGACGCTTCTGTGTTCTCCATCACATCAGTATGGATTGAGTCAGTGGTTCATTTGACCTGTGAGCATAGATAGAAAAAGCAAACGAAAATACCCTACCAGACTGAAGTGAGCCACCAAGAAGGATAAGTTTGTAGCGAAACGATTCGCTTCGCCTTCTTTGTAAGGGTTCTTAATTCAAAGAACTAGTGACCGCTGAAATATGGAGTGTGGAGGAGGAATATGTGGTTTCTTGGAATTAACATTGCGATGACTTGTCAAGATTATAACCCAACTGGCAATGGGCAAGAAAACCCACAGGTAGATTGGAAGATGGATCCATACGATTGTATGCCCTACCTAAAGCGCATAAACCAAGGGTGCCGTTAAGACTAATGCTTGATATGCAAAATTCGCCCTGCCACGCTCTAACTAGATGGCTAGTAAATGTTCTCAAACCTTTGCACGATAAGATAGCGAAATATAGCGTGAAAGATGTATTTGAGTTCGTAGACAAAATAAAAGATAATCATATCATGGACAAAACCATGATATCTCCGGACAGCAGAGGCTATTGCAATTCACCTCAAAAAACCAGCGCTATGTGTGCAAAAGAAGCGAGTTCAGCCCCTACTACTGCCCTGGCCTTCAGTAGAGACTATAAATTCATGAATTTGTAATATTATTTTTCCTAATTTTTCTGACATTCAGCTTATTTTATGTTGATGCTATTGAGCTGTAATCTATCAATATTATTGATTCGATGTTATTTGAACATTAATGTTGTTCATAACACTGATTCATTCATTCACTATAATGTATATATAACTGTAGAGCCTGATGATGAAGTTATCGAAAAGAGTATTTTTTGTTCAGTGTCCATAAGAAATTATTTTTGAAACTGGTTAGGCTTTACGTAACTCACCTATTTTTTAGATGGTTTGCCAGAGGCCAGTTCAAAGCACAAGGCACTGCAACGCATGTATGCCACTGCATATTGCAATCAGTGCTCAAAATCTACTATAATTTGCGCTCGGAAAAGACGGCGAATGTATAAGTAATTTGGTATTTTAATTATTACCTAGTGCTCTGAAGAATGATATTTTCGTTGAAGACTATTATCCATCTTACCTTATGGATAAACAGTGTGATGTATGCGAAGACCCGGACTATGCAAACCTGGATAGCAGTTTACGAGGTGAGAAAAGGAATAGCTGGTATGTAAACTGTAACATAAATAACAAAAATATTATCTTCCTGCCAAAGAGTGGTTTGCTGGTAACCAAATTACTTAAGTTATATCAATTCTTTCTCAGATCTCCGAAGCATATGCTTCCTCGGCAACTCTAAACAATAGGAACCAAAAATGAAACGACCTACGAACGCACAAACGACCCTGAGCAACCAATCAGGTGACTGTTTATTCCAGCAATAGGTTTTGGGGATATATGACACCAGCCTCCAGAAAGGACATATTCAGTTGACCCCTAAGCGCAGAGAATGTGTATTATTACCTATTTTCTAGCGCTTAGTGCTTCCTGGGACGACTATTGTCGTTTTTTGAGCCTTCTGATTGGTCCTTGACAAGGTCATTTGTGCGTTCGTAGGTCGTTTCGTTTTGGGTTCCTATTGTTTAGAGTTGCCGCTTCCTAAAAAACACACTGTCCACGGTGGTGACTTGACTGCATTCTTTGACAGAAGCTATCATCAGTCCGAATTGGAAAAATTCCATTTTCGAATGTCATCCTGCCGTTAGGTTTTCTTCCGGAGAACCTGCATTTGTCACAACCTGCGCTGGCATTATGACTTAGCCAGTGCATCACAGATGACGGCTGTAAAACGAACGTGGAAGTGCCTGTTCAGTCTGGTGATGTGTATGCCTTGACTTAATATATCCTTTAGCTCAGATACTAAGTCATTGCGTAACTCTTTATAACTGCTCGGTTTGCTAGGGCCACCGTATATACCTATCAGGAATACACTAGTGAGGAGCGGTGCCGTAATTCTACCTAACAAGGGCCATAGCTGCTGGTTACGAGACTTAGAGATGGAGAATCCATCGACATTCAACTGCAGATCAATCTTGTTTTGGGGACTTTCAACCACAGACATCTCCATGTAGTGCTGCAAACATTTTTGGAGACCAATGTGGCAATACATTCCGTCTCCAAGTAGTCTTGACTCACAAGAGCCCCACAGCCTCAGTACACTTCTAACAGTTGTTGGTAGTTAAGGCGACCTCGCACGGAAATTCTCCAAGATTCTGTTAGCGGCTGTTTGTGATATGTCCGCGGTCACCATGATATTGAGTAGCATACTTCTCATTTCATCACGTTCAGAAGAGACTTGTGGGCACATTTGTGAAGTACTAGCAGCTGGTCTTAGGCTGCTGCAAGGTGGCGATGGCACTACCTCGGTTTCAATGGTCATGGTATCAGTGTTCACTGAAGACGACTCAACTTGAACAGGAAGGACAGCATGTATGACAGCCTCCGTTGACGTCGACGCAGACGAGATCTCCGCCAGTACCTGCTCATAGTTACGTTTATCCCTTCTGTAAAATGTGCTGTGATGGCAGGTCAGTCGTACGTTACGTTGACGTAATCCTTTTAGGCTTAATGTAGGGTATTTAGTGCTACACTAGGAGAAAAATTAAAACTGAACCACAGCGACCACTTACCTGCATCGTGAACAGTTTAAAAGTGCGAGCACAATGTGTGACTCTAAGCCAACTAAACAAAAAAATTGGTTGCGCTGCAATTAACATTGACCACTAATGTTTTCATAAACTCCACTGATTGGTCAGTAAGCATGAACCAACATATAACACCAAGTTTGTTACACGATATAGTGTAACTCATACGAGTCACATGAGTGACATTATTAGTAAATTCCTTGACCCCTTATGTTATCAGTCAAAGTGACAATAACAAGTCACAGGTAGATTTCTCAGCGTGACTGCAATGTAATGCTATTGGTCACTATTCTTAAAGTATCTACATTTATATACGTGCATATATACGTACATTTATGTGTATGCGTGTGGGTCTGCCTGGATTAGTGTGTGACTGAAAACGCTCTAGTTATCAGGAAAAAACTACTACCATTCTTACTTTTAAGTGTTGGCACTTTCTTCTGTGTTCTGCTTGTAGGATGTTTTGAAAATATTCAACAGGAAACTGTAGATCTAGTTAAATTAAGAAAAACGCCTCAATTAATTGAACCGTTTTTCCTCATTTGAAGTAGTGGTAACGGAATTTCAACATAAAAATTTTACTACTTACAATTTATCAGTAACCTCCCGTTTACAATAAAATTTTCCATGGTTTCCTCTCTTTGTCCCCTTGATTCGGATTTTTCCCCCCTTCCAATAAATTGTCCCCTTGTTGTCCCATTTAGTCCGATTTTGTCCCATTTTTGTCCACGTTTTCCCTAAAATGTCCCTTTTTTGTCCACACATTTGTCCGATTGGGATGCTGGAGTGCTTCAAGAAATAGTTGATAACATAAAGGAGCTAGCAGTTGTAGCTCTGTCATCTATCAACCGAACTAGTGAAGTTCAGGCGGAAATACTTATGCGTGACAACTTACTGCATTCTGCTACCAATGAAGCTACAGATGGTGAAAACAAACCCAACATCAAGATGCCTGCCAAATCAATGACAGTGTCACAGACTTCGTTCAAAAAAAAGCTTAGGAAAGGAATTACTTTGTACAAACACTAATAAATGCCACTCCAGTTTCTTCAACAACTACTTTTTATGTGTATCAACTACCCTTCAAGGTGCAAAGTGACCCGTGACACATCGCCGTTTGCTGACGGCAGTACTTGACTGAAATTTGGCACGATTGGTGACTTATAAATGGATTTTGGATAAGAATGGTGTTCACGATTACACATTTTTTCAACTTGTAGTCGGTATGTAGACCTTCAATTGGCACAATATTAAATACTAACGCTATGTATTCAGATATCATTGTTCGTAAACAATTGGAATCGGGGAACACCGAGGAGGGAACACTCGGAGTGATTGTGAAAGCCACAAAAGATCGGTGTCATAATCAACGGCACCCCTCATTTACCCTGTATGAGTGGAATGCAGAACAGTAGAGGTATTCAAATTTAAAAACAGCTGCCATTACGCTTGTTACTGCAGGGCAAGTTCAGTGTAGTAGTTCATGGTTAAGGGCGAAAGTGGGGACTTCGTTCGTTGAAAAACGTGGGAATAATGGGTAAAAGCGTGAGAAATGTGATAAATGGGAAAACGTGGGTGATTCTTTCTCTCTGGATCTGGGGAAAACGTTAGGAAATGTGGGATAAAGGGTGGGTGAAATGGGAAAAAGTGGTTAACATAAGTTACGTATTTCCCAGTTTTGTCCATGCTTCCACAGATCGAAATCGCCGATTTATACCACATTTTGCTTTTTCCTTGTGAATTCTCCGACGGGGCTCTATCCATTTAATAATTATTTTCATTGTACAGTATATGAGGGACGCCGGTTTAAGGGCATTATCTGTTGGTTACAGGCAGTAAGACCCCACAATACAGTTGTAGTTTACCTACTAGTCAGGATATACCCTACAAGTTTACGGGCTTAACGTACTAACATTCATTACACAAATATTAATCTCAATAGCAACAAACAACCTTCCTACGTGCAAAGAGTTGTTTTGGTGTTCATATGATCAGATTTCTCTGGGATAGGACTGTATTTTGCTACCGCTCCTGAATTTGAATGACTGCCACGTAGAACAGAGAAGAAACGTTGAATTTCATGGCTTAAACATGAATTCTCTTTTGAACGCAAAAACATGGATGAGCTGATTACTTCAGATAACACCCTACCATATATTTCAGAACAACAGTACACACATTATTAACTCTTTGCTTCTTATGTTACATAAATCTTGCACAACTTCCTTTGGCTTTGACTTTTTTCTTGTGATATCTTCAAATTCTTTGTAGATAAAGGCTGCCATCTCTCCATTAACGCTATGCATCTCAACTATTCATTTACTCTAACACAAAAGCATTTCTTAACCTTTCGATGCAAAATATACTAAAGTTGTTATGAATGATAATATATTTCATATTATTAAATTTTGTTTACATTAAATGTATTAAATGTTACCTACTTCTGCGCTCCTCATACGGTTTTCTCCTGTCTTCCTTCATTATGGATACAATGGAATTACATTCTACCACAGTGCCCAAGTTTTACCCTTATAACTTGTCTTCTTTCTCTTCTTTTCACAGCTTTCCCTGGATCATCATACTGAGGCAGTAATGCTATCTCACAAATTTATATCACAGACTACACTTCGCGTTATTCAGTATGGAGTTTGTACACTTGATTAGTAGCAAATAATCTTTGTCACGCATTCTGTTCATCATTTTGAAACTGGATACAAATTATTGTTAAAACAATACACCTACCTGCAACTGTGCATTTGTCGAACTTCTCTGATGCCAGATCCAGGCCCATTCTCCTCTTAAAAATGTAATAAAATGTGTAGTTTTCTTAGCCTATGTTTCTTGTTAACATCAACCAATTCATGGTGCCAGCTAATTGTTGAAGGTTAATCCTTACAAACTCCTCTTAAAAGTCAACAAGCAGTCGACATTCTTACGCACATTACTTTGATATAACCTATTAATTCTCAATTTATACGTACCTGAAACAATTCTTTGAACTTTTTGTCTAGTGAGTGTCTTTCTTTTTGATATTTTGGTACTTCAAACAACTAACAAATTATTGCTCGATGCATTCTTATAGTGTGATTTGATTTCACAATTACTGGTAACTAATGACATAACAAACGTGCAGTTGGGTAAACCAAGCTCAAAACAACTGTAAACTATGATAATTTAATTTATTGTACAGTTATGTTAGATATGATCATGCATGTAAAAATGTCATGTTACTCAAGTAAAAGCTTAATTTATGCGAATAAACTATTGTTATAATTAAATTTTTGTGTACGAAACAAACTTATAATACATGTGACGATTTCTTAAAATGTCCGTTACAAGCTATTATGGCACTTCATAAATAATCGGTATGTGTGTTGAGAAACTGAATATCATTTTATCATATGTGTTTTCATTGTTAACCGTCACAAGTGATCCACCAGTTTAATCCGCATGTAGATGAACACTCAAATGAAAACTATTTTGAATCTATTCCTTCATTTTAAACGTAGCTGGATTCCACTGCCTGGAAGCTGCACCTCATACACCAAACATCGTCAGCTGAGCTACAAATCTACTCGCCTGAAATTTCTTATCCCATTCGGGTATCGAACAAAACCGGATATTTATTTTTCATGATTTCTACTCCTCAATTATCCTCAGAATATTCAATAATGTTTGTCAAATGCAGTTCTGGTATTGCAAGTATGAATATCGTCCACATCACTAGCACATTAACCGATCTTAAGTCAGGAAAAAGATGTAAGGTTGAGTGTGGGGTCTAGTAAATCTATCAAATTAATTTGGCTCTCTGAGCTGGTTAGGTTAATTGATGAGCTTTCGTTGTCCTTCTAGATAACATTTTCGGCGCAGGTTTCAGTGAAAAAATGGACTTATTTAAATGCTTTATGAACGATGTAACTGTATCTCCTGGCAACCATTGTCGTGACTGGTTGTTTGTTAATTTACGTCTCTATTGTTCATTTTGATTCACTTGGAATTCGAACTTTCTTCTCGTATGATTTACTCTTTATTAGCTGGTAAATTTGGTCTATAGTAATGCGTTTGTTAATCACTGACTGATTCACTTGAGTAACAAGCTCCTAGTAATTCCCTGGCATTACTGTATAGTGTTTCCTCTATTTAAAATTTCTACATTATCCCAGTAATCACACTGGTGTCCATAACTATCTTCATGCATTGATGTGAAAGAATATATATCATGCCATTTTGCAGCCAACTTGCGTTCTTCTATTCGGATTCCAAGGGGAGGCCCACTATGACCGATGTATTGCTTATAGCAGTTCATACAGTTTATTTTGTAGGAAGTATTAATTTTATCTTCTTTTTCTGTCAGGTCTTCTGATTTGCACAATATCGAATGAAGTGACTGTGCTGGCTTGCTTCTGTGCTATATCTATTTTAAATGGTCTTAACATTCGAGCTGTTATTTCATAGATATATTTTGTATATGGTAGGATGAACTTTCTTGTGGTGTTTAATGTTGGCTTGTTGTTGATGTTATGACTACAGTTTAAACACTTTTTGATGAAATTGTGAGGATATCCATTCTTTCTGAAGACGGTTAGTAGGTATTTTTCCTTCATTCTCTTCAACACCGGAGTGCCACAGTCTGTTTGAACTCTTTTAAACAATGTCTGCACAGTTGTTTTGTCGGTAGTTGGGTTATTACTACTATAGTTGCGTATTTGATCTCTTTGCGCTGATTTTCTGTATACTTGTGTTTCCAAATTTCCTGTGTTAGTTCTCTTGATAAAGACATCTAAGAATGAAATTTTGTTATCTAATTCTTCTTATCTTGTGAACGTGATGTCTGTAGATATGTTGTTTTTTAATTTGTGGGTATATTCTAAATTATTTCTTTTAACTGTTACAAATGTATCATCAACGTAACGTACCCAGATTTTCAGTTTAATTATAGGTGGAGCTATTAATTCTAATCTTTTATATCGATTTCAGCCACTAATCCTGATATGCTTGACCCTATTGGTGTTCCTTTTATTTGTTCGTATATTTGATTATTGAATTGGAAGTATTGAAGTATGAGTTCCATCCAAGTTGAACATTACGTTTTTGTGTTCTCATCATTATACAGTGGTTGTTGCAAAGTTTCTTTCGCTAGTTCTGGACTAACTGAAGGACATAATGCCGTGACATCGAAGAACACCATTATTTGATTGTCATTTACTTAAAAAAATTTTATTTTCTCTAAAAATTAGATTGGTGAATTGAAAGAATGGTCGCATTATTTTGTTAGGTATTTTAATTTTCTGGAAAGTTCTTTAGATAGATTATATGTTGGTGATCCTGGTAGCGAAACGATTGGTCATAAGGGAAACTTTGGTTTGTGTAGTTTTGGTCTACCGTTAAATTTAGTTAAATCAGATCCGTTAGATTTCATTTCATTCTATCAAAGAAAATTAGTTTAGTCGGTTTGGAAACTTCAAGGAACAAAAAGTATAAAAAAACTTATTCTTTGCTGGCATTGAAGAAACGAATTAATTCTGGCTGGCCTTTTCGAATCATGTCTTATTCGACAAAAGCAAAACTATTTATGTGCATTTTTCATGTCCATATCGTGTTTCAGGCTGGCTGTCCGGAATACAAGTGAGATCAGAAGATATAACATAGACGTTTTAGGCATCTGTATGGGCAGATGGAACGCAAATGGACTCTCAGAATTGTGAACTGAGGAGTCAATAATCTGCTCTTGTCACTCAGACGACAACGAATAAGAGACGAAAAAATCAATGGATCCTTGCGGGCAAATGAAAGATAATAGAAAAGGGAGGGACTATGAAAAAGAAGATGACGTAATGCAAAGACTGGCAACGAACAGAGAGGCTGAGTTCAACCTACAGCTCACTGAAATAGGAGTGGAAAAGAGTGCTAGGAAGTGCTAAATAAAGTTATGGGACACACAGCCAACTGAAACAGAACAGATCACAGGTAAGAAGGTCCAGGGAACACTTTATCAGATAACCAGGATGCTATCCGAAAAGATATCAACACAGATGAAACTAATGAAACTTAGCCAAGAAAATGTCAACCCTAAACAGCAGAAACAGGAAAAACTCTGATGAAAGAATAGAACTTGAGCATTTTTGTGGAGCATTATTCAATCCTAAAGCAAACTCGTTCCATGCAGTCGCAGAGTGATATATTATTATTACGGTTACAAGGGGAACTCGTCGATTAGTCAGACACTAGCATCCAATCCAATGGCCCATCAATTCTAACTTCATCCAATTCGCGATATGTACAAGCCAACCGCTAGCCGACTTCACATACGAGTGCGCGTGCTACCGAAGAGTCTCAAGCCAAGACGAAACAGCTGTGCAGTACTCTATGGTTTTCCAGTGACCAAACCTGTAACCAGTCAAATTCCTGCAATTTAACACTTGGTAAAATTACTCTTAACTGATGACGTTTCGAGCACATTTTATTGCTCATAATCATATCAAGACACTCGCATATTTTTCCAACTTCTTTTATATAATTCCACTATTTCTTATACCTTTATTTGATTGGCAGTAATATTTTTCAAGTTTCTGGTATTGGTTCTGAGCCATTCTTATTGCACAAGTTAGGTACAGATTCGATGAACACAGATTCAGTAATCAGTTTCTCCCTGCAACCACCTAAATTTTGTGTGATTGAGTGACAATGCATGCATTGCGATTGTTGATCTTTTTCCAAGTCACTCATCTTCGTAGGTCCAATCATTCTACACTTAGCCAAATTCTTATGTTCTGACAATCTGACTACCCTCAATCTTCTGGTTTCACCTATGTAGTTCACCTCACACACATTACATCAATGCACCTAATTCAGTCAGTAGGGTTCTTTAACCTACAGAGCTTGTCTACGAATGGGTTTGGAGGTTCAAACACTATCCTACTTCCTGATCCATTAGAAATTATACACAGGATTGCAGATATCACTGCCTTATGTGTTAAAACTGTAAATGTCTATAATTCTTTGTGATTTATGTTATCATCAACAGTTTCACTACCATTTTTTCCCTTATTGTGAGTTTTTGTGATCTTCTTAATGAATTTTATTGGGTTTTTATTTAGCACCAACACTCCTACCTGTTTCACTTCATCATTTAGTTTTTCTGATGTATTACTTAGAGTTGTTGCTTGGTTTGTTAAACCCTTAACTAGGCCTGCCTTTGCAGGTTACAAATGAGATAAATAAAGTCTAAATATTCATTACGGCGTACTGGCTTTCTTAGAACGCTCGTATATACTTAACCTTTTTGTGTTCATTTTATTTTACAACCTAACATAGCTGATTCACCTTGTTTATTTCCTGACTCAAATGTAAATTGTATACCCTCTGCTATCGATTTTAATGTGTGAATGAACTAGAGATGTTTTCTGTTTTTAATATTGTGAAAGTGTCATCCACATATCTTCACCATAGCTTTGGAGTAGGATTATATTTATTAAAAGACATATTTCTTAAACTATCCATAAAGATGTCTGCTACGACTGGGGATATTGGTGGTCCTTTGGTAACTGTACCATCAAAATAATTGCACAAATTAATGATCAATGAGGCGTATTCACATAGAAGCAGGATGTAAATTTAGGATGTATATTTCTGAAGGCAAGTGAAGGGGAAAACCTAGGCAAACACACGGGAGGTCATTCATCATTCGATAGATAAAGAGGGTCTTGCAAATCATTAAGAAGACATAGTCCCTACTTGCATTCCTTAATCCTTAACTACCCCTGAGTGACCACAGCGTCCTCTGTTGTAGAGACACTGTAATCCTACGACTGTCGCTTCTGTATGTCTAAATATTTTGCCCTGGATATTGAGACATAACTGAATCCCTAGAATAATTCTTGCAGTGGGTAGCTTTGTCCTGCGAGTAATTTCGGGAACAGCAGTCAGTTGTCTTCTAAATGTCTCCAACGCCATATCGATTTGTATATTAGAATATAGATAAGTTGTATCAAAGAAGTGAGTTTTTGCAGGTTTGATCATGAGCTGAGGCCAACTTGAAGAATTGTGACCAAGCAGTTATATCGTCGCATCAATGACTTTGTAATTGCATCATCCTTTAGATTACAGAAGGTGTCGTTATTACAGCACTAGTTTGAACGCTGTGCATGAATTGAGATGCTCATTTTATCCTGATCTCGTTTTTAAGTACCACTGGAGTGGGACAATGAGCTGATAGCACATTGGGTTGCCATAAAGATAAAGATTAGGGTGTTTTATTATTTTATTATTATCTGTACTTTTCTTGTAAATAATTAAATGGGATGTGAGGGTCTCGTTATTCATATAGATGAAACCATTTTCATAAATAAGGAACTTTAAAACTGATACCCCTCATTGTAATTCGGATGTATTTCTGAGTTTCATCAAGGGAAGATATCGTCTTTGACCTGTTTCATTGTTATTATTATTATGTGTACTTTTCTTCTATTTAAGAGGCTTTTTTATTTAAAATACAAGAATTTCTCCTCATTGGTTACCTTAAGGTCATTGGTGCGTTCGCACTCCTCGGTCATTATTCTCTAAGTTTGGCAGAGCTGAAATCAACCAAAGAACCAGTGGAAAACCATGGAGCACAGGAAAGTGGTTTCATGATTGAATGGTCTGCGAGATTGCCTTTTAGCTGGGAAGTCCTAGTTTCTAGCCCCGGCGATTCAAATGAGGATGAAATGGCTGTCCAGTACTCCGTGGTTTTCCGCTGGTTCTCTAAATGATGTCAGCTTCAGGTCAAACCTGTGGTCAATCAGATCCCTACAAACCAGCACTTGATAACTACTTTATCACTATACCCTATTTGAATGCCATTCAGCTTCCTTTTCACTTCATACGAATTAGTTAATCTAGGATTTAAATGATCTTTTATGGGACATAATATTATTACTAAATGTCAGTCTTGAATGGATATCCAATAATCTTTCTTATTCAAATTCATTTCATTTTCTCTAGAGGCGACAGTCGCTGCGATGGCTTCGACGTTTGCTAGTTGGTAGGAGACCAGAACGATACAATCAGAATTACTGATGCATATTATTTTGACGTTTATTTGTTGACTATTTTGAGTGTATTTGTATTAGCCGACTGTGAACTAGACGATCAGACTACTATAACAGTAACCTCACCGTGACGGTTTGGGGTAGTGTGATACGGACAATGTGTTCCAACGGAATATTATTCTCACATATTCCCACAGTTCAATACGGCATTAGCAACAGAATACTATGTATATTTGAACATTCTATTTCATGTCGTTTAATGTAAACCAAAACCAACGGCTCAGTGATTGGCTAAAGAATACGAAATGTATGTATATCAACAGTGGTTTGATCACTTGAAAAGATACCTTGGCTTCCATGTCTTGCCTTCTGTTGTGACAGGTTTATTATTGGTCGATCAATAAATATTAGAGTTACACCGATGTCTTTTATTACTGATCGCACAGAAATTGAGTCTCTTATTAAATACCCAAATGGTATTCTGAGTTCTGGTGAGTTCTCAACTGTCAACAGCAATAACTTTCGATAGTGTTATTGGCAGATTATGAACTGGCCTATTGGCACTAATTGTTTGGATAACTCATAACCACCTACTGATCTTATAAGATTTATGTATCTTAATAGTGCCATATTATATACTGGCATTATTAGTTTTGGGCATTAAATTAAACCATTAATATTCACGCAGTGACGGCTTCATTCTGCTTACTAGATATGCAGTAAGCTTGTTAAACTTATTCTTTACTGTCACCACAGGCTTCTTAATTTCCTCTTATGGACTCGTTGTAATGTAATAACGATAACTATTGACAGACAGGACCAGATCGGGGAATTCATTCATCACAGTATCACGTTTTCGTCCGAATGTATCTCTCAACATTTCCACAGTCTTACTTTAGCCTTCTACGGGTTCTAGCAGGATACAAAGTATGATAGCCTCCTTGACCTCTGCTATTCAGAGTCGATTCAAATAATTCGAACTAGTTCGATAACCGATACCATTGTTACATAGGCTGTCTTCAGAATTTCTGTAGAATTGCAGTAGTTTATGAAATTTCAGCCAAATTTAAGAACTTCTATTCCATGCATATCGAAAGCCTTAGACACTGTTTCCAATATCACATTATTGTGAAGAGTGGCAAATTCTTGTGGGATGGAATACTCATTAGACCTATTCTTCACAATTCTTAACATTGTGTATTTGCAACAAGTATGAAAAATAATACTGTACATCTGGATTATTAGATTTGATATTATTTGTATATAGCATGATTAATTCTTCATTCACTAAATTTTTTAGTCATTCGTAGTTTTTTGACCTACTTTTCTTTAGATGATATGAAGGCAACTGACAACGAAAGTGATGTTTATAGCAAAGTGCATCGCAACAGTTATAAACTTAATAAATTCAATGAAAAGACATCACTGAATAAATGCTATGACACTGGGTACATTATTGAACATGCGGCATAATATCTGCGAAAGAGAATTTTTAATAGAGTGCTAATAAGGATACAAAGCGGGAACATAATATTTAGGGAATGATTATTTTTTAAAAAGCCTCATTAATACTGAACCCAAAATGTTTAAACAGTTTATTGCAGTCCGAGGCAAACAAAAATAAATAAAACAGCAGCATTTATGTAAATTAAAACAGTTCTTCAATAAATGAGAAACATAATATCATGAACAAGCATACATAAAGTAAATACAACTAAACTAATGAATTTTAATTGGTGAATGGTGACTAGCAGTGGAATCCAGGATGCGCATTTTGTCCCATTTTGGACTCATCATCTGGTTGTACCTGCATTCCCCAGTGAGTGATGATGTTCCCACCAAGTATTGGTTCGTAGGGATTTGACTGAATAGTTACAGAATTTCATCATGAGCTAACACTGGTTATAGAACCATTGGAAAGCCTGGGAGAACCGGGTTCCAGCCCCAGTGGGTGCGTGCCGTTGAAGAGTCCTAAACTAGGACGAATCAGCTGTCCGGTACTCTCAGGTTTTCCAATGGTTCTGTAACTAATGTCAACTCATGATGAAATCCTGTAAACAACTAGACTATATTTTCACTGAAACTCATGTGACCACTTATATGTACGTATGAGTAACTGATGGTCATTCAGATATGAGATTATATATCCTTTTCTATTTTTACATATTCTGTTAGTGAAATCAGTTCTGAATTACATACTGAACAGATAACTAGTATTGTTTGTGGGACTATTAATCTGTTATAAAAACTAAACAGCAGCTTTGAAGCTCAAAACAGAGACATAAACAAGTCGTGTGATGAAAAGCAAAGTAACGTTTCTTTATTTCTTTTAGTCGTAATTTCTTATGACATTATTTTCTGGTGTGTTTATTACATGGTCCTTCATGTGCTGTATTCGGATTAGTTACACATGAGGCAACAAGTGTGGACTGATGAAGAAGCTCAAATTTAGAAGCAACTTTTCACCGTGCTTTTGTCTCCGCTGATGTAATTCCTAACTGGAAACTACCGAAATAATTAGATGTGATTATAAATCTACCGATCAATAACAACAAGATTAGATTTTTTATTTATTCAACTGGTCTTATCGACTGTTATTGCAATTCAAGTCGATTGCTGTTTACGAGATTTTGATAGTAGTCAAAAATGTCTATTGGTTAAATCTATCATGTGTATTCTATCCCTTTTCGTACTCCTTGTACACGGTGACTTTCTATGGTCTTATAATACGTCATAGTATTTTCTTTCGAACGGATCATTGTGTGTAAAAATACATTTCTGAATATATCTTAAAATTGTATTTTAAATAATATCTGCTCTTCTGACTTCATTGGGTCGTTTTTACTAGCCTATTCCACTCAATTTAATTTGAATAATCTCACTGGTACACATGCTAAATTTCAAGAGTGTTTACCACTTATTGTGACATATTCGAAATGCCTGTGGCATACAATAATAAAACGAAAACATTATTTTTTCTGTTTAAATAGAACATTTTGACTGTAAATTGTTTTACAACAGAATCCGGCTAGTGAGTTCTATATCATAAACATAATAAAATAAGAAATATGATTTCATAAATTGCCTTTTACTGTTGTAGATAACTAATGTATCTCAAAATCATTTATTAACAAATTATGTGTTATGGCAATAATTTGCCTTTAAAACTATTAATGAAGTGTGATTATTTCTGCTAGGTAAAACTAGTTAGACATTTGCACCACTTTATCTTTAAGTCATGATTGAAGTAAACGTATTAGGAGCTAGTGTGTCTATGGATACCGAACATTTCAGTCGAAAACAGCCAATCAACGGGAAATTCAAATAATAATTTCAACAGAAAACAGCTAATAATGGATGCGAAAGAAGAGGCTAATGAATAGCCTTTTGGTGTTTGAATCACTGGGTTTGAGTCGCGGTGTGAATATCACCACGCGAACGCAGTAAATCGCAGGACGAAAACCTCCACCGGGAGTTAGGTGCTAGTCACGAAGCTCCATATAACACCAGGTATTTATTGCACAAACATGTCAAAATATCTGTGGTCTATTCAAAATGTCACAATAAACTCGTTCAGTGAACCTGGTTGTTCACTGTTATTTAATTATTGCTACACACAGGATTACAATTGATGTAGGCAACTTTAATTTGCAGCCGTGTAAATTAAAATGTTTGCTAAATAATTCAGAATATTCAGTAGATAAGTTTTTTTGGTAAAAATATAAATATGTTGCAATCACAATGAACTTAAGTGAACTGCATTCCCTTTCACTAATTCTAAAATTAATTTTCACTTTAAGTAAATACTATTCGGCATAGACATGTGGCAACAGTAAATAATAGACGCTACAATTAAATCACTTTGAATCAAGGAATCAGATCACTCAGCATTACAGATGGATGCTTTTCATAATCTTCGTTGCAGGTTTTATCCTGATGCAATGTTAATGTGTTAAGGGAGGATTGATTTAATGTTAGTGTGGAAGCTGCAGCGAAGACTATGAAAAGCATCCATCTGTAATGCTGAGTGATCTGATTCCTTGATTCAAAGTGATTTAATTGTAGCGTCTATTATTTACTGTTGCCACATGTCTTTGCCGAATAGTATTTACTTAAAGTGAAAATTAATTTTAGAATTAGTAAAAGGGAATGCAGTTCACTTAAGTTCATTGTGATTGCAACATATTTATATTTTTACCAAAAAAACTTATCTACTGAATATTCTGAATTATTTAGCAAACATTTTAATTTACACGGCTGCAAATTAAAGTTGCCTACATCAATTATAATCTTTACTGTTGCCAGACGTGTTTTATTTCAGATGAGAAGAGATAAGTGAATCAACAGTATAGGACATGGCATTATTATATGGTGGATTAAGTTGCTACATTTTATGTCTGCAAATCAAATAAAGATCGGTATCAAAATGGTGGACATTTGCAAGTAATTTAAACAAATCTTCTAGGACGAAAGGGGAAAATGTAGTATCATTAGTCTTATTTGATATTACAACTTGGAGGACGGTTATGCATGAGAACAGCTGGGCCACTGCTGTCCATCTCTAGTTACTCCATCTAAAGTCTTCAGCCACAGGTTACTTCGTTTGTGTGGACTGCAGTTAAGAAGTGAATGCTGTCCTATGCTTCTCGTGCTAACATTTGGTGACTTTAGAGGGTGATCCCATGCTTTGATTGGTTAATCCTCTTTCTAATGATTTAATGATACTTATGTGAATATGGGGTGTGTCGGTGGCATAGCGGTTGTGACGCTCACTGACCATGCACATGGTCCAGGGTTCGATACCCGGCCGACGCATCCCTTTACCTACCTAAGCCAGAAATAATGCTGGTGAACAGGAAAGGTTGGGCATGAGGCTTGCAACCCCATCCTGTAAAATAAACACTGCTACAGAAACTTCAAGCCACTAGCTTGAAGCCTTATGTTCCACTGGGGAACGTGAAGGAAAAATAATAATAATAATGTGAATATGGCACTATGAGATACACGGTAACCAGCATATGTTATAAATTTCTAAGTCACCTCAGGCCATAAAAGCTTTATGATTTTGTCTCCTAACTGTCCCATTTCACTAAAAGCATTACGTTTGACTTCTACATTACGCATATGGTAGTTTTACCAAAGTTGGACAATACCTGAAATCACTTCATATGGGACGACAAAGCGCACTTCCGTGCTTCAAAATTATTGTGATGCTGCTTGTGTTATATTCTACTTAGTTTGGAGAAGAAGAGATTTCAAGGAGATCAGAAATGCACGCCAATCATTCTCAAGTCGTTATCTGAAATGTTCAGAAGATTTTGTACCTTATGCGTTTCTGGATAACGTGGAGTTTCCACTCACATACTTGAGTGTTGATCGAGGTATCCCCCGAGGGGAAATGAAGTTAGGTGTGAAACTACAGGTCTCCATGAGCACATATTTTATGAATAAATTTTTTAATAAAAATGGTCAGACAGAAATCAGAATATTAGTAATCACTACACAAAATGATTGCATGCCTGCTTCTGGTGACAGTGCCATAGAAAGTTGTATTTTGTTATTCAGGTGAAATACCCGTGAAAACAATAATATAATAAATAATTTAAGAGAGGAATTATTTCTGTTAGATTTGTTTCCACTAGGCCAGGGAGATAAGATACTAGATGTTTTAGTGGCACTCCTGATTATCTTTTAGGTTTGGCTAGTAAACCAGACGATATCGAGCATACACAGAGATATTGTTGACATACACAAGCAATGAAAAGCCTAAGACGTATAATATCACAACTTTAGGCAATGAATGGCATTCCAGTGATTTTAGGTACCTGTTTAATTTTAAATTCTTGGCATCGATATATATATATATGTTATTGGAGCACAGATTAGCAACACTGTGGAAAAACTGAATTAACAGGTAAAAAAGTAGGAGATTTTTAATCATTTTGTAGAAGACCGAACTCGTCCTCTAGTGAATCCCCATCCAGCAGTTGAGTGGTATTTCTACCGGCTTTCAACCTGGCTACGTTGGGCTCCTTTTCTGTTGCAGGATATTTCACTTACACTGGTAAAACAGAAAAAAAAGGTGTCCGACTCCTCTTAGCTTTCAGTGGTCACATGGCCTCGTCGATTTGTGTAAAACATTTTGTCTGTAACATAGGAAGCACTTTTATATCACCGTCTTGTTTTGAAATCCCAAGTCATAAAACCCATATCTCTTTAAAACTAAGGTATTATGATAATTTATTGTTATAATTCATAGGTCAAAAATTTGTATTTCTCTTCGATACTCTTTTCACTTTCCTACTGACAAGATTTACCAGTAGCATATAAACAGATGTTCATCGGTATAAAAATACTAAATAGCGGAGAGATAGATCTGAAGTTGAAGAGAGGACATCCACCAGTATTGCAGCAAAACATGGGAGACATGAAAGGAAGACAAAGAAACACAATCCGAAGGACAGAAGTCGATTAACATAGAAGGTCTGTACAAATGACGATTTTAGCGTATAGAACGCATAATTTCCCTGTATGTGTGTATCAAGTTGCAAATAAACATCCTAATACCAACCACTCTTGTGTTCTGCCGTTACATTACTACTTTTGTTCCTGTCATTATTAATCTTGCCAGTGAAATTTAACGTTGTTTAGAAACTCAGTAATGAACGGGGCTTTCCAAACTTGCAAGTTTCGAGAATATGCATTTCCAAAATGCCCGTAGGCACTAAAAATAGATGTAACACGTTATATTTTTTCATATTAAATGACTTTATCGACCGGACGCAGTACTGGGCCAAGACTTATTCCCTTTCTTTTGTTATTACATTTATGGAAATCTGTGTCTGCTTAGCTGTGAACAAGCACATCGAAAATATCGGTTAGGATATTTCACGTTAAACTGTTTATCAAGTACACAGACGATTGTAATCGGTGTTTACAAAACAAAAATGAGATTGGATGCACGTTCGAATATTTATTTTGTTTTCAGTGTTGATTTTATCATAAAATACGGACCATTATATTCAGAGTGAATATAAACAATACATTAAATTTGACGAACTAAAAGATATTATACCTCATTTTTTCTAGTTATCCTGTTAGACAACTGCAACAGCACGCATCTATTTTGCAACCCTGTTTTGGTCAATCTTTGCATACTTTGATGATATTTCCTTCTTTGTTTCTAGTTGATTCACTCAGCATACACTATTTGGTCTATTTTAGTCTAGTCACTTGAATTTGCTGAAGTCCAAATGAGTAACAGAATACCAGGAGCGAAACAGGATTTTCACTTCATAGTTACACCTTTAGTCGTTGCCATCTTAAAATTAGAACTCAGCTGCAAGCAGCCTTAACAATTATTTGTAAAAATTGTGGAGCCCGATGTCTGGTTACAGAAGAGATGCCTAACAGTGTGTCATATAAATAAAGTCTTTTCTTAAGAACATTCCTGATTGTGAAGCTTGTGATGAACTTTGCTAAAAGTTCAACATAATGTAAGTCTACTGAACTTGGATTTCTCATACGTAATCTTATGAAAATAAAATAAAACTGTTGTCATCGAGCATTTAAAACAGCTTTATTTCATGCTGACAATTCTTTCACATTTTACAAAATCTTAGGCGACCTCCCCCTATATGTGTTGTTGCTTTTGATAATCCCATAACCCATTTCCTAGAATCAGTCACAGTATCAAAGCATAGTAGACGTGTTAATGATCTGCACGCATTTCCATGCTATCTATAAATTATTTTGACTTTCGAGGTTATGTGCAGTATTACTTCTGTTTCTTTATGTCCGACATATTAAATTTCTCTTGTTTTGCTGGTAGGAATAGTAATAACTTGAGCTAATAAATATTTCTATCAGGCTTTTATTTGTCAAAGCATTTTTCCCATTCCGTTTAAAGTATCGTTAACAGATGGCCACTGTGGATAATATAGGAGCTACTTTATGAAACTAGAATATGAATAATGGTTGAATACCACATAACTAAAGTTTATTAAACATAACGGTTTACTTTTATCATCTGTATCTAAACAAGCACATTGTGTGTTTATGTTTTCTGTTAAAGTTTGACGTCAATTGAAATAATACCTGTATAAAATCATCTCCGTTTTTCAAACAGTAGAATGTGAATGCTAAGCTATTTCATTTTCATTTACTTGGTAAGGCGAATAACAGCTGACTGAGAAATTTAGACGGATGATATATATATAATGAATTATGATGAATTTTTCGCCTCATTACAGATAAGTCAGATTCTGGGCTAACTCATTCCTACGGAATAAAACAGAAGCTAGAGGAAATTCAATTAGAAAAAAAATGATAAAGTGATTAGTTTCGGCATAACCAGTTTGCACACTAATATTCCCATCAGTAAAGCTCTGGAGGCAGTTTGGAATAAACTGAACATTGATCCTGAACTCAAAAATAGGACTAAGCTCTAGATTGATGAAAGCATATTAGGTGTTCAGTTACGCCTAACCTCCACTGCATTAAAATTCCAAAATAAACTATATAAACAAACGAATGAGATGGCAATGGAATCACCAATATCCCCAATAGTAGCAGACGTAGTCATAGATAGCTGGTAACATAAAGCGCCTAGAACGCTTAATCCTACTTTTAGACTATGGTGGGGATATGTGGTTGATGCATTAACAGGGGTTGAAATCTGAACATATCCCTCATTTTTTCACATATATAAACTCAGTAGTAGACGGAATCCAATTCACTTCTGAGCTAGGAAACGAACAGGGTGAGTTAGCCACGCTAGACTGTACAATAAAACAAAAACAAGATGGTAGATTAGATACTAGCATTTATAGGAAACTGACACACCCTAATAAATACTCAGACTGTAATTCATCCCACCTAGAATCTGTAAAGATAGGTTTTGTTGAATGTCTGTACAATCGGACCAAGAGCATAACTAGTAGACCAGAAGATTTAAATAACGAAATCAAACAAATAAAGTAAATATTACTGGTGAATAACTATCCACCAGAATTTATTCAGAAATATATGAAGATCCATAGGAAAACAAAGACTAGGAATAGAAGTGAAAAAAACGAAATAGAATTCTAAGCCTCTGTAGCACTGCCGTATAAAGATAGGACGTCAGCGGTCCTGCGTAGTATTCTCAATGGCGCTGGAATTAGAGTGGCATTTAAACTAACCAACTCTCCCAGAGAAGCCTTTTTTGGCTCAGTGACCGGATAGTCCCAGTTAGGAAAGATATTATTATTTACCAAATACCATGGAATGACTGTGAGGTCGATCTTACATAGGTCAAACTAGTAGATGATGGTTAATTAGATTATCAGAACGTAAGAATTTAGCTAGACCCTGCTAAGTTGAATAACCTATGAAAAGGCTCGATGACTGCATTGCATTCACTTGCATGTTACTGCACAATAGGGCGAAGGTATTGAAAAGTGGAGACAGAGGTAAATCACTGAATCTTTATACATTTATTCCCCTTTATGAATTCGAATAAAGCAAGATGGTACCATGATTTATTTATTTTGGTTTTTCATCAGCTGCTTACAGCCTCAGAAATTATCAAGTTTATGTGCAGAACAGTTTTAACATAGCTGTAAATGTTACATGATGTCAGCTGACAGGAGGTTCCAAACTTAACAAACAGCGCTCAGAAAATTACACGGTTATAGTTTTTAACCAGAGGGTCCAAGTTTAAGCAAAAATAATTGCTTGCATACGCTGGTAAAGGAGTAGCGCAATAAAGACAATAGGTGAGAAAATGATAAGTAACTAATAAAATGAGTAGCAATACAGTGAGTTCAAATCAAATCACAGAAAGAAGAGACAAGTAAAGTTGCGCTAAATGAGATGGAGAGAGGTTAAAGCCAAAGACTACGCAATCAAACGAGAGTGAGAATAAAGATATGCAGTTATCAGGGCGAGGAAAGGCTGATAACTGCTTCTTGCTGAGAACATAGGTCGGGTTTTTCGATTCAACAATCGAAATGACTCAATGCTCATTACAGAGATATGGAAAATCGTAAAACAAACAAGAGGAGAGAGAATAATATATACCTAACAAATTATGAAACCGTGTGGCTAAATTGATATGAATATGACCAACAGTTTATGCTCGAAGCGTCACCCAGTTTCTAACATTGAATCACTGTTTGATATTTAAGATAAACTTATCTAATACGAATTTAATTGGTGTGTGGTGACTAGCAGTGGAATCCAGGATGTGCATTTCGTCCTATTTGGGACTGTTCATCTGGATGTACCTGCATTCCCCAGTGAGTGATGATGTTCCCACCGAGGCTCGAACCCAGTGCCCATAGTCTCAAACACCAAGGCGTTATCCACTAGACCACCACAACTGCTAGTCACCATCCACCGATTAAATTCTAATTACATTCCTAGACATCGTCGAAGCATCTGCACAAGAAGCCGATGTGTCAACCTGAGACCGAGCACTTCGGTCCAATCAATTGACGGGAAAATCTAAAATTCAATTATCTAATGTGGAATTAAATACAGGATGTTTTTTAGTGTAGCGGCCACTCCTTATGTAACTCATATGAATTTATAACTGAGAAAATCAAATCGAAAGTTATGGAGAAAACTGACTGTTTACTAAACTGTTTACAGTTTAATGCATTATGAGCTTTCCTGTAGGCTGTAGAAAAAAGAAGCAATCTCTTAAGTCTCTTGTAATGGTGGCACTGAGGATTCTCCATGGATGAAATTCTGTAAATAGAGCAATACAATTTTTATCTAATCCTTGAAATTCGTTAGATACTTTTCTCAACTCATTTATCGTGCTATAGTTACTGATACTTGTTATCCTGATAAAAAAGTAAGTCAATTAAAGGAAAGTTATAGGATTGAAGTTGGTGCTTATACGCATTAAGAGAAATTTAAATTTTCTATTATTAAATATATTTATTTTCCTTCCGGAGCATATAAAGAATTCGCACTGTATTTTATTGATTAATTTTCTTTCATTTTTAAAAAAAAAGTCTTCAGCATATTTGAAAATGGGCAATGACAGTGAATTTAAAATGTTATCCTTGTGAAAATTACTCTGGTTTCTCACGTAAATCTCTAAGCTTCAGTAATGGTAATCAAATATTTCTTCTTATTTCTGAAAATATTTTGCATAATATGAACGACAAAAATATAATTTTCTGTAGTCAAATTTTCACTAACAATCAAATACTGTAGTGTTCAACTACTAATCGGCTTTACGCACCTGTTATGAGCTATGCTTAAATCTGCCGTAATCCATGCTTTGCTCCGCTTATGTGCCTAGCCCTGAAGAGTCAGGTAAACTTTAATGTGTTCATCCAAGTAGCTAGCAGTAATTTTTTATCTTTCAAACATGTGCACACCCCTGAACATCCAGTATGAGTAATTCTTCAAGTTTTTGCATTCTTCGAAAATTACGCTAATCTGTGTCTGTTAAGTTCCGATTTCAGTAACAACTAATTTCACATCGATAGCTGTCTCACAATTAACCATATCGATTCAGCTCGCATTCATAAATTTTTCTAGGTAGAGATTTTTGATTAACATTAACCTCAAAATTATTATCTCAAGGTTTCAGCTGTGAGAAATGCTAATTCCGCAGCAATAAAGTGTGAAAGAACAGGCTGAATATTTTTCTGCTGACATGGTGTCTCCCCTATTGTATGTAGAAGTTCTGTGACAATACCAATGAAAACTGCTTTCAGAAATTATTTTGACCTAAACAAGTCCATTACTGGAGGCATTCCATTTCGGAGTTTACATTCTTCAACAAATGGTAAGCAAAATAACACCAATAAACGAGACTATGAACATTAAACACAGTATTAATCAAGAGTTCAGAATAGTTTCGGACGGTTTGATCAAAATGTGAAGAATCAGTAACATATTTTTTCTTCTACCCAAACCTAACTGCCCGACGCTTGCGATGGTGACGTTAACCACCTTGTCGAAGTTATGTATAACTAAATAGGCAGTGAATGAGAATTAACTGCTGAGGAGTACAAAAATTGTTTCACTTGCGGATCACCATTTTATAACAAGACGAAACCATCTACCTGATAGGTATCATAAAGGCAAGTTGAACCCACTAAAGTCTAACTTTTATATCCACCAGATAGGATTTGCGCTGATTCTTACTGCGACAAAAAACCTTTGTTGTTATAATGCCTTGACAAATCTCCACATGATTTGGTAAGAGCAGGCATTATGAACCCATCTGTCATCGGACTGTGTTTAATTAAAAGACAAATATAAGGGAATCAGGTTGCTTGGCTTACACTGACTGAGGTTTACAGAATACAGCCGTCTTGTGTGTGGTCGACTATTCAAAACGAAACTTCTATTTTGAAACTTTCCTCCAGTTAAAACATAAGATGACCTGAGAGGTAAGTCATGTGCTTGCTTCGTAGAACTTTAGCTTAATTCTGTTCAAGTAGTGTAATCATATCCCTTCACTTTGACATAAGTCTCTGTCGACAAAAGCTTAGGTCCGAAGTCGAAATAATGCATTTCATGTGTTATCCTATGTGATTTTTCGATGCATCAGTTCTTACTTTTGTCATTTAGTGATATTTTCATGAAAACAGTCGAGAAGTAATTATGAAAACTTCATCATGACCTTTAAACGATAACAATATAATTTATGGCAGAACAAACTAGTTCATCTTTGTCTGCTGCTTATGGTGAAATTAACATCAGTACAAATGTTTATTTATCATCAAAAAATAAAGTTTACGTATGTCCACTAAAAGACAGCAAACTCTTATATGATGCTCGCTAAAACCTTGTAAAAACGAAATTATTTTCCCTTAACAACAGTAAATCTGTTAATGAGACATGTAAGCAAAAATCGGTTACGTTCAAAGTGTAGTTTAACACTACTGCAATAAAAAGGTAACCTTCACAGTTCTAAAACAATAATCATACTAATAATCAGATTATTAAAGCAGCATATTTCAAATGTAGAATGGAGCAATATTGGAAGAATCTCCGGGTGACCATTTTTGTCCTCAGACTAGCTTTCTGTTTGTAAACTGGCGTTTATAAGAAGTTTTTCATTGTTGAGTGTGACGAAAATGGTTGTATTTTATGGACTGTAGAGAACAGTTATTCAGTAATATTTACATTAACCTTTTAAAGGTGGATATTGAGTGAAAATTTACCTAAATGTTTGAAAAATCAACCAAACTTTAAATTAGTATCAAAATACTTTTCTGTTATAACAGTATGGCTACAACTTATAATGGAGTATAGCAATGAAACCTGTCTGTCTTAAAATATGATTTACCAAAACAAGCAAGACTACTTATCGATCGTTTCCTTAACCGATAGTCTTAAGTGTGACTTTTCACCGACTTCTGCAAATGTGTTTGTAAACTAATTACAGGAGCTGAGAGGCTCAGGTATACGTCTGTTTTAAGGTATTTACTACATGACTTCAAACTCACTTTCGGAACGTAATAATCATGGGATTATTTTCCTGAGATATCCAGTTTCACCATTATTTTCCCATCAGAGGTTTTACTGGATATTAAAAAAGCAAGTGTTTCAAAGAAGGCTTTTTGATAACAAGTTTTGAGGAATTTCTCCAACCTTTATAATGTTCCCACCTAATAAGCTAAAATAAAAATAAATGATGACAAGAAACTTTTGGATATCTATTTAATCCAGTCGAATAGAAAAGAAACAAAGATGCATTTGGCATTTGAAATCCAAGTTGATGATACCATTTGATTTCCAGCACTTTTTCTGTCCATCATTGTGCTTAGCTCACCACTTGATTCCTTCTATAATATTATTCAAAGTAGTGGCACTGTTTTTAAGCTTGGAGATCTCGTCAGAATTGAGTCGTTGTGGGATTACATGACTAATACCAGCCGAATTGACTAGACATGGAAGACTCAGATAAACATCCTCTTTTATTCCATGGATTCCTTTTACGTACGTCGAGAGTGGGTAAATTGCCTGAATATTATAAAGTATTGAATTACAAAGTGACTGGCAAGTGAGTCCTATGGCCCAAGAAGTATAACCTTTTAGGCGTATTATGTCATAAGCGCTCCGAACAACTTGCTTATGTATTTCTTCAAACTTCTCAGGATCCTTTTGGCTTCCAATGTCCGGATTCACACATGCTAAACGAACTCCACCAACGTTGACATTGCTCCAAACAGGAACACTGGAGTCACCATGTTCGCCAATTATGTAGCCATTAATAGAATCAGCGGAAATTCCCAACTTTTGACCCAAGAGAAATCTGAATCTGGCAGAATCAATCATTGTTCCAGTTCCCATTACTCTGTAAGTTGGAAATCCACTTAACTTTTGTGCAACGTAAGTTAAGATATCAACTGGATTTGAAACAACCACAATTACGCTATTCGGACTGTATTTGACAACATTAGGTATTATAGATTTGAAAATTTCCACGTTTCGTTGAACCAAATTAAGTCGTGACTCACCTTCGCTCTGTCTTGCACCTGCTGTAATTACCACTATATCTGAGTCAGTGGAATACTTATAATCTGTTCCACCGACAATTTTACACTTTTTAGAAAATTGTTGGCCATGCTGTAAGTCTAAAATTTCACCTTTGACTTTGTTTTTCTGCATATCAATAAGTGCCATTTCGCCAGCAATATTAACCGCAGAATACGCGATCGCCATTCCAACTGCCCCAACACCGATTATAGACAATTTACCTCTCGAAGTTGCTCTTACACTACGTGGAGCCACTTGCTGCATAATGGCTTCTTTTATGGACGTCATTTTGGAGATAAATACCAAAGTAACCTACAACTACGATGTTATATAGTACCAACCGAAATTGTACTCCAAAAGTTCAGTGAAATGGAGAATTCAAACAATTCAGGTTCAGCTAAAATTGATCAACTACTTTGCGAATGTTGCATGGTTAATTAAGTGGTACTTAACAAAAAGCAGTGCATTTTCAAAATAAGAACCCCGTGCATGCACTCTCAGTTGTTTTCCAAAAGTCCATATAAATCATTTATACAATCCAATGAATTACTGACAACCTTATGAAAAACTGCTTCTTCTTTGGTTACGGCTTCTCAAAGCCGTGAACAGGTTCTAACTTTTTCACGGACCTCAATCCCAAGTATCTGCTCTTTTGACTGCTGTAGCTCGTTTGAATGCAGTAAGGGAATAGCCATCACATCAACTTGCAGAATTTATCTTTTTGTACGGACACTGATGAAACATATTATTGGTCATTGTTTTCTTTGCCAGCAAATGGATAAACACCCACCTTAATGCAGATCAGAATCTACGTTGCTAAAGACGTTGCTAACCGGTGACAACAAGACTTGCGTAAACCCAAACTAGATGTTGTCGTTCATTTGAAATAATTTGAAATAATCAGCAACAGGTGAACTTTTCAGTTCATGCGCAGTTAGATACCGGAATAAATGCGATTTAATCCAAACAAAATGACAAACCAAGCATGCTAGAGCTGAAGTGAAGCATGTGTTACGCATAACAAGGCATCGCTTCTCCCAACAAGCAATGCTAACTGATAGAATTAGGCTTGATCCACGGTCTTGTGCTCAAGCCTCTGGCTACCAGAAAGTCCTTCATCACCATACTGCATCCAGCATGTTTTAAGGCAATAACTCTTTGCAAAATCGGTCGCTTACTCAAGCAAATATTTAAAATATTTGAAACCCCAAAATTTTCAGATTTCCCTTAAACCTAAGAGGTGAAATCATGTTGGTTGGCAATCTTCTTCAAAAGTATTGCAATACACTTAATCACTGTTTTAGAGATTGTGAGTGCAAACTATCTCTCTCTATTCAATAACATCGAAGGTCAGCAGTCTGCTATCATCCCCACTGTATGCCGCAAGAAGGGGGCTATAACTTTTCGAGAAATTTGCCCGCACGATCCACATAATGATAGTTTAGTCTGAATGGTTTTAGGTTATTGAGACAAGATCGTTGTAGATCTAGGCAAAAATGCGTCTGTAGCCTTGCAAATGTCACAGATTCTCAGTGATATACTTCCAGCGGCTTTTTAGGTTCAGAATTTTTAAACTCGACTGCATTACTGTTAAATGTAGACCGAAACATCCGTCCTAGGACAAATACACACATTTCAAGCGTTTCCACTTCACTTGACGGCACTCGGTCAGAACCATCCTTTTGCAACACTCCTTAGAAACTCTCTGCTAACAGTAACTGCAGATTCCTTAAATAATTAGCCCAAAAAATGCCAGCCCCACCAGAAAATGCTCCTGATTTAGTGTTCACAAGTGGCCTCGGAACAACGTGAAGTTTGGAAAGGAAACCTTCTGTACTCAGATTATTGCATTCCACTCATATTGCCTAAATTATATGGAAAGCTACATCAAAAAGCCTTTCCGCTCCCTAACTAGAAAACTCAACATACTCGTTAATTTCAGAATCTAAGGAACATTTTAAATAAGGCAAAATGAGGCTTATTTACTGAACATGTTCTAGATGACATAGTCAAAATATAATATTTCGTACTCAACTCTGTCTTGATTTTTGTTGTCCAGAGGAGACACTGTTCTTAGGAAAGTTTATTCAAAATGAAAGATTTTTCTGGTTTAGACAGACTGAATATCTTGACCAAGTCTGAAATATAGAGACTAAACGGAATCTGTGACTAAAGTTCCATGTCACACAAAACTTCATAAAATATGTGGAAAATACTTTGTGACATCACTGGTGGAAAGCAAAGAGATAATAGTCCTTCTTCAGGTGATGCCGTAGGCCTAAAAATTTCTCCTTATGTCTTCCAGTGAATATTTTGATTTCTAATGCTACAACATTAAACAATAACTACTATTTGGTCTTGGTACAAATAGTGTTCAAGAACTTAATCCCAAGATCCTACGTTTTCCGAAGAGGCTCGGAATCGACAACCACTAAGCATGGATATTGACTTTAATCCCGCAACATTATGAATGCCAAGAAATTGTATTCTTCGACTATTAAAATAAATAATCTGTACTAAGTCTATTAACAAATGTTTTTACAAGGAATGTATTGTATTTTTATTCGTATTCGTTCGTCTTCTTCGAGCTAGTAAGCGATCGAATCACTCGCGCTTTCAAGCTGCCCGCCAGTGGCGACCTAGGCCAATGAACAAACGTTCATCGTTCATAATCATCGACAAATAACGCCCTCAAATATCTCAAACACATGAAAGTTTTTCAGTCCTTTAGCTGAAGTGGTGGGCTGGCTTTAATCATCAGAAAGTGTGCGAATATTTTATGTCATCCTTTCGCTGGCATCTTCAATGAATCGATTTCCACTGACATTGTGCCTGCTTTTCCAGTGTCTAAATAATCAAATGAATCAATAACTACGTCTAGATTTGTCGCTATTACCTCGCCTTTTCCAAAGGTATTGAAAAACTGCTTTTATCCAGTCTCAAACCTTCATTGGCGGGATTTTAAAGCCCCGAACACTTTGCCTATAAGCAGAGTAGGTGTGCGATAATATCCTGTATTGAAGATGATTTTGGTCGACCCGATTCTGTGCAGCTTTGCGTGCCTTCGGTGAAACTAAACTTCTCCTCTGGACCAGCTCACCCCTTGGTGATGGAAATTACTAAAGCACCCCCACAATATAAGGATACCTACTATAATAATAATGTATTCTCATTTTTTACATGAGGGAAGTCAGTTTACAGGCGTCATCAATATGATAAATTACATATACGATTAGCAAGCATATTTAATGATAGTAATTTGATAAAATAAATTTTTCCTACCTGTTGAACGAGCATGAATAAGTATTATTTAAATTACATAAATTTGGTTCATGGTTAAATTATAAGGTTGCAGTCGATATGTTTATGGGGAAGATATAGAAAAAGGTTGCTAGACAGGGCACCGCTGGACGATCAGCGTGATTTTTAATGAGAAGACTGTATCCAGTTTTCAGGATTTTCTCTGACAATTCATCAGAAAAATTAGGAATGTTAGCGTGTGGAAGAAATCATTAACCCGAAGCTAACCAAAGCCAGAGTGAATGTAAAGGACTTCAATAAAAACCCACAAAACGTAGGATTCTGCATCATTTAAAGGCTATTTATTTTGGTCCTACCGAGACTCCACAATAGAGTATGCTACGGCCACTTGGATATATTAAGTAATTGGGTTTAGATGGACAGGACGCGCAACCAGGTGGGAACCATATATTTAGGATTTTCGAAGCTTTATTTGTCTAGTGAATGAGGAATGCCCTTACGTTTGTCTGACTAAGTAATCCCCGATTCACTTACCTTCTGCCTTGCTTTCTAAGTTAAAGGTTCATAAACCCCATCGATCTTCTACAGTATGAAGAACTGTCGTGTCTTTATTTGAGAACGATTCAACTAATGTCATAAAACAGTGTTCCATTTCAAATTGCACTTTTCAAATATGATCATGCCTGTACAAACGGTATGTCAATCATGTAAATGCTTAATTTATGTGAAATGTATATATTATATTATTATATTACATTATATTATCAGGTTTATGATGAAAACTAAACAAAAGCCAAATATGTGAGGCTAGGATTTATACAGCTTGATGCAGTACATGATGAATGTTACAACTGTATGGAATTTTAAAGGGGGTAGAGTTTGCAAAAGTTTATGCCATTTTGGTACCTAAATGTCATTATTAACACGTGTACTATTAGAATGTCTAAGGGTTTAAGTCGGCCTAAGGTTCACATCCAGTTTTCAGATAGTGGTGAAAGACCCGAAGTATGCGTTGTAGGGATTAACGAACGGTACTGCAGCTCACAGGAACCTATATAGTGGCACAGTGGTTAGGATTCTCGCCGGCCATGCACATGGTCCGAGGTTCGATCCCCTGCCGACGCACACCCGATATCTATGTTCGGCCTGCAAAATTTGGGCTACCGATATCCATGCTGAAAATTCCATACTTGTACTGAAAATACGGTGTGGCATCAAGCTTTAGTAAACTAACGATGCCGAAGTGCGTCCAACATCCGATTTATAACAGTAGTAATAGTACTAGCTTTATTCTGCAGTGATTTTACACAGTGTGCACAGTTTCCAGGGTAGTCGACTGAACAATAATTTCCCTCCATCCAGGATTTTCAAGTGAAATAGCAATCTGCAGTACAACATGCGATGCAGTGCTGTTCGATCTGAGGAATAAAATAATCCCCTTTGGTATTTTCGCTTAGCACACATGAAATGCGCAACAACAGTCTGTAGGAGAATTAAAAATGTGAATGAGTACCTATGGCTGCCCTTAGGCACAATGAATGATAAAAGCAACAGGAGTTACGGAAAATAAGGTACACCGTGTCAGGTGGAAACTCAAGTTGCCCAGAGATTCAAGCACGCTGGGTAGTTTGCACACACTGAGAGTGGGACTGTTGCTAGGAAGAGCTAGAGGGATGGAATCCGTTCATTTGACGTTAATGGCAAGCATCAATTAAGCCATGGGGTGTCGATGAAAAATGTCCACCAGGACTTTAACATGCCGTGGTTAAAATAAGTTTGCATCCCAGTGATCACTGGACGGAGGTGCTGGATCAAAGATGTACAGATGATTGTAACTCAAACGTGCGTCAGGAGTACTGAATTGTTCGAATGGCCTAACTTTGTGTCCATTCATTTTCGGGCAGTATGCGAAAGAACGTACCGATTCTGCATATCGCGGTCGGTACCAGGCTACACAAATTTGGTTTATATCATGACGTTAGTGGCATATATGTCAATGCGTGGTGGGTTTCGGAGAGATTCATATTCTATTTACCATGAGTGTAGAGAAGCACATATCTTTAAGTGCTTATGGACGTATCGCAAGCAATGGTACACTCACCAGTGGTGAGAGATACAACGTTTTTCTAGCGAGTTGTTGCGATGTAGTTTGTGTAGGCTTACATCTAAAGTCTGAAGTTCTGCCACCTTCCTACAGCAGGAAGTTGGAGGAACCTTCGCTGTGTGTATGTGAGACGTTGCCTTTGCCACGGGATGACTTTCAAAACAAACACGACGGATGTCGAACATGAACTGTGAAATGGAGGCCAGGTGAGGTAAATCAACGGCGGGGCCTCAGTGGTGGTGTGACCAGAGGGGCGATTATATGGCATATCCCCTATTTGAAGTGGAGCCACAAACTTCACCTCGTTAACATTTGCGCGATTTAGTTGACTTGAGTTCGGGCTAGTTTATGAGTGAGGATAGAGGCTATCACGATGTTTTTTGGCGCACTGTATGAGTTATCACGTTCACACATGTAGAGGCGTTATAATCGTTCACTTTTGTGAAAATGGAGTCTATTTGACCAGTTTAAGGCCTCTGTAGCCGCAAAAAGCAATAGTTTCCCGTATTGTGTTCGTTTTAATGCGTAACAGTGTATTGATATCCCAGACGAATTATTGCTAAGAAAGGCATGTATTTTTGAAGAAGTTATACATAGAAATTACCATTATTTTTGTTTGAGAGCTTTGAAGCTTCGTTATTTGCGAGTTGTTTTGGATTTTCAGGTTGTAAAGTGACTACAGGCAATGGTTGTTGTCATAGCAGTTAATCTATGAGGATCACGTAACTGAAAGAGAAAAATTCCATAAACATCAGTTAGATGTATGTTCTGAGGAGGTTAAACATTTTGTTTTCATCCATGACGAGTGAAATTTCGTGGCAATTGTGTACAATTTGAAGTTCCTGGTTAAAATTGCTCAGCCGAAGATGTGTTACCAGTTGAATTTACATTGTCACATGAAATTTCGGAAGATAGTAACTGCTCAGTGCATTAAATGGCATCAACTTATCTTGATTTCACTGTGCTCTGGGACAAGAAGAATATCATGTATGGCCCTTCTGAAATGTGACAGAGTTTGTAGTTAGTGTACTTTTCTATCGAGTAGTAGCTAACAACTGCATCCTACCACTAGTACACCTGTCACGTAATTTACGCCAGTCCTAATAATCATTCAGATCACTAGGATATTCTGAGCTCCTTCATAAATTACCTGTGGCTATGAAGGATACAGAAGCTGTACTAACGACTATTTTTTTAATCATTTACTGTTCAATAGGTCATCTTTGGGATTTCGCGATGTTTAGGTTACAATGCTTGGGTATTTGTAGTTGTTGCATAATACTATGCGTGATGATGAAAGTAAAGAGGAAATCAAGCTTCCTATATGTCACTTGAAATACTGCAAATTGCTGATAAGAAACTGCGTCAAGGAAAATGCTCTGGACAGATGGAAAGTGCTACTCCAGTTTCCATAATTACTATCTTTTCGATGTTTAAACCAGCTTTCAAAGTTCAGAAAAAAACCAATACTACTCCGAGGGCGTTACAGAATTTCATGAGTTCTTACAGGTCAGCTTGTCTTAAGGGTTCTGATCTTCCAGATCTTTAAATTCACTTCCTGAAATACCACGATAATCTTTTCATTCACTCACTATTATGTTCCGTTTTATCTTAACTACCTTGGCCTATATTAAAGCAACAAATTGATCTCTGTTCATATTTGTTGCTTGCTTAAATTCTGGTTGTTTTGATGAAACACCAAAACAAAGCTATATTTTCTCCAGAAACGTCATGGTTTCCATGATAAGACCAAAATGCTTAGTATTAATTGCACATATATATTACCATTCCAAGGACTCTTTAGCCATTTGTTGTATATATCTTGTAGGTGTCCTTTCAGTGATTTATTATCCATAATTATACTTTATGCCAATTCATAAATTCTCAGGACGTTGTTCTCCCTCTGAAATGGCTTTTAATTACATGAGGGTATAGAGCTTACACAAAAATATGATGCTCATTGTGAAAAGTTTACAATTTAATATTTATCATAACCTGCTTTACAATAAATGAACAATCTGAAATTTTGAAAAGTATTAATTTACTTCACGATTGCAATTTATAACATAACTTATTGTGGCTGTAGAAATCGGGATGCATTCCTTGTAAACACCCGTTTATACGACATATTAAATTATCAATATTTCCTTAATGCTATACTTGGCAAGATGAACAATATGTGTCACAGAGAAAACCACAGAATGTTTTCATGACCGAATAATGGGAAAGGAGGAAGAATCTTTTTTAGTAAAGGTAGGCAAATGTAATGCATTTAACTTTTACATTACTGTTTTCTAAATTCAGCGATTTAAAAAATAGATTTTATTCACTTATTTGCAGATTTCTGGTAATGTCAGTCAACCTGGTGACAGAAATTTGATATCGCCGAAATAATTAAGATGAACAATGTGTACAGACATCTGCTTGTTATTATTATTCATTAAATGTATTTAATATCCTGCTTACAATACGTTTCTCATTCTATCTGAGTGAAACTGAATTTGTCATCATGAGGGGATGGATGGAGGGCTTGTCAGTGAGACCGGAGAAATTAGTTGGTGGCATAACTCATAGTAAACGAAATATTATTACGATTGCCACAGCTTCTCGAAGTAGTTGAAGAGTGAACGATCAATTCATGGTTGTTTAGTCAAAACCAACTCCATATTTTGGGGGAGTCACCGATACTGCAGTCATCGTTCCAATTAATGCCCCACATATTAACTGGAAGTAATTAACATCAACTAGCTCGTACACTTGTTTCAACACGACACTCATGCCGACAGTGCTTGGATGCGCGCTTGTGCAGAATATACATGCACGAACACCCTGGTAGTTATGCTCAATCAGTGAACAGCGTATATTAGATTGAGTCCAATGCCTTTAGGTGATTACAAGCTATTTCAACAAGATGAGAACGTCCTGGGAAACTGCAAAACGGAACAAAATACAACTATGGATAATACATCATTGGAAGTACATTTACAAGATATATACAAGAAGGAGCTGGATAATCCTTGGAATGATAGCATATATTTGCAATGTTCAGTGCTAACAATATTGGTCTAAACTATGACGTTTCCGATGAAAATATAGCTTTGCCCAAACATTAATGTTGTTGAGTTTCTTTTTCATCAGAGCACTTAGACTTTAGGTAAACAACAAATATGAACAAAGAGGAAGTTCTAGCTTTGATAAAGGCCTAAGTAGTTAAGATAAAATAGAGTATAACAGTACGTAGATAAAAGATTGTCGAGAGGTAGATAAGTGATATTCCAGCGAGAAGTGAATTTAAATATCTGGAAGATTTGAACCCTTAGAACAAGACCTGTAAGATGTCTTACACACTTCTGTAGTGCCCATAGGGTAGCTGAACAGGCTTGTAGATAGCAGGAGCAAAAGTATTTTTTATAATTTAGATCTGTACAACCCTCATTGTTCTGTTTTTTGGTAAAGATTTGGACTAATATTTAATTCTCGAGTTGTTAATAAATGTGTCCTGCTATCCTACAGATTGGGGCCATTAACATTTGTGACTCCATTATGGATAAGATTTTATTTTGATAAATCAGACAGTGTTGTACAGTAATATAAACTGATGACGTTTCGAGCACAAACCATTGCTCATAATCATACCACATTTGTGACCACTATCATGTCTGCTGATCAGCTTGAGTCACCATCCTTCCCTTTTTTCCTAGTAATAATATTTATTATTTTTCTGAATGCAACGACAATGATCATTAGATTTTCAAAAGGGAGAGTGAAACAACACCACAGTCATACTAAAGGTATGCCTGATCTCAGTGTTCTAAGACAATGTCAGTTACATTACAAACTGAATCTATTATTATAACAATTTACAATCACAAACACCATGATGGATTTTGACATTTTCAGGAAGAAATATACTACATAGAATGACAGGCAAACCCAATGGAAAGCCAATAGATCGATGGTAACTAGAAAAATCGAAAGCACAAACTAACGGTCCGATGACAACCATTTTGTTTGGAAGTAGTGATTTGAGCAGTAGTGAGTGAGTATTTTACAGATTTGTAAACCTATAATCCAAAAGCTTTAGAGCCACTTCGTAACCAAGGAAGCATGCTGCATTTAAAGGATATGCCGGAGCATAACAGGAGTGACCCCTCAGTAGAGAGTGAGAAGTCCATATCGTGCAATAAGTTCCGACAATACCGACCTAATGCCATCTGGACAGGTACCATTAGGAGCATTCTAGAAACGAGATTTTAAAATATCTGGAGGAATAGCTACCAGCCAGTTGAAGACACCTGCCATCATACTGGCGAATAGCGTTTTCCCAACACCTAATTCATTGTTGGCGTATGGATTTCGTAGGATTTCCGTTATCCATTCGTAAGTGAGAAAATGCACTCCAGACGCAGGAATATTTCGTTGGAGAGTTGCAGCTGTCCCCTTGAAAATACTTCGAAGTCCACCTTCGCTATACAACTGACGGAAAACATCAAACGTTCCACAAAAATTAGACTGAGCCTGCAAAAGACATTCAATGAGTTATCCTGGGGCCAGGGGTGCGGTAGTAAAAATACCGGAGAACATCCCCGCCAGCAGAAGTTCATTTTTTCTTAAGTTCATAGGATCCACTGCGAATATCGGTTTGTCCAAATTGTACCAGAAGAAGCAGATGGCAAACACAGGTGCACATCCAGCTACAAGTACCACCGTACCCTTGTACAAACCTAGGATCCCATACGCAGCTACAGTTTTCTTAATACAGTCAACTGTTCTTCAATAAAAGGTGTTGATACTGCCCTGACATGAGACATTGTCTGCAGTCTGATATTTACAGCGCCAAATGGGTGACCGATTGTAATACAGCAGGCACCTCCGAACCCACCAGCCAGTAGGGTGTGAGGACAAATACTCGCCGAAGACATTGGCTAGGGGTCGCGCTATGTCGTGAATTGGCAGAAGTTAGATTCCATGGGCCATTGAATCGGGTCCCAGTGGCCTAAGGGTATACGAGCTCGCCTTGTAAACGGAAGGTCCTGGGTTTGAATCCCGGTGGGTGCGTACTGATGAAGAGTCCCAAACTAGGACGAAACATCTCTCCAGTACTCCCGGGTTTTCCAATGGATCTCTAACTAACGTCACCTCATGATGAAAATCCTGTGGCCAATCAAATCCCTGCAAACCAACACTTGAAAACTTACAGTCAAAATTTCTTTATTGGGCTTACAACAGGAGCATTTATGTCCGACATCGATAATCCTGTTCTCAGCCGGCTAGAATTTATATTCCATAGTAGGTGGCTTTGATGCATATGTGGCAAAGCAGTTAGGATTTTCGCCGACCATGCACATGGTCTGAGGTCCGATCCCCCGCCGATGCACACCTGATATCTATGGTCGGCCTACTAAATATGGGCTCCCGATATCACATACTAAAAATTTCACACCTGTACCAAAATACTGTGTGGAATCAAGTTATAATAAAATTAAAAAAATTAAATAAATATTAACTGGGAGAGATTAACATCAACTAGCTCGTACACTTGTTCCAACAGAGAACCCATAATGGCAGTGCTTGAATGCACACTTGTGCAGAATATACTTGCACGAACACGATGACACCCTGAATATGATCCGTCCACTCTAGCCTTAATGCTAACACACCAGAAAGGAGGATGTCGGTGACATTAGGTGCTTATCCACCAAATCAGGTGCCCTCCAGCTCTAGGCAGTAGTGACCATATGGTTGTCACTTTTGCGTCTCAGATTCACTCTGCCATACATAGGTCAACAGCTGCTCGTTCAAACATTTGGAAAGCATATATACCTGCAATCCAAAATGCAGCAACCCTGGCTGACTGGTCAGTTGATACAAATCGGACTGCCAAGGAAGCCTGGGTGGGCTTTAGGAACACTCTGGATTGCGTCACTGCGTCGTTTGTGCCTTGGTCTACACCTCAAAAGCTGTCGCATAAACCACCTTGGATTAGTAATGAAGTGAGGAAGTTATCAAGACAGCGAAAGAACTTATGTGGCGGATTACTGTGAGAGGAAGGGAGGAGTTTCGGATGAACTACAGCAAAATTCAAAACCTTTGTAAGTATTTAACTAACAAAAGTCACATAGAGTACGAAAGACAGTTGGTACTGCATTGTGTACTTTATGCAAAAGACTTACTCCTATATCAAACGTTGGTCTGAAACTAGCAGTGGTATACTGTCACTCACAAACAGTACTGGAGATGCGCCCGAGTCAAACGAAACAGAGGCTCGAAAAGTATTGGAATACTTTTGCGATATCTCCTCGTCTAGTCGTACTGAAGCGGTGGAAGGCGAAGCCTTGGTAAGGGAACGTTTATTCGGAAGTTGGTATTTCTATTTAGTCAAATTAGGTATGCCTTAACCTCAACCCACTATTTGCATAGATCTCCGTGTTGTGGTTACTCTGCACTTCATGTTATGTTTCTTTGTGTTGCTTTCACGCCTCCCATTTATCTTCACAGAGCTGTATCACTTGACTTCTCTGAAATCAAATGTATCTCCCTGTTGTCTGATATATTTGTGCCGATGAACGTCTATTTATATACTGCTGATAAATCTTATCGGTAGCACTCGATACACTCGTCCACAAGTCAAACAGTTTCAAGCGACCTTCTTGGTTTAACCCCTTCCTGTTTCACTTTGGTTCAGGCCTCCTTATCTTACTGAAACTATTTCTGCAGCCGGTTGATGTCAACTAGTTTATGTTTATTTCATCTGTTGATAGCATAAACGGAACCACGTCTCTCGATGACAGCACATGGTCGATTTCACTTCGGGAGGAGTTTCCGGGAGCATGGCTCGCATCTAACTACGTCTTTTTCTCTACGCTTTACCCGATCACCAATATCAAACGCTCTGCATCGAGTCCTCTTTCCCTGTTTTGATTTAATAGCTTCTTTCTCCTGTTTACGCTTCAAGTTCCTGACGGAGTCTTTTCGCTCAATACGCAGCCTCTTCTTGTTCAACTCCTGATCGACGGGCCAGGTTGTGCTGTGTATCGGTTATCGTGATTTCCTCTCATATATCAACTGAAATGGTGATTTCTTTGTTGTTTTGTGGGTGGGCGTAAGTTGTGCAGGCAGAATCCATGGGAGCCGCATCTCTCAGATACCTCCTTTTGAAGCCTGCCACTCCGAAATTGTACGATTATTCCTCTCTATCAGACCATTAGCTCGAGGATAACATGGTGCTGTTCTAATCCTCTTGATACCCAAATGTTGGAAACAAGATATGAATTCTTCACCCCCGAAACAACGGCCTTGATCTGATAATATTGCTTTTGATACACCATAGTCTGCAACAATGTGTGGAACTACTGCGTTCATCATGGTTTTCGCGCGTTGATCGGAGATCACGCTCCGTCATCCCCAAGACGTACTGATTGCTACTAGATGTCTGTGAAGACGGACCCGTCACATCTACGGATCAAAAGTCACTTACTTTCGTGACTGGAAATGACTGCAGAGGAGGTTGTATGCGCTGATCTTCTCTAATCAACTGGCACTCTGCACATCCAAGTATGTATTTTGTCACATCTTCTCTTATACCCGGACAGTACATATTAGTCGGTTGTTCTGGCCACTCCTGTATCCATTATCTAGTGACATTCTTGTAACATCTCGTGGCGTAGAGACTGAGTTATTACCACCAATCAACTTCCACCGTTCTGTCTCCAAGTCAGAGTTCCGTAGGCGTTCACCAATAAACGATGTTTCTGTCTGAGTAGCGTAGTCAGCTCTTTACTCGCCGCAGGTTGACTCACTTATGCTTCGTTAGTGATCACCCGCATGGCTGTGTTCAGGTTAGGGTAAGATTTCTGACTGTGGGCAAGTCTTAATGTGTATTGTTCCAGTGCATGCAATCAGTAAACAATCTCCGGTAACTCAGCTTCGTATTCAGGTCCAGATAAAAATTCTACGAAAGCATTTTCTTTGCAGGGATGCGTGAAACAGTGAAGTCGTACTTCTGCACGAGTAAAACTCACCGGAACAATATCCCAAATGGGCCTCTCGCTGTCCTCAGAAACTGTAGCGGCTTGTGATCAGACTCGATGTGGAAACGTTGGCCGAATAAACAAGGTCTCCATTTGTCTACCACCCATATTATTGCTAAACACTTTTTTCTGTTGTAGAATACTTCTGTTCTGTATTTGTTAAAACGCTAATGGCGTATTCGGCAATTCATTCACCCTGAAAAATACTGCATCAGTGTCGTGGTCACACGAACCAGTACACACTGTGGACTGATTCTTGAGTCCAGGCTCTCTAAATTGAAACCAGGTAAGCTCCTCGGCTGATATAATATACATCCCACTTACCAAACGTTTGACAATGTCTCTAACCTAGGCTAGCCTACCCGGGGACTGGAAGGATGAAACTATAAGTCCATTCTTCAAAAACGAGAACAGGCAGTTGGTATCTAAGTACCGCCATGCAAGTCTGACCTGCATTATAGCAAACGAATAGGAGACAATCATAAGGGGTCAACTCTTAGCTCATATGCAGAAGCATGGCTTACTGGCAGTGAGACAGAATGGATTTCGACCAGGACAATCCTCTCTAACAAACTCACCGTTAGATTGGGTCGAAGCCAGGGATAAGGACCCGCTATTGGACGTCGTTCGTGTCGGTCTTAGTAAACCATTCGATGAGTTATCCCATTTGGGTTTCCTCAGTAAACTCGAAAGTTTTGGACTAGACCAACGCCTATATGATCGGTTAAGCGACTACCTGGTGGATAAGAATCAGAAGGTAAGGGTTAATGGTGTATTGTCATGGCGGAAGGCAGTACTGAATGGAGTGCCTCAGGGAACTGTACTCTTCCCCTGCTATTCACATTATACGTAAATGAACTGCTGAAAATTCTTACATCATCCTCTTTATTATTTGCGGACGATATCAAGATATGGAAAACAGTGAATAATAATGATGATAGGTTGGTACCACTATAAAACGATCTAGATAAACTAGCTGGATGGGCTAACCTCTGGAGTCTGGAAACTAATTCCCACAAAAGCGCGGTAATGCACCTAGGTCAGAGATCTTACACGTCGTACTTCGTGGAGGACACAGAACCGTCAGGTGTTAAGGGACAAAAAGACTCAGGAATTATTGTAAGCCATGGCTTACAAACAACGACTAGTACCAATGGAGCCGCAGCCAAGGCTTTACGAATGCTTGGGCCACTTCGAAGGGCTTCCAAGCGATTAGACGAGTGTATGTCCCAAGTATTCCATGTAATATGTCAGGCCTCATCTTGAACACTGTATACAAGCGCTGATTCCATACCTCAATAAGGAGAAACATATCCTAGAGATAATACGGAGGGTAGGAACCAAATTAGTAAGTGGTATCTAACATCTTCTTAATGATAAGAAAATGGGGCATTTGAATCTCTTCCTATTATCATACCGAGGGAGGAGAGTCGACTTCATTTTGGTATGCCATATACTAGAGGGTGATCCAGGGATTGACCTGTTTAATCTTTTCTCTCCCTCTGGGATAAACTTACGAGATTACAACAAAAAGGTGCTCATAACGAGGTCGAATAAAATACGTGTGGGATTTAGATACTCTCACAGAGAGGTCAACGGCTGGGACTCCTTAATTGATTCAGTGGCGACAGCACCATCAGTGTACCCTTTAAAAGAGTAATTGGATCCCTCCTAGGATATATATTGCACGGATTAGCATAGGCAACAAAAGCCTTCTATCCTTATCATCTGAATCTGAAACCACGTTTCTAGAGTCTTTATTTTCGATAAGTGAAACATGAAAAGCATCCTGTTATCCTCATCATTATACATGTTCCAGTCACGTACATCATTACTGCCACGCCTAACACAATTAGAATAGTATGGTGAATTTTACGGAATATTGATGCTAAATGTCGGACAGTGATATCTTCCCCCTAGTTTACTTTACTTAGTCATGAACAACACTGTTTGCGGAAATATATTACTCAGTGATCTTAACTTCATTCCGTCAAACAAGGGTTTAAATGAAGTGATTTTATGAATCAAAAAGATTCACTTCATGTAACCTAGTCAACAAGCTCTACTTTTATCCAAACACAGACTTATCACAAATTTCAGCTTCCATCTTATCTCCAGTTACAAAGCTAGTGGAAGTGATGGGTGCATTGTTCTTACTCAAACATTGTAGGCTGTGACAGTGTAATGAAATGTAAGGGTGATACACATGAGAGGTTGTGATAGATTTCGATTTGTATGGCATACATTGGATGAATTTGTATTCACAGTAATGTCTGTATTCTCTTACACTCCGAAGGTACAATCTAATTTCCACTGTAAACACGTTATCTAGGTTATGGTAAGTATTCATCCCAATGAAAACTTTAACTCTTTGAATTTTATGATTTCACACATTCTTCTGTTGAAATATATATGCACACAGGCATTAACTCCAGTTTAATATACAACTACAATGTACGCTAGGTAGTAAAATGTGATGACGACGTTGCATAGTCACGATCGATGACTGAGACAGACGAAAGCAAGGCAAAGTTGTCAAGTAATAGCCGGTTTCCGATATTCCTATAGCCGTCAGTATAGTTAGTGGGAAGTCTATTATAGCAGCTGCACAAGAAAGAAAATGAATAGAAACATCTTGTGACTAGTCGCTAAATGGTGAACAGACTTCAGATGTTCCTTCCATCTTCTGAAATATAAAAGCGATTTGTTTGTACTTGGAAATGTAAATGAGACATAAATTGTTTGGTTCACGTGTGCAACGTGCAGTAGTTTTACATTATGGGCAAATAAGGACAGCTTGATCAAATAATACACTCATCAACGTGAATCCGTCCACTGCAAACACTTTAAAGTCAAACTCCCGAGCGTTGACACTCATCAATGTAAGGACTCCAGACAGGCAGTCTACATATTCCTAAGTGGCGTAAAGCGACGATGAATGCACACCATCCACTGTTTTCCTGTCTCATCTTATCTGAGCTACACATGCTTCTCGAGTAAACTGACGGCCTAGACATCGCAATCAGTGCAGCTTCACAACCTGAAACTTTACTCCTACCCTTATTATTATTATCATTCAAAATATTTTACCATTTAGCACGAGAGATGCAACGCAAACACCTATAACGAAAGACATCTAGTCTCTTCAAATCATCATATTTCAACGGCCACGTCACAAACATAAGGATATGTGAGGGAAACTGTTGCACAACGCACACGACCATTGATCGATTTGGCTTTAGTATACACGGAAGTAAATCGAATTACTAGTAGAACCACTGGATGTCGCCATGATCCAGATGACATGTGATACTTGGTTCAGGAGCTACAGAGACTACTTCAAAGCAGATACTGCTGGTCAAAATTATCCTCTTGAAGTGCATCTCCCAACATGACAGTTGCATCCATTTGAACTTCACCAATATTACATACAGTATCATTCTGACACAAAATCCATGTAGTAGCACCTTCCACACCTCAATACAAGCTCTGAGATAAGATTTCGGGAATCATTCACACCTCTTTATCTGTCGATATGCTCCCATGTGAAGCTGATCATGAGGGAGAATGGTGATTATCTCACTCATCTTGGTATCTTTATTCGTCAATGTGGACGATTTAGACTGAAATCTTTGATGGATAATCGATTCAAATCGTTAATGATCGTCTGAAGGCTACAGTCACACAAGTCCACTGACATCAGAATGCAGCTGTTGAAACGCTCGGGATAATATTCAACGGTAACACCAAGAATCATATCTGCTGAATGTCAACAACTGACAAACCATCAGCAGGATACTAGTTCAACTCGCTCTAGATACTGGAGTGGTTCTGAGGTAGATGGAGTTCGTCAGATATATTCTCCATCTTCAGACTACCTTCTGATTAGCCTCCCTGGTTCCTATCTGACCATGAATCTTCCTATTTCAGGGAAGTTTCCTCCACCATCCTGTTGTCATTATGATGTCTGACATGTCGTTCATGCTAGCAATATTGATTCCCAGACTGTAACAACTTTGGTTACAAATGCAGCTTTCACCAGCAACACACAATGACATCCACAACGGCCATACCCCGAGAGTAGACGTAGACCCGATTCTCAAAGACTAAGTAATTCGCTTAGCTTCATAGCTCCTTGTAATATTTATGCACGTGCTGTCTGAGAGTATATGTGTGCGTGTGAGTGATCATCCAGTACCGTTAACAGTCGACACAACACTGGATATCACTACAAGAGACTTCTATCATCATCGTCATCTGAATGTAAATTTGTTCCTGTGTGCACTTTGCCCCGGGTATTTCAAACTTTCAAGGACAACCGGTAGTAATGACATCGAAAACTGACGGCATTCAACTTCTTCTACAGGCCGAAAAGAGTGCCAGTGAAAAAGTTAATGAAGCTAAACGGCGTAAGCTGCTTTTCGTTTTCTTTGATTTGGGTCATGTTTTGAATTCTACAAATGTATAGTTTGTACATGTAATACGGCCCTAATATGTTTGTTATACGATTCTGAAAAGCCCTGCAATTCACCTGTTATTTGTGACGAATTATACGTCAGTAGAAAGAAGTTCACACCAATTACTTTGGAAGTGTTGGTAAAATTTATCTTTCTTTGTTCTCGGTCAGAGTATTACAACGTCTTACATGTAAAACCAAATACTACAAAATTGATTTTCCTGATAGCTTGATACATAGAAATTAGGAGTGCTCAGGAGGTCTTTGCTTCCCTTAACAATAAGTATCCAGTCGTTTAGCATGATAAGTGCACCTCGGCGGGCACTCACCCTTACAAATTAACGAATATGACATGCTAACATCCTTAGATTGTGCCACACTTGGCTAATTTGAGGGATTCACTTACTAAGGTGCTCTGGACTTTTTCAATGTATCATTCTGATGGGAGGTGGGAAACTCACAGAACAAGTAAAGTTACAAGTCGAAAATCTTATCATATTAGCTTTAGCTGTCAACGCATTTCTAAAGTAACAGCTCGGTAATCATTCTCCCATAATCTTAAGTTGTACAATCACATCTCATTGATCAATGGCATATGAATAACTCATTAATGAGACAGTACAATGGACTCTGGAAATAAGCACGTCACTATAAGACTGTCACATGCTCATCATGGATGCAAAATGCTCACTTTCCATTCAGTATCATAGGTCATCATTGACATAGTCCAAATATCTGTTGAACAATGTATGCGCTGTGCACTAGTTCCCTTTTCCATTTTCCAAATGAGATCTAGTCAGCGGGCGTGGTGAGAAGCAAGAAATTGGAGGTTCCTGGATTAAGATATTACAGATAGTCTCCAGTCATTAATTCATGGCATCTCGAGAACTCCAGCTACACTTCCGTACGTGGCCCTTACCAACAAAGATTGATTCTCTGACTGACTGACTGGTTGTAACATAGAACTGCATCGATGTGCAGCAGTTCCAGTTGCCACACTACACTTAGAACACAAAACAAGAGAAGAAAGTAAAAAGAAACGCAAAATAGAGACAGTAAACGGAGATATGAGGCAAAAGGAACAGTAATATCGAAGGACAATATAGTACCATTGGGTATTATAAGTCACAAGGAGTGGATGCATCTGCACCAGCCATTGAGAACGATCACTTTGAGCCATATCACCAATTGTCTCCAGCCTTCATTGGTTTTTACCGTCCCGAAGACCCCAACCAGGATGTCTACACCTTCCTGCGTGACTGGCTTGAACTAACTGTTGTGGATTTCACTGACTGATGAAGCCATGTTTTGGTTTGACCACCACCGCCACTGGCTCTTTTCCGACTTGACCCATCCTATGTCAGCTAACATTGCCCTTGAGGAAGGCGGTAGCTAGTCATGCATACGTAACACTTGTCCTGACGACCTCAGTCGATGTAGCTTCTCAGACTCGTCCATTGATTTCCCCTCCCTCCTTACCTAGCACTCGACAGAGGCCTAACCTCAATATTGTTCACCCTATTATACCACCATCCGGAACGGGAGATAGGACGCAGGCACCTATGATCAGAGACTGCTAGCAAGGCTTTTCATCTCTTCCACTCTCAATGACCAGGTCTTACAGTCATAAAGGAGAACGAAGCGGACTGCTGAGCAGTAGACATGCCGTTTGGTCAACCGCCAGCCGGATATCACGTCTACTACGCCAGAGACGGTGTAAACTGGCATTTCCGAAACGAATCTGTGTGTCTCCGAAACACATCATACATCCATGGCTCGAGATGCCAGAATTCTTGCTAGTGATGCCTGTTATCCTATTTGGTAGAGGGTCATGACGTTGGATGCTCCTATATGTAGTTGGTGGTGTGGCTTTCAAAGGCTGTCAGGGGTGTTTCTATGGCTCTCATCGTTGTTTCCGATCACAGAGTGAAGTGAAGATGACTCACAAGCCTGCAGAATAGTACTAACTGTAGTAGAGAAGTACAATGATGAGAGTGACGTGGATTAAGGAGAATGATGCTGAGGAAGGCTTCGTGCGCTTTTGGAAGTGTGTGGGCGTCTGTTACTTCCCGGCTGCCCACACCGTGGAAGTTGATTGATTCTTCGGGTATCTGAAACAGAAAGAGTTAGTGTTGCATGACCGCAGTGCCCAGGGGACAAGTGCTTGAGGCCGGTCGGTCACACACGGCCTGTATGAACTGGTTTCTTGGTTTGGTTCCGTATCAGTAAACTAATCGCCGGTTACGGACCACCGTAGGGTAAGTGATGTACAATTGTTGGGATCGACGTTTTCTATACCCGCCTCTCTCCAGAGTGGAGAGACAGCATAGCTAGCATGCCGGACATCTGAGGGAAACACCTTGCTGCTGTTACATCCTTGTTCCCCAGTAGTACGACTTCGCCCACACACCCTCAGCATAGTATGAAAAGAAATTCTTACACTATGCCGGTAACTGCTTTTAGTTTAATCGCTATCCAAACAACTTTGGTTGCATGGTAGGACCTGTAGGAACATTGGTTCCAGGTAGTGTAGCTTGTTGGGTGATTGCGATATACAAGCCCGACCACCACGTCAAGGTAGCAGCTATCCGCCGGGGGACTGGTTCTCTGTTATGGTGTGGCCAACTTCAACTCTTTCCAAACCTGATCATATGTCACTTAGCATTTATCGTTGAAAAAGGAGATGATCCAGCGTGTGTAACATACGTCCTAGCTATCTCAGACGTTGTGAACTCACAACCACGTCGATTCACGTTCCCTCTATCCTTATTTAGTACTACGCCAAATCTCATTATTACTGACCACCTAACACGAGAAACTTGATGCAGACACCTATAGTCTTGGACGGCTAGCCTCTTCAGTTCTTCCACTCTCAACGGCTATGTCTCAAACGTGAAGAAGCGCGGAACAAACTTCCAGATATCATATCTGAGCCAAAGATAACACAGACTGACAAATGTCAGACTAACCTTTGATATCCATCCTGAGACTTTGCCAGAAATCAGTCCATTATGCCTGACACAACTTACCAATTGTGAAGTAGTCAACACACTGAACCACTTTACTTCTTACCCTTAAACTAGAGGTCGGTGAGGGCTAGTTTCGCAACACCGCCTTATATTCGACAGGGACAAGTTGTTTGCGGAACACTAATATTTCCACTCTGGGTGTTCAGAAGACTGTAGCTTTGCATCATTTTTATGTATTAAGACTGTGTGGTGTACATTCTATAGTTGCGTACTAACAGATCAATACACTCTCTAATTCGGTCAACATTTTCTTCACTAGTAAATTTCTTATGCACCTTAGTAAAGTTTAGCCAACCTTGACGGACACGGGTTATATGACAGTTTTGCATGAGCTTTTGCTCAACAGTATGCGTTTATGTTCAATGGAATATACTTCGATGTACTAACGTCATCACCAGTTATTGTCTCAGTACCTTTCGATTAGTGGAGTGCGCCACCGTTGTCAGGTCAAAAACATGCCAAACGTTGGACGCCGATGAGTATACCTGTGTCTAAGAATCTATGGAATAGTGAAATTAAGACATCGGCGAAACGCCTATCCGTTTCCACGGGTTTGCTTTTCTCGAGTATCAGTTAGTCGTCGCAAGTCTATGCGACGCAGAGTTTTACAAACTGTTATTCAAACAGTTTTCCGCGTGAAGATGTGTCCTAAACTTGAACAATCACTAATTCGTGGCAGTCGATTGGAACTATCTCAGAATCCCATAGATTGCTTAATATTTCTGAATGTGGTTAGTGTATGATTTTGCTCGTTCCATATAATTTTTATTCGCGTTTTCTCTCGTATCTTATTAATCGTTTCATATTGTGTTGCACGACGCACTTATAAGTGTACTTACAATGCTGACTTTTTGTCATAAATGCATAATTCCTAACTCCCTATTGAATTGCTCCGATTAGTTTATTTTTTCAATGTCAGCAAACCAATTGCGGACCAACGAATTGACGTTTTGTGTAAAATGTCATTTGACCGTCAGCATACTGTATATTGTAATTTCGTAAGGGAATTCTGGTGTAAAAATTAAACCTAATCTTAAAACTATTTCAGGAAAAGCAAAACGGTTGAAAGAAGCTAAAGCTGAAGCTCAGGCCGAAATTGAAGCCGAGAAAGCAGAGCGCGAACGCCACTTTAAACTATGCGAGGAAAAGGTAAGTATTAGTTCTTGTGTGGCTTTTGATAACTCAGTTTTCCAACCAATAGTCCATTATTGTGGGTAATAATTGTCATAGTATAGTAAAACTCTCTACACTTTCTCTCCTCAGGTACTTGGTCGTCGGTCAGAAATAGAGCTGCAGATTCAAAAGTTGACACAGGAGATAATCGACACGCAAACTAACTCAGTCAATATGCATAAAGAAGATGCTATTAACATGTTACTTAATTGCGTAATGCAGATTCAACCTAAACTTCATAAAAATTATCGCAGCGAAGCTAAAGGCTAGAAGTTTTACTGTTTTACTCTTAAATTTAGTGATATACTATCGGTTAATTGATTTTATCTGTGAACAAACTGCGAATGCATAATATTTTATCATTTGGTCTCTACATTATTCTTCCTAATATTTATGATTACCTGTAAACTGTTGAGCAAATAAATTACTGATATTATAATGTTTCGTTATTTGATTCCTATCAAAATTTGCTTGTTCTTGATTTCTGTGTGTTTTTCCTTTTTCGTATTCAGTCAGAGTAGGTTAATATCTACTTTTCTTATTGTACCAATACAGCACTGACTTGTGAATGGCTTCATGAGATGTATTGATAAGATAAGGCAATAAGAGTACCATAGCCGAATGATACTGCGTCATCGGATTCATTTTGATAATAATAATGATAAAGGTACTAATAAATGTATAAATATTAACGCAGATATATATTTTTTTCGGCAGTTAATGTCTGTATAATACAGAATAACGTGAACTATCAGAAATATCTGTATGTATGGTAATACTTATAAGTTAATTATTCAATTAGTTATTTGTATATCCAGGTGGGAAGAACTCTCTCAGAATAAAATAATTCCGCATTATTCTGCTACATTGTTCTGACTACTTTGTTTGCATTTGTTAATGAGATTTAGTGTCTGCAAACTTTCCATCTTATTTAGATTTCATAGTGTTGCTGTGTCCTAGATGTTTGAAACTCCCAACCATTTTTTCGTCCCACTCTGTGAAACAAGAAAAAAACTATTTATCTTACTTTGATTTTTGTCGTCATTGATTGAGTTTCATAGTTGATGAGCGAAACGTCTCAACTTTTTTAATGAGGTTGTGTAAAGTAAATGAAATTCATACGAGTGACTTAATCTACTGTAAAGCTCACGTGTAGTGGATATAATATAAGTTGGTAGTTACTTGCAAAATAGTGCACTGGGCCATGAATTTTGTTTAATTTAGGAAGACTGACTGTGCTCATCGGTTAATCAGATCATGATGGTGCGTGTGACCTTTTGAATCTGTACTTCAGATATAAGTAAAAAGCTCGACTCACACCTTAGTTTTCTTCCTTGCTAATTCATTCAAAAGTAAATGTTTTCTTCAAACAACAGTAATTTCCTATCAAAGTTAACTCAAAGCTATCTATAAACATTAACAGTCGTTTCTGTTGATTTCAGGCTGTGGTTAACTGGATCACCACAGGTGCATTTCTTTAATAACGGACTAGTGGTTAAATCATTGGAAACATTTGACAGACCATCCAGTTAATCTATCTTTGTGTGTATCGTTAGTCCCTAAATAGTATTTGTAGCTCATTGACAACTGCGTGCGAAAGCGAGTGGTCAATGAACACTACTTTATTTTCATGTCATCTAATGTTGGTAGTAAAACTAAATGAAGTATTAACATATACATATAAAGAGAACATACTCTTATAACATTTCCGTCAATTGTTTCTGATTACAAAAGACAGAAGTAATTTCCTGGTCTGAAAAGGATCGTGGTTTCTTGGTCACTCAGTACCTAAATTGGTCTCAAAAATGGAAGACTCAGCTGGGTATCGTATTAGAATAAAGATGCGCTGATCTGGTAGTATCATTCTCACGTTTAAAAACTGCTGTTTAAATGATTGGTTTCTACAATGAAATCGTGTGTTTACGTGGACCTTTTCATGGAAACACTATTTCACACATATTTCGTGTAAATCTGCCAGAAAATGCTGATTACCGTAGGGAATCCTGATTACATATTCCTATTAATTAATAATGTTCCCAATAAGAGTAGACTTTTCCCCTCTTGACTTTCTAGGGAAGAATGTGGTTTATTTGGAGCGTTTAGATGTCAGAGTCTTTCTGGATAAAGATGCTGCAAAGCTGCAGTCTTCTGAACACCCAGAGTAGAAATATTAGTGTTCCGCAAACAACTTGTCCCTGTCGAATATAAGGCGGTGTTGCGAAACTAGCCCTCACCGACCTCTAGTTTAAGGGTAAGAAGTAAAGTGGTTCAGTGTGTTGACTACTTCACAATTGGTAAGTTGTGTCAGGCATAATGGACTGATTTCTGGCAAAGTCTCAGGATGGATATCAAAGGTTAGTCTGACATTTGTCAGTCTGTGTTATCTTTGGCTCAGATATGATATCTGGAAGTTTGTTCCGCGCTTCTTCACGTTTGAGACATGGCCGTTGAGAGTGGAAGAACTGAAGAGGCTAGCCGTCCAAGACTATAGGTGTCTGCATCAAGTTTCTCGTGTTAGGTGGTCAGTAATAATGAGATTTGGCGTAGTACTAAATAAAGATAGAGGGAACGTGAATCGACGTGGTTGTGAGTTCACAACGTCTGAGATAGCTAGGACGTATGTTACACACGCTGGATCATCTCCTTTTTCAACGATAAATGCTAAGTGACATATGATCAGGTTTGGAAAGAGTTGAAGTTGGCCCAACCATTATTGAGAATCAATCCATCAAATCTTTGTTGGTATGGGCCACGTATGGAAGTTTAGCTGGAGTTCTTGAGACGCCATGAATCAATGACTGGAGACTGTGTAATACCTTTATTCAGGAACCTCCAATTTCTTGTTTCAGACTACGCTCGCTGACTAGGTCTCATTTGGAAAATGGGACAGGAAACTACAGCACAGTGCATACATTCTTCAACAGATATTTGGACTATGTCAATGATGACCTATGAAATTGAATGGAAAATGAGCATAATGCAAGAAAAGTTGGTGGAATGCACCATTTACTTGAAGTTGCCATCATTCACGGCAATGTCTCTAAAGCAGGATAAATTGGAAACATGCTTATATTTTAGCAGTTATCAGGCTTGTATTGGACGCTTATATTAAATCATCATACATAAACGATTTCATTGTGGCGCATTAGAGTCTGGACGGCATTGAGGCGTTACGTTTGTGAACGAGATATCTAAAATGTATTGTCATTTGCTTAAAGTTTCAGAATTAGAATGTGCTGTTCTATTTTCTACAAGTTTCTTTGAAGTACAGATTGTCAAGTAGGGACGATAGTATGTCCCACTATTCAGCGGAAATATATATCGGCTGCATATATCACATTCAGTACAACCACTCGTGAAATGGTGGAGGGCTAATGTGTAGTTGTCATCACTTTCTTTTGTGGTCTTGGACCATATTCCTCTTCTGTTGTTTGTAAGATGGAATTTACCTCTCTGTCATGGTGTTCATATCGTTATCCTCCAAGCGGGTCATACATTTTTACAACTACATAATTTTTTCGCGGTTAAACATGTGAATTGACTTTTATTATAAGAGTTTGGCTAAAGGGAATAGTCTCCATTATCCTCGTTCTGCAGTAATTTAATCTGAAAGGTTTTGCATAAAGTTTTCTGCTGAATATGGGTTTAAATTTAGGAGTCAGTTGGCATGAATGTGTATTACACTACTTTCTCACTTCGTGTTACTGTTTAGCGAAATATCTCCAACTTTAGGGGAAGCCACTTTATTCATATGGTTGGAATTTTTTTGAGTTGGAAAATGTGGATCATATTCCCTGTATAAAATAAACAGTGTAATATGCTTGATGTGTGTATGACAATCGTCGATTCCATGTTGAATAGAGTTTTGAGAGTCAACTGTTGAAGCAATGCAAAATAAGCTGTCTTGTATTGCTTGTTTTTCAAACGTTCTTCAACTCATATGTGTATATAATGCACATCTAAGGCGACTCTGTTCTAGTAGTTTCTTCCTTGCTCATCTTCAAAATACTAATGTCATCTTTTATCATCGTGAGTAATACTTCAGTAATTTGTTCTTCGAAATTTAATTAGCAATTCCATTGATTGTTAATATATTCTTTTTAGAACTACTTGATTCTTAACATCATGTGTAACTTTATTTTTTATATTTTATAGGAATACAAAGCTGAATTACATTATAAATGTACACAAATCGCTCGAGAAATAGCTAGTGAAGAACAGTGTGAAATCGATATGAATATAGTGTGTTTGGCTACAGAGTTGGTTTTTCGTTTTTATCAAGTTCTTGCTACAGATTTGGAGACATTTAGTAAACACGCAAAACGTTCCACTGTAACCGTTGAAGATGTATTCTGTTTTGTTCGAAGAAATCCCCGATTAGTGAGTTATATTTGATCAATATTATTAATGCGTTTAATATAACCTTAAGAGTAGTGCAATCCTTCCTAAATAACACTGTATTACTATAGCATTTATATATTCGAAATAAAATCTTTGTACGGTATGTCCACCACAAGCATAATAAACGGCAACACAAGGGAAAGAAAAATAGAATAATTGAAGAACTGTCCTATGAGACAGTTAAGAAAATCTGTGGAGCAAATCGAAGGAAGTGTCCTTCACTCTGCATCGAGTTCATGAAGACAACATCGGAGAAAATGGCAGTATTTTCTCCACTGATCTAAATTCTCAGTCAATTTTGATAAATTTTCGAACCACTGAATCAGATGATCTCTCGGGCCCGACCCAAGCAACTGTGAGCCACCAACTGATTCTAACACAAAACAACTGCTCTTCACCTCACGGTGCCACTTTATAGGGCGATTATCTTTTCGTTTTTCTTATCTAGTCCCCGGGTAAAATGAAAGGTATAAGAACCGTTGATATAACATTCGTCGCAGGTGTCCAAGCCACTTATGCCTCCACCACCACTAGGAACATTATCAGTGATAGGAGGTAGCTCTGCCTTGTTTCTGTCTTCACTTCACCGGCTTTTGTGAGCTCTCCATTGTGAATCACTTGGCATCTGCCATTATTATATAGCTGTTGACTGTGGTTTACAAAGGTTTGGGTTACTGTTCTACCTAGTGTTAAAGTGGTTGCCAAATGACTTCGCAGTCGATGCTGTAGAGAGCTTTTTCAAAGTTGAAGTTATGAAATGACTCTCATTCTGGTTTGTGTTCAGTGTTGATGCATAGTGTTGTAAATTGTTCTACACATGAAATTTTTTCACTGAATCCAGCCTATTACTAGTGGTCTTTCATCCACTGCATCTGTTGTTCTTTCCGGGATAATGTGATCCGGTATATTGCTAAAGGTGGACTGGGGAACGATTCTGTGTCTGTCCTTGCATAGGATTAAGTCTCCCTTTGGCAGTTTGCTCAGCTAGGCTTCCTTCCAACTGGTGGGTACATTTCCTACCTTCATTCCACACCTTATGCAGTGTTAACATGAGTATCTTCGCTGATGTATGTGGTTCCGTTTTCAGTGCTTCTAGCCCTGCTGCTTTTATGGTTGTCACCAACTTTATGGTGTTCTAGGCTTCTGATTTAGTCGAAGCGTTAGTGTTCACTGGTAATTCTGTGTCTGCCGCTGTTGGTGGTATTTCTGGATGAATTGTAGGTACTGGTAGACTTAAATGTCGTTTGAATTGATTACGCTGATATTTCCTGTTTCTCATCGTTTTCGCTAAACGCGTCTTCTTTACTATTGTTTATCGGCTTTATCTGCTTTGATCTCTTCCTGGATAGCTATATATTTATTTTTTATAGTGTTGTTAGGTGTCTCTTAAGTGTAGAATATTCTACTTCAGTTGCTAGCGAATCATAAAAGCGTCCTTTGGCTTTCCTGCCACTCTTCTTTACTCCTTTTTTCAGTGTGCTGCAGATTATACTCAGCTGCTTCTTTTACTGTTCATCTTCTCACTAATTCATGTTCTGTTACCCCGTTCTTTCGTCCCCTATCAGCTTCTGAGTCTCGGTAGAGTCATTCCTTATCTTGCCTCTTCTTGTTGCCTAAGATGTCCTTACAGGTTTATTTCCATAATGCTTTCAGAGATTTCTAGTGTTGTTCCGCGCAGGTCTCTTCTGTGACGCTGCTTAGTGTCTGGAACTTTTCCTGAACACAGGCTTGGAGGTGTCCTCCAGTTCCTGGGTTTTGAACTTGAATTGTAGTCTATCTACAGTTTCTTTAGAAGCTTACAACGTGATTTTGAAGGATTCTTACCCTAGATGATGGTCTGAACCCTCATGTGCTCTTCTTCTATATATTGTGTCCACCAGTCTTCGTCTCCACTTCCTTCAGATTAAGATAAAGTTTTTCTTATTTTTGCTGAAGCCCAAATCGCCTTTTCCATATCCTCATGCTTGTACATCCTCCCTCCTATCACCAAATCATTGAAAACCCAGAAGTCTGCAAATAGTTCCCCCACTCCCTTCAGTCATTTTATACTGCGTACCTATCGATCCTGTGTTTTCTGCTCCCAGTCTGTTTAGTATTCACATCATCCAATAGGGTTATGAAGTCGCCATTTGGAATCTTGTCTATTACTTTTTGCAATTATGTGTAGAATTCTTCCCTTTGCTCCACTGGGTTTGCGTTGTTAGTAGAGGGCATAGAATTGGATAATTATGACTTTCCTTCCTTCCTTTTAAGTTAAGTCTTGGTGCTGTGATCCTGGAGGAGCTTGACTTCCATTGTATGAGAGCTTTCGTGCTGTTGGTGATATCACGACAGCCACACCCTCACTGTGTTCGCGTTTTTCATCTGACTGGAATATATGATTAACTCTCCGGTTATCAATTTGGGGGTTATTTTATATTTCATCTGCTCTTACAGATTGAGAGGCCTTCCTTATTCCAGAAAAGAACAAGCGTATTTTCCTCTGCTTTGAAGTTCTAGCAGCCTTGAGGGTCTTTCCTCAGAGCAGTTCACTAGCACCGTGTCAAACTTTCCCTCTTTTATGGGCTTAGAACCTGCTGGGAAACTAGGCTGATCTCTGTTACACACACCAGGGGGAGTCCATCTAAGAGACGCTCATAAACCTTAAAATTTGTGGTACAACCAAGATAAGATCGGGAGACATCGACTCATGTCATCAAGCGTTAATAAGTACTGGATTTGATTGCATATTGCACTTTTTGGCAACTCCGAAAATCAAAGTCTTGAACCAATCAACAACCAAAACATTTAGTATCACATTAGTCGTGAAACAAACTGCCTTCATAATATTATTATTACTGTATGATAAATCTTGTCTCATAAGTGGCCGTCACATACACTGAAAGCTGTTTGAAATACTTCCTAACTAGGTACTCATCTGATTTTCCGCCATAGCTGCTGTCCGAAGATATTGGTGATATCCAGTGCTGTGTCGACTGTTAACCACACTAGATGATCACTCACACGAACTCATATACTCTCAGACAGCACGTGCATAAATATTACAAGGAGCTAAGAAGCTAAGCGAATTACTTAGTCTTTGAGAATCAGGTCTACATCTGCTCTCGGGGTATGGCCGTTGTGGATGTCATTGTGTGTTGCTGGCGAAATCTGCATTTGTAACCAAAGTTGTTACAGTCTGGGAATCAATATTGCTACCATGAACGACATGTCAGGATGATGGAGGAGACTTCTCTGAAATAGGAAGATTCACGTTGAGATTAGAACCAGGGGGACTCTGATCAGAAAGTAGTCTAAAGATGGAGAATATATCTGACGAAATGCGTCTACCTCAGAACCCCTCCAGTATCTAGAGCGAGTTGAACTAATTTTCTGCTGATGGTTTGTCAGTTGTTGACATTCAGCAGATATGATTCTTGGTGTTACTGTTGAATATTATCCCGAGCGTTTCAACAGCTGCATTCTGATGTCAGTGGACTTGTGTGACTGTAGCCTTCAGACGAGCATTAACGATTTGAATCGATTATCCATCAAAGATTTCAGTCTAAGTCGTCCACATTCACGATTAAAGATACCAAGATGAGTGAGATAATCACCATTCTCCCTCATGATCACCTTCACATAGGAGCATATCGACAGATAAAGAGGTGTGAATGATCCCCGAAATCTTATCTCAGTGCTTGTATTGAGGTGTGGAAGGTGCTCTGGCATGGATTTTGTGTCAGAATGATACTGTATGTAATATTAGTGAAGTTCAAATGGATCCAACTGTCATGTTGGGAGATGCACTTTAAGAGGATAATTTTTAACCAGCAGTATCTGCTTTGAAGTAGTCTCTGTAGCTCCTGAACCAAGTATCACATGTCATCTGGATCATGGCGACATTCAGTGGTTCCACTAGTAATTCGATTTACTTCTGTGTATACTAAAGCCAAATCGATCAATGGTCGTGTGCGTTGTGCAACAGTTTCCCTGACATTTCCTTATGTTTGTGACGTGGCCGTTGAAATATGATGATTTGAAGAGACTAGATGTCTTTCGTTATAGGTGTTTGCGTTGCATCTCTCGTGCTAAATGGTAAAATATTTTGAATGATAATAATAAGGTTAGGAGTAAAGTTTCAGGTTGTGAAGCTGCACTGATTGAGATGTCTAGGCCATCAGTTTGCTCGACAAGCATCGTTAGCTGAAATTTGATCAGATTGTCAAACAGTTTCATGTGGACAAATCAAGACATGTGGTCATTCCGCCATATTTGTGATTGTTGGTTTGAGTCAAGTAAGGAGGCTATTATTGTTGACCCATAAGCATGTATACAGTATATTTCTTCTTGGTGTTTCGCTCTTTGTATGTTATGTGGAGTGTGTTTCCTAGAACTGCTGCAGTTTTGTGCAGAGTTCCACGTCAGCAACCCAGTCACTAGCAGATTTAGTAGTTTGAAAAAAATTGACCATTGGGTATATGATATTATTGTAAAAAGCAATTTGTATTTCCCAAATGTCATTTTTTGGAAAATGCAAAACTTTCTACAGTATTCAGTCAGTCTTCGAGTTTATTGATACGGAGCTAGCGTAGAGATTATTGGACACTCAAAATTATTCAGTCAGTAGTGAACTGTATAATTTCCATTTGATATCCACGGAATCTGTCCGACTTCGATGAATCTAATGTTTCCGTCACCAGTTGCACATTTCTTCAAGTTATTGCTTGCTTACTCCTATTTTCGCACTTAACATTCTTTCGTCTTCTCTCATGCTTACCAGCTGCAAGTGAGATGTTTCGAATGGATAAATTCGCCAAGGTAATTACACATTTCATCTGTTTTTCACTAGCGTTATACAAGCACTAGTTGATTTTCGTCGCTGCCACTCTATTGAGAACACACTCCGAAATTGTAGGAATGGTTGCATTCACTCACTAGAGAGAAATACAAGAATGTGTTAATCAGTATGTAATAATGGTCCTAGGTGAGAAGCTTTATTTTCAAAAGAGAAACACTTGGACTGAGCAAGTCACTTAGCTGTATTGTAGATATTCCCTATTGTTTCAAATATCATTATTTTAACTAAGGATATGCATTCATGGTTAACACTTGTTATAAACGAATAATATTTGAATGATTTAATTATTTTAGGATAGTCCTCTGTTATTTGTTTGAATAAAAACCACAAGTATTTCTATTTTTTTTATAGTTACAACATTTAATGGAGTACCATAAGAGTCAAACTGAAAGCAACAACCAACAGTTGTCATCTGAAGTAATCAATGAAAATTCCAAAGGGAAATTAAAACTGAAAGCTTCTAGAAGAAACGTTAGCGGGAATAAAACTGAAGTCAAAGAATGCATTAAAATAGATCAAAATACTGATGACTTTGTGTGAAATTTACTCCTTTATTCAGGTTTATGATAATCTTCAGCATAAATAATTTATTATAAATAAAATATTGTTGTTTCTATTGCCCGTTTTCAGTTTCAACGGCCTTCGTCTTACTGGATTCGATTGACTAGCGCTTATTGCAATATGATATTCTGGTGCATAAAATTTTTTACCATTTACGTGATGTTCTCTTTGACTCAGACCTAAGTCCCAATGTCAGTACTCATTAAGATTTCAGATGCACCAGGTTCATCAGTACCAGACAGTATGAAATATACGGAATATTATGACTGACTGGTTTCAACATAGAACTTTGCACCGATGTGCAGCAGTTCTAGTCGTCGCACCTCACTTAGCAGACAAAGCAAGAGAAGAAAGTAAAAAGAAACGCAACATAGAGGCAGTAAACGGAGATATGAGGCAGAAGGAACAGTAATATCGAAGAACAATATAGTTCCATTGGGTATTATAAGTCACAAAGAGTGGATGCATCTGCGCTAGCCATTGAGAACGATCACTTTGAGCCATATCACCAATTGTCTCCAGCCTTCATTGGTTTTTACCAGCCCTTGCACCCAACCAGCCAAGAAGTCTACATCTCCCAACGTGAATGGCTTAAACTAACTGTTGTGGATTTCACTGACTGATGAAGCCATGTTTTGGTTCGACCACCACCGCCACTGGCTCTTTTCCAACTTGACCCATCCTATGTCGGCTAACATTGCCCATTGTCGAGGAAGGCGGTGGCTAGACATGCATACGTAACACTTGTCCTAATGAAATCAGTCGATGTAGCTTCACAGCCTCGTCTATTGATATCCCCTCCCTCCTTACCTAGCACTCGACAGAGGCCTAACACCAGTATTGCTCACCCTATTATACCACCATCCGAAACGGGAGATAGGACTCAGGCACCTATGATCAGAGACTGCTAGCCAGGCTTTTCATGTGTTCCACTCTCAATGGCCAGGTCTCACAGCCATGAAGGAGGACGGAGCGGACTGCTGAGCAGTAGACATGCCCTTTGGTCGACCGCCAGCCGGATATCATGTCTACTAAGCCAGACAAGGTGTAAACTGGCATTTCCGAAACGAACCTGTGTGTCTCCGAAACACACCATACATCCATGGCTCGAGATGCCAGAATTCTTGCTAGTGATGCCTGTTGTCCGATTTGGAAGAGGGTCATGACGTTGGATGCTCCTATATGAAGTTGGTGGTGTGGCTTTCAAAGGCTGTCAGGGGTGTTTCTATGGCTCTCATCGTTGTTTGTGGTCACAGAGTGAAGTGAAGATGACTCACTAGTCTGAAGAATAGTACCGACTGTAGTGGGGGGAGGGGTGATGATGAAAGTGACGTGGATAAACGAGAATGACGCTGAGGAAGGCTTCGTGCGCTTTTGGAAGTGTGTGGGCGACTGTTACTTCCCGGCTGCCCACACCGTGGAAGTTGATTGATTCTTCGGGTATTTGAAACAGAAAGAGAGTTAGTGTTGTGTGACCGCAGAGCCCGGGGGAAAACTGCTTGTGGCCGGTCGGTCACACACGATCTGTATGAACTGGTTTCTTGGTTTGGTTCCGTATCAGTAAACTAATCGCCGGTTACGGACCACCGTAGGGTAAGTCGGGATGTACAATTTTTCGGGTTTACCTCTTCTAATGCCCTCTCCCCAGAAAGGAGAGACATCACTCTGACGATTCGGGTTATTTATAGAAGTCCTGGCAGCCAAGCTGATGATTTCGTAATAAATTAGCTCAGTTCGTGGACTAGTGTGTGACTTTAATGCCCCACATATTAACTGGGAGGAATTAACGTCAACTAGCTCTTACACTTGTTTCAACACAGAACTCATACCGACAGTGCTTGAATGCGCACTTGTGCAGAATATACATGCACGAACATGATGTCACCCTGAACATGATCCGTCCACTCTAGCCTTAGTGCTAACACACCAGAAGGGAGGATGTCGGTGACATTAGGTGCTTATCCGCCAAATCAGGTGCCCTCCAGCTCTAGGCAATAGTGACCATATGGTTATCACTTTTGCGTCTCAGACTCACGCTGCCATACATAGGTCAACAGCTGCTCGTTCAAACATTTGGAAAGCGAATATACCTGCAATCCAAAATGCAGCAACCTTGGCTAACTGGTCAGTTGATACAAATCGGACTGCCAAGGAAGCCTGGGTGGGCTTTAGGAACACACTAGATAGCGTAACTGCGTCGATTGTGCCTTGCTCTACACCTCAAAAGCTGTCGCATAAACCACCTTGGATTAGTAATGAAGTGGGGAAGTTATCAAGACAGCGAAAGAACTTATGTGGCCGGCTTACTGTGAGAGGGAGGAAGGAGTTTTGGATGAACTACAGCAAAATTCAAAACCTTTGTAAGTATATAACCGACAAAAGTCGAATAGAGTATGAGAGAGAGTTAGTACTGGGAAAAGACGCAGTGGTTCTCAATCTACTGTCTAAACTGAAGCCCGGTAAATTACATGCACTCGATGGACTTCACCCTAGACTGCTAATCTCCTAGGCTGATGTAATATACATTCAACTTACCGAAAGTTTTGCAATGTCTCTAACCTAGGCTAGCCTATCCAGGGACTAGAGGGATGAAATTATAAGGCATTTGGTATCTAAGTACCGCCATGCAAGTCTGACCTGCATTATAGCAAATGAATAGGAGACAATCATAAGGGATCAACTCTTAGCTCATATAGAGAAACATGGCTTACTGGCAGTGAGACAGAATGGATTCCGACCAGGACGATCCTGTCGGACAAACTCACCGTTAGATTGGGTCGAAGCCAGGGATAAGGACCTGCTATTGGACGTCGTCCGTATCGATCTTAGTAAAGCGTTCGATAAGGTATCCCATTTGGGTATCCTCAGTTAACTCGAAGGTTTCTGACTAGACCAACGCCTATGTGAGTGGTTTAGCGACTACCTGGTGGATAAAACTCAGAAGGTAAGGGTTAATTGTGTACTGTCATGGTGGAAAGCAGTACTGAGTGGAGTGCCTCAGAGAACTGTACTCACCCCCTGTTATTCATATTATTCGTAAATGAACTGCTGAAAATTCTTACATCATCATCTTTATTACTTGCGGACGATATAAAGATATGGAAAACAGTGAATAATAATGATGATAAGTTGGTACCACTATAAGACGATCTAGATAAATTAGCTGGATGGGCTAACCTCTGGAGTGTGGAAATTAATTCCCAGAAAAGCGCGATAATGTACCTAGGTCAGAAATCTTACACGTCGTACTCCGTGGGGTACACAGAACTGTTAGATGTTAAGGGACGAAAGGACTCAGGAGTTATTGTAATCCATGACTTAACGACAAATTCCAATGGAACCACAGCCAAGGCTTCACGAATGCTATGGCCACTTCGAAGGCCTTCCAAGCGATTAGACGAGTGTATGTTCCAAGTATTCTGTGTAACATATGTCAGGCCTCATCTTGAACACTGTATACAAGCGGTGATTCTATGCCTCAAGAAGGAGACACATATTCTGGACAGAATACGGAGGGTAGGAACCAAATTAGTAAGTGATATCTCACATCTTCTTAATGATAAGAAAATGGGGCATTTGAACCTCTTCCTATTATCATACCGAGGGAGGAGAGTCGACTTAATTTTGATATGCCGTATATTAAATGGTGATTCAGGGATTGATCTTTCCAATCTTCTTCTAGGATAAATTTACGAGGTCGAATAAAATACATGTGGGATTTAGATTCTCTCACAGGGACGTCAACGGCTGGGTCTCCTTAATTGATTGAGTGGCGATAGCTCCATCAGTGTACCCTTTAAAAGAGTAATTGGATTCCTCCTAGAATATATATTGCACGGATTAACATAGCCATTAAAAGCCTTCTATCCTTATCATCTGAATCTGAAACCACGTTTCTAGAGTCTTTATTTTCGATAAGTGAAACGTCAAAAGCATCCTGTTATCCTCATCATTATACATGTTTCAGTTACGTACATCATTACTGCCACGCCTAACACAATTAGAATAGTATGGTGAATTTTACGGAATATTGATGCTAAATGTCGGACAATGATACCTTCACTCCAGTTTACTTTACTTAGTCATGAATAACACTGTTTGTGGAAATATATTACTCAGTGATCTTGTCTTCATTCCGTCAAACAAGGGTTTAAATGAAGTGATTTTATGAATCAACAAGATTCACTTCATGTAACCTAGTCAACAAGCTCTACATTTATCCACACACGCATAGACTTATCAAAAATTTCAGTTTTATCTTTTCTCCTGTTACAAAGCTAGTGGAAGTTATGGGTGCATTATTCTTACTGAAACATTGTAGGCTGTGACAGTGTAAGGAAATGTAAGGATGATACACATGAGAGGTTGTGATAGATGTCTGTATTGTAATGTCTGTATTCTCTTACACTCCGAAGGTACAATCTAATTTCCACTGTAAACACGTTATCTAGGTTATGGTAAATATTCATCCCAATGAAAACTTTAACTTTCCAAATCTTATGATTTCACACATTCTTCTGTTGAAATACATATGCACATAGGCATTAACTCCAGTTTAATATACAACTGTATCATATTCGTATTAACCACCAACTACAATGTACGCTAGGTACTAAAATGTGATGACGACGTTGCATAGTCACGATCGATGACTGAGACAGACGAAAGCAAGGCAAAGCTATCAAGTAATAGCCGGTTTCCGATCTTTATATAACCTCCAGTACAGTTATAGAGCACTTAATGTGAAGTCCACTATAGCAGCTGCACAAGAAGAAAATGAATACAAACATCTAGTGAATATTCGATATCTGGTGAATAGTCTTCAGATGTCCCGTCCATCTTCGGAAATATAAAAGCGATTTGTTTATACTTGGAAATCTGAATTAGACATAAATTGTTTGGTTCACGTGTGCAACGTGCAGTAGTTTTACATTATGGGCGAATAAGAACAGCTTGATCAAATAATTAACTTATCAATGTGAATCCATCCATTGCAAACACACTAAAGCCACATTACCGACCGTTGACACTCATCAATGCAACAAACTCCAGCCACACATTCCTATGTGGCGTAAGCGACGATGAATGCACACCATCAACTGTTTTCCAGTCTCATCTTATCTGAGCTACACATGCTTCTCGAGTAAATTGACGGCCTAGACATCGCAATCAGTGCAGCTTCACAACTTAAAACTTTACTCCTAACCTTATTATTATTATCATTCAAAATATTTTACCACTTAGCACCAGAGATGCAACGCAAACACCTATAACGAAAGACATCTAGTCTCTTCAAATCATCATATTTCAACCGCCACATCACAAAAATAAGGAAATGTCAGGGAAACTGTTGCACAACGCACACGATCATTGATCGATTTGGCTTTAGTATACACGAAAGTAAATCGAATTACTAGTAGAACTACTGAATGTCGCCATGATCCAGATGACATGTGATACTTGGTTCAGGAGCTACAGAGACTACTTCAAAGCAGATACTGCTGGTCAAAATTATCCTCTTAAAGTGCATCTCAAGACATGACAGTTGGATCTATTTGAACTTCACTGATATTGCATACAGTATCATTCTGACACAAAATCCATGCCATAGCACCTTCCACACCTCAAGACAAGCACTGAGATAAGATTTCGGGAATCATTCACACCTCCTTATCTGTCCACATGTTCACATGTGAAGGTGATCATGAGGGAGAATGGTGATTATCTCACTCATCTTGGTATCTTTAATCGTGGATGTGGACGATTTAGACTGAAATCTTTGATGGATAATCGATTTAAATCGTTAATGCTCGTCTGAAGGCTACAGTCGCACAAGTCCACTGACATCAGAATGCAGCTGTTGAAACGCTCGGGATAATATTCAACGGTAACACCAAGAATCATATCTGCTGAATGTCAACAACTGACAAACCATCAACAGGATACTAGTTCAACTCACTGTAGATACTGGGGTTGTTCTGAGGTAGATGGAGTTCGTCAGATATATTCTCCATCTTTAGACTATCTTGTGATCAGAGTCCCTCTGGTTCTAATCTCAACGTGAATCTTCCTATTTCAGAGAAGTCTCCTCCACCATCCTGACATGTCGTTCATGGTAGCAATATTGATTCCCAGACTGTAACAACTTTGGTTACAAATGCAGCTTTTGCCAGCAACATACTATGACATCCACAACGGCCATAACCTGAGTGTAGGCTTATACCTGAATCTAATGTTTTTATAGTTTCATTTACCTACCAGTTGAACATAGGGCTTTTTCACCTGTCTCCGCGTCTGCTCACTTCCTTTCATCTCCTCTTCTCATGAGCGCTTTCATTTCATCCTCGAAATGACAACCAACTCACCGCTTTCACTCGAGCAATGGCCTGGCGTGTGATGTCACTCCCTTGATGGCTTTCTCAGAGAGTCACCAATCCATCTCCATTTCTTCCTGCATATTTGTTGCACAATTGGTTCCTGGTTTTTTGTTCCCAGAGATCACTGTTGCCGATTATTCCTGGCCATCTGATGTTTAGCGAATATAGCTGTTGATGTAGGTCTGCAGTTTGCTGGAAGTGCCCTTCATGACACGCCAAGTCTCTGATCCGATCAGTAGCACTGATTGCGCATTGGAGTTGAAAATCCGGATCTTATTTTTGAAGCTGAGTTTTGTTGATTTCCAAACAGACTTGAGAGTAAAGAAAGCTTGCCTTGCTTTCCCGTTAGGTTGTGCTAATTGGAATTTGTTTAGTTGGATAAGCTTTGCTTTTCTCTGGCTTATAATGAAGTTTTTCTCATTTGACAGACTAACTGTGAGGAATACCACCTTCCTGTAGCGTGATCATCGTTGCTTCGTTTTCACTTTTCCCAGTATTGCTGAGTAGGTTAGTGGTAACGCCTTATAGTACTCAAAAAACTGATCTAGATCTCATGAGCAACGAGGAGTAGAGCTACTTTCCCCCTGTAATCTGAATTAAAGCCGTCTGAAGTGTCTCCTTGTGGCTGAAGCTGATCTCCAGAATGTAGTCAAAGCGAATACTGCACTCCTAATCTCAACAGGAAAGTACAGCCTTCCAATTTAGCCCGACGGTCAACTGCTTAGGTGGAGAGAGATTCAAAATAGCGTGGAGATTTTAGAATTTGGCAATTTAATACATTGCAATCTCGATAGGTTTACTAGCCAAGCATAAGCCTGGAGGAAAAGGGACGGTCTGGCATCAGATTGGCAACCTTATTGTTGAAAATCCATCAAGTCTCTACAGAAACTTCAAAGCGTAAAAAACAGACTTATTTGTATCTGGAATCAGAGAGACGAAACGACGTAGTCTGTCCAGAGCTTTCGAATGGTGAGTCAGCAGTGTCTTCTTTCGACGAAAGCAAAAATAAACATAAGGACATGGAATGACACACGATATATGTTTGAAGTTGCCAAGGAAGTTGAGACTGCAAGAAACGAAGGATTATGGTGTAGAATCGCTTGAAGTTTGAAGGCTCAAAAAATTGATGTAGACTGTTAAAATAATAACTAGACTGCCGAAAAATCTGCTCCGGTTTCCCAGACGACAACTAGGAACACATTGAAAAAGTAGCTCTAATGATATCACCAACATCACTGAATTAACTTACGCATTGGCAGCTGCGCTTATACAGTGTAATATTTAGGCATAAAGATATATATATATATATATAAGGCTGTCTGGGTTTCACTTGATGGACACATCAGAAGTCGGATAGACATCGATTTGATTCCGAAAAGGTGAAGACAGAACCTACTGTACACAAAGTTGAGAAGGGGAGAAGATATGGGATCAGACCGCTATCTAATGCACGGAACCTTCATTGTCAAACTGAAAGTTTTCAAAACAACTGGAGACAGACCAAAACACTTAGGAACTCAAGGACGAAACAACTAAAGACACATTCACTGTAGCCATCGCAGCAAAATCGGAGACATTACTTAGCATCACCGAGATAACCTGTGTGAAAGTGATGTTGAAGGGAACCTGTACAATCGTCTTTGGAAGAAAGAAAAGGTCAGAAAAGGAGCAACTCTCTGCGGAAAAACGAAGCTTATAGAGAAGAAAGAGATGGACTAGTGCAAAAATCAATCATGATTGAAGGAGGTGAGCATAATACCTCATGAATTGAACAAATGGGTAAAGAAGAGTGCTAGGAAAGACAAAAATCAATCATACGACACACTGGCAACTGACAAAGGACAGGTCGCAGGTAAGTGGGACCTCAAATTAGCATACCCGATAACCAGGTATCTGCACGAGAGGAGGCAAAACTACATGAAACAATTGAAAGATAGTGGAGAAAACCTAGTTAACAAAATAGGGGATCTAAACAAATGGCGAGCTGATCATTTCAAAGGACTGTTGAATCGATCACCACCTACAAGTCGTCTAGAAATAGCGCAAATAGCCAAAGAATTTCCAATGAACACCAATTTCTTAAAAGGCCCATAAGTCTTGAATGCCATAAAGCTGCTTAAAAGCGCGAAGCTGTTACGGTAGACGCAGTTCCTCCGAAAGCAATGAAAACAAACCCATAGACAACACCTAATGCGCTCACGCCACTATTACACAAGGTGCAGAAGCAAGAAAGGAAGTGTACATGGCGATTGGAAAAGACAGCCTGTCAGACTTAAGAAGGGCAACTGAGCCCTACGCAAGCAGACACATGGGATCGTTATCCACTGAGTCGTAACCTCATCGGAAGACCAATAGATGCAGCACATGGAAGACTTCAGTTTGAACAGGGTGGATTCATAGAGAACATATCACAAGCGAAACAAACTGTGATAATTTATCAAAATAAACCCCACCCTGTAAACAAAGCTGCTACAGAAACTTCAGTACGACGAATCTCCTTGCACCAAAAGAAAAAGTCTGTGTGGGGACATGGAGTATCCGCACCATGTATGAGATTGGCAAAGCTGCCCAGATAGTAAACGAAATGAAAAGATACAGAATTCAAGTACTGGGGATATGTGAAAGCAGATGGAACGGATATGAACTCACCAAATTATCAACGGGTGAATCAGTGATCTACTCCGGTCACCCAGAGGATAACCACATGCACACCGACGGGCGTGGCTATCATGATGTCACCAACGGCAACGAAGGCCCTGATGCAATGGGAGGCGATCTCGCCCAGGATAATGACCGCTAGATTCAACTCCAAAGGAAGGAAGGTGTCAATTATACAATGCTATGCACCCACAAACAACGCAGACCTCGAAATGAAAGAAGAATTCTACAGACAACTACAGGCAACAATGGACAATACTCCAGTCGGCAACATTAAAATTCTAATGGGAGACATGAACGCCAAACTGGGATCAGATAACACAGGAAGGGAACTCATCATGGGTAGAGAAGCTCTCAGAGAAATGAATGAAAACGGAGAAGTCTTCGCCGACTTCTGCGCCTTCAATGAACTAGTGATTGGTGGCAGCGTAAACAAACACAATGATATCCACAAGGCTACATGGGTGTCACCAGATGGGCGAACCAAAAACCAAATTGACTTCATCTCAATCTCAAGGAAGTGGAGGCGCAGCCTACTGGACACGAAAGTAAGAAGAGGAGCAGACGTTGGCTCAGACCACTACCTCGTACAAGGGACAATCCAAAGCAAATTAAAGGCTTTCAGAGAAACAGGAGCTGCAGATAAACCACAAGCCAAGTTCAACACTCAAAAACTGAAGGACCAGGACACAAAGGACATCTTCACTGCAAGCATAAAAGACAAAGCCGAGACACAAATCAACACTGGCGAAGAGGTCAGCGTCGAAAATCACTGGAACAACTTGAAAACAGTGTGGAGTCAAACCTGCATGGAAGTTCTAGGCAGAAAGAAGAGACAGGACAAACAGTGGCTCACTACGGACACTGGGAGACTGATAGAAGACAGAGGGATGGTGAAACAAAAGATTCTCCAGTGCACCGACGAGCAACAAAAACAGGATTTGAATGCAAACTACAAGACACTGAACAAAAGAGTAAAGAAGAGTGCCAGGGAAGACGAAAGAAAATATTATGAAGCCATAGCAAGTGAGGCAGAACAAGCTGCAGGCAAAGGAGACCTCGCAACACTCTACCAAACTACTAGGTACCTATCGGGAAAAAGTTTGACATAAATTAAGCTGGTGAAGGATGACAATGGAAAGTCACTCACCAAAGAAGTGGAGCAGAGGAAACACTGGACTGAGTACTTCAAAAGACTTCTAAATCGACGGCCACCTACAACGCGCCCAATAATACAAACAGCGAAAGCAGAACTACCAGTGGGCATCAACCCTACGACGAGAACAGAAGTCCTTAAGGCAATCAAGATGCTGAAAGCTGGAAAAGCAGCAGGACCAGATGGAATCCCAGCAGAAGCATTGAAGTTGGACTCAGAGACAACAGCGGACTTGATGACGCCACTACTGGAGAAGGTGTGGAAAGAAGGCAAAGTACCCGAGGATTGGAAGAAAGGATACTTATTCAAACTACCAAAGAAAGGAGACTTAAGCCAATGCAAGAACTGGCGTGGAATTATGCTCCTGTCCATCCCAAGCAAAATACTCGGCCGCATCATCCTGGAGAGAATCAAACATGCCCTGGATGAAAAACTTCGACCGGAACAGGCTGGATTCAGGAGAAACAAGTCATGCATTGATCAGATCGCCACATTACGGATCATCATTGAACAAAGCTTGGAGTGGCAGTCACCTCTCTATCTCAACTTCATCGACTTTGAAAAGGCCTTCGACAGCGTCGATCGAGAGGTGATTTGGCAACTACTTCGCTACTATAAGGTGCCACCGACAATAATACATCTCATCCAACAGCTGTACGACAATGCTGCATGCCAAGTAATCCACAACGGAAAACTCACGGAATCCTTCGAAGTGAGGAGAGGAGTAAGACAAGCTGGCTGCCTACTATCGCCAATGATTTTCCTGATTGCAATAGACTGGATAATGCGACAAACAGTGGGCAATGAGGAAACAGGCATAAAATCGACTCAGACAAAATACTTGGAGAATCTGGACTTCGCCGATGATATATGTCTGATTTCCCACAAACTGGAAGATATGCAAGCGAAAAGCAACAAGTTAGCAAAGAAGCATCAAAGATAGGACTTCAGGTGAACATAGAGAAAACAGAGGTGATGAAGATTCCTGGACAAGAACAACAACAACAATGGGAGGAACCTGAAAGAAACAACCTCTTTTACCTACCTGGGAAGCATCGTTTCAACTACAGGCCTACGGAACTGACGAGGATATCAAAGCAAGAATCGGAAAAGCAAGACAAACTTTCACTACTCTCAAGTCTATGCGGAGGTCAACAGCACTCAGAATCAAAAATAAGATCCGGACTTTCAACTCCAATGTGAAGTCAGTGCTACTATACGGATCAGACACTTGGCCAGCGCGTCATAAAGAGCATCTCAAACAAACTACAGACCTTCATCAACAGCTGTCTTCGCTCAATACTCAAGATCAGATGGCCGGCCAGAAAAGATCAGCAACAGGGAGGGGTCTCTGGGAGCGAACCAACACAGCAGGAACCGATTGTGAAACAAATAGGCAGGAAGAAATGGAGATGGATTGGCCATACTCTGGGGAAACCATCAAGTGACATCACTAGACAAGCCCTTGAGTGGAACCCGAAAGGGAAGCGGCGAGTTGGTCGTCAGTGCAAGGGTGACTTGGAGGAGGTCATGTGAAGAGGAAATTAAAACGTTTGGGCAGACTTGAAGCCAGGTGAAGACTATAGCAGAGAACCGAACTCAATGGAGACGCACGGCTGAAGCCCTATGTTCCTGTAGGAATTAAAGGAAACAATAATAATAATAATGGAATGCACCCCTGAACACAGACTAGAATGGTGGTCAACCTCTATCTCTACTTCCCAGAATTACGTAATGCTTTCTAAAGCATCGACTGCGAAGTAATTTACCCCCAACCTGGCCAGAGTAACGATATCACAATAATTTTGATTTCTATTATTATAAATAAAATATTATTATATTACTCTGTCTTTTGGGTTTTGAGTGGAACAACTCATCTCCACTTTCTTCTATTTTCTGCCGTCCTCTTCTGCTAGGTCCACGATCGATCATAATCTCTCAAAACCTCCTCCCCACACGATCTCCTCCATGTCACTCTCACACCGACGATCCACTCGTCACTTCATTTTATCCTACATATTTGTTGAGCGATCGGCCCTTCCCTGTTGGTTTGTTCCCGGTAGGAGTTTCTTGTTGCTAATTCTCTCTGACCGGTTGGCCATTTGATCGTCAGTATGAAACCGGCCAGCAGAGGTAGCTGTTGATAAAAGTCTGCAGTGGCCTGTTGGAAATCCTTTTCGTGACACGCTGGCCAAGTTTCTGACCAGTATAGTAGAACTCACCGACTTGACATTCGTGTTGAAAATCCGAATCTTGTTCTTCATGGTGTGGAGTGCAGTGCAGTTCAGAAGGTTTCCAAACTGGTTTCAGGTTAATGAAGGCGTATCTCGTCTTCCCGATTCTGGCTGGTTGGTTGGCTTTTACACCTTCATCCTCTACGACTGCCTGTAGTTGAAACCGTGCTTCCCAGCTGAATTAGCGGAGGAGGTAATTTCAATCTCTTCCTTTGATGGCAATTAGTGCTGGTTGTTGTTGTCGTCGTCGTCGTCGATGTTCGTTGGTAATCTTCATCACTTCCGTCTCGTCTATGTTCACCTGAATTCCCGTCTTCTCTGCCTGCTTCTTCTACCAGCTTGTTGCTTTTCACATGTAAGTCTTCGAGTTTGTGTGACACTAGACAGACATCATCCACTCACGAAATCCAGATCTTCCAGAGTCTTCCTATCGGTCGGTCCAACGTATTCCTGTCTTCTCACATTCAACGCACAGTCTCACGCATAATCCAGTCCACCACAATTGAGAATATCATCGTGGGTGATAATAGACAGGCTGCCTTGTCTTACTCCTATATTCACTTCGGATGCCTCACTGAGTTTCCCGTTGTGGATCACTTGACACTTGGCATTGTCATATAGCCAGCGGTAGAATGAGGTTGACAAAGACTTGGGCACTGCAGTCTGTAGTGTTGCAGCAGTTTCCAAATTGCTTCCCGGTCAACGTTGTCTGTCGAACGCCTTTTCGCACTCGATTAAATTGAGGTAGAGAGATGTTTGAATGCCATTCTATGCCTTGTTTGATGACGATGCGTGGAGTCACAGATTGACTAGCACATGATTTGCCTTTCCTGAATCCAGCTTGTACCGGTGGAGCTGGCGAAGTTCTGCATCCATTGGATTTTTTATTCTCTCTCTCTCCAGGATGATGCGTGGTGTGGACAAGAGCATTATTCCTCGCCAGTTCTTCCGGAGGCAAGATAATGGTCATTTTCCGGGTTTTAAAGAAGAGGATGTACTATTATGTTTGAAATCTTTAAATCCAACACACAGCCTTGTTCCAGATGGTGTACCAAGCATTCTTCTTCAAAAGTGTGCAGACATCTTGTGTCATCCTCTTACTCAAATCTTTAATGCACCATTTAACAAGGAAACGGTAACTGCTGACTGGAAAGAAATCAAGGTTGTACCTGTACAGAAATCATCTTCTGGAGCAGGTATAAAGTTTAACCAGTCGCTATAACATCTCCTTTTTTGAAAACTATGGAGAAACTTCTTTTGAATACTCTTAAACCTTCTTTAAAAGCTTTTAGTGACCCTAAGCAGTTTGCTTATAAGTGTGGAAGAAGTACATTAGATGCAGCCATTGTACTACACCACAATATTGTTTCCTGCCTTGATAAGGGTGCTAAGTTCGTTCGAACAGCTTTTTTAGACTATACTGCAGCTTTCGACTCTGTTCCTTGGACACCTTTATTAGGAAAGATGATTTCAGCACAGACAGAGTCCTGGGCAACTAGATGGCTGTCTTCTTATTTTAAGGATAGGAAACAGCATACTGTTTTGGCTGGAAAGCGCTCCACTTCTCAGCTAACTGAAAGTGGTGTGCCTCAAGGTGCAGTACTTTCTCCATTTCTTTTCTCTTTCTCTTTGCATGACCTTCCGAACTCACCCAAAGTTAACTTCATTAAGTATGCTCGCGTTCTGTGTGATAAAGAAAGCATTAGGCGTGACACCTATAATTCATTAAATAGTCATTAGTACAACTGGATCTCATCTTTCCAACCCACTTCATCAATAGGTTCAACATTTCCTTTCTTTCTGTTCCTTTTCTCTCTCTTCTTTTTCCGTTATGTGCTGCTTTGTCTCTTTCTTTCGCTTACGCCAGTTAATAAGACAGCTCCCACTTTTCTAACACCTTCAAACACTGTTTCAGCTTTACCTTTGCTACTGAACATGCCAATGTATTGTTGTAATAATGAACTGTGGTTTCCTCAATCTATGTAGAATTCTATTTATTGACAATGTACTAACTGGATGCAATACTGTAGTAAAAATGCTGAGAATTCCATTCTGTATCACAAGTACTGTTTTGGAATAAAGCAAATTATTATTATTATTATCTGACCGTTTCTGTCCCTGTAGTTTCCACATCGGATTGTTCCCATTTGAATGGCTTCTTAGCTGAAGTTAAGGATTGGTCTGGCTCAAATGGTCTTAAACTAAATCCAACTAAATGTAATACTGTTGATTTCAGCTTGAGAAGTGAAAAAGACATGCATGGATTGATCCAATCTCATAATTGTTGTAATATTGATGGTACCATGATAGAGAGTAAGTCAAGTGTTTCTTATCTTGGCATTAGTTTCTCTTCAAACCTTTGCTGGTCGTCTCATATTCTTATAGTTTCTAAGAAAGTTTTCCGTCTGACTTATTACATAAAGAAGTTGAGGCACTCAGGTATAACCCAATCTCTTCTCATACAATTTATTAATTCATGTATTTTGCCCATCATTCTTTATTGTTCTCCATTATTCTTCCCTGGGCTACTCAAGAAAGACCATATAATACTACGAAGAACATTGAAGGCTGTAAGTAGGGTCAGTGCTATCCCTTTGACTCAACTAACCGACACTGTTGTCAATAGGCACATGAATTCTTGTAAACACTTAGCTAAAGTTATTTTGTCTGATAGTGAACATCCTCTTTATTCACATTTGTTTCCTTGTATCTCTTCGGGTAGGACCAGAAGAAATTTCATAAACATTTATGCTCGTACTACAAAATATAAAAATTCGACCGTACCATATTTGGCACGAGTATTGTGTGAAGAGACGAATATCAGAAAAGAACTTTTACAACTTTTAAATCATTAACTAAACTAAAAAATGTAATGATTCATATTATTGCATGTGTGATTTGTTATATTATTTATTTATTATTCACTATGACCTAGTAATGGTGTGATTTTGTTGGGGTTTTTATTTTTTCCTATTAATTATCAGTATTTTTAACATTTCATACATTTATATAATTATAATAAGAGCTAAACCAATGCAATATGTAAAATGAAACGCTGAAAATTCCATGCTGTAAATTGTTATTGTTGTGGAATAAAGTTATTATTATTATTATTGACCCTTCTATCGCAGCTTCACAAAATAGCTAGCCTTTGTTCCACTCGGTAGGCACCCTTCCTTCCTTCCTCCATCCGAAGCCTTTTGCAATAGTGGTATGAGCACATCTGCTGCAGTCTTTGCGTCCGTTTTCATTGCTTTCAGAGAATTCCGTCTGGTCCTGCTGCCTTTCCGACAGGAGTCCAGTAGCTTCATCCCATTCAGATTTCTGCTTTCCTTAGAGGATTCGTGTCCACTGGAAGTTCTGGTAGGCAGTGGTGTGTGTGCTGTTGGTGGTGGTGTATTTCTCGGTGAGTTGCAGTTGGTGGTGGTCGACTCAAGAGTCCTTCGAAGTGATCAGCCCTGGATGCAGTTTTCCAGTCTTGACCTCACCAGAGATGTATGTAAGGAGGTGAACTTATCTCTGGTGATTCTAGTGAAGGCTCTACGAATTGCCCATAATGACATGAAACTACGTGCAGCCACCGCGCGACAGTGTGCTGTAGTTTTTAAGTCGTGGCTAAGCATGACACCTAAGTCCAAGTGAGTCTGAACTGATGGAAGTGTATTTCCCTCTAGTTCGTAGGAGCTCGTGCTTGCTTGTCCAATGCGCATGGTTGCACATTTTGCCACATTTATCGGGAGCATCCATTCAATGGACCACTCTGACAATTTGTTGAGGTCCTCTTGCAACGTGGACGTATCACTGTTGCCCTTCAGTTCTCTCCAAATTCTTAAGTCATCTGTGTATCGGACCATTTTGGAATCCGTGAGCAGAGATAACTCATTGATATACAAAATAAATAGGGGAGGTCCGAGTACCGTGCCTTGCGGCACTCCGCTACGTACTGCTGTCCAAGCGGAGAGTTTCGAGTTAATCCTAACCCTCTGCCTCCTATCTATGAGGAATTCCCTGAGCCAGTTTAGTAAGCTGCCTTTGATACCAAGAATTTCCAGCTTCATGAGTAGTCTTTTGTGAGGAACTTTATCAGAGGCTTTGCTGAAGTCTATGAAGACGAAGTCAACGGGTCTTCTGTTTTCCCTGGATCTGACCCAGCTTTCTCTTGCAGTGAGAAGATTTGACAGGCATGAGACGTTGCTTCGGAAGCCATGCTGTGCTCTTGATAATAAGCTTCTATTTTCTAGATATGCCATAATGCTTTTCTTGATGATTCTTTCCAGTGTCTTAATTAAAGTGCTGGTGAGACTGATAGACCTGTAATTTGAAGGGCTTTGTCTTGATCCTCCTTTGTGGATAGGGGTTACTATGGTGTCTTTCCAGCCACGCGGTAACACTCCATTTAGAAGAGAGACCTTGAAGATCGTGGTCAAAGGGCCGGCTCTGTGGGCTGATAGCTCCTTGAGAAGCCTTGGATGAAGCTTATCACGACCCATTGATTTCCCTGCATCCAGTTTCATTAGGCAGTTGAGCACGATGCCTTGGTCGATGTCTACGGAATCTATCCCATGTTCTGCTGATGCAGCCAGAGCTGATCCTATAGGCAGTGATGACTCCAGAGTGAAGACTTGGGAGAAGTAGTTTGCCATTGCTTCTGCTTTTTCTTGATCTTCTTCGATTGTATCATTGTCAATAGTCAGGTTTGGGACACCATTGGATGTTTTATTCCTGAAGTTCATGTACGAGAAAATTTTCTTAGGTTGTGCCTTTGCATTTTGAGCCAGGTTTGCTTCCAATTTCATCCTTGATTGGCGGATTTGTGCAATAGCTTTATTTCTAGCAGTGTTATATAATTTCCTGGTCTCAGAAGTCTCAAGTGTGGCAAACAAGTTCCAACATTTGTGTTTACGTCTGAGTAACTTACGAATCTCTCGGTTTATCCAAGGAGGGCAGTGTTTCCGACCCTTTCGGACAGACCAAGGGATGAAAGGTTCAGTTACTTGGGCATAAAGTTGTTTAAATGTTGTATGAGGTCCACATCCTCACCATGGGAGAACACTAGGTCCAGAGTTGAGGAGGAGTGCTGTGAGTCATAGTGCGTGGGCTTAATGATATGTTGGAATAGAGCTAACGATATACTAGATTCCAGCAGTTTATAATCAAAGGAGTTGACTGAGGATGGAGTTGTTAGGCTCGTCCAGTCAACTGTTGGGGCATTGAAGTCGCCAACTACGAGACTTCGACATTTCGAGGTCCAGGAGCCTAGCTTCTCTATCAGGAAGTCATCTGCACTGCAGTCAGGACTGCGGTACATAGCAATGAGGTCAATGTCTTGGCCTATGCATTTAAGTCTGCAGCGTAGAAGTTCACATGACTCACTTTCATGAGCGAATGCTTCGATACTACGCACGGTTAAGCATTTCTTGAGTTAGATTACTACGCCACCTCCTTTACGGTTTAGTCGGTCCACCCTATGCAGTTCGAAGTTTGGCAGGTTAGCTTCGTTGTCAGTGACATCGGGTATGAGCTATGTCTCTGTGATAATAATTACATCCGGGTTTCCGGAGTCTATCATGTCAACCAGCTCAGTCCGTTTATTTAACAGACTGCGGGCGTTTGTGTAGCAAACTGTCAATTCAGTTTGGTGCTTCCCCGGCCTACCCACAGAGGTTTCGGGATCATTAAACTGCGAACTCGGACAACCCGAAAACCCTTAATCGTAAGGTTCTTTTCGCCGTTTCGGCGTCGTTCGCTTAATTCTAGGACCGCAGACTGTCTTTTAACACGGTCTGCTAGGCTTAAGTCGGCGCGGAGGATAAATCTGAATCTGATAATCTGCACTGATCTTTTCCCGGATAGCGAGCAGCCTGGTTATCTCACATAATGTTCTGAGGTCTCTTTCACCTGCGACCCACCTGTTCTCCTCCAGTTTCCAGCCAGCCAGCGTGTCGTGGAGTCATCTTCTGTCTCGCCGAGCACTTTTCTACTTCACTGCTACATTCAGTGCAGTGTTCATTGCTGTGAACTCAGCTTCTCCTTCTCCTGTTGTCCATCTTTACATTCAGTCATCTTCACTTTCACCATCCTACTCTCCTCTCTCTCTTCTCCTAGCTTCCACGTAGGTGGCTGTTGAGAACCACTCCTTGTCTCGTCTTTTCTTTATTCCTACAACAGTTGTACGCGTTTCCTTGAAAATCACCCTCAGAGTGTTAGTTCCAATGTTACTCCACACAGGTTTCCTCAGTGACAACACGTAGTGTCTCCACGTTTGCTTTGATCTGATATGTAGTGAAGACACCCCTTGTAGTTTTGTCCTTCAGTTTCTGAATATTGAACTTGAATTACAGCGGCCTGTCTCCAGTTGTTCTGAAGGATTTCAGCTTCACGTTGACGGTTCCTTGAACGAGATGATGGTCTGAGTCCACATCTGCTCCCCTTCTCAACTTCATTTCCATCAGGTAGGCTGCTTCTCCACTTCCTCCACCAACATTGAGATGAAGTCTATCTGGTTGGTGGTGTGTCCGTCAGGCTGAATCCATGTTGCTTTGTGTACATCCTTGTGCTTGTACACGCCGTCCTCGATCACCAAATCATTGAAAGTGCAGAAGTCTGCGAATTATTTTCATTGTCATTCATTTCTCTGAGCGAGTGCCTCTCAATCCGTGGTGAGTTCTCTTCTTGTATTATCTGCTCCCAGTCTGTCTTGCATTCATATCATCCATAAGGATTTGGATGTCACCATTCGGGATGTTGTCCATTACTGTTTGTATTTGTCTGTAAAAACCTTACTTCTCTCGTTCCGCGTTGTTTGTGGTACTGTGCGTAGCGTTGCATAATAATTGTGTCCTTCCTTCCTTCCTTCATTTTGAGTTGAATCTTTCTGTCTTGATCCAGGATGAGATTGGTGCCTACTGCACTAGGGCTTTAGCCGCTACTTGTGACATCACGATAGCCACTCAATGCTTCAGTGTGCTCGTGGTTGTTGTCTGGGTAACCGGAGTAGATTATTAACTCTCCCGTTGACAATGTTGTCAATCCACATGCATTCCATCTGCTTTCGCAGATACCCAGTACTTCTAAGCCATGTCTTCTCATTTGTTTGGCTACCTGAGCAGCCTTCCCAGTCTCGTACATTGTGCGGACATTCGGCGTACTCTTTCTTACTTTTGCTTTCATCTGTAGAAGATACATCGACTGGCTGACTGTCTTTTCGAAGGCTTCCACGAGCCGGCTGTGTCACTTCGCTTCTCCGATTCGAGCGGAGAATAAGATCGTTATTTTAATTTTTTGTATTTTTAAGATATTTCTTGTGCGTCGAAGTTTCTATAGAAGTTTGATAGGTTTACTGGTGTAGGGTTGCTACCTCCAAGCCCAACTCTCACTCTTTACCCGGTCTTGGAACCGGATAGAAAACTATCAGGCTAGTTACCTAGGCGTGTTTTTATTACATAAGTTTGCTATTATTATTCTCATAGTCCTTGTTTTACTATCGCCCAGCTACTGTCTATTAATAACAGTGCGTTTTCATACAGATTTTATAAAAACATCTTTCGAATAGTTCTTATCCACTCTACGAAACTATATTGATTAGTCATGTCCTCACCCTCATCACGTCATGCCAACTTCTTTCCTCTTTTCTAGTTTCCAATTAGTCATCCCATCTAGAATACACCTTACATTACTTAACACGTTTTAGAGGAGAAATTTTACCGATATCTTATTGGTCCTACGGATTCTATACTAAGTATGATTAGGATTGTACAGCCTAAGAAAATGAATCGTCGAAAAGAAGATTGTCTTCGCTGTTTACGTATTTTTCATACTGTTTTACGTATTTTTTTCTGGGTTCAAAACTCGGTGGGTGCGTACTGATGAAGAGTCCCAAACTAGGACCAAACAGCTGTCCAGTACTCCCAAATTATCCAATGGTTTCCTAACCAATGTCAGCTCATGATGAAATCCTGTAACCAAATGCGAGTTACCTGGATATTAATCTGTTGTCAGTCACACTGCATGTTATCTTACTCCGCATGTTTTGTGAAAAACAAGAGAAACTGACTAGCGGAGAGCAGGCTGGATTTCGCTCAGATCGTGCATGCACTGATCACGTGTTGACTCTTTGACAGCTGCTAGAACAACGTCATACCTATTGCGGCCTGATAGTCGTTTCTTGATAATGGGCTGCCTTCGATTCGTTGGATGGAACTGTCAGTCAGAAATGGGCATTATTCGTAATTTTTCCAACACTTTAGAAGTTTCATTCAAAAACGCTTCAAGTCGGTCGGTTTTCGACATAGAACTTTGCACATATGTGCGGCAGTTCAAGTCGCACACTCCATGTAGCACAACGCTTCACGGGTAAAGTGTGCACATACGACCAGCTAGCATCACTCACCTAAGTCAACACTGGTGTTAGACATGGATGTTCAAAGTCACTAATTTCTCTCGCACATTGCCGTCGATAGCACTCTGCAGACAGCTCTGAAGGTTGCACAGAGTGATGGTATGGGTCTGTTGCCTCGAGAAAGACTTTTATTTACCCTGAGTATGCAGATAATATAATCTTACTGTGTGGTAACATATTGGCTGCCCAAATCGCACTTAATCGGATAACTATCAGTGCCTGTAAGTGTAGTGTGTTTTGCTCCGTCTAATTTCGAAGCACTGTTGGAAGATCGATAAAGATCTGTAACTGGAGGTAAACTTTTAGAAGTGGTTAATAGCTGACTGTATCGAGGTAGCTGTGTGCATATTGGTGGAGGAGTGACCTATGAGATATCTGACCGTGTAGTGAAAGCCGGGACACAATACATCGACTTGGGTTGCTGCCAGTACTTGACAGTCTCAGGTAAGATTTACAATACTTCAATGAGCGTTGTCTCGCTTTACACCTGTGAATCCTAGCTTCTGTGAGTTGAGAATGTGTAACAATTTTGGTTTGCATCTTTGTCGCTGTCTCGACAGAACTACTTGTTTCCTGTTGCCTATACTGTATCAAATGTTTCTCAACAAATAAAAGTCTGAATACTCGTAATCTCCTCACACAGTCTATGGAATGATGCTTTGGCAGTTACTGAGTATCAAAGGGAATATCGTCACACGCCACGTCTGAAGTACATTCAGCTGATGAACCCGAAATAGAAAGAAACATATTTCATGAATTCTGTTGGCACCGATATTAAACCAATCGCCGTAGGTTGAAAATCAAAGAATATGTTCATGGAATACATATAGCCGACACTGGCCGGTCAATTCGGTTGACAAACTTAAAGTAGTGGTGAAATTTCACCCATATTTGGAGCGTGTTTTGCATTGATTTAATGAGAAAAGCTTTACATCTGAGTAAACATTTGGGGGATTTCCTGTTTGTAATGAAAACCAGACAACTTCATATAACTTTTATGACATATTTCAGTCTACATTTTTCTATCGCACATCGTGATGTCTATACGAAGATTGTTATTATGGAAGCTATTTTTAGAATATGTGCTGAAAATTAAGTTAATATACCGAAACGTTTTGACAAAATTAAGATGACTGTTTGACGCGGCTTACGTTTTTGTCATTCAGAACTGAGATTATTAGGAGTATACTCATACTTATATATAGACTTAGGTCAAGTTAAAAGGACATATTGAAAGTCAAAATAACAATGAAGATCACTAAATCAAATAACAAAGGTATTAGTACATCTGCTATGGTATCGAAACAAAGTTTACTGACTTGATCAGCGTTCGTCAGTATGCGGTCATTTTTCGTTGTCAAATTGGCCAAATGGTAAAGATAACAAAACCAAGTGTAGATTGTTGGATTTGATAAGTGTGTAGAATTATAAAACAGTGTGTGTTTATATAAGATATTGCTTATCACATTCGTGTTGATTTTGTCATTTCATGGGGGAGAGGGGTGTTGAAACTAGGTCAGATTCTTCTTTAGTCCATCATTCCTATTCAAACAATTGGGATTCCACTTGATATGAAATGATTCTGATATTAGACTTTCTTTGTAATTTCTGGATTATTTCGATATTGTCAAAATCAATTTTGTGGCCTGATTCGATAGCGTATAGACCTATGGCTGATGATTTTTCAAGCTTTTCTAGTTCAACCGGATTTCTCGATAGTCGAACAGATGCTCTGCCTAAATGTCAAACTGTTAATTTCAGTTTTTGATGTAAAAGAAAGTTAAACGAAACAGTTTATTCCCCTGCCCATTGTAAAATTGATGATGTTGATGTAGAAATCAAGTCAGACATTAAGTATCTTGGACTAATTTTTCCTTCTGATCTATCCTGGTCTTCACAATGCTTAGGGATTCATAGTAAAATTTTCCGTCGGACATTTTACACAAAGAAGTTAAGGAAATCGAGCATAACTCAACCCCTTCTCTTACAGTTCGTCAACTCTTGCATCTAACCTATTCTTCTTCATTGTTCACCCTTATTTTTCCCTTAAATGCTTAAAAGAGGACTTTCAAGACTGTCACTGTGAGAGTGGTGTCCCATTGAGCCATATCGTTGAAATTGTAATTGATAAGCACTTAATTTCATGCAGTAAATTCGCTAAAGGAACTTTGTTGGCCTGCAGGCTTCCACCTTATTCACAGCTTTCACCTTGCATCTCCATAGGTAGGACAAGAAGTCACTTCAAAAGATTTCATGCGCGCACGTCTAAGTATAAAATTCCACGATACCATATTTGGCACGTATTTTATGTGATGAAAATAGTTTCAAGCACAATCTAGGTAATCTTCTTTCCACTACTAAACAAACAGTTTTCCCTATCTTTATGCCATCAAGTCTCATGATTATTATTCTTACTACATTTATGGTCCCCTTGTCGTTTCTTTCCATAAATGTAAACGCAATTTAGACTCTGTACTAATTGTGATTGCTTGTTTTTCCCCTCACCATGCTATGTCAAGAGAACATCAGATTCAGTATTCTATAACATGCTGAGATTTCTATACTGTATCGACGATAGTGTTTAAAACAAACCTACTGTTATTATTGCTATTAATATTATTATCAGTATTATTATAGATATTATTTTTAATTTATACTAAGCACATTTTTAACATTATTCCCACTGTAAATGTGAAAATGTTCCTGTGGTTAATTTTATTTATATTTTGAGTAAATTAGGTGCAATATTATGATTAATGCTGAAATTCTATGCTGTACTGCTTTTGGAAAATAGCAGATCATTATTATTATTACTGTTATTATTATGATTACTGATTCATATCAAAAAGTTTGGTTGTCAGTAGATTTCAAGGAATACCACTCACTGCTTTTTACGAATGTCACTATTCGATTCTGTTGTGTTTGCATTCATAACTATGACTCATCTTTCTGGTGATTCACTGAATTACTGACCTCTCTATCATCTTTCATTTGGTTACTTTTTATCCCCATAATCTAAACTGCGGGAGCAGTTACATTGGAAGAACAGAAAGAAGAGCATATCTACGATTTTCTGAACATGTACCAAAAAGCTTACGTCTAAAAGGAATAAATGCTTTAAACAGTGCCATTGCCAGGCATCTCCTCGACACGGGTCATGAGGTGGACGTCGAAAAGTCGTTCAAAATTATCAATAAGCAAAAGAGCTCAATTCTCCTTAAGTTTACTGAAGCTATTTCCATCAAGCGCCTGAAACCTGACTTATGCGTTCAGAAAGAAGCGGTTATCAGTCTTTCTTTGCCCTGGTAACTGGATATTTTTCATCCGAATGCGAGATGCTGAAAAGTTTTCATTGTGTATGATTATTATTGTTCGGAATAGTGTTTAATATTGCATATATATATATATTTTTAGTGTATGCGTATATTGATCGGTTGATTTTTGTTTAAAATGAACTCTGTGCAAGTATGTTAAAATTGATTTTCTAGATACATTTAATGATGTCTTTGCTCTGTAAGCAGCTGACGAGAAGGCAACGAAATAAAAGATGGTACCACTTTATTCTGCTAAAACTGTAGTTCTTGCTTTGTTCAAATTCATTAAGGGGAATAAATGTATGAAATCTAAGTTTATCTGAAATTCTATGGAATTATCTCTGATTTTTTTCTATTCAAAGGTCAAAAGGTCAAATTAGTTAGCAAGGTCCCTAAAGGTTAACAAATTGAAAAGAGCTGAGTGAGTGAGACACATGAATCGGCATAATTATTCAATAGAATGAAATATGCATAAAACATGAACTTTGTGCTAGTTCATTATTCTATTTTAGTTCGTTTATTAAAAATCTCATATAATGAAAAAGTATGATTCGCTAAATGATGATCTGAGCACAATTTATTGTTCATATGTCGTACCACAACTCTGAGAAATGATAATTATAAGGGGTAGAAGATATTTGAAATATATAATTTGAATCACTGTTAATATAACCACGAACAGTAAACTGTGCATTAAACATCTTTTCCAATAAGTAAAAATGTTTCGCTATACGAAATAATGAATGAACAAACTAAAACATAAACATGGAATTGAAAGTCATGTTGACAAGTTTCTGTAAGTCAACAGTTACTCATTCTCCCATTGTTCTGATGTTCTTTGAAGGAAACTCCATGGCGAATCAATTCCTTTTTCTTTTTTTGTAGTCAAGTCCGCTAATAATAATAATATTGTATTTCTCGTTGAGCTACAGAATGACCCAGCCAGATCTATTCTGTAGTCCATTTATGGCTTCATAGTTTCAAAATGAAATGGTATTCTTCTGTTTCTACTAAGAAGTACTAGTACTATAATAAAAAGTTATGATGGAGAAGATTTGTAGCTCAGGTGGATGATTTTGATGTGGTTGTGTTCTCTGAGCTGGATAGTTAATTTGCGAAGCTTTCATCACCCTACTAGGTGACATCTTCAGCGCAAAAGATTTGGTATGGGGATAAAAAAATCAAACCGTGTAAAATGGCCCATCGGTATATTAGAGGGAAAAGAACAAAAAGTCCAGCAAAGATATTTTTCGGCGACTTCATTCTCAAAAGCTGTACAATCGCATTTACATACATAAGTTTATATAGATACAATTATTATTACTTAATTCCACATAGTAACGAAGGAGATTAAGCGTCATAATAATTTTCAAATTGACATGAAACTTTCAAGGTGTGGATATAGATTACAAGGGATTTAGAGACAAGATTACATAGGATTAGAAAACGGTTACGACAAAAACGTAAGCCGCCTCAAACAGTCATTTTATTTTGTCAAAACGTTTCGGTATATTAACTTAATTTTCAGCACATATTCTAAAAATAGCTTCCATAATAACAATCTTTGTATAGACATCACGATGTTCGATAGAAACATGTAGACTGAAATATGTCATAAAAGTTATATGAAGTTGTCTGGTTTTCGTTACAAACAGGAAATCCCCCAAATGTTTACTCAGATGTAAAGCTTTTCTCATTAAATCAATGCAAAACACGCTCCAAATATGGGTGAAATTTCACCACTACTTTAAGTTTGTCAACCGAATTGACCGGCCAGTGTCGACTATATGTATTTCATGAACATTTTCTTTGATTTTCAACCTACGGCGATTGGTTTAATATCGGTGCCAACAGAATTCATGAAATAAGTTTCTTTCTATTTCGGGTTCATCAGCTGAATGTACTTCAGACGTGGCGTGTGACGATATTCCCTTTGATACTCAGTAACTGCCAAAGCATCATTCCATAGACTGTGTGAGGAGATTACGAGTATTTAGACTTTTATTTGTTGAGAAACATTGGATATAGTATAGGCAACAGGAAACAAGTAGTTCTGTCGAGACGGCGACAAAGATGCAAACCAAAATTGTTACACATTCTCAACTCACAGAAGCGAGGATTCACAGGTGTAAAGCGAAACAACGCTCATTGAAGTATTGTAAATCTTACCTGAGACTGTCAAATACTGGCAGCAACCCAAGTCGATGTATGGTGTCCTAGCTTTCACTACTCGGTCAGATATCTCATAGGTCACTCCTCCACCAATATGCACACAGCTACCTCGATACAGTCAGCGATTAACCACTTCTAAAATTTTACCTCCAGTTACAGATCTTTATCGATCTTCCAACAGTGCTTCGAAATTAGACGGAGCAAAACACGCAACACTTACAGGCACTGATAGTTATCCGATTAAGTGCGATTTGGGCAGCCAATATGTTACCACGCAGTAAGATTATATTATCTGCATAGTCAGGGTAAATGAAAGTCTTTCTCGAGGCAACAGACCCTTACCATCACTCTGTGCAACCTTCAGAGCTGTCTGCAGAGTGCTATCGACGGCAATGTGCTAGAGAAATTAGTGACTCTGAACATCCATGTCTAACACCAGTGTTGACTTAGGTGAGGAATCCTAGAAGGTCGTATGTGCATATTTTACCCGTGAAGCGTGTGTGCTACATGGAGTGTGGCGACTTGAACTGCCGCACATATGTGCAAAGTTCTATGTCGAAAACCGACCGACTTGAAGCGTTTTTGAATGAGACTTCTAAAGTGTTGGAAAAATTACGAAGAATGCCCATTTCTGCCTGACAGTTCCGTCCAACGAATAGAAGGCAGTCCATTATCAAGAAACGACTATCAGGCCACAATAGTTATGACGTTGTTCTAGAATCTGTCAAAGAGTGTAAAACTATGAATGAACTTTGGTTCTCCCTTGCATGCCTAATTGTACGGCCTATGTAACTGGCTCCACAGGAATTGGAGCAAATAGAAGAGGCGAAATTAAGTAGTTTATCGCTGACACCCGAAGGCTAAATACTGATGGTTTTGACGACACAGCAGCATTGAATACTCTTTTTACCGCATTCCTCAGGCGTCGTGTTAATATCCCACTGATGTTATCCACCTGGGAACTAAAGTTGTAAGAACAAGGTCTTCTTCGGAACTGTTGTTACTTTCGTCTGTCTTGACTTTTGATTCACATACTTATGGATGAATTTTTCTGGGTAACCATCCACACCCAGCAACTGTTTAATGATATTAAGCTCTTCATTAAGACATTCAGCAGAGCAGATTGTTGTTGCTCTGTAGATCAACCCATTTATCAGGTGGAGTTTATATTTCAAAGGCACTAAGCTGCAAAAATGAGTAAGCCGACCAGTTGATTTGTTCGAGTGATTGCGCATATGTAAAAGAGTAAATTTTAAAGTCAAGTCGCAGAGAGGATAGTTGTATCAGCTTTTGTTGGTGCACCTTAACTCCAGGGTTTGGATTAGAGAGGTGGTGTATCTCACTAACACAGAACGGAATTCCAGAAGGAACATATTATATTTTTCTTATTGTTTCTACTATCAGTATGAAGTAAACATGAAATGACAATCTACTTCTTGTGAGTATACATAAGCATGTCATATTGTGGTCCATTTTCCTCCTCTTGCACTATTGTTTGGTTATTTTCTATCAAGCATTTTCGGTGCCAATAACGCCATGTTTAAATAATAATAATATATGAACGATATTGATTTAAGAGCCTATTTTGTCTAACTAAATATACTTTAACTTTGTGCAATACTAAAGAATGAGCTAAATTAGTGTTTGCTTAGTTTCTGTTTCCGTTTACGTCACCATATATATCATTCGCATTGTTATTTTCGAAACCTTTATCCACAGTTTAACAAATCGCTATTATTGATTTTCTGCATATAGTTACGCAAGAATATTATAATTTGATTGGTCCATGGCTTCGCATCTAGATTTAGCGAATCATACACCTCATTGATAGTACGTATCTATTAACCTTACAGATAATCATTTTCCCAGCGGTACTGTTGTATACGTTGGAGACAGTTTTACACTCAGAAGATGTAAAACAGTTATTTGTATTTCACAAATTCTTTCGAAGTGCAATGGTATTTACACAACGACATAGAATGAATGAATCATTTAGGCAACTAATTGAAATACATCCCATTATCACCCGTTACCCAGACAACAAACACGAGCACACTGAAGCATTGAGTGGCTATCGTGATGTCACAAGTAGCGGCTAAAGCCATAGTGCAGTAGGCACCAATCTCATCCTGGATCAAGACAGAAAGATTCAACTCAAAATGAAGGAAGGAAGGAAGGACACAATTATTATGCAACGCTACGCACAGTACCACAAACAACGCGGAACGAGAGAAGTAAGGTTTTTACAGACAAATACAAACAGTAATGGACAACATCTCGAATGGTGACATCCAAATCCTTATGGGTGATATGAATGTAAGACAGACTGGGAGCAGATAATACAAGAAGAGAACTCACCACGGATTGAGAGGCACTCGCTCAGAGAAATGAATGACAATGAAAATAATTCGCAGACTTCTGCACTTTCAATGATTTGGTGATCGAGGACGGCGTGTACAAGCACAAGGATGTACACAAAGCAACATGGATTCAGCCTGACGGACACACCACCAACCAGATAGACTTCATCTCAATGTTGGTGGAGGAAGTGGAGAAGCAGCCTACCTGATGGAAATGAAGTTGAGAAGGGGAGCAGATGTGGACTCAGACCATCATCTCGTTCAAGGAACCGTCAACGTGAAGCTGAAATCCTTCAGAACAACTGGAGACAGGTCGCTGTAATTCAAGTTCAATATTCAGAAACTGAAGGACAAAACTACAAGGGGTGTCTTCACTACATATCAGATCAAAGCAAACGTGGAGACACTACGTGTTGTCACTGAGGAAACCTGTGTGGAGGAACATTGGAACTGACTCTCTGAGGATGATTTTCAAGGAAACGCGTACAACTGTTGTAGGAATAAAGAAAAGACGAGGCAAGGAGTGGCTCTCAACAGCCACCTACTTGGAAGCTAAGAGAAATAGAGAGAGAAGAGGTTGGTGAAAGTGAAGATGACTCAATAAAAAGATGTACAACAGAAGAAGGAGAAGCTGAGTTCACAGCAATGTACACTGCTCTGAATGTAGCAGTGAAGTAGAAAAGTGCTCGACGAGACAGAAGATGATTCCACGACACGCTGGCTGACAACTGGAGGAGAACAGGTGGGTCGTAGGTGAAAGAGACCTCAGAACATTATATGAGATAATCAGGCTGCTCACTATCCGGGAAGAGATCAATGCAGATTATGAAACCAATAAAATATGTTCAAGGGAATCTGATTACGGAGGAGGAGAAAGGAATAAAACAATGTGCTCATCACTTCGAAGGACTCTTGAGTCGACCATCACTTGCAAGTCACCCAGAAATACACCACCACTAACAGCACACGCACAACTGCCTACCAGAACTTCCAGTGGACACCAATCCTCTAAGGAAAGCAGAAATCTGAATGCGATTATTCTACTGAACGCCTGCCGCGAAGGCAACAATATCAGATGAAAATTATCTAAAAGCAATGAAAACGGACGCGGAGGCTGCAGCAGATGCGCACATGTCACTATTGCAGGAGGCTTCGGAGGTAGGAAGGAAGGGTGCCTACCGAGTGGAACAAAGGCTAGCTATTTTGTGAAGCTGCGATAGAAGGGTGAATTAGGCCTCCAGAAGAACTGGCGAGGAGCACTGCTCTTGTCCACGCCAAGTAAAATACCAATGCGCATCATCCTGGAAGGAGAGAGAGAATAAAAAATCCAATGGATGCGGAACTTCGCCAGCTTCAACGGTGCAAGCTGGATTCAGGAAAGGCAAATCATGTGCTAGTCAATCTGTGACTCCACGCATCGTCGTCAAACAAGGCATAGAATGGCATTCAAACATCTCTCTACCTCAATTTAATCGAGTGCGAAAAGGCCTTCGACAGACAGTGTTGAACGAGAAGCAATTCGGAAACTGCCGCAACACTACAGACTGCAGTGCCCAAGTCTTTGTCAACCTCATTCTACTGCTGGCTATATGACAATGCCAAGTGTCAGGTGATCCACAACGGGAAACTCAGTGGGGCATCCGAAGTGAATACAGGAGTAAGACAAGGAAGCCTGTCTATTATCACCCACGATGATATTCTCAATTGTGGTGTACTGGATTATGCGTGAGACTGTGATTTGGATGTGAGAAGACAGGAATACGTTGGACCGACCGATAAGAAGCCTCTGGAAGATCTGTATTTCGTGAGTGGATGATGTCTGTCTAGAGTCACACAAACTCGAAGACCTACATGTGAAAAGCAACAAGCTGGTAGCAGAAGCAGACAGCGGATACGGGAATTCAGGTGAACATAGACAAGACGGAAGTGATGAAGATTACCAACGAACATCGACGATGACGACAACAACAACAACCAGCACTAATTGCCATCAAAGGAAGAGATTTGAATGAGGTTACCTCCTTCGCTAATTCAGCTGGGAAGCACGGTTTCAAATACAGGCAGTCGTAGAGGATGGAGGTGTCAAAGCCAACCAGCCAGCCAGAATCGGGAAGGCGATATATGCCTTCATCAATCAGAAACGAGCTTGGAAACCTTCTGAACTGCATTGCACTCCGCAGCATTATTATTATTGTTCCCTTGGGTTCCTAGTGGAACATAGGGCTTCAACTGCACGCCTCCACTTGCTTCTGTCTTCTGCTGTACTCTTCACTTGCATCCATGTTAATCCATACTGTTCCAGTTCCTCATCACACGATCTCCTCCATGTCACCCTTGGACGTCCCACTCGCCACTTCCCTTTCGGGTTCCACTCGAGGGCCTGACGCGCGATGTCACCCAGCGGCCTTCTCAGAGAGTGTCCAATCCATCTCCACTTTCTCCTGCATATTTGTTGAGCGATTGGTTCCTGTTTTGTTTGTTCCCATAGCTTCTTGTTTGTGATTCTTTCCGGCCATCTAATCTTCAGTATAGAACGAAGACAGTTGTTGAAAAAGGTCTGCAACCTGTTGGAAACATTCATTGTGACCCGCCAAGTTTCTGATCCGTATAGAAGAACTGACTGACTTGACGTTTGTATTGAAAATCCGAATTTTGTTGTTGATGCTGAGTTGAGTGACGAAGATTTCCAGATTGGTTTCAGGTTGATGAATGTGTTTCTCGCCTTCCCGATTCTCGATTTGATATCCTCGTCCGTTCCTCCTGTAGTTGAGGCAATGCTCCCTAGATAAGTGAAAGAAGTAACCTCTTTCAAATCCTTCCCGTTGATGGTGATTGGCGCTGGATGCTGTTGTTGTTGGTTGGTTGGTTATTTTCATAACCTCCGTCTTGTCTATGTTCACCTGGAGTCCTGTCTTTGCTGCTTCTTCGACTAGTTTGTCGGTTTTCGCTTGTAAGTCTTCGATTTTGTGTGACATCAAACATAAATCATCCACGCGCGAAATCCAGGTCTTCTAGATTCTTCACGTCGGTCCAGGATATCCCTGTCTTCTCGTTTCCCACTGTCTGACGCATAATCCAGTCCACCACAATTAGGAATATCATTGGTGATAATAAGCACCCTTGTCTGACTCCTGTGTTTACTCCAAACGCCTCACTGAGTTTTCCTTTGTGGATCACTTGAAATGTGCCGTTGTCGTACAGCTGTTGAATAAGGTTGATGAATATTTGGGGTACGCCGTAGTACTCGAGTAGTTTCCAAATTACTTCGCGGTCAACGCTGTCGAAGGCCTTCTCAAAGTCTATGAAGTTGAGGTAGAGATTTGATTGCCATTCCATGCTTTGTTCGATGATGATGTGTAGAGTTGCAATTTGGTCAGAACCTGATTTGCCTTTCCTGAATCCAGCTTGTTCTGGTCGGAGTTCTGTATCCAGTGCGTCCTTTATTCTCTCCAGGATGATGCGACTCAGGATTTTACTTGGCGTCGACAGGAGCATGATTCCTCGCCAGTTCTTGCATAGTCCCAGGTCGCCCTTCTTTGGTAGTTTCACCAGGTAACCTTTCCTCCAGTCAGTAGGCACCTTTCCCTCTTTCCAGATCTTTTGCAATAATGGAGTCAGCATTTCTGCTGTCGTCTCTGGATCCGCTTTCAGTGCTTCCGGGGGTATTCCATCTGGTCCAGCTGCTTTTCCAGCTTTCAGAAGCTTGATTGCATTCATGACTTCAGTTTTCGTTGGAGGATTGGTGTCAACTTGCAGTTGTGTACGCGCTGTTGTTGGTATTTCTGGACGGGTTGCAGGTGTTGGTCGGTTCAAGAGTTCTTTGAAGTGATCCGCCCATTGTTTAATCTGTCTTTCTTCCTTGGTAATTGGGTTCCCTTGGCTGTCTTTTATAGGTTTCACTTGTGTTGATCTCTTCCCGGATAGAGACTTGGTTATCTGATGTAGTGTTTTCAGGTCCCTTTTGCCTGCTGCCTTCCCAGCTTCAGTAGCCAGGTTGTCGTAGAATTGTCTTTTGTCCTTCCTGGCACTCTTCTTCACTTCTTTGTCCAGTGCTGTGTAAGTTGAGCTCAGTGTCTCCTTCTCTTGTCCATCTCTGCATTGAATCATTTTCTCTTTCACCATTCTCCTCTCCTCTATTAGCTTCCAAGTGTCCGTTGAGAGCCATTCCTTGTCTCGTTTCTTCTTTCTTCCTAAAACCGTTGAGCACGTTTCGTTGAAAATTACCTTCAGAGAGTTTGACGGATGATTCCTCAGTGGTGCCACATAGTGTTTCCTGCTTTGCTCTGACAGTTGCAGTGAAAATGTCCTGTGTGATTGTGTCCTTCATTTTTTGCGTGTTGAACTAGCATTGTGGCCTATCCCCACAGTGAAACGGTATTATTTACTGGATAACGTTTCGAACAAAATTTATTGCTCATAATCATATCAATTGTAATCACACGACTTTGAAAATTGAGTTTTATAGTTTTCTTTGTTCTCTCCTATTTGTTGTCGTTGGGGTAGTAGAATTTTCCAAATATCTGGTACAAGTGTAGAATCATTCCCATTACACATGTTTGCAGTTGATTCGATAAACGAATCTTCTGTTATCAATCTCTCCCTCCATCCTGTTACATTAGATTTTAAAACTCTCATGTTATCCCATCCTGTTTTATGGTTGTGTGTAACTGCATGTAGTGCTATAGCTGAACTATTCTATAGATTTCTTATTTTATTCGGGTCAACCAATCTATATTTTGCTAAGTTTTTATGTTCAGCTAGTCTGACTGCCCCTGTTCTACTAGTCTGACCTATGTATTTGACCTGACAATCATTGCAGGGTATTAGATAAACTAAATTGTTTTGTTTTAAAGGCTCTACAGGATCCTTTAGCCGACAAAGCTTGTTTGTGATTGAGTTTGTGGGTTTGAATGCCGTTTTTATTCCTGCCTTGTTGCGAATTCTGCGTAAGGCTTCCGAGGTTCCTTCCTTGTATGGAATTACTACTGATGATTTAGACTCTTTATTGTTGATGTCGTCATCAATATTATTATTATTATTATTGTCACTATTATCATTATCATTATTATTGTTATTATCACTATCGCTATTATCATTATTTATTTTATTTTATTTTTACATTTCCTTACATATTTCCTGACTAATTTATCCGGGTAATTATTAAGTTTCAAGGTTTCTCTTATATGTATCAGTTCCTGATTTAGATTTTCTTTGGTACTACTTAGTTTTTGTGCTCTGTCATTTAAACATTTCACCTGTCCCTGATATCTGGAAAATACTATTACCCATACGACAAATAAGGGAGAACAAAGAAAACTCTAAAACTCAATTTTCAAAGTGGTGTGATTACGAATGATATGATTATGAACAATAAATTTTGTTCGAAACGTCATCCAGTAAATGATACTGTTTCACTGTGTGATATATATAATAAACAAACTAATATGGAATTACTAACTACCACAGTGCCCATGTTTTACACATATATTAATAAGGCCACTGCAGACTTTTATCAACGACTGCCTTCGCTGGCTTGCTTCATACTGAAGATCAAATGGCCAACCGACCAGAGAGAATTAGCAACAAGAAACTCCTACCGGGAACAAACCAACAGGGAAGGGCCGATCGCTCAACAAATATGTAGGAGAAAATGAAAATGGGTTGGGCATACATTGAGTAGACTGTTGAGTGACATCACACACAGTGCAGGCCATCGCTTGGCTGGAATCCAAATGGGAAGTGACGAGTGGATCGTCGGTGTGAGAGTGAAATGGAGGAGATCGTGTGGGGAGGAGGTGATGAGAGATAATGATCGATGTATTGACCATTTTCTATTGACTTGGATTTTAAACTTTCTGGTCACCTAGAAAGTTTAAAATCCAAGTCAATAGAAAATGGTCAATACATATGTAAAGATAGTTACCAGGAGACGCAATTATATCACTCATGAAGAAATTTAAATCATTTCACTTTGTGCTAAATATGGCGCTGAATATGTTGTCCAGAAGGACGACAAAAGTTTCACATCTAAACCAACCAGCTCAGAGAACACCATTAATTGCCAGAAAATAGGGTTAGATGGAGGTGTACTTCTGAAGCCACAAGTTTGGCTCTGAATCCAAAGGAGTGATAGTATCACATAAATAAAGCAACAAGTATTGGTGTGCAGTGATAAATAAGTTTATAACTGACTTTAAAATCACAGTGATCAGTTTGCATTACATGGTAAGACAGTTTGACCGCTTATTTAAAGTAACGAATACAAAACCATATTCACCTATGGATGAGTTCTACAATGTTATTTTGCTCAAATTACAACTCAGGCACTTTAATATATAAAGTGGACTTTTTTCATATCCTGTGACCAAAGGTCATCCAAGAATTCGATTTTATCAGAAAAGAATAGTAATACCGGATTCCTTATTGGATAATTTTTGAGAAAACGCATTACCTAAGGTTTAATTTTTATATTAATTGTATTTTTATTTATTTTGATTACAGCTTGATGCCACACCGTATTTTCAGTACAAGTATGGAATTTTCAGCATAGATATCGGTAGCCCAAATTTTGCAGGCCGACCATAGATATCGGGTGTGCGTCGGCGGGGGATCGAACCCCGGACCATGTGCATGGTTGGTGAGTGTCCTAACCACTGTGCCACCGACGCACACGAATTTCGTGGGGTCATCAGGAAACTTTGGGAGACATGAACGCCAAACTGGGATCAGATAACACAGGAAGGCAGCAGGCAAAAGGGACCTGAAAACACTACATCAGATAACCAAGTCTCTATCCGGGAAGAGATCAACACAAGTGAAACCTATAAAAGACAGCCAAGGGAACCCAATTACCAAGGAAGAAAGACAGATTAAACAATGGGCGGATCACTTCAAAGAACTCTTGAACCGACCAACACCTGCAACCCGTCCAGAAATACCAACAACAGCGCGTACACAACTGCAAGTTGACACCAATCCTCCAACGAAAACTGAAGTCATGAATGCAATCAAGCTTCTGAAAGCTGGAAAAGCAGCTGGACCAGATGGAATACCCCCGGAAGCACTGAAAGCGGATCCAGAGACGACAGCAGAAATGCTGACTCCATTATTGCAAAAGATCTGGAAAGAGGGAAAGGTGCCTACTGACTGGAGGAAAGGTTACCTGGTGAAACTACCAAAGAAGGGCGACCTGGGACTATGCAAGAACTGGCGAGGAATCATGCTCCTGTCGACGCCAAGTAAAATCCTGAGTCGCATCATCCTGGAGAGAATAAAGGACGCACTGGATACAGAACTCCGACCAGAACAAGCTGGATTCAGGAAAGGCAAATCAGGTTCTGACCAAATTGCAACTCTACACATCATCATCGAACAAAGCATGGAATGGCAATCAAATCTCTACCTCAACTTCATAGACTTTGAGAAGGCCTTCGACAGCGTTGACCGCGAAGTAATTTGGAAACTACTCGAGTACTACGGCGTACCCCAAATATTCATCAACCTTATTCAACAGCTGTACGACAACGGCACATTTCAAGTGATCCACAAAGGAAAACTCAGTGAGGCGTTTGGAGTAAACACAGGAGTCAGACAAGGGTGCTTATTATCACCAATGATATTCCTAATTGTGGTGGACTGGATTATGCGTCAGACAGTGGGAAACGAGAAGACAGGGATATCCTGGACCGACGTGAAGAATCTAGAAGACCTGGATTTCGCGCGTGGATGATTTATGTTTGATGTCACACAAAATCGAAGACTTACAAGCGAAAACCGACAAACTAGTCGAAGAAGCAGCAAAGACAGGACTCCAGGTGAACATAGACAAGACGGAGGTTATGAAAATAACCAACCAACCAACAACAACAGCATCCAGCGCCAATCACCATCAACGGGAAGGATTTGAAAGAGGTTACTTCTTTCACTTATCTAGGGAGCATTGCCTCAACTACAGGAGGAACGGACGAGGATATCAAATCGAGAATCGGGAAGGCGAGAAACACATTCATCAACCTGAAACCAATCTGGAAATCTTCGTCACTCAACTCAGCATCAACAACAAAATTCGGATTTTCAATACAAACGTCAAGTCAGTCAGTTCTTCTATACGGATCAGAAACTTGGCGGGTCACAATGAATGTTTCCAACAGGTTGCAGACCTTTTTCAACAACTGTCTTCGTTCTATACTGAAGATTAGATGGCCGGAAAGAATCACAAACAAGAAGCTATGGGAACAAACAAAACAGGAACCAATCGCTCAACAAATATGCAGGAGAAAGTGGAGATGGATTGGACACTCTCTGAGAAGGCCGCTGGGTGACATCGCGCGTCAGGCCCTCGAGTGGAACCCGAAAGGGAAGTGGCGAGTGGGACGTCCAAGGGTGACATGGAGGAGATCGTGTGATGAGGAACTGGAACAGTATGGATTAACATGGATGCAAGTGAAGAGTACAGCAGAAGACAGAAGCAAGTGGAGGCGTGCAGTTGAAGCCCTATGTTCCACTAGGAACCCAAGGGAACAATAATAATAATGCTGCGGAGTGCAATGCAGTTCAGAAGGTTTCCAAGCTCGTTTCTGATTGATGAAGGCATATATCGCCTTCCCGATTCTGGCTGGCTGGTTGGCTTTGACACCTCCATCCTCTACGACTGCCTGTATTTGAAACCGTGCTTCCCAGCTGAATTAGCGAAGGAGGTAACCTCATTCAAATCTCTTCCTTTGATGGCAATTAGTGCTGGTTGTTGTTGTTGTCGTCATCGTCGATGTTCGTTGGTAATCTTCATCACTTCCGTCTTGTCTATGTTCACCTGAATTCCCGTATCCGCTGTCTGCTTCTGCTACCAGCTTGTTGCTTTTCACATGTAGGTCTTCGAGTTTGTGTGACTCTAGACAGACATCATCCACTCACGAAATACAGATCTTCCAGAGGCTTCTTATCGGTCGGTCCAACGTATTCCTGTCTTCTCACATCCAAATCACAGTCTCACGCATAATCCAGTACACCACAATTGAGAATATCATCGTGGGTGATAATAGACAGGCTTCCTTGTCTTACTCCTGTATTCACTTCGGATGCCCCACTGAGTTTCCCGTTGTGGATCACCTGACACTTGGCATTGTCATATAGCCAGCAGTAGAATGAGGTTGACAAAGACTTGGGCACTGCAGTCTGTAGTGTTGCGGCAGTTTCCGAATTGCTTCTCGTTCAACACTGTCTGTCGAAGGCCTTTTCGCACTCGATTAAATTGAGGTAGAGAGATGTTTGAATGCCATTCTATGCCTTGTTTGACGACGATGCGTGGAGTCACAGATTGACTAGCACATGATTTGCCTTTCCTGAATCCAGCTTGCACCGTTGAAGCTGGCGAAGTTCCGCATCCATTGGATTTTTTATTCTCTCTCTCCTTCCAGGATGATGCGCATTGGTATTTTACTTGGCGTGGACAAGAGCAGTGCTCCTCGCCAGTTCTTCTGGAGGCCTAATTCACCCTTCTATCGCAGCTTCACAAAATAGCTAGCCTTTGTTCCACTCGGTAGGCACCCTTCCTTCCTACCTCCGAAGCCTCCTGCAATAGTGACATGTGCGCATCTGCTGCAGCCTCCGCGTCCGTTTTCATTGCTTTTAGATAATTTTCATCTGATATTGTTGCCTTCGCGGCAGGCGTTCAGTAGAATAATCGCATTCAGATTTCTGCTTTCCTTAGAGGATTGGTGTCCACTGGAAGTTCTGGTAGGCAGTTGTGCGTGTGCTGTTAGTGGTGGTGTATTTCTGGGTGACTTGCAAGTGATGGTCGACTCAAGAGTCCTTCGAAGTGATGAGCACATTGTTTTATTCCTTTCTCCTCCTCCGTAATCAGATTCCCTTGAACATATTTTATTGGTTTCATAATCTGCATTGATCTCTTCCCGGATAGTGAGCAGCCTGATTATCTCATATAATGTTCTGAGGTCTCTTTCACCTACGACCCACCTGTTCTCCTCCAGTTGTCAGCCAGCGTGTCGTGGAATCATCTTCTGTCTCGTCGAGCACTTTTCTACTTCACTGCTACATTCAGAGCAGTGTACATTGCTGTGAACTCAGCTTCTCCTTCTTCTGTTGTACATCTTTTTATTGAGTCATCTTCACTTTCACCAACCTCTTCTCTCTCTATTTCTCTTAGCTTCCAAGTAGGTGGCTGTTGAGAGCCACTCCTTGCCTCGTCTTTTCTTTATTCCTACAACAGTTGTACGCGTTTCCTTGAAAATCATCCTCAGAGAGTCAGTTCCAATGTTCCTCCACACAGGTTTCCTCAGTGACAACACGTAGTGTCTCCACGTTTGCTTTGATCTGATATGTAGTGAAGACACCCCTTGTAGTTTTGTCCTTCAGTTTCTGAATATTGAACTTGAATTACAGCGACCTGTCTCCAGTTGTTCTGAAGGATTTCAGCTTCACGTTGACGGTTCCTTGAACGAGATGATGGTCTGAGTCCACATCTGCTCCCCTTCTCAACTTCATTTCCATCAGGTAGGCTGCTTCTCCACTTCCTCCACCAACATTGAGATGAAGTCTATCTGGTTGGTGGTGTGTCCGTCAGGCTGAATCCATGTTGCTTTGTGTACATCCTTGTGCTTGTACACGCCGTCCTCGATCACCAAATCATTGAAAGTGCAGAAGTCTGCGAATTATTTTCATTGTCATTCATTTCTCTGAGCGAGTGCCTCTCAATCCGTGGTGAGTTCTCTTCTTGTATTATCTGCTCCCAGTCTGTCTTACATTCATATCACCCATAAGGATTTGGATGTCACCATTCGAGATGTTGTCCATTACTGTTTGTATTTGTCTGTAAAAACCTTACTTCTCTCGTTCCGCGTTGTTTGTGGTACTGTGCGTAGCGTTGCATAATAATTGTGTCCTTCCTTCCTTCCTTCATTTTGAGTTGAATCTTTCTGTCTTGATCCAGGATGAGATTGGTGCCTACTGCACTATGGCTTTAGCCGCTACTTGTGACATCACGATAGCCACTCAATGCTTCAGTGTGCTCGTGTTTGTTGTCTGGGTAACGGGTGATAATGGGATGTATTTCAATTAGTTGCCTAAATGATTCATTCATTCTATGTCGTTGTGTAAATACCATTGCACTTCGAAAGAATTTGTGAAATACAAATAACTGTTTTACATCTTCTGAGTGTAAAACTGTCTCCAACGTATACAACAGTACCGCTGGGAAAATGATTATCTGTAAGGTTAATAGATACGTACTATCAATGAGGTGTATGATTCGCTAAATCTAGATGCGAAGCCATGGACCAATCAAATTATAATATTCTTGCGTAACTATATGCAGAAAATCAATAATAGCGATTTGTTAAACTGTGGATAAAGGTTTCGAAAATAACAATGCGAATGATATATATGGTGACGTAAACGGAAACAGAAACTAAGCAAACACTAATTTAGCTCATTCTTTAGTATTGCACAAAGTTAAAGTATATTTAGTTAGACAAAATAGGCTCTTAAATCAATATCGTTCATATATTATTATTATTTAAACATGGCGTTATTGGCACCGAAAATGCTTGATAGAAAATAACCAAACAATAGTGCAAGAGGAGGAAAATGGACCACAATATGACATGCTTATGTATACTCACAAGAAGTAGATTGTCATTTCATGTTTACTTCATACTGATAGTAGAAACAATAAGAAAAATATAATATGTTCCTTCTGGAATTCCGTTCTGTGTTAGTGAGATACACCACCTCTCTAATCCAAACCCTGGAGTTAAGGTGCACCAACAAAAGCTGATACAACTATCCTCTCTGCGACTTGACTTTAAAATTTACTCTTTTACATATGCGCAATCACTCGAACAAATCAACTGGTCGGCTTACTCATTTTTGCAGCTTAGTGCCTTTGAAATATAAACTCCACCTGATAAATGGGTTGATCTACAGAGCAACAACAATCTGCTCTGCTGAATGTCTTAATGAAGAGCTTAATATCATTAAACAGTTGCTGGGTGTGGATGGTTACCCAGAAAAATTCATCCATAAGTATGTGAATCAAAAGTCAAGACAGACGAAAGTAACAACAGTTCCGAAGAAGACCTTGTTCTTACAACTTTAGTTCCCAGGTGGATAACATCAGTGGGATATTAACACGACGCCTGAGGAATGCGGTAAAAAGAGTATTCAATGCTGCTGTGTCGTCAAAACCATCAGTATTTAGCCTTCGGGTGTCAGCGATAAACTACTTAATTTCGCCTCTTCTATTTGCTCCAATTCCTGTGGAGCCAGTTACATAGGCCGTACAATTAGGCATGCAAGGGAGAACCAAAGTTCATTCATAGTTTTACACTTTCTCATCTCGTAGATACAGAACACAAATTGATGTAAACAAGGCCTTTACAGTTATCTACCATATACCAGACTAAGCTTAATTTTACCTTAAGAGTTCGTCTATTAAATATTGCTGAAGCTGTTGGAATCTACAGTAAGAAGCCTAACCTGTGTATCCAAAAGAAATTAGTTCAGACGCTTTCCTCACCTTGACCATCAAGGCTTTAATGATCCTTAATTTTCTGTAGAGATTTCATTAATTTTATTTGATATTCTTCCATATTAATTTGTTTATTAGATGTTTCACACAGTGAAACAGTATTATTTACTGGATGACGTTTCGAACAAAATTTACTGTTCATAATCATATCATTCGTAATCACACCACTTTGAAAATTGAGTTTTACAGTTTTTTTTTGTTTTCTCCTATTTGTCGTAGGGGTAGTAGTATTTTCCAGATATCGGGGACAAGTGAAATGTTTAAATGACAGAGCACAAAAACTAAGTAGTACCAAAGAAATCTAAAACAGGAACTGATACACATTAAAGAAGCCTTGAAACTTAATAATTACCCGGATAAATTAGTCAGGAAATATGTAAGGAAATGTAAAAATAAAATAAAATAAATAATGATAGTAGCGATAGTGATAATAACAGTAATAATGATTATAATAATATGGATAATAATAATAATATAAATAACGATACCAACAATAAAGAAACTAAATCATCAGTAGTAATTCCATACAAGGAAGGAACCTCGGAAGCCTTACGCAGAATTCGCAACAAGGCAGGAATAAAAATGGCATTCAAACCCACAAACTCAATCACAAACAAGCTTTGTCGGTTGAAGGATCCTGTAGAGCCTTTAAAACAAAACAATTTAGTTTATCCAATACACTGCAATGATTGTCAGGTCAAATACATAGGTCAGACTAGTAGAACAGGGGCAGTCAGACTAGCAAAATATAGATTGGTTGATCCAAATAAGATGAGAAATCTAGAGAATAGTTCTACTATAGCACTACATGCAGTTACATACAACCATAAAACAGGATGGGATAACATGAGAGTTTTAAAATCTAATGTAACAGGATGGAGGGAGAGATTGATAACAGAAGCTTCGTTTATCGAATCAACTGCAAACATGTGTAGTGGGAATGATTCAACACTTGTACCAGATATCTGAAAAATTCTACTATACATATAGTAGGTTTAGAAGAGGAAATTATCGAAGAGAATATTATTTGCTGAAATTTTCTTTAGCCTCCTAAATATCTGAATGAATATTTTCGCTATACTCGAACAAATATCTAGATATACGCACGTGCTAGGATTAGTAGGCTTATGGAAATCTCGCAATAGTACTTTGCTTTTAGACTATGAGACACATACTGTTCTGAAATGTAAAATTTCGGTTACTTGTGTAATTGTGCTCTCTCTGTCAAAAGTCTTTCTCCACACAGCAAAGCTGCAGCAGTTGATGATTCGGGAAAATGGTAGGAACATATTTGTATTTCCCCACTGTCAAAAACGGATACAATTCGGAAGAAAACCGCTATTCAAGAAGAAAGGCAATCCTAATGTTAAGAAATATAGCGATACTGATCTGCACTGTTTGGATGCTTATTAACAGCTGATGACGGGTGAACATGTGAACATCTGCTTAATCAACAGTCATAACAGCCTTTTCTATTTAAGCCTAACAGATGGTTTGTTCTGTGTTATTGTGTGAATCCATGTTTTGAAAATTCACCGCTGTCCAAACGTTTATTCGAAAACGATATTCGCATTTTATCAGTTCACCTCTATTATTTTGTTAGAATTCATTGAACTACTGATTTTATCTTAAAATATATCAGTTAGTTATGTCTGATTTTAAGTGTCAGGAATCATAGTGATATTAGTCTTAGGCTCAATGAGCAACGTACACATTTGCAGTTCGATTATTTATTAATATAAACCAGAGTCTGACGCAGAAATCTAGCACTTCAAATCATTCTTTTTTCATTGTTATTATTAGTATCTTAATATGGAATATATAATTTATTGTACTTTAACAGAATGACATCATGAATAAATTTATAACAAGCTAAAATTCAATAGAGCTATATTAATAATAGGTCGTGATAATAACGCAGTTGTGATTTCTGTTAGACCGAAAAGATTTGCTATTTTACTTATAAGCATAGTTTAAGTTATAAATTGAGAATATTCTTTTAGACGAAATGCGACATTAAAAACTTATGACTAACAAATAAAGTAACATTTATAATTTGTTTTGCGTTTGACCACAAACTGATATTAGTTAGAGAACCAATGAAAACAAGCAGAAAGTACTGGACAGTTGTCTAGTCCTAGTCAAGGAATCATCAGTAGCACGCACACACTGGGGTTCAAACACAGGACATTCCGGTTGCAAGGCAATCTCATGAACCATTCAGCCACTGGGACTGGACTCAATTGCTGATGAGTTTTTACTCCTACCATTTCGTGAAATTAGCGTGGCTGGTACCAGACAACGTCGTAGGCGATTATCTGTCCTCACTCCCGACCGCTAAATGAAAATTCGATGTTTACTATCTTCTGTTTAAGTTGTGAATCCAGCTTTTCTGCCCGTTACATCACTTGAATGCGTTTTCGAACACCTATTTTAGAATATGATATCCTTAACTATTTTTGTTTTATGTCTAGTAGGTTTGCATAGTTTTATTTAGGACGTTCGAGTGAAGCGTTTTGCTAATGTTTATTTCATTTCGTTGAGGACGAATTGCACAATATTGCTTTGAGCGTAAGTTTTGGACTTTCAGAAGCTGTGATGTTGCTCAACAAGGTGGAGTTGCTTGCCTGACTTCCTTTCTTTACCGGATTGACTACCAGTTAAACGAGGTTTAGAAGAGTGTGCTCGGCCGAAAATGCAATCCGAACCAACCACATGGTTGGAGAGCATAATACCATGGCACCGTCGAGGCACACCAATGTTTATAAGGTCATTAAAATGTGTTAGATATTTTTATTTCTTCTTTATTAGATAGTCGCATATCTAATTTATTTTTATTTAATTAGTCAAATAATATAGGATGAAAGATGAAGGAAGAGAGATAATTTGATGCATAGATGGTCCATATATATAACATCAATTGTATTGGAGTTATTTAATTCGTTTGTAAAAGTTCATGAAGATTTAATTTTATGTAATCCTAATGTTAAAAATTTGCTTCGTTATGTTTCAAATTAAAGGCCTATTTTGATGTAGGAAGCAGCCCTGATGATGTTCTAGTTTGCCGGCTCTCATCAGCGGAACGTATCTGCAACCTTTATGGAATTAATGTCCCCTTTGAGATCAAAATCCACGTCACCCACGGCTACAGTCATAGACCCTAACAATGATCGAAACAGATTCACGACCGATCCTCTGTAGGACTATAGTAGACATTAGAAGGTAACTGCAATGTCATGTGTCTGGTCTATGCGGTTAGTACTAAATAAATTCCATTGGCCAAGTTTGTAATGGCCAATCACCAGACGCATGTTTTACCTTCTATCACTAATTTTGTATCACTTTCATCAGGTAGAGATAAGACACACAAATCGATAGTTCAGTGAAACCTACACGTATTTTCATATTTGCAATTATTCAACTTCACCAAGGTCAGTGAAATGAACCAATCATTCAGCCAACAATAATATTTGTTTACTTCATAACTAAGTGCAAATAGGACAGTTAAACGTATACAGTGTTATACCTCTTCAGTAATGTTCATTATTCAGTGAAACCATATTACTTACCAGATAATATTCCTGACTAGCATTTATTTCGACAAAACTATAAGAAGACATAATTTATCGGAATCGTGTTATGTATCTGCTTAATGATAAAGCGTTAAGGGGTGAAAGAATAGATAGGTCAATTTAAAAAGCATAGATAAGGTCAAAATAACAATGCAAGTCAATAAACCAAAGAAGGGAAATGATAGTGCATCTGCCCTGGTATAAAAACAAAGTTTGCCATGAAAGGTTTAATGTGATTGTAACTTGTTTTTGAACACATACAGGTGCTTTAAACTTCCTAACTGCTCAAGCTTCCCAAAAGACGTTCTATAGATAGGTCTAAAACAGGCGTAAACATCAATTTTATATCCTGTTTCTATAATATATTTCGCTCTCCTCTCCGATACAAAAAAGCCTTGGTGAGGTGTCGCTTTAATCGGATTCAATGAATATACACTAATGATACAATGGAAGATGAGGAAAGAAGACTGACAGAAAATCTGGTTGATAAAAATTATACAGAGAAGTTTATAAGGAAATATGAAGTGGTCAGAACACCAAGACCCATTCTCCAACTGACCACTGAGAAGGACGTATATATCAAACGACTCAAATTGCGTGATCATGGTAGGCTGGTAATTAGGCAAAGATTGTACGCCGTGGTTAAAAAGACATTTTCATGCAGCTAAGTTTAGCATGATTGATAATGTAAAGTTCATATATCCATCGAAGTCCTTAGAACATACGAAAAATGATGTCACATCCCACTGTATCTATTAATTAAAATGTATATGTGGACACGCGTACACGCTATGTAGTTTAAAAGTGAAATAACTTTAGACATTCATTTTTAATTACATTCCGATCAATCTTTTTTATCGACAAAATTGACACATTTTTGTCACACACCACTGGTGAATTAGGTTATCACTAAACCACTAATGATATTCAGTTAGTTATTTCATTTGAATGCTAAACAACATCACGTTTTTATCTTAGTCTTGTTTGGTATAATGATTAACTGTTTATCTCCTTGGAAATTGATTTCTGTTCACTATAGGTATGAAGTTCTTTATGTAATTATTACTACACTATTAAGTAATTTAATGTACACATGAACTACACACTTTGTCTGAAGGTTCATTACATAACCTATTAACTAAGGCTAGAACTAGATTAGAACCTGGTGCCAATTGACTGCTCAAACCAATTAGCCGCAAATATAAATGTATATACTAAAAAGCTTGTTTATTTTTCTTCAGCAAGCACAGTTCACTTATCGTGGATTTTTACATATAATTTAGAGAATAGAACTAGTGTCACTGATTTAAATGTTTGTCAATGAGTACGCTCAAAACTCTGAAAGAGTACTTTGAATTGACCGGTCTAGCGTTTCCATTGTTCTTTGGTAATTCGGTTTGCCTCATCTGGGGTGATCTTTTTCTGTATATTGGACTGTTTTTTCGATATGGCAGTATGAGGTGCTTTTTACCGAAGGCTGTTCATCCAAATCCCTTATTAACTGGTTTAGGCTTGTGGACATATGATTACACATAACCCTCCTGAAGTTAGTCAGTGGGGTTGTGGTGCTTCCCACTTTTTTTTATAATAACAAGAGCTTTCATAACTTCACTTATAGTTGGAGGCCTGATGTCTATGTCACACACAAGTTGGTGTTAGATACTTATCGAATTTAGCGTGGCTGTAGGCCAGTTGAAATACTTCTCAAACTGTTCCGTCAAACTTCTATTTCCTATCCTGAGATGTAACTAACAGATAGTACTTTTCTTCTCGGAAATCATGACACTTATTAATGGGTTGTTAGAAACCTTTTCCCTAATGAGCCTAAATATTTGTCGCACATTAACTGTCGACGACGGTTTCTCAATCTCTTTGAATTATTTCACCCACCATTGTTCACAGTTGTTGTGTAGATTTTCAGTCAGTTAGCATTTGATCAGCTTTCGCTCGTCATCATGTTCTGAGTGCACCAGAATCAGATTGAATGAAGCAGCAGAAACTCATTAGCAGTGACTAGCCTTTAATTTCATTTCATCATTAGTCTCAATCACTGTTTTTACGGCCAAATGGGTATTCCTAAGGATGAGACTTACTATGAATTGCAAATACTGACTGAATAAAGACATTGTGTTCACATGAAGAATTTGGGTGCAGATGTTTTGTAACCATGTATATATATATATATATATATATATATATATATTCGGTACTGCACAGACAAGTGCTTCCGTAGGAGCAGCCGACCCTCTCCATCCACAGCTTATATCTACGTAATCTATTTGTTCATCGTTGATTTGATGATGGAGGTCGATAGATGAAGCAATGTCTCTCCTTCAGTCTGAAATTAGTGACGACAGTTTTCCAAATCGAATTGGCAAAGACGACCACTGTGGTCGTCTCGTCAGCGTGGAGTTCCGTAGGTGCTATCAATACGCTTTTATGACTTGACCTAACTCTGAAACCAGGTTGGTTAAATGTGGTATAGTGAATAACTACGCTTGGGTTACGTATGTGTACTTCTGAAGCACAACATACATCTGGCTAGTTAGGTCTGTTTTCCAATTAGATAAAGAGTCCTGGCTTTGAATGCTTCATTATGAACTCGGTGAGGTAGTTTTAACGGATTACTAGCAGCGTTTTTGAGATTATACCACTTTTAATGATGACCAAGTTAGGAAAAGGCTGAGAATGTACCAGTGGAATATTTTTAACAGTTCGAGGAACGCAAAAAGATGAAGGCGGGTGTTGATTAGGAGAGATCTGGGCTGACATAGTGCGGGCCGTTATTATTTCCCATCTGCTGACACCTTGGAAGCTGATCAGATAATTATTTCACTGTAATTTACATTACTTAATTAAAGCATTGAAGTCGAAATAGATATTAACGTGATGGTCAGCATATCAAGAGATAAAAAACAGTATACATTCAGTCAAAACGACAGTGATCCAATTCATAACTAGTAGCTGAATACTTCTCTATTAATCAATATTATAGTATACGAAGAACTGAAGAAATCAGTGAGTGTTTTTATTGACTCTCAAGCACGTTTATCCTGCTATTCAGACAATGCATTCATTTGAACACTATCATTTGTTGTAAATCAATAGTGTTTACACAACAGTAATTTCAACCAATTTCTTAACATGTCATACCGGAAACTATTTATTCATCCTCTAATCTAAAACTACTTCACTAGTTCCCTGTAGAGACTAGGTTTATTTGTCGTTTCAACTGTATTACTGAGGCTCTTCGAGATGATTTTGCACCTACTATATTTACCACATATATTTTCACAAATGAAATATTTTAGAGATTCATAGTATCCAAACCATCCAAACAGAGTGTATAATATAAGAAAGACTGCAAGTCAGAAATTAACAGACAGGTGTTTCATTCTAATTTGGAACCCTTCAGTAATGTATACCAAAGATTAAGCCAGAGCCCATCCGTCGAATCTTACACTGAGCACAATCTTATCCCTCTATTGAATTTGAACACAAATGCAGTTAATTTAACACTAAATTTAATTGTGGATTAAGAGCAACAGTTGAATAATTTGTCCAGTTGAAGACACAGATTATATTTGAGACTAGTCACTAATACGCTAGTGAGATAATTCTACTGCCTCCTGCAGAGTATCGAACCAGTTATGAAACGATGTTAAAAGTCTTACGGTTTTCTAGTTAAAGTCAACCCATAACGTAAATATTTGCTTACAATCAAAAGAATCAACAAACTGACTTTTACTTCCGGTTTAAAATTCGTATATCTCTGGCAACAAAAGTTACCCAACCACATCTACTAACTAGTGGAGTAAATAACATTTACAGACTTCATGTGGAAGCTTTGGATTTCATAAGAAATAGTTAGATGATACTTTTATTATCTCAGGATGCTAAGAACCAGTCGCTGGAGACTATTGGTAATATGACTCAAAATCTTTCTCAATGGAGTAGATGCATTCACTCTTTATGGTCTCCTAATACTTCTCCATGTTAGTATTCCTTCATCCGCATATTTCTGCTTATTCTGGTACTATAAAAAAAAAGGCGTAAACAGCGAAGAAAATTTTCTTTTCGATGATTCATTTTCATGAGCTGTACAATCGTAATAATATTAAACAAAGGAGTCTTTAGACCAATCAGATACTAGTAAACTCTGTCCTCGAAAAATGTATTACATAATGTAAGGTGTTAGAACAGATGACTTATTGTAAGTTAGAAAAGAGGCAGAAGTTGGCATGAAGTAATAAGTGTGAGATAATGACTAATCAATAAGCTCGCGTAGAATGGACAGGAACTAGTGGAAAGGCGATAGTGTTTTTTATATAAAATCTATATGAAAAAAACAATTTCATTAATTGACAGTAATAGAGTGGTGTGCGTCCGTGGCATAGCGGTTAGGACGCTCGCCAACCATGCACATGGTCCGGGGTTCGATCCCCAGCCGATGAACTAGACAAGAAACAACAAGAATGCTAGAGAATTTTTAGAAGCTTGGCATTCCAGTGAATCATCAATCAATAGACACATCGAGATAGACAAAATTTATCAACCGATAAGAAAGAAACGTCACACACAAAGGGTCAAAGTTCAAGCCAAAGAAACAATGAGTGACAATACAAGTAACCTAGAAGGTGTGAAAACAGACAAAAACAACCAATCACGTCCAAGGTCGCCAGGAGAGATGATTAATAAACTCGTGGAGAAATCTGAAAGCTCACTTCAAATTGAAGTATGCGCTGAAGATGTCACCCAGTAGGGTGATGAAAGCTTCGCAAATTAACTATCCAGCTCAGAGAACACAACAACATCAAAAGCATCCCTTTACCTACCTAAGCCAGAAATAATGTTGGTGAAGAGGAAAGGTTGGGCATGAGGCTAGCAACCCCATCCTGTAAAATAAACACTGCTACAGAAACTTCAAGCCACTAGCTTGAAGCCCTATGTTCCACTGGGGAACGTGAAGGAAAAAAATAGAGTGGTAATAAAATGTGGATGAAGAGAATAATAATAATAGTAATAATAATAATAATAGTGAACTTACATAATAAAAAAGAAGCAAAATTATAGTAAGAACTTTACTCTGGCCACGGTAGGGCGAGAGAATGTATGTATCGCTTTTGAATGCAGAGGACAGTTTCAGATCTCGAATAGCTAATGCTTCATCTATGTACAGTTGGCGTATGCGAAGTCCCTTTGTACGATATTGAGGGACTCTGTGCAGCACTGTGAAGCATTCATGCGGGGGTGGTCAATGTCCGGAGATGACAAGGTGTTCGAGGATAGAGCTTCTGTTATTCTTCTTTTCTCCTCTGGCTAACCAAGCTGGACAGTGTTCCAAAATACGTTTGTGGACTTGAAGTTGCGTACGGCCGATATACTTTGCTCCACACAAGCAAGTAAATAGTGCTTCTGAATCCTTTTATTTGTCACATGGAATATGGTGCTTTGAACCGTTACACCTCTGTGCTAAGTCAGCCAACAATGAAAAAAATTTGAAATACATTCTAGATTCACTCAAAAAAACTTCCCCGCAGCTCTATCCTCTACGAAAAGATCGCTTTGGGACACCGAACAAACTAGCGAAGCAACTTCACAGTCACCTTAAGAGTATTTTCGGAAATGTTGTTAGAGTATAAATTCAAATTCTTTAAACTGCAGAAGCTATGGTAATCCACATGTTAAATCCTGAACTCTAAATACAGAAGTTTGTTCAGACATTAAACTTACAATGGACCTAATTCGACGGGTAATTTTATTAATCCTTATATCTCATAGGCGTTAGAAGCAAGTCATAGCATAATCAAGAAATTTGTATGATAGTGATGATGACTAAGAAGAATAAGATGACTCAGAAGAATTATGTAAAATACAAACAAGTTAACAGAATTAGATAGAAGTGTAAAAAAAAAAGTCAAAAGATAGTAGGGGAAGGGAAAAATCATTTTTTAAAACCTGATACATATTATGTAGTTGGCTATGGCGAAGAAAGGGTCTGTACAAATTTCTTTTGAACAGACAGATTTGTCTTGTTCAGATGAATTCCGATTGCTTCTGGTGTATGTAAAAGTCGTACTCGTAGACCATGCGAGTGTTTGGGTGAAATACGATCAACAAATAACTTGAAAAGCTTTGTTAGAGTGAGTCGATCTGATGTCCAGTCAGTATCGACGAGATGAGCTGATATCGAGCTGCCAAACCAAGATAGGAGTTATTCAGAAATTCGACGATGAACTTGCCTGATTGTATGCCCAGTGCAACTAGCTATGCACGGACAGTTAAACTGGTAAATACACATGGAAGAGGCGAAACAGAACAGTTTGACTTTATTTCTTGAACTAGGTAATGGATGGCTAGTGGAAATACAGCATTGCTTAGCTGCGTTGAAAGGCCTTTTGAAGGTCCTTCTCAGAAGTTGTGATTAGATCTCACTACTGACATCACCTTAGGATGACTGACTTTTTGGGGACAGCCAGCAAATCCGACTTTTTCCTTTCTGAGTTCATGTTTGTTCAAGAGTTAAGTCGGATATCCATTTCTAATTACCAGATCAGGAATATTACCAAGTTCTTCGTTCAGTGTCTCATTTGGACAAGTAACTCAATCCGGTGAACCAGACATCTAACCACATTACGTTTGTATTGTACGTGCAAAAAACCCAGTAAGTGGGCATTTTGTCCAGTTAAAGTAGGTTTCCAATGCAAATATCTACATATTATTCCGTCTGTTCGCCTAATCATTAGAAGTCCAGAAATGAGATAGTCATTTTATTCCTCTTCTTGAGTGAAGCTTGTGCTAGGATGTACTTTATTAAATTTCTCCAATACGTCTTTAGCAGCACTTTCTTTCTTCACAAATATAAATTAATCATCGATATGTCCCCAATGGATATCAAGATTATATATTACATCTTTGAGAGGATCATTCTAATTTCCCCAGGAAAAAATCCGCTAGGATTTGGTCCAGTAGTGATCCCATCGCAACAGCATCTGATTGTCTATACATTTTCAGAACTCTTATATATTTTCCTGTTTCTATGTGCATCCTAATCACTCACCAAACTATTCATCTTATTAGGACACTGTAACAACGTTACCCGAAGTCTTTTGTTGGCAAACAAATGTTTTTTTACAACACATGACTCATACTAATCTTCAACCACCCGCCCTCCGGTAAAGTGTGATTACTCACCACATTTTCGAAATGTCTCGACAACAAGTGAATGAATTCGCCAAAGAGGCTTCGCTGGACTGTTTTATATTCATTAATTTCTTCATTGAACAGAAAGTTTACGTTTACTGCACACCTTAGAAGTTCCTTTAGATGTGACACAGGAATTCTAGCCTCCATCATATCATACCCTCTGTAATCAATCAACTGCTTTCATCAATGGCATCATTATTCTACAAATTTCTTGATTATGCAGTCCCTATTTTCTTTTCATTTTGTCTATCCTTTCCCACTGATAAATTTTTGATCCTTGTAACACTGGTCTTAACTTGCCCCTTTCTGAAATTCAATTGAACTTCACTCAATGCAGCCAGTTATGTTCCATCACCCAGTATGTTTTAGTTTCCAATCGATAAATGCTCAGTAATACGTCGCTAGTACCTAAAACTTCTGATGACAGATCTTGTGAAACTTGATCTTCTTTGCTGAGACATTATATACATATATATATTTATGTCTATATATGTATATATATATATTTATTCTATATATATATGTCTATATATATATATATATATATATATATATACAGAAAAGTTCTCCATGAAATGAGTGATCAAGAAAGTCGAAAAGAACTATTCGACTGCGAGCTTTAAGCCTCTGCATGCACGATTGCAAATCAAACATGACGAACCGCGTGAAATGATAATCAACAGGCTAAGAAAATCGATTCAAAAAATTTCCAATAATAGTACACTGCAGTTCATATTTCCACCTAACCCGCTGTGACCCTCAATTGAAAGACGAAGTACTCGGTTAGCTAACCTTTCCTTTAACTATCAATTCAGCTGCTTCTGAGGAGCTAGTTATACTGACTGTTGTCTTAGGAACTTAAATTTCCGTACCCAGAAAAATCTACCAGTACGGCTAAATTAAGGTGTAGTGAAAAATACCATCAGCTCTACATCTGACCAAAAAAGGCCGTAAATGTACTGACAATTACTTTGATAGGTTTTGTTCTCCTTTAATTCCCTTAAGTGATAGTCCATATAATGCAGAAACTATTAGTCCATATGAGAAACTCAGTCTTAGCACACTAAACCGATGTTTTCGTGCCAAGTATTACAGAAAATTCTGTTGCATAATGCTGTTAGACAAAAGATAAACGAATAACCGACACAGAAAGTTTCATTTCAAATGATTTAACAATCGCAGAAATGTGCTGTGAAATTGTATACCGACGTTCGACAGACTACTTAATCTGAAGGTGGTATGAGTTATTTGTATCACTGGTCAATTTATTTTATGTATGACCACCACACATGGATCAACAGACAAGTGCTGAGAGATCAAACACTCTTGCTGATTTCCTGAATACACTAGAACCTAGTTCTACTTCGTGCCTTCTTATGACACCTGCCATGATCTGCGATATTACCAAAGGCCTGAACGACACCAAGAGTGAAGCAAGACAGTTTAGACACTGTAGTTCATTTAACATGTATTATTTCAGCGCAGCAAAAAACCATTAAACAAGTCTTCTCTGTTTCGTTGAAGACTTGTGGCGGGTACATTTATTTTACTGCATATATGTACGACTTACTGATCACATACATAAGTCTTAATGAATAGACTGTTACTTGCTGTTCATGTCAATTCAATGGTGTATTACACTGTATCAAACTTTGACGAGTACAATAACTACGAAACAAAACCAGCAGCATCATTCGAAGTCTTCAGTTAAATGTATGTGTTTAAGGTATGTCCTAACATCTTAGATATCAACTTCAATATGTCTGCTACTTGGTGTGGCAACCACAACTGCTGCACTTCTACGCTAAAACTTGGTAAGGTATCAAAAAGTTTGGATAGAGTTAGTTTTGTCCGTCAGATTACGGCAACACGCGCAAATACATAAAGTTACAGCCGGAAGATTTCTTCAAACTATCCTCACCCTTGTGGAATATGATCGATTTTAAGCCATATGCAGGCATAAGTTAACGGATAACTGGGATTATTATTATTATTTCCTTTAATTCCTAGAGGAACATAGGGATAAGTGGGATAGGGATAATTTACTCAATGCTTAGTAATGTGGATGTTATACCAAGACCATTAACCCTACAGTGCATTGACTCCAAATCCACCTATATCTAATTATAGTCCTATTCCTGCCTTCAGCCTTTTCACTCTCTGCTTTGGGTATTCCAGTTATTAGACGCCCCTGTTATTCCCTCAATTTACACCTTCAACTTCACTTTCACGACACCTCAATTATCCCCCTTATACACGCATGATCTATTGTGATCTAACCTTGTTGCCTACTGATGTTAACACTTCCTTGGCAGTCATACTTTCTATGGACTACTACTACTTCGCTACGTCAAAATTAATATTTGGAATTATTTATACACGAATGTCCAGCTTGAAAATAAAGTGACCAACATAGGTAAAACACTATATGTAAGCGGAGTCCAAGACGCATAATTAACTCGAATCGACACAGCTCTCTGTTCATGTGAGAACATGCCTGATATCATATTTGCAAATTCTTCGATTGCGCCATAAGAAAATTACCATATAATCAATAACCCTGCAGTGTGTCAGATGATGGAATAACTGTGAAATCTGGATTTTATTTGGTTAACCACAGTCAATATACATAAGGCCTGCGCATAAAACACCACGATAAACATACTGCAGGGCAATGTAACCAACCGTAGATGGCCAGAATGTCAACTAAAGTAGTGTCAACTTAAATTCACGCAAACTATACAAACGAATTTTTCACATCACTCACAAGAGTGATTACTGAATGTTACTAAACACTTTACGGAGAAATACCCTGACATGCTTACGGACTACTCTATTTGGAAATATTTATCACGGCTACGCATACTGTTCAGCCCTCTGCATTATAACATAACTAATTTGTAGTCTGAACACGCCTAGATCTATTGAAAAATACAAAATATAAGTGAATAAGAAATCTGATCCCTGACAGACAAAATTGAAACCGTTATAATTGAAACTGTTATAATTAAGAGTTAGTTTGTTAGGATTAGATGCGTTCCTACGAGTTTGACTACGGATTGATATCAGTTAGAAGACCATTGAAAAACAGTACTCCCTGGTTTTCAGTAGTTATTACTTGGATTAAAAATCAACGGCTTACGTCATCAGTCTCTGTTCATGAGTAACGCGTGCAGGCACCAGGAAAATTTCTACGAGACCGACTAATGATAATCTAGCTATAACGACATACTGTTAGGAAGTCAGAGGAAAATGCATCAAGGGAAATTATCCCAGTGTATAAGTTTATTTCATCATTCATCACGTGCATCTAACAGTCGCTTTTAAGATCTGAAATACAAGGTACTCACTAATTTTTAGTTTAGATACGATATCAACTTACGTATTTCTCTTCCGTCAGTCCATCCTTGAAGAATATGAAATATGGAGTCATTCCGTCTTCGCGATAGTTCATTAACACCACCATGCCGTCGGGATTCATCGATTCACCAGTATAATATTCGTAATCGTCTAGATTTTTTAAGACGTTTGCCATATATCCCTTCACGTTATTTTCAAATATTGAGACTCGTTCAGGATTTTCACTTGATAAACGCTCCTTTATGGACTTCAAATAACCCTTGAAGTATCAACATGACACAGAGAACCACTTACTTTGAGATACGTTCTGTAGCTTGATTTGTCGAATTGGGTGCTGACAAGGCGACTTCCATGCACCAAGTCAATAACCCGTTCAGCGGTATCGCTGACTTCCTCAGCGCCTTCGCCCTCCCCAGATGGATTAGCACCGATTAATCTACTATCAACCGAGTTTGTAACTGTCGTGAACTTGGCGTTGACTTCATAAATGACGTCATCTATTAACTTTGGCATGTGTGAATCTGAGAACATTTCATCACCTAAGAAAAAATGCATAGTTGTAACCTAAAAATATACCAGTGATTGCATCCTTGAAAACACGCATCGTCCGGGCGAGATAGGCGCGCAAATGTGTCCCAGAATGGAATAAACAACTGCAGATTAAGGTCAACTGGGACATTCAATGTTTCACATCGTTCCAATTTTCGTTATTTGCTTTGTTTTCTATGACTGTGCTGTCGAAACATAACCCTACACTGCCAATTTAAGAAACGATATATGGTGCAGCATGTTAGTAATGGATTCAGCATAATTAAATCTGTTGTACGAGCCGACATATAGACGCGTGAAACACGATTATGATTAAATTCTAACCTTCATATACTGTAAATAGTGACGTTTTAAGATTTTCATCAGTGTGAGAAGAGTTTTTTTGAATTTCCTAACTCTGCTGTAAGATATTTGATATATTCCACAGGTAAGAATTGTGATTTTACTTAGCGGAGAGCATATTCTCATGTGTGTTGTTTTGTCTCAATAATAACAATCTTGTAAAAATAATAATTAAGTAAATAATTTGAATCACAGATACATGACGCTGGGAACCGATTTAATTACATTTGCCTTCCACTTTCTAAAAACTACCTATCAGTTGGTCAGTGGATGATTGCTGAGTTGAAAGCCATCAGTGGATTTTTGAATGACCGAAATTTCCAATTCTAACTCACTTCCGTTATTATGATTTTTCACTCCTTGGATTCCAGACAGAGCATATTGGTCTGGCTGAGCATCTTCATGTCAAGCTCGTCACCTCTTCATTTCGAGATGGCCTTGCAAATACCCTCTTCATGTGGTCTCCATATTACCTTCAGCCGCCCATCATTTTAATTCCATTTTAGGTTCCACTCCTGGGCCCAGCTTGTGATGTTAATCAATGTTCTCCCTAGCTGGCACCCATCCCATAGCCACTTTTTTGTGCATATCTACTGGGCAGTAAGTCTGGATTGGTTTGACTTCGGCGGTCCTAGGAAATACTCTGACACTGAGTACTGAGAAAAAGCAGCTCGTTGAAAACGCTTTCCATCTTCAAATCAGTGATAGATAAATGAATAGTTGTCTTCTTTTCCATATTTATTCCTGAACTACTCATCTAGGGCGTTTCTTCTGAATACGTTTTACGCCTACCTCTCAATCCAGAAAACGTTTTTTCTGTGAATTGTCCTCTTCGGGAACCTGATATTCCTAGTCGATAGATTTAATCCAGCCATTACTTCCACACCGAATCTCTATGTGGTAAGTCTGGTTGTCTCGAACTACTGCCAAAGCTTCAGGTGCTACTTTCGTAGCGGCACCTACATCATCTGATTACATATACAAAACCTGTTGGTATGATATGAGATTGTCGTTAAGGTGAACACCCTGAAAGTTCTGGCTGAAGTCGAAAACACCCTTCATAGACTTCAACAATCTTTCTGTTCTTGTCATACTGAGCGGAAGCTTGCTATTTTTTATTTTTATTCAATCATAATAAATGGAAGCTGATTATATCATGGTGAAATCCAGCTTTAAGAGAAGCGTTATTGAGCTTATTCATCAGGCTCTAATCTAAGGAAGAAAGTAATCTGGCCAAATTAACGCCATTTCGTGTACCGGTTCCTGGTACTCAAGTAAATACTTTGTGCTCCGATAGTGTACCTACATATCCACAGTCCATTATTAAAACTGTACATGTAGGAGCAATTGGACATGTTACCAGACTTGTCTCTAAAAGAAGCTAATATTTCAGACAGAAGAGGACCTGGCAGATATGCTCAAGGCATCATAAGAGCACAGAATTTTCTTGTAAAGAAGACAACGGCCATGTATGAATTTCTTGCCAAAGAAATTTACTCGGCATTTGATTTCAACTTTTGCAAGGGTTTGATGTGTAGTGGTGTTATACAGACGATGTGTTCCAACAGAATATTATTGTCGCAGTAGGAATCATTGTATTTGTTAGTGTTAACGTCAGAATACTATTCCTATGGTTCAGTGCCGCATCAGCGACAGAAAAATATGTGTATTTGAATACTCTACTTCATGTGGATAAAATAAGCCAAAATCACACTCTCAGTGATTGGCTAAAGAATATAAACTGTATAAAAATAAATAGCAAATTGATCATTTCAAAATAAACCTTGGCTTCCGTGTCTTGCATTCTGCTGTAGCAGGTGCACTTACACTGCGACAAACAAGTGCTGAAACCATCTTATGAGTTAATGAGGAGTAACCCATGTTCATTGTTCTGGTACAATGTCCACTTTGTCGTCCTGACACAGTCTCACGCTGTGTCCCTGCTGGAAATGAAAACAGCAAGCCACCAAAATTGGCCGAGAACAGACTAGGAGTACCAAGCCACAGAAAGTGAAGACAACTACAGTCGTACCTAGTAAATATTTGACTATCATAAAACCTAGTAACACCCCAGCAGGGGGAGGAGGGAACTTCCGAATCGCCAAGAGACGACTAGCAAACTACAACAGCCATGGCAGTTTGATGCGGAGTAATCAAACCAAGAACCATTCTGAATGTCACCAACCTTCCAAAGGATGACAATCATTCAAATATCAAATATTAATGTGAGATCGGTTGTTGAAACTGTATTGTAGTCTTTAACGCATTGGTGGGCAGTATCAATTCGCATGAGCAGAGGGCACAGTTTGATCAGTGACAACTGTCTAATTTTTGTGAAAAAATTAGGGCTTGACATCATGTCATTAAAGATGTGTAGACTTTGCAGGGGTGTTTACGCTTACCAATATAAGCCACCTTCATTAGGGTTGACATCGAGCTCTGCTAAAGACTGAAAATTAATTGGAACTGTCATAAGTACCAGCCATATTCAGTATCTCCAAAATAAGAATAAGACTTGATAGGTCATGGGAAGATGGAAAAGTGGTGGGGTGGTTTCTGCAACTGGTGCCCTCCACCTTCAGAAATAGGGCGGGATAACCATAAACTTTGACGAGCTGCTAAGACGTGTATGAGCGACAGACCCACTTACTGTACTCTCAGATTCTATATGGTATCATTTCACCGTACGCCGCACAGAATATTTATTGGATGAGTTTACCGATCACCCACTTGTGGAGCAGAACCCAGTCAACTACTACTCAACATCATCACAGGGATATCGGTACAATGTACGGCCACCTCCCCATTATTTATAGTCTGCAAGATAACCCAATAGACTGTTATCAGTAAGAAAGTCTATGAGTAGCCTTTTCCTACCCTTGTCTTTGCTTCAAACTGTACAATGAGTTTCCTACTGTTAGTGACTTGGAATATTGCCTTATTGTAATGGCAGAAGCCAAGAGTCAGGCAACAGATCGTTTATTAAGGAAAATCAACACATATTTATAGATTTTAATGTACGCTATTGTAGATTATTGTTAGTAGGAAATACAGTCTTTTGATTGGTTGTTTCTCACGGAAAGTTAACCTTGCATCTCTTTGTGGTTGTGTTAGATGATCTATATGCTAACTGTATCCGCCTACGCAAAGTCTGCTGCCTATCTTTGACCTTGTTTTCACATGACTAATATTTGAGACATAAACATTGATGTCAGTTACTGTCTACCAATTTGGCTAGCAGCCAACTCTCACCACATTATGATGCAGCTCTCGACTGTGGTTTTCGAAGCTCTGCGTTTCTGTGCTGTGTACGGTTGAAGATGTTGCGAGATTACTTCGTGGTGGGTTTATCCGCTGAGTTTTCAAGGCTTCTGTGATAGTCCCATTCAGTACAACCTCTATTTGTCTTTCAGGAATTCAGTATTTTTCAAAGAGATGATGATCACCAGAAATTCTTTGTCTGTTCATGTTGTTACAGAGTAAATTGAAGGAAGCTATCGATTGGGGAGTCCAGTGACGTAATCAGTTCATAGTTTTCTGTGTCCTTACTCTTTGGTAATTGGGCCATCTCGACACGCGTCTTCTCCGTTGCTTAACTTCTGAATACAGACTGTGGTGGGAAATTAATAATCATAATCTACTTTATTCCCAAAACAGTACTTATAATACAGAATGGAATTCTCAGTATTTGTCACAATATTGCATCTGATTTACTCAAAATATATATAAAATTAAAAATTAAAACAAAATTAATCGGAGGAATTTGTCCACGTTTACGACATAATTATTGTATAATAATAATAACAAAGAGTTTGTTTCAAACGGTACTGTCGATTCAGTTAGCAAACTTTAGCATGTTATAGATTATTGGGTCTAATGTTCTGTTGATGTAGTATAGTGAGGGAAATACAAAATTAACAGTCATAATACAGATTAAAATTGTGACCACACTTATTAAAAAAAATAAACAAAACGAAAAACTGAGAAGATTATAAATATAAGAAATACAATAACAATAAAGTGTGATGCTTTAAAAGTGAAGGAAATGGTTTATTTAGTAGTGCAAAGAAGGTCAGTTAGTTCATTGCATAAAGTACGTGCTAAATATGGTATAGTGGAATTTTATACTTAGGCGTACGTGCAAGAATTCTTCTGAAAATACTTCTTATTTTATCTGAGGAGACACAAGGTTGGAGCTGCGGGTAGAGTGGGTGCTCAGAGTCTGACAAAATTCCTTTAGCGAATTTGTTGCATGACATCAAGTGCCCAATAGTGACAATGTCAACGATATGACCCAATTGGATACCGCTCGTCCTACTGTCAGCCTTCAGAGTTCTACGAAATACGAAATGGTCCTTTTTAAGGAATCCAAGAAAAAATAGAGGTGAACAGTAAAAAATAGTAGGTAAGATTCATGAGTTGACAAACTGTAGGATGAGGGTTCGGGTTATGCCTGAGTGCCTCAAATTCTTAATGTAAGATGTCAGACGAAATATTCTTTTAGAAATCGGTAAGACATGGGAAGGCCAGAACAGCTCAGAAGAAAGAAATAATCGAAGAAATTTAAAGTCAGATTGGTTTCTATATCACCACCATCAATTTTGCAACGGTCATAGGAATTAACAGCTTCATTTAACTTTCCTTTATATTGGAAACTGAAATTAATTCTGACATTTTGAAGGATTCAGTTTGACTCCTGATAAGAAGCTGTTCCTCTTAGTACAATCTAGCTGGGAGTTAACAAACGGTGAAATAGTTAGATCGTCTGCATACTTAAGAAGGTTCATTTCATCAAAGTGAGGCAAGTAATAAGAAGAAAGAAAACAGAAAAACAGAGAGGAGAGTGCCTTTAGGGACACGAGGCTCAGTAAGCAATGACTTAGACGAATTTCCCTGACATAGTGTACTGCTTCCTTCCTCAGGAATAAGAATGCAGCCGTTTGACAACCCAACAGTCAGTTTGGGTTTAAGCGAGCTTGTTTAACAAAATGTCCATAGGTACTGAGTCGAAAGTAGATGTGTAATCTAGGAAGGTGCAGCGAACAAATATAGCCCCCTTGTCTAACATAGAGACAATGTTATGATTCAAAACTGCAGCTGCATCTAAGGTACTTCCTCCATGTTTGTAGGCGAATTGTTTGGGATCGTTAGGGGCTTTAAGTAAAGGTTGAAGATTAAGTAATAGCAACCTTTACATAGTTTATAGAAAAGAAGAGATAAAAGCAATAGGTCTAAATCTAAAATATGTTCCAGTAGATGACGTAGGTATAGGTACAATTTTAATGTCCTTCCAAAAGGCTGGGACGAAATTTCTGGAAACCGATTCATTAAATATGTCCACGAGAGGATAACACAGGATATCTGCACGCTTTATGAGGAAAACACTATGCAAACCATCTGGTCCTAGGCTACAAGAAGGGTTCAGTAACTGGAGACATGTTGGAAGATCATTTGTATTGAAACCAGGGAAGCAGGTTTCATTAGCACTTGTAACACTAGAAAGTTTGGCATTTGTGGAAGAATGCATGAAAGACTTGTTCAGTGTACACACATCAAATGAATGAGAAATAATGTTGTAAAACTGGAAGTAATTAACTGCATAAAGGCGTAAGTTATTTATTATCCATGAAGTAGATACGCAAATACTGCAGTTGTTAATCATAGAAATGGTGGATATTAGATAATATCACATAATTCAAGAGCATATCGAAAATAAATAAAAATTGTTTCTTAGCTCGTTGTCAAGTAAAAACTCTTTTTGATGATGTCACTGCATATTAACAGATTAATGAAGTAGCTATCAAACCGAAGTTACCACATTTACTTGTACTACATACTTAACGTTTAGCACTATACAGACGTGCCACTCGCTTGATAAGGCGACTTTAGAGTATCAAACAGTACAGAAATATTATTCAACTTGCTAGATTTTACTAAGGTTTTAAAATGTGCTATTGCATAGAAACAGACATGAAATCTTACGAATGACTAAAGTAACAGTCTCATAATACTATCGGCCATGACTACAGCGCCATCTGTGGAGACTTTTAAGCGGAAGCTGGACAATCATGCAGAAATGCAAGGTTTTTGTCTCAAGGGCTTATCCTTTTAAAATTTAAAACCACACTGTCAATGGATAAGCATACAAAATAAATTCCCATGACCCGTTCTGTCTTCTCTCACTGTACCGACTACTCTGTCTTTTCCTTAGGTCACCTTTATTACTTCACTTATCTCAAACTATATTATCTACAGTACAACCTATTATTATTACTATTCTGCTTTTATGACTACACCGAATGACGAACGGGAGTTAGGTCAAACTCCATTCACGGCAGCAACACAGTCCTAACATGCTGCATACTACAAACCACATTTTGACCAATCCTCGCACCACTCCTCTTGGAGTCTACTACAGCTAAAGCAGTCGAGTGGTGGGACTTACTACGCAGAGGTTAACCGAAGATCTGGAACCTCTACCTTACAATCAAGAAGCGAGCTCAAAGAAATCACTCGTTTATACTAAGTCGTAATCAGAACATTTGGCATTGGATTGACACCATGTTTATCAATATTCAACGGCAATGGATAGGGGCACACACGGGATGTCGTGATGTGTTATCGCGATGTTGTGTTTGGGTTGTTCTACGTTGTTTTCAGGTGTTTTATCAACTGAAATGCATTAGAAATACCATATTTTAACTAAAAAACTTAGAAAAACGGTGAAAAGTAGACGTTTTTCAGCAGTTTGAGTGAACACGTATTCTTCATCAAATTTCGCTGTTTCTTTGCATGCGGAATGTTAAAATTCTGTGTAAATTGTTGATTACGTTAATTTAAACGAAATAAAATATTTAAATGAAGTATATTTTGCGAAAATCCGAAGTGATGCTTTGAATCTCTGAGTTCTGAAAATTCGGTTACAATCAGAGGAGTTTACAGCTATAGAGGAGTGTCACTTGATTTATTCGAAACATAAAACTGAAGAAACAAAGTTATTACTAAGATGTCCTTTCATTTTTAACAATTTTGTATTGGTAAGTACTTGCTAATAGAAGTATCACTGTTGTTGGTTTTCAGGTTACAATTGTAATTTACGCAATAGTGATATAACTATTTTTGGAATGCGTAATGATTTACTTCGAAAGAATGATAATTTGCGCAGTATAAGAATACTAGGATAGTTATATTTAATAGGGTATACCTATAATAATTTATTTTCGATGTATCTAGTCGTCCTACATTTTTTATTATGCAAATGTAGTGATCGCATAACATACATAAGCTCAACGTATAATTTCTGTGTAGCCCTGATGAAAGGTAATCTTTTACGCAGTCGGATTAAGTGTAACTGAAACATTTCGTGCAAGGCTTGATAACGCACTGAGGAAATAATAAAGGTTTACGACTATGACGCAATTCACACAAGTATTACTACGTTGCCTATCAATTTCGTTAACTATGTAATGTCCTCGAAATGATAAATAATAGAGAGATACAAGTAATCGACATAAATGCATATATTAACAAAATAACAACAGTAAAGCAGTACAATTTCACATGAAAAAGGATTTATAACAATTCAGTGAAAAAATTACAGTTGTAGATTTTTTATGGCTAAATCATAGTCAAATTAAAGTCCACTAATCGTTTTATTCATAATATGTGGATCAGTTTCCCTCACATGACAGAGAAACGACCCGTCTTTACAGCTTCCAGCACCACCCGATTCTTCAGAAGAAACTGGTTATGATCTTTCCATGCAATGATTGCGATTGTATTCCTTCGACCACCTCCCGCCGCACTGAGAAATATCTAAGGATGTATAGATATCAGGTGAATTAATCTTACCTCAGATGAACAATTCCTTATCTTAGCCACAATGAATGTGTGAACAAGGGAGGGAACAATAGTAGAATCGGTAAGATTAGTACATATATTCTATGACACATTTGAAAAATTATCGAACTTCCGATTTACCTTTCACAGTTTGTTTTCTGAAAAATGTGAATATTACACAACTGCCTCTCCTATCCGTCTGTTACAACCAGCTGAAAAAAGACTAAATTTTATACTTCTTTGATTATGTTATAGAGTAATACTTTTTTTGTTAACGGATCCAATGCATGACACATCTGTAAAATTTTACATATGTTAACTTGTCCCATTAAGCAGAAAAATGTAATGTTTATGCGATTTTTATCATTATCACTTCAAAGCCCGCCTCAGTAACGTTTGCTACGTATTAGCCGCAGCGTTTACGCAAAGGAAAATCCACCAATCACAATATACATAAGTGACCTTGAAGTGCTCAGCCTCTCCATAAAAGTTGTGTGTGACTATCCATTGCCCTTACGAACTAATGAAGTTGACGGATTCTACCATACGTTCATTTAAGCCCGTGAAATATTTTAAAGAAAACTGTGACAATATCAACTCCCTCAGCTTTTCCAGCAATGGAGAGTCACTTATATCTAGCAGTGATGATGACCAGATGGTGATTTATGATTGTTCAAGTGGAACGTAATTCTTATTTCCCATGCGACTGCTTTTTTATAGACCTAGACGAACCTTATTTAGCAAAAAATATGGAGTTAATCTAATACAGTTCACACACAGTCCCAGCACTGCTATTCACGCTTCTACTAAGATCGATGGTACCGTGATTTTAAATTAACCGTAAATTATTACAAGATACCATACGTTATCTTTCACTGCATGATAACAAATATATCAGATACTTTCAAAGCCATGTCTCAAGGTATGTTATGCTAAAATACGCCTATTTTGCAGGGTTGTTTCCCTATGTATGTCACCCATTGATGATACATTCTTGTCTGGTGCAATGGACTTCACCATACGCCTGTGGGATTTAAGGTCACCCAATTGCCATGTACGTTTGTTTCTTAATCATTTACTTACTGTGTTTGCGATATGTCACTCTTCCCATTGTTATGTTGTAGTTACACCTACAAAAAAATTTTCTCTGATGCTATTTATTTTGTAACAAGTGATAAGAATTATACCCGAAGTTGATCTTATGACATTTACGAAGCAATATGAAATGCCGTCCTACTTGGTAGGAACTTGAATTTATCGGCCTTTTACGCCGACATATAACTAAAGCATGAACTTATTCTACTTATTCGAAGCTGTTATAGATTATGCTGTCAGAAGGTTGTTTTGGAGTTGGGTTTTGTAGGCCACGTCATTCATAATTTGAGACTGATACGTAGGTGCAAAAGCTAGCGTGGCATTTACACACTTGTGTGATCTATGACGTAGACGCGATAGCCGGCTTTTGATCAAAGGACGTACTTAGAGCGCAGAGGTTTGCTCTGTCTTTTTATGGCTGTTTAAAGTCAAAGATATAATAAAACCAACTGTATTTGACCATAGATTTCGGCGTCCTAATTCTGTGTTAGTTGTTATAGTATGTTCAGGGATATTGTGGTTTGGCAGGTTGTCAGGTAATGAGGGTGTGAAGGTGAGTCGATTGAAACAGGATACCTTACTCATGTGAAGACACCGTTTTCATCGATGAAAAATGTTAGTTGAAATAGGGGTGGTCAGCTCAAAACCTAGTATCACTCCAAGAATTCATTGAAAGTTGGTTTATGCTAGGTGTAAACTACCTCGGTTCACTATGAACCAATGGCTGGAGACTCTTGATAATATAGCTCAAAACCATTCTCAATGGTACGGATGCATTTAATTTTTGTTTTCTTCTAAGTTCATTAAACCATAGGTTTATTCATGTTTCTATTCTTTCTCTTGTAAATTGATGCTTATTATAGTTCTTTTTAATCCTTTTTTGTCTAAGTTTGCGTGTTACATGGTATATAGCGACTTGAACTGTTGCACTCGTGCTGAGTCCTATGCTGAAACTCATTGAGTCAGTCAGTGATGTCTCGGTTCATAATTAAGGACAAAATGGATTCCCACTAATTCAGTAAAGCGAATAAAACAATAACGTAAATACTTTTAATTTTATCTGGATTTCAGTCCCCTTTTTTGTGTATTATCACTTGAGTTATTCATTTAGTTCTTCCTATAGTCTTAAAACTAGTTTGTGAATTGATTGTTTTCAAGGGTGTGATGCATATTTCTGGTCGACCTACAACTGCTTTTGATCCAGAAGGACTGATATTTGCAGCTGGAATAAGTTCAGAGTCAGTCAAATTGTACGATCTACGATCATTTGATAAAGGCCCTTTTGCTACATTCAAGTTTGGTGCGGAAGCGAGTGGTTGCTTTTGGACTAATTTGCAGTTTTCTCCAGATGGTAAAGCTCTTGTGATAACAACCAATGGCACCCATATTCGGTTGATTGATGCATTTAAAGGGACTCATTTGCATACTTTTACGGTAAGATAAAACTCTTATTTTTATGCTAGCCATTGGTGTTTACTTTGTGGAATAAATAGCATTTCATGTTTTCAAAAGACGATTAGATTGAATCGGAAAACTCTAACGTTCTTTAGGAGATCTTCATTTTAAGTAACCAACTCAAACAGCTGGACAACGTAATCGGAACCCTTGGCACGAATCCTAATCTTTGTATTTTCTCGATAAAAAGTATGTTGGTTGATGAAACGGCATTACTGAACTGCACAGTTAGTGAAAAGCGAATTAAAGCTTTCATCATCATGGTGTTAATGGTACTTAAGCTGTATAAGTAAGAACACAGAAAGTCTGACTTGCAAAGCGGAAAACGCACAGCATAAATAAAGTCTACACACATAACTTTCTCGCAAATGTATCCGGACATATATATAAGAACTATGAAAAAGAAGACCATCATCAGATAACATCACTGTCAACGAATTGGGATCTCACATGGTGTCATATAAGATAATATAGAGTTCTTATTAAAGTCGATGCCTGGGTACTCATTAATAATTGATTATTATCACATACAATGTTATTGACCCTGTGTGATAGACTTCTTTCATAAAATTCTTTGTAACGACTCTAAATAGTGGTATATGTTAAAAATGAGAGTGAGAAGTTAGTACTTGAAGCTTTCTACAAAATCAGCACCATGTATGAGTAAATAGAAGTAACTCATTTTTATTTTCTTCATGTCTAGACAGTTATGCACGTACATTTAAGCAGGTGTGTAAAAGTTATAGAGTTATCTTGGTATGCTTGTGATGGAGAAATTAACTCCTAAATATAATTCAGTATTCTTCTGTTGTGTAGATCTAACAGATAAGTAAATGTTATCAAGACCCTATTTAGTCAGGTTTTTAAAAATGAAACAATCGTTTTATGATATTAAGATGACTAAAATTTGTGCCAATATTTTACAAGTAATCTTCAGATTCGGTACGGGATACAAACCTTATTAAGACCAAAAAGGTTTTACATAGGATTGTGTACATTTATTTATGAAATATGTAAGCGGATAGATAAAGAACAACAGACTAGTTAAAAAAATAGAGATGGACAAAGATGTTTTTAAGTAATTCATTGTATTTTCCAAAGAATGGATACTGAACAAAGAATATTCTTTTCGATAACTTCAACATCAGGTTCTACAGATATATATACATAATAGTAAATGGATTAGTGTTATTAACATTAATGTTTCAGTAACATCTAATCAGTAATAATATCAATGGATTACAGTTCGATAGCATCAACATAAAAATTAACTGAATGTCAGAAAAATTAGGAAAGATAATGTTACAAACTCATGAATTTATAGTCTCTACTGAAGGCCAGGGCAGTAGTAGTGGCTGGACTTGCTTCTTTTGCACACAAAGCACTGGTTGTTTAAGGCGAATTGAGATAGCCTCTGCTGTTTAGAGCGTGTGGTGCTTCGATGTTTTTGGCAATTTATTAGGCATCCGGTAGATGATAGAGAAAGATTCTTCCACGCTGGCTTTGTGGCCAGTTTGCACCAGATGGTCCAATATCGAACTGTTAATGGTTTTAACTACACCTTTACTTAGCCATAGTGGGAGATGTTCTCGAGCACGAAAAATCAAGTTTCTAGAGCAACGGCCAATATAACTTGCTCCAGAAGCGCAGTTGAATTGGTAGATACAATTAGAAGTTTCTAGTCTATGTACTTCATCTTTCAATTGAGGAACCACCATTGATCGTGTAGAAAGTAAAACTTGTAGTTTACCAGCATTAAAAGTTTTTTGAACTGATTTTCTTAACTTATTCATAAACATTTTGCTAGGTATATCGTCCTTGAATTGCACTGGTGTGTATAAAGACTTCTTGTTTACGAACAGTGAGTAGTCGTTTTCAACTTTCTTAGTCATACGTTTTCTGATGAATTAGTCTGGATAGCTATTTTCGATCAAGTTATCATATACAATCCTTAGTTCATCTTCATTTACCTCTTCTGAGCATATAGCTGTAACCCTGTGACTGAGGGTTTTTACTAGATTTCTTTTGTACTGGAGAAGAACGAAGCTATGAAAATGTGTATATATTGCTGTCCATCTACTTTTGCTATACAAATTTCTAAGTATACTACCATCTGGTTTTTTTGTAAGGAGGACATCCAGGAAGGCAATTCTGTTTTGGGATTCCTCTTCGCACGTGAATTTCATAGTAGAATGTACTTCATTGAATTATTATTGTGTTCCTATCCGAATCATTATCACAAAGAATAAAGGTATCATCCATATACCGGCAATAAAATGAGAATTTTCTGATAAGGTTGTTCAGAGGTCCATTTCCTAGTTTACTTAGAAAGAAATCTGCCAAAATGGGACCCAATAGGGAGTCTATCGCCAACCTGTCCACTTGTCTGTAAAGTATGCAATCAAATTTGAAATTTACATTCATGGTACACCTTAATAACAGTCCTTTCAGGATTTCCAGTGGGATGCCAATATTTGTCGACTGGTTATACACTTGTTTACATAAGTAGTTAACCGTTTCTACTATAGGTACATTTGTGAATAGAGATGTTGTGTCCAAAGATATCATAGTTTTATCCTTGATATATCTTTGATTTTGTCTACGAATTCCAATGCATCTTTGACGCTCTGTTTCACTATCTGTTCATGCAAAGGTTTGAGAATATTTACTAACCATCTAACTAGAGCATGGTAGGGCGAAATTTGCATATCAATTATTGGTCTTAGCTGTACATCCGGTTTATGTACTTTAAGTAGGCCATACAATCTTGGCATGTACGTGCCTGTTGGCCTGATTTCTTAATATGAACTTTCAGGAAATATCTGCTCCTCCCTGAGTTTCTTCAGACGTCTGGTTGATTCGTTCTCTATTTTGTCATTGAAATTTCTCATCTCAAGTTTTCGAAACTTCTCTTTGCCTTTCAATATATCATTCATCTTTTTAATATAGTCACTTCTATCGAGGAAAAGTACTCGTGATCCTATATCAGGCTTTGTGATTATCAGTCTTTCGTCATTTATCATTTTATTTAGTTCTTCTCTGTGCTCCATTGTCAAGAAATTTTTACTGTCGTATTTGGTGTTTTTTTTACTGATAACAACCTTACATGCCTTTATTTGTGTAATAAACATTATATAATTTCATATGATTTATGATTATGAAGAATTGCTTTATTATTCAGATTAGATTTTAACCGATACACATTCCTAAATGATATAGGTGGTACCAAACGCTGAGAGACTGATGTTAAATGCAACTTTCACACCAGACAGTCAGTTTATATTGGTCGGTTCGCCAGATGGAGTTGTTCATATTTGGTCAGTTGAAACTGGAGTACGTGTGGCAAGCATACCAGGTTATGAAAATGCTAATAATTTACTAAATCCAGCTATTAATAGCATGGCATTCAATCCTCGGTTTGCAATGCTAGCCACAGGGTCATTTCAAACGTGTTTATGGCTCCCAGCATTGGAAGAGTAAAATGAATATTATGCATGTATCATCTTTCGAAAGCACTGTGCGTCTCTTGTCTTTGTACATACTTTAAAATAAAAAATCCTTTTACAATTTACGCTTGTTATTCCTAACGACTTTTACAAAATTAATACTTCTGATTCAGTTGAAGTATATATAGGTTTAAAATTCCGTACTTGGTTTTTATTTATTCACTTAGTATCCCCTTGGGTTCCTAGTAAAAAGTAAGGCGGTAGCAGCACATCTCCATTTCACTCAATCCTTTCCAGTCCTTTGCGTTTAGCTCTGATATTGCCCATAAGCTTTCACATCTCTCCACGATCTCCTCCATGTCTCACTCGGACTCGCAACTCATCGTTCCCCATTCGTGTCCTGCTAGATGACCCGGTATGTAATATCACTTTATGGTCTCCTAAGCGTGTACCCAATCCATCTCTATTTTCTTCTGTATATATATATATATATATATATATATATATATATATATTGAGGAATAGGTTCCATGTTGGTTTGTTCATGGATTTCCTTGTTACTAATCCTTTTGGGCCAATTGATTTTATCGATGTCATTTTGACGATCTATTAGAATGAAGACAGCACCTTTGTCTGAACGGATCAGCTCAAAGTCTTTATTTGTCAAAATCTCACGTAGTTGCTTTGATTGCTCCACTGAAGTCAGTCGTCTGGCGTTTGATTAGTTGTTAACATATTGATGATAGCTGTTCAACACTTTTGACTTGAACTGTTCAAGTAATTTGTTTAACACTGGGAGGAGATCATTTGTTTGACAGATCAGTCCTTCGCACTAGACTGTTATATCTAGTCCGTCCGAAACTTTCAAAATGACGCCGAATTTTTGACCCAACGACAAAGATTGCATTTGCATAGGAATTACCAATATACTGCAGTAATTCAACACATATTTCTTTTGTGTAGCAAGGGGACGCAGGTATGTATCAGCTGCCTTAAGATTATTTACAAGTTCGAGATTTGCATCTTTACAACATCTTGAAATTGAATCGTTGTAGTCCATAAAATTCCTCTGTTCGTCTTATGTTCTAAATCCAAAGTTTCTTTTCACTTCCAGTAACCGAAACTTTATTTCATCAGTTACATTTAGCATGTGACATTTCAAAGAACGATAATTTTAATGGATATAATTGGTGTAAAGACATCTTCAGTAATGCTTGGGATATTGTTTCTTATCTATACTGCTCTTCAGAAATCTGATTCTCGTGTTCACTAAGACAAGCTTGACAAAAGACATAAGAAAGGTATCAGGTTTCCTCACTGTCACAGAGTTGTTGTTAAAGTAAGAGATAATTCATCGAAGAAAATTCTCTTCATCGACGAAATTGTTTTCAGAGTGTGTACACTCGTATTTATATTTCATGAGAAGTCCCCATTCGAACATTAATAGAGAGAAGACTCCATCAAAGCACGTATTCCAGAACTGCAACGCAACATTTCACTATGGTCCCCGGCCTTCCACGATTCGCTGCCTAGTGAAATTCAGAGGTTTACAGAATACCTCAATAGAGTCACTGGGAAAGAGTCACAGTCTACTATATCCCAACTCATGAAAAGCCTCAAATCTATCAAAGCACAGAAAGTTTCCTGATTATTATTATTATTATTATATTATTATTGTATCCTTTAATTCCTACAGGAACATAGGGCTTCAGCCGTGCGTCTCCATTGCGTTCTGTTCTCTGCTAGAGTCTTCACCTGGCTCCAAGTCTGCCCACACGTTTTCATCTCCTCTTCACATGACCTCCTCCAAGTCACACTTGGACGACCAACTCGCCGCTTCCCTTTCGCGTTCCACTCAAGGGCTTGTCTAGTGATGTCACTTGATGGTTTCCTAAGAGTATGGCCAATCCATCTCCATTTCTTCCTGCCTAAATGTTTTACAATCGGTTCCTGGTTGGTTCGTTCCCAAAGATCCCTGTTGCTGATCTTTTCTGGCCATCTGATCTTGAGTATTGAGCGAAGACAACTGTTAATGAAGGTCTGTAGTTTGTTTGAGATGCTCTGTATGACGCGCCAAGTCTCTGATCCGTATAGTAGCACTGACTTCACATTGGAGTTGAAAATCCGGATCTTATTTTTGATGCTGTGTGCTGTTGATCTCCACACAGGCTTGAGAGTAGTGAAAGCTTGTCTTGCTTTGATATCCTCGTCAGTTCCGCCGGTCTGTAGTTGAAACGATGCTTCCAAGGTAGGTAAAGGAGGTTGTTTCTTTCAGGTTCCTTCCATTTATGCTGATTGTTGTCTGTTGGTGGTGTTGCCCAGGAATTTTCATCACCTCTGTTTTCTCTATGTTCACCTGAAGTCCTATCTCCTCTGGATGCTTCTTCTGACAACTTGTCGCTTTTCACTTGCATATCTTCCAGTTTGTGGGAAATCAGACATATATCATCGGCGAAGTCCAGATCCTCCAAGTTTTTGTGTGAGTACATTTTATGCCTGTTTCCTCATTGCCCCCTGTTTGTCGCATTATCCAGTCTACTGCAATCAAGAAAATCATTGGCGATAGTAGGCAGCCTTGTCTTACTCCTGTCCTCACTTCGAAGGGTTCCGTAAGTTTCCCATTGTGGATTACTTGGCATGCAGCATTGCCGTACAGCTGTTGGATGAGATGTATAATTGTCGGTGGCACCCCGTTGTAGTGAAGTAGTTGCCAAAGCACCTCTCGATCGACGCTGTCGAAGGCCTTTTCAAAGTCGATGAAGTTGAGATAGAGAGGTGACTGCCATTCCAAGCTTTGTTCAATGATGATCCGTAATGTGGCGATCTGATCAATGCATGACTTGTTTCTCCTGAATCCAGCCTGTTCCGGTCGAAGTTTTTCATCCAGGGCATGTTTGATTCTCTCCAGGATGATGCGGCCGAGTATTTTGCTTGGGATGGACAGGAGCATAATTCCGCGCCAGTTCTTGCATTGACTTAGGTCTCTTTTCTTTGGTAGTTTGAATAAGTATCCTTTCTTCCAATCCTCGACTACTTTGCCCTCTTTCCACACCTTCTCCAGTAGTGGCGTCATCAAGTCCGCTGTTGTCTCTGGGTCCATTTTCAATGCTTCTGCTGGGATTCCATCTGGTCCTGCTGCTTTTCCAGCTTTTAGCATCTTGACTGCCTTCAGGACTTCTGATTTCGTCGGGGGTTTGCTGTTCACTGGTAGCTCTGTCTCCGTTGTTGGTATTGCTGGGAGCGTTGTAGGTGGTGGTCGATTTACGAGTCTTTTGAAGTGTTCAGCCCAGTGTTTCCTTTGCTCCACTTCTTTGTTGAGTGACTTTCCATTGTCATCCTTCACCGGCTTGATTTGTGTCAAACGTTTGCCCCATAGGTACCTAGTTGTTTGATAGAGTGTTGCGAGGTCTCCTTTGCCTGCAGCTTGTTCTGCTTCACTTGCCATGGTTTCATAATACTTTCTTTTCTCTTCTCTGGCACTCTTCTTTACTCTTATGTTCAGTGTCTTGTAGCTTGCGTTCAAATCCTGTTTTTGTTGCTCATCGGTGCACTGAATTATCTTCTGTTTCACCATCCCTCTCTCTTCTATCAGTCTCCAAGTGTCTGTAGTGAGCCATTGTTTGTCCTGTCTCTTCTTTCTGCCTAGAACTTCCATGCAGGTTTGACTCCACACTGTTTTCAAGTTGTTCCAGTGATTTTCGACGCTGACCTCTTCGCCAGTGTTGATTTGTGTCTCGGCTTTGTCTATTATGCTTGCAGTGAAGATGTCCTTTGTGTCCTGGTCCTTCAGTTTTTGAGTGTTGAACTTGGCTTGTGGTCTATCTGCAGCTCCTGATTCTCTGAAACCTTTTAATTTGATTTGGATTGTCCCTTGTACGAGATAGTGGTCTGAGCCAATGTCTGCTCCTCTTCTTACTTTCGTATCCAGCAGGCTGCGCCTCCACTTCCTTGAGATTAAGATGAAGTCGATTTGGTTTTTGGTTCTCCCATCTGGTGATACCCATGTAGCCTTGTGGATATCCTTGTGTTTGCATACGCTGCCACCAATCACTAGTTCATTGAAAGCGCAGAAGTCGGCGAAGAGTTCTCCGTTTTCATTCATTTCTCCGAGAGCTTCTCTACCCATGATGAGTTCCCTTCCTGTGTTATCTGATCCCAGTTTGGCGTTCATGTCTCCCAAAGTTTCCTGATGACCCCACGAAATTCGTGTGCGTCGGTGGCACAGTGGTTAGGACTCTCGCCGACCATGCATATGGTCCGAGGTTCGAGCCTCTGTCGGCGCACACCCGATATCTATGGTCGGCCTGCAAAATTTGGGCTACCGATATCCATGCTGAAAATGCCATACTTGTACTGAAAATACGGTGTGGCATCAAGCTGTAACCAAAATAAAAATAAAAAAATAAAAAAAGTATTTAACTACTCTTCAGTTCTTTTATCCGACTTGCAGTTAGAAGCTTTATCCTTGGGTCCAAAATTTTGTGACATTAACTAAATGCCAATGTCTGTCTGTCTGTATTCGACATAGAACTTTTTACCGATATGCGGCAGTTCAAGCTGCCACACTCCATGTAGCACACAAAGCAAGAGAAGAAAGTAGAAGAAATGCATAATATAGACAGTAAGTTGAGGTGTGAGACAAAGGAGTAGTAATAACGAAGAACAATATAGTTTCATTGGAAATTTTAAGTCACAAGGAGTGGATGCATCTGCGCCTACCACTGAGATCGATTTTGAGGCATATCACCATTTGTTTCCAACCATTGGATTTTACCGTCCCGAGGACCCCAACCAGGAAGTCTACACCTTCCTACGTGGCTTAGACTAACTGTTGTGGATTTCATTGACTGGTGCCATGTTTTGGTTTGATCGCCGCTAGCTCTTTTCCAGCCTGACCCTATGTCAGCTGACATTGCCCATCGAGGAAGGCGATGACTAGGCATACGTAACACATTTCCTAACCATCTCAGTCGATGTAATTTCACAGCCTCGTCGATTGATTTCCCCTCCTTACGTAGCACTCGACGCCCTACTTCAATATTGCTGACCTTATGATACCATTTCAAACGGGCGATAGAACGCAGACACCTATGATCGAAGACAGCTAGCTAGCCTTTTCATGTCTTTCATTCTCAACGATCAGGTCTCACAGCCATAAAGGAGGACGGAGTGGACTACTGAGCAATGCACCCGCCCTTTGGTCGACAGCCAGCCAGATATCACGTCTACTAAGCCAGAGACGGCGTAAACTGGCATATGCGAAACTAGCCGTCTGTATCCGTGCTGAGATTTAGTCGGAGATCAACCCGTTGGGGCTGATGGTACTTCCCAAATAAGTGAGGCGGTCAACGTGCTCTACCACTTCACTTCCTATTTCCAATCTAGGAGTCGGTGTAGTCCAGTTGTGTAACATCATCTTACATTTGGTGGGAGCGGATCGTATGCCAAACATTCGTAGATTGCAGCTCAGTGTGTTCAGAAGACTGCATTTCGTCAGCGTCCTCACCTAGAAGGACTATTTTGTCTGCATATTCTAAATCAACGAGATTATTCCCTGGTATCAAGTCAATCCCTAAGTCTCTGAAGTGAGTTAAGGTTAAGTCCATTAGTACATCTATGATGAAATTGAATAGGAATGGGGATAATGGGCATCCCTGACGGACACCACTAGTCGTCACCACTTCAGATGACAACTCGCCGTAAATGAGTGCCAATGGATTTCGTACTCAAACAATTGATTCAACTTCAATCTGTGAACAGGAAATACAGCAATTCAAATCAACAATAATCGATTGTTATCATCAATATCTAGATACAACCACATAACACGGCAGCACAGAGAAGAATTAAATCAACTGAGACACAACAAAGAACTAATAACCCGTCCAGATAAAGGAACTGACGTAGTCCTTATGAACAGAAAAAAGTAAGTAGAGAAAATGATTAACATACTGTCAGATAAATCCAAATTCTCGCAACCACCCAATGAAAGAAATAAAACAGAACATATTGAAAAGCAGACCACTGACGTCCTCAAAAGAATGAAAACCGAACAGTTAATCAGTCAAGAGGTCACATTCGACCGACAGGATCAATAATACATAAAGCCGGTCTCCCACTGCGTACAATAGCGAAATGGTTAGCTGATGTTTTCGAATATGTAAGAAAAGAGATGTGCCAGTATTCGCCTTGTGACACCTTTCAATTGGTCAACTATGTGCAAGATATCAACGTAGCGAGTAAAAGTATCCTTTCTCTTGACATTGAATCACTACTTACCAACGTTCCACTCACATAAACTGTCTATCACATTTTGTCAATATATAGACGAAAACCAGGTGAACATTGGATTACCGACAGCTTGTTTAAAAGAACTATTATTGAGATATACAGTTAATGTACAATTCACATTCAATGATGTTATTTACAGACAACAAGGTGGGATCGCAAGGGGATATCCACTGGGCCCATTGCTAGCAAACCTCGAGAATGGCCCACTCAAATCAACCACCGATAATTTGCAATTGTATGCTAGATATGTGGACGACATCTTTATTATCTGTGATGATGGTCACGATCTTAATCAGTTACTACAAATATTCAACAAATGCAATTCAGCTACAAAGTTTACTCTTGAAATTGAAAACGAATCTAAAATACCTTTTCTTGATGTTGAACTTGCAAGGAGAGCTGACGGAACTTTAAGAAGGTCCATCCATAGGAAACCTTCATGGAACGGCCAACTGATAAGCTTCTACAGTCATTCAAAAAAGAAACCTAAATAGATCTCTTGCTACTCGCGTTCGATGCATCTGCAGCTTGGATACCCTGGAAGAAGAACTACACTTCCTGAAAGAAGTCTTCATACAAAATGGATATCCACCAAGATTCATAGACAAAAACTTCAAACAGAAAATCCAAAAGCAAGAGACGCCATCTGTGAAATAACAGATACTTCATATGAACCTCGACTTCAAAGGTGACCTACTCAGTGATGTCCTTAAGAGGAGAATTTCCACTTCTATAAGAAGAACTTTCTTCTCGTCAACACTGAGAGTAATGTTCTGCAGAAGCCCAAGGGACAAGATCTCGCACTTGACCACTTCTATGTGAATATATCAGTCGACCTGTTGCTTTGGAGCCAGGTACATCGGTAGTTCGACGCGCATCCTGTCAAAAAGTTTCAAAGAACGGAAGTAGTGGCCGTAAAAGGAGTGCAATAATCGGACATGTCGTCACCACTGGTCATTCCATCTCAACAAACGCCTCCTGCTTCAAAGTAATCTACAAAGTGAAGAACAACCTTCCAAAGTTAATACATTTCCGTCTTCTTTGCATTGCAGAAGCCCTAGTCATTCAGTTAGAAGAACCAGAACTATGTATACGAAAGAAAATTATTCAGCCACTTAAACTATCATGGTAACAACTCTGTTGATTTGACTTAACTTTTGCTTGTTTATTCTAATTACTTAAAACTCTTACGTAATTCCGTCTTTTATTTTGTTTCCATGTACACCCTGAGCACAACTCTTTCATCAAACTATTCATGTTATTACGTAACTCCTCTTTAACAATCGTTTGTGATAACTCATCACTTTTGTTACTATCCTCTTATATCAACATCCAATTCATCTGAAATTACTAATTGTATTTTCGTTTGACAAATTTAATATACACACACATAAAACAACGATATATATTTGCTGTGAAAATAAATTCTCCGAAAAGAGACTTTTCGCTGAACAACCGGTATTTATATACACCAAAAACGTATAGTATTTTATTAATTATTAGGAGGTAACATGATTGGTGTGTTCATTTGAAAGTGGTACCTGAAATAAAGCAGATAGTAAAAAGAATTACGCATTAGTCAATAATGAAGTCGACGAAAGGGTTTGATATTTGATAATGTTAAAATTGTTGTTGAATCAGAAGGTTGTTGAGTGTCCACTTGACAATTGCGAAGACAGTGAGAAAATGTACCAAAGCAACATATAAGAATGCTAATAGTGAATTAATTACGAAAAATGTAAGCGCGCGTATGGCGAAGAGATTAAGACCAATGATAGAATAAGAGGCTGAACAAACTTCAAAGAGAATTGCTTTGTCTGTATTCCGAGAAAAATTGTTCGCATTAACGGTCAAAGTCCTGCAACTTGCATCCAGTTTCGATCATTTATACATTTAGATTCTGTTCAGTTTGTCTCACTTTTAAGTACAAGTGTACTCTATTGGAAAGTGTCCTGTCCCACTTATTTTTTGTTGAATATGAAACATATACTATAACGAAAATCACCACTTAGACATTTAGAAAGCAAGAGGACTGAGGGAAGAATATTTTTTTCGATAACTTCTACGGATATATATATATATCCATCTCTATTTTACTTGGCGTATTCGTTGAGGAATAGGTTCTCGGCTAGTTGATTTCCATATTTCCTTGTTTCTAATCCCTTCTGGTCATCTGGTCTTCAGTATGGAGCGAAGATAGCTGTTAAGAAAGACCTGCAGTAGTCTGTTGATAATGGTGTCTGTAACACATGCACTGAGTGTCTGAAACACATAGAAGAAATAAGAGATGCAAATCAGAGGATTGTACTTGATGCTGAGTGAAGCAGATTTCCATAGTGATCTTAAGGTAATGCATGTTTGGTAATGTCTTGCATTTCCAATCCTGCTTATGACATACTTATCCAAGGTGGCTATAGTTGAAATGATGCTGCCCATGTGATTGACACCGATTCGTGCTTGCTGTTCGTTTTTGGTTGTCTTCATCATCCATCACTTCTCTATGTTCACTCGAAGTGCCATCTGAGCCGCTTCTTCTGACTACTTGTTGGTCTCCGACAGTAGATCTTCCGTATTTTATGTGACATTCAGACATAAATCATCCTCGAAGACCAGATCTTCTACAGTCTTCTTGTCCGCTCAACTCATTCCTGTCTTCCCACTCCCCACACATGGCCTAACGCATAATCCACCCCACCACCACTAGGAATATCATCGGTGGTAGTAGTCAGTCTTGTCTTACTCCCCCCTCCATTTCAAAGGCTTCTCAGTTTGATCAGCACATGATCTGCTCACCTTGAATCCGGCTGGTTCCGGACAGAGTTTTGCATTCAGTCTCTCCACCATGACACGAGTTAATATGCTGCTGGAATTGGATAGGAGCATGATTCCGTGTCAGTTTATGCAGAGGACTGAGTTGACATTCCTTGGTGGTTTAACAGGGTGCGGCTTTTCTTCTAGTCATTATGTACCTCTCCTTCCCTCCAAACTTTGTGTACTGGTGGTGTTAGGATGTCCTCTGAGGTTGAATGGATCCGTTTTTTAGTGCTTCCGGAGAAATTCCATCTTGTCTTGCTTCCCTTGCAGATAGCCTCCATTAATCTCTTGACATCCAGGACTTTCGCTTCTGTTAGTGGATTGGTGTTCACTAGTGATTCTGTGGGTGTTGTTGGTATTTCTGTGCGAGTTGAAGGTGTTGGTTAGTTCGAGAGTTTTTTTGAATTGATCGGTTCATTGTTTTCTTTGCTTCTCCGTTTTGGTAATTACGTCGCCTTCACAATGTGTCATTGGTTTTACTTGTGTTGATCTATTCCTGGATAGTAACCTGGCTGTCTTGTATGGTGATCTGAATTGTGGGCTGTCTCCGGCTGTTTTGAAATCTTTAAACTTGGTTTTGAAGTTGGCTTGCTCTAAATAGTAGTCTGGATCCACACCTGCTTCTATACTGGATTTCCATTGAGAAGACTGCATTGTCACTTCCTTCAGACTGAGACGAAGTCTATCTGATCTAAGAGGTGTATGTCTAGTGGCATGCGTATCGCCCTGTGTATATCCGTATGCTTGTTATCGTTACCTCCAATCACCAAATAATTGAAAGCGCAGATGTCTGCATATTGCTCGATATTCTTGTTAATTTCTACAAAATGCTCCTTCCCTGTGTTGTTTGCTTCTACCTGGAGATCCACGGTACCCATTAGGATTTCGGTCTCACCATTTTCGGTCTTGTGTATTGCTATTCGCAGTTGTTTGTAGAATTCTTCCTTCTTCTTTCATTCTGAATTATTTGTAGGCGCGTAGCACTGGCTAATTGCAATTTACCTTCCTTCTCAATCTAATCTTGCTGTTATTATCCTTGAAGAGATCGGTTGACACTGTATAAAAGCCTTGTATACTTTTGATGACGTCATGGCAGTCAGTCCCTCTGTTTGTCTGTTGTCGTTGTCCATGTGACCGGAGGGGATTTTCGACTCTCTAATTCATATCTTGGAGAGTTCATTCCTATTCCATTTACTTTCACAAATTCCTACCACTTCTGTGACATATCCTCTCATTTCTTTCGCTACTCGGGAAGCCTTCCCACCTTCGCACATTATGCAGACATTTCATGTCCCAACGCTTACTTTGCTTTCACGAAAAGAAAACACATCGACTGATTGCCTTCCTGAAGGCTTCCACTAGCTGGTGTCATTCCGTCTGTACTATTCCAGTGAAGAATAAGTATATTTTTCATACTTTTGCTATGCCTTGAAGTTTCTGTAAGAATTCGACTGGATTTCTAGGGTAGAGTCGCTAGCTCTGTGCCCAACCTGTCATCATTCTCCGGGTTTTGTACCAGTCAGAAAACTAGCTCAGCTAGAAGTCGATGTAGTCGAGTCCTGTAGCATCATCTTACATTTGACAGGAGTGAAGTGCATGCCAAATATTGGTAGATTGATGCTCCAGATGTTCAGAAGATTCTGCATTTTATCAGCGTCTTCGCCCAGGAGAACTTTATCATCCTCGTATTCCTAGTCAACAGGATTATTTCCTGGCAGCAAGTCATTCCCCAAATTCATTTAAGTCACTTAGTTTCAATTCTATTAGTATGTCTATGATGAAATTAAACAGAAATGGGGACAGTGGGCACCCTTGACCAACATCACTCGTTGTTACCACTTCAGATGACAATTCTCCGTAAGCTCTTTTACGGTTGCACGACTACGATTAGAGTGCCTGATTAATGCGATATTTTTCCTCGGCATTCACTCCACAGCCAAACATTGCCAAAGTATCTCTCGGTCTACCGAGTCGAGTTCCGGCAATTTTTGAACTTCGGCAAGTATACCCGTGTTCCAGAATCCATCGAAAGTTGAAGATATGACCAATACACCCTCTTCCTGGTATCAAGTCTGCCAGCTTTATTGGGTTCGTTTAACCCGAGCTGCACTCAGCCTAAGATAATTAATGAATCTGGAACTTTAGATACTATACAGTCAAGGTTTATCACGCTATGATTATCACAGGAATACTTATCCGTCTTCTTATAAACCGGAATAATCAATGATTTGCACCAAACTAACAGAACTATCGTTCCCAAACATTACCTAGTACCTTATTTAATCCATGCTACAGTTTGTCACTTCCGTGCCTAAACACCTCTGGAGTCATTCCATCAGCTCCTGCTCTTCGTGTCCTTTCAAATTAGAGGTAGCCTTTGTAAATTCAGATACATCCGAAAAGCCTTTGCTCACATCGCATTCAGGTAGGTGTTGAATACTGGGCAAGTTAAGTTTAGCTGCAATTCAGCTAAATTGCCTTGAAAATGTTCTCTCCAACTTTCCAGTGTGCTATCCTGAGAGCTTATTGAGGTGCCACTTTTCTCGGAGATTGTTGGGCTTATCATCTGTCTTTTAAATCCTGTTTCCCTAATGAGCCTAATTAGTCATCTGGTGTAACCTTTCATCAATGCCTTTTTCATTTCGTGAACTTTTACCACTCACCATTTTGCAGAGACTTTTGAGCAGCTTTGCTCTAACCCTTTTTTCAGCCTTCCGGAATGAGTCTTCTTGCATGAATCAGTTCAGATGATTCAACAGAAATCCACTGGCTTTTACTCACCTTTGGTTTTAGGTTGTCAACAGCTTATATCTCTGTTTCTACCAGGCTTCCTTAAGATAATTCTTACTGTGGATCACAGAAAGGCGTTTAGCCATTTATTCCTTGAATAGGCAAGGCTTAAGCGCTACCTAGTTTTTATGTTCGTAGGCATATACGTGCAGAGACTAAGGAGCTATCGGAGTTTACGTAGCTGTTCCAGAAGGCGCTGTAGCTTTCTGCCGACCGTCCTCATCGATAGCTTGTCGCTATGTGGTCTATTTGGGTCCGTCGTTGATTTAATAATGGAAGTTGTCAGGTTAGGCAAAGTATCTCCTGGTGTGTGAAGCTAGTGCTGATCAAAAGCGGGTGATTATCTGAACAGAAGTGTAGGATACGATCACTGTAATGGGTTCATTGGCGTGGGATTCTAGATCCCACGATAACTACTCTGAGCGGCACGGCTTCCTTCCTTACTTGAGTATTGAATTGGCATTCTAGAATAGTTATATCTGAGTTTTTCGCCTTTAGCAGCAAACCGGACAGCTTCGTCCGAATTGCAGTCTTTTGAGGCGTAAGAGAAGATTGCGAAAAGATAGCAGGGTATCGTTCTTCTAACAGATGCACTCAGCTGTACGAAACACATGACTGTCTATTGGGATCCAGTCATATGGGGATTTTTCTCTCCTAGCACCTTATGCTATCCCTACATCTGAAAGTCCTCATGAACTAGTCCAAGAATCTTTTGATATTCGTAAGGTGTATTTTTCAGACTTACTCTTTCAGTCACGTGGGGCTAAGCGAATAACTACGCTTGGGTTTTGTATGAGTGTCTCTGAAACACAACATACATCTGTCACTTGACATTCTACAGTTCTGGCTAGTGAGGCCAGTTGTGTGATTTATTGAAGAATTCTGACTTTAAATGCTGCAATGTGAAGTTAACAGAGTGGTTTCTATTTACTGTCAGTTCTGCTTTTCCGGTTGTCATCTCTATTAATGGCCGCAGGATTAAGAGATGAGAGATAGATTGTATTAACAACAGTAGGAAAGTTTTGTATGCCTATGAAAGTGTGTGGCCAGTAATAACTTCCCCGCTGTCCACACCACTGAAGTTGATTTATTTTCAGGGTACCTAAACAAAAGGAGCATTGGTGTTGAGTATTCACAAAGCCCTGAGAACAACAGCTTTGAGCCGTTCACACAGGTCCTGTCTGAAGTGGCTTTCTGAGTTGTCTCCTTACTGAGATCTTACTGTCAACTGCGGAGCGCCACAAACTAAGTCATGGTCTTTGGAGTCGACCTTTACTGCCCCATGTCATTCCTCGAGTGGAAATGCAGCATAGCTGGTCATCTGGCAGAAACATTTGACTGTTATTACATCCATATTTCCCAGTAGTACGACTTCACTCACAGACCTCCAACATGGTGTAAACAACTTAAACTGTGACAGTAACCGCATTCTAGTCTAACCGCTATCCAGTCAACTTTTCTGACATAGTAAGACCTGAAGGAGCATTATGTCCAGACAATACAGAGCGTAAGTTCACTGCGACATCCTAGCCCAACCACCACGTCAACGTAGAAGCTATCGGTTACGTTTCTGGTTACATTAAGATGGAAATCAATTTTCAAAAGAAGATATTTTGAAGGACGAAAGGGAAACATTGAAGAAGTTAGTGAATCTTCAAGAAGATGAAGAACGAATCAATCATTAGCTCCATAACATATGAACCGCTAAGACCAGCGAATCATGTACTCGCTTGTTTATGAGGCCTCCCGATACTGAACATACAGCTGAGCCGAATCTCGCATATGAGCAATCTACTAAATCACGCTATTGCCAAACGACTCACAGACACTTCTCTGCCTGTCAGAAGTAATCACAGTCGTTACCGTGTCAGATCCATTTGAATTCGTCAATTTAATAAATGTTAGTATATTCTGGAAGGAAATGATATCTTTGAATGTTACCTCTGTCTCCACTAATGTCCCTCTAATCGGAATTACTTGCTTCCTACAGTGATAATTCAGACACGGATGTCCAGGTCTACTGCTTACGCGAACTTTAAAGAGTTTCCATATAGACAAGGATACATGGACGATACCTCCATCATAAGTGAAAAAGGTGCCGACACAGAAATTATAATGAAGATTTTCAACAATTACTGCCATTCTAATAAGTCCATTTCAGAATACGAAATTTAATTTTTAGATGTTTTATTGAAAAGGAGATCTGATCCTTCTCTTCAGAAGTCAATCTACACGAAGTCAATATGGAGTGGTTGCATCCCTTTGAGGAGAAAAATAAGCCTGGTCATGTACTTATCGCTAAGAATAATAAGCATTTGTACCAGTAACACAATCGATGGTGAACTGAAGAGATACAGAAAAGTCCTCATTGAAATCGGATACCCTATAAGATTCAACGAGAAAAACACGGAAGTAAAGAGGAAGCCTGAAGAACAAGTTGTTCATGAGTCCTGCATTGAAAAGTGATACAGTTACCACTATTCTGAAGAACTGTCTATCCACATCACTACGAGAAAAGCTTTTTACGACTGGGTTACGGAATAATTTGCGGATATGTCTGGGACTAACTAGCGCTTCGGGCCACTTCACTGTGTTTATAATTTCACTTGTTCTTGCGAAGCTAGTTGTATTAGCCCCATAAAGCTGACTCGTTTTAATCTCATCTCCGGATGTTTTCCGACACCGTTATTAAAAGAATAATGCAAGTCAATTCCTACAAATATTCTCGAGAATCTGGTGTATTCAAACCACATCAGAGTCCTCCTTCTAAAATTATCTATGACATATAGTGGAGTACAGGAGGAACGGATGAGGATGTCAAATCGAGAATCGGGAAGGCAAGAAACACATTCATCAACCTGAAACCAATGTGGAAATCTTCGTCACTCAACTCAGCATCAACAACAAAATTCTGGTTTTCAATACAAACGTCAAGTGAGTTCTTCTATACGGATCAGAAACTTGGCGGGTCACAATGAATGTTTCCAACAGGTTGCAGACCTTCACCAACAGCTGTCTTCGTTCTATACTCAAGATCAGATGGCCGGAAAGAATCACCAACAAGAAACTATGGGAACAAACAAAACAAGAACCAATCGCTCAACAAATATGCAGGAGAAAGTGGAGATGGATTGGACACTCGCTGAGGAGGCAGTTGGGTGACATCCCGTGTTAGGCCCTCGAATGGAACCCGAAAGGGAATTGGCGAGTGGGACGTCCAAGGGTGACATGGAAGAGATCGTGTGAAGAAGAGTTGAAACAGTATGGAATAACATGGATGCAAGTGAAAAGTGCAGCACAAGACAGAAACAAGTGGAGACATGCATTTGAAGCCATATGTTCCACTAGGAACCCAAGGGAACAATGATAATGATATAGTGGAGTTGTACAAGGATTGTTATGTTTCGAAACTTGTGTATGATGAAGGTACTAGCCAGTCATCAAAATAATTTCGAACTTTGTGTTCAGAAAGACGTGTTCAGTTTCTTATTCTCCTATGGTCTTGGACTTGAGCATTTTACTAGGTTTTTTCTTCTTACCTTCTTCACAATTTTTGAATGGGTACTCAACTACCCTGTTTCTCATCTAATTGATAACAAATTCTAATTTGTGAAATTCTAAAACTTGACTTCTCTTGTATCGGCATTTATTATGTAACGTTATTTATACAGTTTCATTATTTCTTTTCGCATTTTATTGGAAGTAATATTTTGCATATCAGTGGTACTGGTGTCCACTCATTCCTATGAGCAAAGTTTCAGTAACCAACCTTTCCCTCCACCCACCTACATTACTTTTCAGAAGTGTAGCTCTGCCCCACACTATTGTGTGTTGGTACACGCACTGCAATTACCTGTCATCTTATTTTGGCCAACCACTCTACAGTCAACAAAATCCCTGCGTTCCGATAACTTGAATAACCCTGACTAATGGGACTGACCTCACAGTTCATACATAGTATTTTATAGGCTGTTGCGCTATTTGTAGCTAACTGACCGAAGTTGGAATTTATGCACCATTGGATTCGGTCCGAGGTTTTGAATGGTCTACGAGGTTGCCTTGTAGCCGGAGGGTTGTGTGTTCCATACTACCTTGTAGAGTATCCTGCATTTATTTACACAGTCCTATTTCATCAACTGGGATAATACAGACAGTCATCTGTAGTTTTTTTTAGAATTATCCTTCCTGGTTATTACTACGAACGAATATGGGAAGAGGCTGTATTGTATTTACAATCGACAATAACTTAGAAGTTGACTTAGGCGTTTTGTTTTATGCTTACCATTAAAATGGTGTAACTGCTAACTATAAACATGAGTTTAAAACGTTATCTAATAAATGATATTGTTTTATTTAATATTACGAAATTACCATATATAACACACACATGCACAAAGATGTCCAGTTTCTGGGATTAATAAAAAGACAATTGCAGCGGAGAAAATTTTCTTTTCGACGAAGTCATCATCTAGGCTGTACATTCGTGTATTTGTATCAAATGGATAGGAAAGTTCCAGAATAATTTCTGGTTAGGGGTGAAATTAATAAAAATTACAATTAGGAATTAAAATGACATAACAAACAGGGGGATGGGTAAAACTCAAACAAAGTAGCATTATAATAACTAAGAAGATTGACATTGTGCAATTGGGGGTTAGAAATGTAGAAATAACAAAATATACAGGATGTTTGGATAAATAACTAATATGATGAATAATTGTTTATACAATCAGGGATTAAATATGTAGAAATAGTAAAATGACAAAATAAACAGTAAGAGTGGATATGAAAAGATGGTAGTGTAGACAGGGATTAAGAAAACTTAAAATAACATGAATAAACAGGAAGTTTAGATAAGAAAGGCGATGAGATTGTCATTACTAAAAATTTTACCTGTTTATGATGGCCATGGCAGGGACAGGGGTTGGACGTAATTCTTTTGGATACAAAGTGTGGGTTTGAGCTTTTGAATAGCTAGCGCCTCAGCTATGCCCAGATGTCTTGATTTGACTCTCTTTGATAGGTTTGATTGAATTTTGTATATTACTTTGAAGGATTTTTCGAAAGGCGCTGAATGTCTTGAGTTGACCAGATGCTCTATCACTGAACTGTATACACGTTTTCGGTCTCCTTTTACTAGGCAGGCTGTTCGCGAGCGCGTTTTCCAAGTCGGCGCATGGTACGGCCGATGTACTCAGCTCCACAAGAGCAAGTAAACTGCTTTATGCACGTTGAGGTGGCCCAATGCGACAGCTTGTCTTTCACGTTCTGGCTGAACAGTTTCTTGCAAGAAAACGTCAGTCGTAGGCTCGCGGCGAAGTATGTTTTCCTTAGAGATTTGCAGAGGCGTGTCTGGGATTAGATGGTTGGAGCCAATCGGTAGGAAGCCTTGGACCTAGGTTTCATGCCAGCCGGCACTCGTCAGCAAGGCGTACCTGCAACCTTGAAGGAACTCATGTCCCTCCTGAGATTTGAACCTGCGTTACCCAGCGCTGCAGTCCGAGATGTTACCACTGAGCCATTTGAGATCACATCGTGATGGCGAGCCACCTAGAATGGTGGCCAGATTGCAAACCTAACTGATAGAATTCAGTCTGCACCAAACAGAGGACTAGACACATCACACTAGTTACAAACTAATGTCCAGTCAAAAGTCAAACTTCGCTGCAAATCTCTTCGTCTGTGAACAGTGAAACTATAGGTGCTACAAACGCACTAACGTTGTGTGAACAGTGTTCTGTCTTACTCAAAACTACTCTTTCAGATGTGAGCATCGGAATACCAACCTCATATCTGAAAGACTAGTGCATACTTGAGGTGCATACTTAATGTACACTTTATTTAAAACTAGTGTAGGCTTCATGATCTTGGATAACAATGTAAGGTTGAATTATTTGCAGTAAATTATCTTGTAATATTAATTAAAGAGACACCTAACTTCTCAGATTTCAATGGTATTCAACAAATTCTAATGCTGGTAAATTCTCACATAACAAGGATTCCTAATGCGCGTTGTAAAGCCTCCAACTTACTCTAGGAAGAGCTTATTCATGCACTCAACTAACACATTAACTGATACAGTCGCGGGTGATTTACACGGAATTCAAAAGCCTAACGAATCACTAGAACGATAGTTTGAAACTTTCCAATAGTAAGCAAACAATAGTTCATTTAGATATTATGGTGAAGATATGCAGCTCCGGTGGATTAGTTTGGTGTAGTTATGTTCTTCAAATTGAAATGTACTTTGAGGATGTTGTCTAGTAAAACAAGGACAGCTTCGCGGTAAAACGTTCAGCTCAGAGAACCCAACTACACCAAAAGTAGTTCACATTTAATATTCAATCTCTATCTTATGCTTTAATGTTGAATTAGACAAAATGAAAAAGAGATACACAAAAAGGAAAACAAATAGGGTGGGGGGTGGGAGGATGGTGTTGAATTTTGTAGATACATTACTTCTGTCGTAGAAATTACAATGCGATTTCAGGTGAAAAGTGAGTCTCATTGTAAGAATGAATTTGAAATTTTTTCTGCTGGTGAAAAAAGAAATTGGTTATTTTTAAATTTTATTTTATTGCATCATGAACTTTTTTGCACAAAACACTTTCTCCAGTGTCAACATGTCCACCAATGTGAAAATGAAGACAGAGAAAAAAACATTTGGTCAAAATCTAATGAATCAAGAATACACGAAAGAATTCAAAATATTGAACCAACAATGAACGAAACATAAAGAAGTGGGAGTAAATAAGAAAGAAATATACAAGTGTGAATCAAATAACTTTAAGAAATGTAAAGGTGAATACAGAGGTGGCTGAGGATGAAATTGAAATCAAAGCGTTACATCTTATTCCTCCTCTTTCCCAAGGGATATATGTATTAAAAAAATATCTACTTGTATTGAAACGATGACAATAGAGAGAAATGGAAATAGGACTAGGTAGATTCAGAGACGAAGGAATAAGAAGTACACGAACTTCTGAATTATGCTTTGTTACTGAGATGATTCATTCCCCATATTTTTCTCTTATAGAATTCACAAGCGAGTAAAGAGAATTACTCATACGTAAAATATTCTCACTCTAGATTTGCTAATTAACAGGTCACCATCATAAAAGTGTGTCACGATAACTACATTACCACTAGAAAACAGATAGAAGAGGTAAATAATGAGGCGACTAACGGCTGATGATAACAATAATAATAATAATAACTAAAATAAAATTATAAATAAAACTTCTACTTTAAATTAGAATTATCGGTAAGTAAATTCGTATGAAAAATGGTTTTCGTTGTCATTAGGAATCTATAACATGGAAGGAAAGCCTAACACTGGAGCAAGCTGATTCTACTGCAATTCATAGCGATGATGACACCAATTTAACTTCGGTAACTGAAAGTCTTATCTAAATATCAAATGATTGATTAACATCGTCAACATACTGGCAAAGTGTGTGACACGATAAACACTACTAACTGATATGAGTATTGAGAGATAATTCACATCGAGTTGACCTAGCCTCTACCAGGTAAGTCCTAATCACTGTCTTCACGCCGCAGGGGTGTACTTCACACAAGTGAAAGGGCGAATGGGAACGTCTGGAGCTCGCAACCGGACTGGTGGAAATGAGTAGCTGGAAAACCTTGACTCTAAACATATGGTGTACATGAACTCCAGGATCTGAGAGAAATGAATAGCATATTAACCTGTTTTGATCCCCAGAAATCATGGGAACACATCTCCACTGCCTTGCAAACCAGAATTCAAGTCAAAGATTCAGGGAGTGACCCCTTAAGACCATCACCTGCTTCGGTCTGGCTACCCGGGCAGTATCTTTCACAAAATCTATGAAATTTTGTGTGGCGCATTTCTGGGTGCCTAAAATGAACCAAGTTTGTTTTTTTATAATCAAAATGTAATCTAGACCATCTCCATAGGTGGTATACTAAAAGTGACTTGACTCAGATATCGGAGTCAGTTCAAATCACTCAAATTTCATCTCTCCGAGTTAAGTCTGCCTGGCTTATTGTTGATAAGCTCAATTATCAGCTGTTTAGGTGACTTTGATCCTGCTCCTAAGCCTCAACCATCAACTTTGGCGCTCTTAAATATCCATATCAATAGGTGCAGTTTATGGCGTCGCATATCTCACTTGCTTTCATGGTAGTATTTATGTTATCAAATAGGCTGCGAACTGTGAAGGGATTATTTGGAACTTAGGAAAGATGTCGATAAAAGGATGTTTCTCTCGAACTGTGTGCTTTCCAGATGGCTGAGTTTATTGCGTTTGCACTTCATTCATATCATCCCTTTTAAATGCGAACGAGACTGAGTGCCAGAAAAGTGGTCAGTCGGTTATATTACTTGATATAAGAATAAAACTTGTGCACTTTGGTAGAGTATAATTCCGAAATTTGTTTTAATAAGGTCTCACAGTGTTATACAGTAATGTTTGCTGATGACGTTTCGCATTCAAACCTACAAACTCACTCAGAGACAAGCTCTGTAGGCTAAAAGACCCAGTGGACCCAATTAAACAAAATAATATAATTTACAAAATACCCTGCAGTAACTGAGAGGTCAACTACATAGGTCAAACTAGTAGGTCAGGGGTAGTCAGATTGTCAGAACATAAGAATTTAGCTAAGGCAAGAATGGTTGGCCCCAAGAAGATAAGTAATTTAGAAAAAAGCTCAGCAATCGCACTGCACGCATTTACACACAACCACACAAAAGGGTGAGTGGGAGAGGGTTAAAATTCTAAAAAGTAATCTAGGTAGGTGGAGAGAGAGGTTGATTACTGAATCTTTGTTCATCGAGTCTACACCCAACACGTGCAAAAGAAATAATCACTTATCACTCATACCGGAAATATGGAGAATGCTACTACCAATCAAGTCAAGCGGTGAAAAATAATGGAACTATATAAACGAAGTTAGACAGTTGTGTGAGTACCTTGATATGATTATGAGTAATAAATTGTGCTCGAAACGTCATCAGTAAATTTTACTGTATAACACTGTGAGACTTTATCAAAACAAATTTTACCCATAACGGTTGTATTACTGAAAATGGTTATATTAGCGAGCCTAACTTCAGTATGGGGTTATCGTTGCACTATGCTGAAATGAAATTTCAGTCATAATGGAAGTGTAAATTTATATATTTTTAAAATAAATATCACAGAATATTTTAAAATGTACTTCTTCTTAAAAATATACCAGTGCGTGTCTTTTGTTCATTATACAGAAATTCTTAGTGTTATTTAAGACAGTGAGGCTTAAATAGCTATCTAGATTTAGGTCAGATGGTGATAAGTCAACAAAAATGAATTCTAATTTGCTAGCATATAAAGCTCACCTTAATACTTTAGCTGGAATCATTCGATCAGCTGAATCGGATTGTATTAACGATTGCCATGTATTCGTTGAACCTGGTATTACAAAACCAAATTCAAAACTCCAGTCTGTTAGAACATCAAAGAAAGACATAAAGCCGGTAAACAGTTGAAATTTAAGTACGTCGTACATTGATTATAAGATTCAACGTAGTACATTTTATAATAACCAGACACAAAAGGCGTTAAGTTAGTTGATAACTGAGGTAGATGAAAAAAAACTGGCATTTATGTGAACTACAAATGCTTTGAAAGTGAACTTATTTGAAGAGAAGGCATGAAAGTAGAATGTAGACTTCCTTTTCGATGAATAATTCTCAACAGTTGTACAATCGTATTTATATTTATCAAGGAATTCATAAAAGCAATCATATACTAGTAACCATGTTACTGAAAGTGTACTACGTGGTGTGAGATGTAATCTAGAAATGAACGACTAGACGGAGGTGGAAAAGCAGAAGTTTTGATTGCATAATAGGTGTGAAGAATGACCTACCGAATCCAAATGAACCAAAACTGGTGTAAATGTGCTGAAGTATTTATACAAAAACTATTCAAGGAATGCAATTTTATTGACAAATAATAATAACACAAAATAATAATATTCATAATAAACTTAAGCAACAAGCGAGAAAATGAAACAAAATCAAGGGAAGAATGTTACCCATGTTATGGTCAAATGGGTCAACGCAATGCATCTGCAGGTAGAGGTTAGGTTTCTGGCCTCGAACAACCAGTGAATCGGTTATGTATAAATGGCGTCTTTTGAGTCATTTTGTGCAATAATATGAAGTTTTGTGTATCACTGTGAAGCCTGAAAAAGATTTCATCTCTCGTATAAATTTTGTATAAACACTTTACCGCGTCCCCACCAGTTTTGGTTCATTTACATTGACTGGGTCATTCTTCACACCTACTATGCAATCACAATTTCTGCTTTTCCACCTCCGTCTAGTCGCTTGTTTCTAGATTACATCTCACACCACGTAGTACACTTTCAGTAACATGGTTACTAGTATATGATTGCTTTTATGAATTCCTTGATAAATATAAATACGATTGTACAACTGTTGAGAATTATTCTTCGAAAAGAAAATTTCCTTCGTTCTTACATCTTCTTATATTTATGATTCACAACGGGAATTTTTTGTTTATGAAGGAATATACATGAGTAAACTGTTAGGCATGTAGGCGTCTGAGTGATTTTAAATGATATCGTACGCTGTTTTTAACCAACCACTCCCTATATATAGCAGGTTTTAACTAAATCGCTTATTTAGTTTTCTGTACAGTTCAAAGCTAGAGTTCGAGTTTTCACTCTCTGATGTTACTTTTTAACCTTTATCAAACTGGCACATTTTCATTCTATTTTTGACTCCTATTTAACAATAATTTCACGTAGAGAATGACTAAATACATATCAACAAAATCACGATGTGCATCGAATTGTCAGCTTCCTTCATTACGGTAAAGTGACCTTGCTATTTTAATATTGACTGGATAGGATAATTCAATGAGTACTCATTGAATGCTTATAAACGCTATGCAAATGCTGTCAATAACACCAGTAAAATTAATCGTTGAAACTTAAATCTTTACTTAACATTTTAAGGAAGGATTAATTTTACGTGACAGACTTTACATTTAGCAGCTTAATTGTGATCCTTATGTTTTATACTCTAATTTCATATTAGTTATCGAAATTATCACTGGTAGGTAACGCTACATTACAATATTTCAATTCATTAGGTATGTAAAGTAAAAGTTGAACAATGTAGTGGATAGTTTCACTCAGAAATTAAATATATACACACGTATCATTATTATTCCCTTAGGTTCCGAGTGAAAGATATAGCTCCAATAACAAATCTGCATTTTATCTTGTTTTCTGTAGTTCACTTTAGACAGTTCCATGATTACCCGAAAGCTTTCACCTCCACTCCACCCAAGCGCCTCTGTATCACCCTGGGACACCTAACTTCTGGGTTTCAAACCGGGATCCACTCAAGAGCTTGGCGCGCGATGTCACTCAACGACCTCTTCGGCATATATCCAATTCATCATCATTCTCAACGACATATTTGTTGGTCAAGACGTTCTCGATTGGTGCATTTATTCAGTTCCCTGTTGCTTACCTTTTCCAGCGGTCTGATCTCCAAAGTAGAATGAAGGCAGATGTGCATAAAACTCTCTTGCCTGTTGGTGAAGCTCTACACTGCTCAACCAGACAAAAGCAGTGATTTCACGAAAGTCTCGAAAACTCGAAACTTATTCCTCAGTTGTGCTGATTGTAATTAAGACGATGCTACCTAGATAAGTGACACAGGTGACCTTTCTGAAATTTATCACGTAGATAGTGATTGGTGCATGTCATTGGTTTCGTATTTATAAGCTGGTAATTGATTAATATTACTGACGGTTAATTTCAGCTAGTCAGAGGAGACAAATATTTGAGATCTTCGAAAATAAAGCCATTGCTGATCTGTCTAGATAATTGCACTGACTTTTTTTCACGAATCGTTGAGAAAACATGGACAGATTTGTTATATGCCGGTAATTTTACTAGATCATAAAATAACTAGATTTGACAGGCCAAGCCAACTAGAAATAAGACTGGCTTCAACCACTGAATGCTCAATCAATTACATTTGAAGCATATTTAACTGGATCACCTTTGAAGCCCGAATTTACGCATCCAATCAGACAAGTTATGCATATATATATATATATATGAATCCATGTCTATTTTACTTGGCCTATTTGTTGAGGAATAGGTTCTCGGTTAGTTGATTTCCATATTTCCTTGTTTCTAATCCCTTCTGGTCATCTGGTCTTCAGTATGGAGCGAAGATAGCTGTTAAGAAAGACCTGCAGTAGTCTGTTGATAATGGTGTCTGTAACACATGCATTGAGTGTCTGAAACACATAGAAGAAATAAGAGATGCAAATCAGAGGATTGTACTTGATGCTGAGTGAAGCAGATTTCCATAGTGATTTTAAGGCAATGAATGTTTGGTAATGTCTTGCATTTCCAATCCTGCTTATGACATACTTATCCAAGGTGGCTATAGTTGAAATGATGCTGCCCATGTGATTGACACCGATTCGTGCTTGCTGTTCGTTTTTGGTTGTCTTCATCATCCATCACTTCTCTATGTTCACTCGAAGTGCCATCTGAGCCGCTTCTTCTGACTACTTGTTGGTCTCCGACAGTAGATCTTCCGTATTTTATGTGACATTCAGACATAAATCATCCTCGAAGACCAGAACTTCTACAGTCTTCTTGTCCGCTCAGCTCATTCCTGTCTACCCGCTCCCCACACATGGCCTAACGCACAATCCACCCCACCACCACTAGGAATATCATTGGTGGCAGTATTCAGCCTTGTATTGCTCCCCACTCCATTTCAAAGGCTTCTCAGTTTGATCAGCACATGATCTGCTCACCTTGAATCCGGCTGGTTCCGGACAGAGTTTTGCATTCAGTCTCTCCACCATGACACGAGTTAATATGCTGCTGGAATTGGATAGGAGCATGATTCCGTGTCAGTTTATGCAGAGGACTGAGTTGACATTCCTTGGTGGTTTAACAGGGTGCGGCTTTTCTTCTAGTCATTATGTACCTCTCCTTCCCTCCAAACTTTGTGTACTGGTGGTGTTAGGATGTCCTCTGAGGTTGGATGGATCCGTTTTTTAGTGCTTCCGGAGAAATTCCATCTTGTCTTGCTTCCCTTGCAGATAGCCTCCATTAATCTCTTGACATCCAGGACTTTCGCTTCTGTTAGTGGATTGGTGTTCACTAGTGATTCTGTGGGTGTTGTTGGTATTTCTGTACGAGTTGAAGGTGTTGGTTAGTTCGAGAGTTTTTTTAAATTGATTGGTCCATTTTTTTCTTTGCTTGTCCGTTTTGGTAATTACGTCGCCTTCACAATGTGTCATTGGTTTTACTTGTGTTGATCTATCCCTGGACAGCGACCTGGCTATCTGGTATGATGTGAGGTGCATTGACTGTATGATGGGAGCATATTAAACAATTCGGAGAGTATATATATGTAAAATTCATTACCTCATTGGCATGCGTCTATTGTATTTTCTTGTCTGCCATCTTTTTCAGCTACCTCCACGAATGGCAATATACTTTTGTTTTCTCTTCACATGATCGCTTTTATGTTACACTGAAACATCCGACTCGCCACTTTCAATTCAAATAATATTTGAATGTTTGGAGTCTGATGTTACCTTATAGGTGCCTCAGCATATACTCCATCTTTACAGCTCTATTTTTTTTCTGCATATTTTTGGGGAACAATAGGTTGTTGGTTTGTCTGCTGCTAGAGCTTTTCTTGTTGCTTATACTATCCTGCCGGTCATTCGATCTCCAGTCTGTTGAGAAAATATTTAGTCACACGGAAGCTAAGACTGAACAATACAGAAGCAGTGACTCGAATGTCTATCAGTTTAAATTATTTTCATCTTCTAATAGTGAACTTCATGCATTGAGTTACTCTCATCAATGTCTTTCTCTTTTATTCATAATTTCAAGGTTGTTCTCAAAAGTCGGCATACAACCCCTTTTTCATTGACGCTTTAAAAAAATCAGTGCTCCAACTTTGTATCACACTGGTAGGTTGTGAAATTGCACAGCTTTCTGTTGTGGTATTTTAGTACCGACTGATTCTAATAATCAATAATATTCTGTTAGAATTCACAACTAGGTATAATATTGTTTACCATCCAGTAACCAGGCTAAATTTAGGCAAAACGTACATTCAGTGTTATCTCCATGTGTTGATTACTTCATGAAAATATCAATCTGAATTTTTTGAAAATAAGAAATGTTTTGATAACCATTCGGAAATAACTCAAATAACCAACTATTAATTTGTAATAGCCCAATCCTAGTGACCGATCAATGCACATCTTAAACAAATTAAATATGATGGTTGTTAAATTATATTTTATCACTTGTTTTTTGTTTTTTTGAGTACTGCTCATATTATGTTATATTATACTATATATTTCATAAACACTGAAGTTACTCAACAACTAAAGCATATGACATATTTGTGAAAGCTGATAAGACATCTTGGTTTCCCATTCGTCGATATGTGGAAAGGGATTCGGACACGTGACTTAATAACTGAAACCTAAAGATCTGGTCATATTAACCACCGAATTCATAGTGTATAAATATGGTCAAACAAAAAAAGTATGTCTGCTTTGTAAATGACTTATTGTCAGATAGTATATTCACATTATTTGTTATTCTACTAAACAAATATACTAAGAAAGTCTATTTTAAAAGCTGTTATTTGACTTTTTTCAATTAAAAATAGTTTTGCGATAAAGAAAACTTAAAAAGGAGGAATTAAATTTGTAGTTATTGTCTTTAACAAATTAAGTGTACTTTAAAGGGAGAACAGTTAACAAAAGACTAAAATTGTAATTATAGTAATAATACGAAAAATTGTTAAACAGTACCTTATGAAAATATCTAACGCATTAATACATTTGTTTTTTTAAATATCAGAAGTTATGGCCAACTAGAATTCTTTTTTATAAAAGGTATAATAATCGTTGATTATGAATTAAGTTCATGAATATGCTGGAACAATTCTCCCTGCCTACTAATTATTATGAAACTACAAGATAAGGTTAGTTAACTGACTGAGACTTTTAGGTTAATTTTCATTTCCGGTTGATTCCTTACGCCAGGTCTGTGTTGATACGTCAGAACCTAGTTAGAATGCTTCAATGATATCTGAAGACTAAGATAATATTTTGGGTGATGCCAACTATCGGTAGAACCAAGATACGTCAAAGTGTTACCCACCAGGCCACTGGGATGTGATTTAGCCTTTCAGACTATGGATGTAAGGTTCCAGTTTCAGGGGGAACATTATCTCTCACTCCGATAGAATCATTTAAAAATCGTACTTGGATATAGCATAATAGTAGTCACCGAAATGAATAAAATAAATAAATAAAAATACTACAGAGTAATTATGCATTCAAAGATAATCAACATAGCAAAGAGGTTAATAGAAATTATTGATATAAGTATAAAACTTGGGTTAATAGAAATTGAAAACATTACGATATTTCACAAAAAAAGTGTGTATTCTTATGGTGAACTTTATTATGAACTAACATAAACTAACTAACAATCAAAAATCAAGGAACAATGAACAACTCCTTTGTCTCCTGTAGGGACTCTTCAGTAATGCATGCTTCAGAGGCGCTGTTGTTTTGCAGCGTAGGGTTGCTATCCTTAGGCTAAGATTTCTTTCTTTAGAACATCCTACCTGCTAGCACACTAGGCAACGATTAGAAGTGTGCTGACAAGGAATCTATTCGGGCTTGGAAAGCATACTACCACAGTTCACAGTAAAAAGATTGTAACACTGAGACATTTATCAGTTTGCAAGAAACATATAAGCTTTATAGACGCAAAGGTGAATAAAGACCGATGACAATAATTAAAGCATAATTTAATGTAATACTCTATAAAAAAGAAGATGAAATTTTAAGTCCGACTGACTGAACTTCGATAAGTAATTTAAATTCAATTTAAATATCGAAGTATATATATATATCATTTTACAAATATGGTTGGTAATAATAATAATAATAATGATAATAATAATCTGCTTTATTCCAGAAACAGTACTTATAATACAGTATGGAATTCTCAGCATTTGTCACAATATTGCATCTAACCTACTCAAAATGTAAATAAAAGTAGCCACAGATATTTGTCCACACTTACAGTAGGCATAACATCGAAAATGTGCAAAGTACAAAATGAGAACAATACCTATAATAATAATAATAACAGTGGGTTTGTTTCAAACATTACTGTCGATACAGTATGTAAGTTTCGGCATGTTACAGAGTATTGAACCTAATGTTCTCTTGATTTGGCATGATGAAGGGAGAAACGAGAAATAACAATTATTACAGAGCTTAAATGATGCTTATACTTATAAGGAAATAAACAAAAACAGAGATCATAAATAGCATATATACTACATAATAAATCTCGCCTGGCTAAATGTTTTTTTTTATCAAAGTAGGCGTAGCATGCAAAATGTAATAGTACATTTTAGTGCCTAAACTGATTCACCGTATGAGATATATCAAACTTTAATAAAATATAATAAAATCTAGGTGGGACGTTATTTTCGCAGAATTTTCCGCATGAAATTAAGCAGCATTTAAGCAATGAATAATTATGTGAAATACTCAGCACCATTTAATCTCCTTCATTAGGGGTGTCTTTAAAAAATCCATTTATATGACAAGGTGAGAAACTATGAGTCATACATTTCGGACGGTTGACTGTTAGTTCAAATGCCGCAGATGATATGGTTATTTTAAATGAAGTCACCGGTAAAACACATTCTCTTGAACACCCTAATATATTTGACATTTGATCCACCCCTAACCACTCCACTTGTCTGAGGAGTTGTGGTGACCACAGTTTACTAACTGCTGACGATAAAAGAGGCTCTTTTGACATTTGTGACATTGCGGCCATTTTCAGCACAGCAGCGACATCAGGATTTCAAAGAGTGTATGCACTGCGCAGCAGTTCATTCCACTCTTCTTTATGGCTGCGAGAAATGGCCATTGAAAGTGTAAGACATGAAGAGTCTATAGGTGTTTGCCTTCCATGCCTCTTGTCCAATGATATAATATGTTAAGGAGGGAAGTTAGTCGATGAGGTTGTGAAACTGCACTGATACAGGTATAAGAATAGAAACTGGGCACTGTGGTAGAGTATAATTCCACCCTAGAGAAAATTTATTTGATATATTTGTATTATATATATATATATATATATATATATAATACAAGTATACAGATATACATTTATGAAACACCCCGCACAGTTCCCTTTCTTACTGGATATCTACCTGGATAGTTAGAAACATATGGCTCTTAGAACGCTTAATCCTGCTTTTAGACTATGGTGGAGATATGTGGATGATGCATTAACCGTGTTGAAATCTGAACATATCCCTCATTTTTTCACACATATAAACTCAGTAGTAGACGGAATCCAATTCACTTCTGAGCTAGACTGTACAATAAAACAAAAACAAGATGGTAGATTAGATAATAGCATTTATAGGAAACCAACACACTCTAATAAATACTCAGACTGTAATTCCTCCTACCTAGAATCTGTAAAGATAGGTTTTGTTGAATGTCTGTACAATCGGACCAAAAGCCTAACTAGTAGACCAGAAGATTTAAATAACGAAATCAAACAAATAAAGGAAATATTACTAGTGAATAACTATCCACCAGAATTTAGTCAGAAATATATGAAGATCCATAGAAAAACAAAGACTAGGAATAGAAGTGAAAAAAATAAAGTAGGATTCGAAGCCTCTGTAGCACTGCCGTATAAAGACTGAAAGTCAGCGGTCCTACGTGGTATAATCAATGAGGCTGGAATAAGGGTGACATTTAGACCAACCAACTCTCTCAGAGATACACTTTGTCAGCTAAAGGACACAGTAGATCCAATTCAGAAAAATAATATAATTTATCAAATACCATTTAATGACTGAGAGTTCAATTGCATAGGTCAAACTAGTAGATCAGGATCAACTACATTATTGGAACATAAAAATCTTGCTAGAGCTAGAATAATTGACCATGCTAAGTTAAATAACCTAGAGAAAAGCTTAGCCATTGCGCTGCATTAGGTGGAGAGAGAGGTTAATCACTGAAGTTTCGTTTATCAGCTCAACACCGCACACGTGCAATCGAAATGACTCGACCCATCGCCTATACCGGAGATATGGAAAGTGCCAACATCCAGAAAAGCCAGATAATCCGCATTAAGAAAATCAGAAACCACACAAATTAAAAATTTAACAGACTAATAGAAGAAAAGAACACAATAAATGAAGAATTTGACAACAATGTTTCATCCTCTATTGACAGAACAAAATGGGTGATCAACCTCTCATCAAGGAAACTAAGCTCTAGTGAGATGAAAGTACTCAAAAAGGACTGGATTTAACCGTAACAGTTAGTAAACTAAAACCAGAGGATATCATTCCTGACATATAAGTAGGATTAAGTTCATTAGATAAGACGACAGGGGAAGAGGTTCGAGCACAATGTGCGTTGATCCTGAAAAATCAAAAGAAAGCAAAACCAAACTTAACGAAATCGGAGAGATTAGCTCTAATTAGTCTAAAACAGGATAAAAACATCGTCATCACAAAAGCTGATAAAGGAAACTCTACAGTAGTCTTGAATAAATCTGACTATATCAAGAAAGCCACTGAACATATTGAGATGCGACCATATGAGGAAATTAAGAAACCTGTAGATACAATATTTATTTCCACTCCTTGCATTCCATTTTGGAGCATAAAGCTTTAAGCTCTTGAAGTTTCACTAGTATTGGTGGTGGTGTTTTACAGGGCGGAGTTACCAACGTCAAGTTCAACTTCCACTTTTACGTCCGTTCTACAGGCTAGGCGAGGTTGGCTGTGAATCGAACCCTGACCATCTGTGTGGATGGCACCATTGTAGGATTGAACAGTCTACACGTTTCTCTCTTATTACTCATGATGGGTGATGTAAGGAAATTCTATGAAGAGGCTGCCTAGTTGTCAGGCTTCTCTCCCCAACCCTCTACTCCGAAAAATATTTGAAATGTTGATTGGATAAAAAGTAGTAAAAATGAAAGTGTTTATTCACTGATATATCAGTCCAGCAGTTCTTACAAACACTAAATGCCACTTTCGTTGATTTACAGTGGTGTTCATCAGTATTTTAAGAAGATTAATCAATATATGTCACAGTCGAACTGTTTTAAGCTATTCGTACGATGCGGGAATAAATGTAGTGAAATTGGATCTTTGGAAACTACACAGTTTGACTTCATTTATTTTATTTTATAATATGTAATCCGTATTTAACAGTCTTTTAAATATGCAATCACGATGAAATGTCTCCGCATGCTGGGTAACCTGTAAATAATCAGTTTGATAACAGAAAGCAATCTGCTGAATAAATGCTCTGTGTATTATTAACAGAAAAGGAAATTATTCTAACAATAACTTTATACATATTTGGCTGCATACAAAAGTCAATCATTATTAACTAATGAACGCAACAGTATGCAATGGTGCAGAGAATTTGAACAAATAAAAGTATATGGGCTTCGAGCAAAATATAATTACTGCTATTCATTCAACTATTTTTAGTAATCTTTTTTTTTCGAAAAACAAATGTGAACGCCCGATTCCTATTTCTTTGTTTTGATTCATTGAGCTGAAGAACGCTCGCGTGTTTGAGTATTTCATGCAGGGCATTGAAAAATCAGTCACAAGGTGATTTTTGAGCAAATACATTCCTTTGATATGTATAAAGATAGGTATTTTAAAAAGCAGTTATCTTTACTACTCTTTCTTTGACTATACACTTTTATTTTAATAACTTATTTCCTTCCTGCCCAACACATTCGTTCATCTACTCAGTCAATCACCTATCTATTTACTTCGTTAACGATATATATATATGTATATATATGATACTCATAGGTTTGCATGTCCAAATATATTTCTATATTCAGCAAACAAACGAGTATTATAATCAGTCGGTTCATTAAGGTCGATACTGACAAAAAATATCACTACTGATATATATATATATATATATATATACATATATACATTGCTGGATAAATTATCTAACGATAATAAAAATAATAATGCGCTAATAATAGCATCACCATGGTAGCACTTTTAAGTTTACTTGTATCAGCCTCAAAATTTTCTATTCTGTCTCTTATACTGATCATCTCCACCTAGTTTTTTTTTCTAAAAATTTTTTCTCAGGGTGTTTAATGAAATGAAAAACGGTTTGCTGTTTCATTGACAAAAATATTCCTTTTTTTGCTGCATTTAAATTGTTAAACTGTACTTCCTTTCATAAAAAGGCGAACAAACTGGCAAAATAATCACTGAGCAATAAAGCTTATATATGTATACATATGTGCATAGAGTAGATAAATCTTTCATTCATACAAAGTCACGTGTTGTGCTCAGTTAATGACCGAGATTGGTTTTCTTATGAAATAGATTGAGCATTAAATAAATAAATAAGAAATTAATGCACCTCTGCCTTTAACTACATGCTTAGGTACAACGCACATGGAAAATTAGTTGAACATTGAATTTTTGAAAAAAACGACGATTGTAATTTCAATTTTATGAACTGTGAGAAGTGAATGTAAGTCAAAGAATGTGGTGAATAACACATTTGCACAAAAAAGGCATTTTGTTCACTTAAATAAGAAATTAATCAGTTGTTAGAAATGAGTTAAAGTTACTTCACGACACTATTTTAAAAATACTGTCTTGCTGCCAAATGACAAAATGTACCTAAACACTGTTTATTACAAACTTTATAATAGTGTATTTATGTCTTGAATATACACTATTTTAGACGATCCGAATTTTAAATCGCACTCAGTAACCATAATCTATTATTTGAATATAAAAATAGAGATACATTTGAATAACGCATCAATAAGCCAAATGCTTGGTGTGAATAAATTATGCAAGCTAAGGCTGTTTTTCAGTTTCTAAACATTGATTCAAAACTTAGTGATTATTCATTCAAATTTTTACAACGAAGCAGTAATCAAAGCTACAACGAATGTGTGTCAGTTAGGTTAACTTTAAAAAAAGATTTCGCTAAACACAGACATTCTTTAGATCATTGAAAACAGAGAGCACCGGACAGCTATATAGTCCCAGGTTAAAATTATAGTAGCATGCAACCACGATCTAACCAGGGATAGAACCCCAGACCTTCATGTTAAGAGGAGAGCCTAAGGACCAATCAGCTACTAGGTTAGAATCTAATGACCTATGAACTCTAACTGTTGCCACATCGTACCACCGCCAATCGATGTCATCGATAGGTATTTGCTTCACACTTGATATGGTGGCCACCATCGTTCCGAGCGGCCCATTAGGACTTCAGAACAACTATTTTCTGTAGCGACTAAGGAGAAAGAGATGTGTATTCAAACTATTAGATTTAAACTGAGGAAATTAGGCTAAGAATTATTACCGTATTATCATTATTATTATTTTATCCACAAAATCACCGTCATAGGTTAACATTTATATATATATATATATAAATTAGAGTAAGGCCTGACGAAGATCTCATTGAAAACAATATTGTTCGCTTATATGTCTTGTTCTAATTTATTATTATTCAAAAAGGTAATCTGTTAATGCAGTTTTCTCTGGTAATAAGAATTTATATTGTTGTGTATATTGTCGACAAATATACATTCGAAAAGTTATTCCTATGGCAAGACATCTGTCTGTAAGGAATACAAAGGATCATAGAGTCAACTATGCAGAGATTTAAAGAAAGTGAAGGCCAGTAATTAGCCTGTTAACTGAATGTTGGAAACCAATAAAAGATGTTCAAGGGAATCTGATTACCAAGAATGAGAAACGAACAAAACAATGGGCTGATCACTTCGAAGGACTGTTAAATCGACCATCACCTAAAACTCACTCAGAAATACAGCACCACCAACAGCACACACACAACTGCCTACCAGAACTTCCAGTGGACATCAATCCTCTGAAGGAAAGCAGAAATCTGAATGCGATTATGCTACTGAACGCCTGCCGGGAAAACAGCAGGACCAGACGGAATCCCCCTAGAAGCAATGAAAACGGACGCAGAGACTGCAGCAGATGCGCTCAAGCCACTATTGCAGAAAGCTTCGGAGGAAGGAAGGGTGCCTACCGATTGGAAGAAACTCTGGCTACCTTGTCGAACTGCCACAGGAGAGCGAATTAGGCCTCCGGAAGAACTGGCTTGGAATACTGCTCTCGTCCACGCCAAGTGAAATGCCAATGCACATCATCCTGGAGACAGAGAGAGAGAATAAAAGATGCACTGGATGCAGAACTCCGCCAACCCCACCGGAACAAGATGGATTCAGGAAAGGCAAATCATATGCTGGTAAAATTGCAACTCTACGCATCATCATTAAACAGAACATAGAATGGCACTTAGCACTCTCTCTACCTCAATTTCATCGAGTGCGAGAAGGCCTTCGACAGTCAGTGTTGACCAAGGAGTGATTTGGAAACTGCTGCAACATTACAGACTGCAGTGCCCAAGTCTTTGTCAACCTCATTCTACTGCTGGCTATATGACAGTGCCAAGTGTCAAGTGATCCACAACGGATAACTCAGAGAGGTGTCCGAAGTGAATATAGGAGTAAGACAAGGAAGCCTATCTATTATCACCCACGATGATATTCTCAATTGTGGTGGACTGGATTATGCGTGAGACTGTGCGTTGAATGTGAGAAGACAGGAATACGTTGGACCGACCGATAAGAAGCCTCTGGAAGATCTGTATTTCGTGAGTGGATGATATCTGTCTAGAGTCACACAAACTCGAAGACCTACATGTGAAAAGCAACAAGCTGGTAGCAGAAGCAGACAGCGAAGACAGGACTCCAGGTGAACATAGAGAAGATGGAGGTGATGAAGATAACCAACGGACAGCGATGACAACAACAACGACCAGCACTAATTGCCATCAAAGGAAGAGATTTGAATGAGGTTACCTCCTCCAGTTATCCAGCTGGGAAGCACGGTTTTCTTCACGGAGAGTCGTAGAGCATGGAGGTGTCAAAGCCAACCAACCAACCAGCCAGCCAGAATCGGGAAGGTGAAATACCCCTTCATCAACCTGAAACAAGTTTGGAAACCCTCTGCACTGCACTCTGCAGCATGAAAAACAAGATTCGGGTATTCAAAACGAATGTCAAGTCGGTGAGTTCTACTATACTGGTCAGAAACTTTGCCAGCGTGTCACAAAAAGGATTCCAACAGGCCACTACAGACTTTTATCAACAACTGCCTTCGCTGGCTGGCTTCATACTGAAGATCAAATGGCCAACCGACCAGAGAGAATTAGCAACAAGAAACTCTGACCGGGAACAAACCAACAGGCAAGAGCCGATCACTCTACAAATATGTAGGAGAAAATGAAGATGAGATGGGCATACATTGAGTAGACCGTTGAGTGACATCACACACAGTGCAGGCCATCGCTCGGGTGGAATGCAAATGGGAGGTGACGAGTGGGGCGTCGGTGCGAGAGTGACATGGAGGAGATCGTGTGGGGAGGAGGTGATGAGAGGTAATGATCGATGGTGTACCTAGCAGAAGAGGACGGCAGAAAATAGAGGAATATGGAGATGAGTTCTTGAAGCCGTATGGTCCACTCGGAACCCAAGGGATTTAATAAATGATATAATAACAATTGTCACCGATCATATGGGTGGTTGTGATGGACAAGATCATACACCACACAATGGGGAGCGAGAAGAGAAGCATACTTTGAAGTAAAAAGGAGACTCCACAATATCTAGACTCGATGAATGATTTATGTCTATCACACACTCGAAGATATATAGCTGAAAACAGGCCAGTTCTCAGAGTAAACAGCAATGTAACACCTGATGAAGTGAATATGGGGAAGCCAGAGATGATGAATATACCTAACCAACACCAACTACAAGAAGTACTAATCACTATCAAAGGAGAAATCTGAAGTAGGTCACTTCTTTCGCTTAACTAGGCAGCATCGTTTCAACTTCAGACCATGCGAATAAAGATGTTAAAGGCAGTGTCGGAAAGTGGAACACTTTGATTGTTGTGAATTCAGTGTGGAAATCTACTTCACTCAGCATAAAGAACAAGATTCAGATTTTAAATACCAGACACAGCTTGTGTTACCAAAAGCATTTTGACAGGCTTCAAACTTGTATCAACGGCCGCCTTAGCCCAATACTGGAGACCAAATCTCCGACCAGAAAGGATAAGAAACAAAGAATTCCTGCAACGAACCAACCAATAACCAATTGCCAGAAAATATGCCGAAGGAAATGGAGATGGATCGGGGACACAATTAGGGAACTGTCAAGTAACATCACACACCAGGCTCTCGATTGGAACGATGAGTTGGGCGTCTGAGGGTAACGCAGATGAGATCATAGGAGGAGGGAATGAAAGCTTATAGACAATCGTGCAGCCAGTTAAAAAGGACGATAGAGAATAGGATTAGATGGAGATGTACCAATTGGAATATCGGCAATTATTATTAGTTTTTGAGGAAGAAAAGAAGAGAGAGTCACAGATGTTCGACTCTGAATGCTTTCGTTCAGTAGCTCTTATTCTGTAGAATAATAAGATAAATGGTTTTGAATGGGCACTAGTAACTAGTGTGATGTGTCTAGTCCTTTCGTTGGTGTAGACTGAATTCTATCAGTCAGGTTTGTAACGTGGCCACCATTCTAGGTAGCACGCCATCACGGTGCACATTGATTTGTTGATAATAGTTGGTTCCTTCAAAGATACAGATACGCCTTGCTGACAAGTGCCAACTAGCACGAAACCTAGGTCCAAGGCTTCCTGCCGACTGCCTCCAACCATCTAATATTATCGGAGAAGAGATGCTTCAGCTTTTTTTAACAAGTTTGCCTTTGTGACTTGAGAAAGAAGTTTCATTTTGTTAAGAGGGAGGATTGGAGGAATTGTTGAAAGCACTCAGTAATATACAGTTTTGTAAGTTGAACAAATCTACGGGAGTATTATTTTAAGTAAACCTTTAGGTAAATAAAAACATCGACGACTTAAATTACTGTCTATTGATTCATCTTGAAGATCTCCTTCATTCATTTGCGTTGCAAATGCGACATAAGGCTTCAGGCTTTAAAGCTTCACTATTGTTGGTGTTTAGTTGTACTGGGTGAGGTTACTAACCTGATATTCAACCTTCCCTTTCTACTGGGCTTACTACTGACTGCATGACATTCAGGAGTGCACCGGCCGGGAATCAAACCCTGAGTGCATGCTGAGTTGGCAAGTAATTCATCACTGAACGGCTGAAGAACAAGCTGGTATATCTCGTTACCAGGACTCATTGCATCCACATACAATGTTCTAATACCTAGATTTTGTATATTACATAAAAAGGTGTTGTCACTATTTAATTTCATGAAACATTATTTGCTTTCATTTGTTTTTGATATCTGAAATAACGTCGAACTCAGCAGCTGGATATGTCATCCACCCTTACTGTAGTCATATATATATGCCTCACTTAAATGATCAACTAAGTCAAAATTATTTACCACAAACAGCATCTGAGTCTGCAAAGAATCAGGGGATTAGTTTAGAAAACCATTCAAATCTAGAGAGACGACCTCGGTTTCGTCCGAGTTCAGGACTTTTGAAGAGTCCATGTTCACATGTTAATCAGAATGAATTGTAGAACTTTTGAACAAGTTGTTATTTTAAACACTGAATTTAACACACAAAATGGTAATTATTTAATATCATTATCTCTCATCTGATAATTTTCTGATGGAAGTCCTATTCTTAGCTCTAAATAAGGAGATAGGTGAACAGTGTCCAAAACTGCAAAACTAAAATTTTTTTATTTTTTTTTCTTATATTTTTGGTTACAGCTTGATGCCACACAGTATTTTTAGTACAAGTATGGAATTTTCAGCTTTGATATCGGTAGCCCAAATTTTGCAGGCCGACCATAGATATCAGGTGTGCGTTGGCAGGGGATCGAACCTCGGACCATGTGCATGGTCGGCGAGAGTCCTAACCACTGTGCCACCGACGCACAAAAATAATTGTCTTTAGAATTTAAGCTTTGATGAATTTTTTGTCTATCGTTATATGTTAAATTTTTTTGAAAAACTCAACATACCCACATACAACAAAAAACAAAATAACAACATTAATAACTAAATAATTTCGAGGACCATTTATAACAGCAGTGTCCGTCGGTGGCTTAAAAGTAGGATCCTGGCCGACTAGGCATGTGGTCCAGGGTTCGATCCCCGGTAGGCGCACAGCTTAATCTCTCCTAGCTGGTTGTAAGCCCGACAAAGTGGGAAGGTTGAACGTGAGGCTAGCAACCCCACCCCACAATAAATACACTACTGCTACGGAAACTTTAAAGCTAATGCTTGAAGGCTCATGTTTCGTCTGGAGCGCAAAGGAATAAAAAACATTTATAGCACAGTGAGTTAAAATGCAAGTCGTTGAAATGAAACACTAATCAACAATAAATCTATGATGATTCGTATATGAATAATCGGGAACAGATGGTGGTTGATTTGTAATCGCACCGCGATAATTAACAGAAGTTAGAATGCGCGGATTATTGTTCCCAGACAGGAGGATGATTAGTAAACAGGATCACTTCTTAACCTTAAGAGCCCGAGTTGATCTCCCGATGGGCCCATGGATGTACATCGCTGAATAGTCTAAAACTATGATTAGACAGCTATCTAGTGACCTTTGATTTGTCATGTGTGTCTCCTTGATGTCGATTTGAGATAAAGTATTCTGTTTTGAAGGGATGTTAAACATAAAGAGACTTTTTTGCATTCGAGCATTCTATTCATTCAGAACAACTACAATATACAAATGCTTCCAAACAACTAAATTAACATTTTATCGTCTCTTAAAACCAGATAGCTTTATACTTTTTACTTACAGTTTATTAAACTGCTTAAGATTTAAAAATGATGTTCGTATAATAGGAAGGTATATATTTTTCAGATAGGCTGTGAAACAGTGATACGCATACTAATGTTATCCAGTGTCACATCCATAATTACTGATGAAATGTGTTCAAATTAGACTCTACTTTTACTTATCTCTTTAAATCTAAGCATTTCCCTTGTAAATGCTTTTGTTACGTGACATTTTTATCGAAAAATTTAACATGATCAAGCAATTATCTCACCTATTTGATATATGTTTTCTTTTAAACACATGTCATTATGCACGAACGGATTAAAAGTTATGCATTTTTTCTGTACGCCTTTGTTGCATAAATCCTGATATGGTAAGTTTCCATGTTTGCACAAAGTTAACTGAAAAACGAGTGTTAATTGTGGAATCACAGATTAGAATTTCCTCATGTACTGTTACGCTATATCTTCTCGGGTCGGTACAACACCAAAGTGTATCAATGCATGCACGTGAGCTAATTGTGATATATTGAAGATGATTTACAGCTTAGGCGAACGACCTTTTACGCTTACTGTTTCCTTTAAGAGAGGATGGCTTTATTACAGAGCTATCACAGTCTATCTGGACAATCAGTATCCAGCTTGGAGGACGCTATGATACTAAAGTAAAAGACCAGTTTCCAATAATCAATTCTGCTTCTTAATTTGTAAAAATGTCAATTGCCTAAGTCTTTAGTAAAATACATAGTACAGTAGTCTTTGTATAGTATGGTGTTATAATAGGCTTCTTATTTTTGTTTACTTTTCATGAATTATTTCACAAAGTGAACATCATGGTTCCACTATTTATCAGTTGTACGTCAATGGCACAGAGATAGAATGATCACCAACCACCCAGGTGATCCAGGGTTCGATCCATGGTAGACGCACTCCTGGTGAAGAGAGGGAAAGTTGGGCATGAGGATAGAATCTCCATCCCGTAAAAATAAATGCCACTGCTATCGAAACTTTAAGGCTCCAGTTTGAAGGCTTATGTTCCACTGGGAACGTAAAGGAATAAAAGAAATAATAAAAAAATAATTTACCAGTTAGTTTAAATTTATCGATAACTATACCTTCAGTCTTTATATGAAATCATTATTTGAGCACGTGTGGTAAATAAATCACAATTATAAGTTTACATTGTGTTTCCATTATTTAAATTATATTAGGGGTATGAGTACCAATGTAAATTATCTTCTGACTACTGAAATAGTATTTCATGGTAAATAAATAAAATTAATTGACTTTCTTTTGGAAGTAGGATTTATGATTTTTTTGTAGGGATCAGGTGTTCAAAAAGAATTCAAAAGGACCTTTATTCCTTAGCTTAACCGTATTCTTGCTACATGATTAGGTTATTATTGTCATCCGATATCATGCTTACGTAATTATTGTCAAGTTGAATTTGGTTAAAATAGCTCTGTTTAACGATTTAAAGAAAAAATACAATGTTAGACACTACATCTTTCAGCTGGTCAGTAGTGAATATCAGATTGTTACCCGTTTTGTAAGGGTTTCAGACAATCATCTTATTTTTGTATGCATCTTTGTTAAGAATGAAAACCATAAACAAGGCTTGATTAGATGCATCAACACATTCAGAAGTGATCACGTATGCTAAATTAAAACAACGACAGTTTGTTTCTCACTGTAGAACCGGTTGGAAGACTTTAGGATATACATACCTGATCAATTAACTGAAAGACAGTCTGGCTGACATCAGACATGGTTTTGAAAGGATTTTCATACATACAGCCCTGTCTTTTAATAGTTCGATAGATTACATCAGTTTATAATGGGATCACTTTTCCCACAATAACGTCAATGCTTTTGAAAACACCAAATTTGTATACTTTTGTGTTTAAAATTGTTTGATATGATTAGATATTAGTCAGCTGACAACTAGACATTTAAGTGAATAATATTATTTTCAGTTAGATCTTCCTTAGGCTTTGCTTCAATAAACATAGCTGTATACAATGAATTTGTAGATCAGGTACAATGATTAAGTGTTGTAAATACGGTAGTAATAACCACGGTAACCGTAGTGATAATGATAATGTCAGAGATAACAAAAGTACAAGTAAATGACGTTGGTGGCCACAAGGATAATGCAGATAGCATAACAATGCAAACATTTCAGTAATAAAGTAGATCGAAATCTCAAAAACTCGGAAGTTACGCAATACCAAGAATGAATTGGATAGGAAATTAAAGTCTAAATAAGTATGATGAATTTATGGAAGGAGTGAGAAGCATTAATTAGTTTTTTAGATGCAATTAAGCCAAGAGAAAGAAGACGGCTATTCTGCCTCATTCTGATAGCTTCGGCTGTGTATAAAACTACTTAGAATCCCGTCCGAAATCTTCAGTCGAATACAATAAATAAATTTTCTGTTCATCGGGCGACCACTGTAAATCAAATGAGAATAAGTTGAGCATCTCATAGCTTTTTTCACACTCTCAGAATAATAATTGGAAGATCCTCAGCAATGAGCTTGTTAAGCCGTAAAGTTTTCCACACTATAAGCATTTCTCAACAGAGGCGGCTAAATTTGTGAATGCACATAGAAGTGGTGCAGCTATGTAGCTTATATTTCACCTCAGAAATGGTAGTTGATCAGCTAGAAAATTATAAATAAGTGATTTCAAAAGTCTTTGGTACAGCTTACCACTATCGAGGTCTGCATTGCATTTGCGCTAAATGAACAACTACTTCTTTTAAACCGTGGGTGGTTACGCATTGTTGTACATATTGCTTATGTTTCTCTGGATAAATCTAAGAGAATAATTCATTTTTATCTGCGCGTCACAGATGCCTTCTAATTCACCATGATTAGTTAAAAAATGTTATTAGATCATGAAATTACATCGATAGGAGGATAAGTGAAAACCAGGAGGTATATCGGATAACCGTTCCGTTCTAGTTCGAGACTCATCGGCACCTATGACCTTACTGGGGACTGAACCTAAAACCTTGTTGCTATAGCCGCAAGATAACTTTTAAAAATATATATATACAAAGCTATGTGTGTTAGAGTAAAGCCTAAGGGAGATCTAACAAGAAACAGTACTATTCTCTAATATGCATTGTTTAAATCTTAACAATGGAAATTATTGGTTATCTGTTTGTTAAAACTTCATTTTATTACATACATATGTGTATATATGTATATGAACCGTTGTAAGATAGATGCAAACTCCATAACTATATAGAAAAAATTTCCGTAATAAATAACACAGTTTTCGATCTGTATTAAGAGTCTTTTAATTTTTGTAACGTAGATAAAAACGTAATAAAGACTCCTTGTTATGTTTGGAAATTTGGACGCTTTTAACTGATCTTCATTCAGTTATAAACTTTCCCCTCATAATTCCTTTTATCTCTGTTATTATCATTTTATTCCCGTTAATTCCCCTCATGTATGATGTAAACTCCCTCAAACTGATGTGTTATTGTTATTAGCAAATTTCTACATTGATGCATACTGTTCATAACGTTATGGTGGCATATATTTAATAGGTAGCAAACTGATTTGATTGTGTGACCCTTTGCTTGCCTACAGTGAAATGAACGAGAAAAGTACGATCTGACAAGTAAATTATTGGTGAATGCCATGTAGAATACACCATGTTTCATTCCTTTACGTTCCCAGTGGAACACAAAGCTTCAAACTGGAGCTTTGAAGTTTCGGTAGCAGTGGCATTTATTTTAACGGAATGGAGATGCTAGCCTCATGCCCAACTTCCCCTCTCTTCACCAGTCTAATTACTGGCTTAACGAGGCAAAGGAGTGAGTCTACCATAGATCAAACCCCGGACCACCTGGGTGTTTGGTGGGCATTCTACGGCTGTGCTACCAACGCACACAGAATAGAACATAGTTGAACATAACCACTTTTAAGTGCAAAATCTACGATCTGGAAGACATTTAGTTGTGTCACCCTACATTAAACTCGAATAAATACATGAATAACGTTAATTGTCACACTAAAGAGCGAATTTACCATTATCTAATTCCTTTGCTTTCACTGTTTTATTTAGTGAATTATATAGCTGAATTGTATGCAAAGGGATGTGAATGATTTATAATCATAAAATGATCCTCTGTTAGTGTATATTAATGAAATTAAACCCTATACTTTGCGTCAGTTTTTAGAGGTTTCATCATTCTAAGGCTTTTTGTTTAAAATAGTGGATTTTGGTGGCAACAGTGGGTATATTTCGACGCTTCACCACTTAATCTTTCATTGATGACTTTAAGACTTAAATGATATACATTTTATGTCTTTGACTGCTTTCCGACAAGAGTTGATAACCTTAATATGATGGTTATCTCAGTTTTATAGTTCACCAGCGTAGAGGAATAATGGAAGAGCTTTACTTCTACCTCACCTTCCACCACTGTTTGGGACTTACGATGGCAGGGGTGGTGAACTATAAAGTATATAACTATTTAGGTAGAAATTTCAACAATTGCAATGAAATTTAAATACCTAATACTTAAGTAGTCCAACCTACTGAGTGATATTAGTTTTCAATAGAAACAGAAAAAACATTTAGGTGAATGGATCATATATAAGATGTCAAGTGCTCAATTAAATATGCTGTCTCTTCTATCCATATAAATTAGGAATATACACAAACGGTCTTACACTTTTTTTTATTCTTAGGGAATTCATTGTTTACAACTCATTTGAATGGTATCTTATGAAAAAATGAACAAGAAATAAAAAATTAAAACCTACTGAGGGGTAACTTACTGATTGTTTTTGAAGCCAAACAGGAATTAATTTGTGACCCTCATCAACAATGTGTCTCAATTTATCACACTATAGTTTTTTCATTTGTTTCATTAAAAGACTGCTTAAACAGATTTAGGGTCAGTTTCAATGTAACCTAAAGAATCTTTAGGAGAGTCAAATATCAAATGAGTTTCTTTAGGATGAAGCAATTTTTCAAGATAATTTCTATTTTTAATCAGAGATGCCAGCAAGTATGTGACAAGTAGTGAAGGCTTTAGATAAATTAAGGCAAATGCTTTCAGAGGGTACATCTATGTTGTGATTCTATCAGTAAGCTCAATTCAATATAAAGAACAAAAAGGTTTCACAATACTAGGAATATATAGTAATCTTCGAAAATGTTACAAGAACAAATTTGTTACTGAAACTTTGTACTGAAGTACAGTCCCAGTCTCACTGTCTTTAATAAGTATCCACATAAATTTGCTATGCGATCCGCTCAAATTCAACGTATGTTACCGATTGCTAGTTCAAGGATAGGTAGGTAAATGGCCGAATGTGCTGACCACCCACCTTTTTGAAGAGTCTCGTCGACTCGATGGGCTGAATACCAATAAAAACCTCTGCATATATACGAAATGCTAGTTTGACATTTGCTAATTTGCGTCACACTCGACACGGTAGTAACATCCGTCTGTTCATCGAAGAGCGTATGCATTGTGCTGGGGATTTCTCGGTCCTACTATGTGGCAGAGGAATGGTCACTAAAACCGGACTATAGGTGTATATGTTTAGTTTCTTATATGGTTATAAATAATGAAGTTAGGCATTCTGTGTCTACAAAGTGAGACCTTAGCAAATGATCTCCTTACGCATTGTTACTCATAAACAACCGTAGTCTCTCTTGGTAAGCAGTTTTAGCTGAAATGAGACTACTTCAAAGAAGTAGAGGAGATTAATCTACATCATAGCACGAATCGATGAATTCTCTGACAGTTGGTTTGATTCATGTAAGATGCATACTGCATGACGGGTTTTAGTCACTCAGCATCTTACACATCTCTCGTGGTTATTACGTAACTCCTTTACCATGGTATGCATACATTTATTTTGTATAAACCTGAACTGCCTGTGTAAAAATCATATAAGCGTAATTTTATGAGCACTGTTCACTAATTGCGGGACCTTCTGCCAACTGACATCATGTAAAGTTTGTAAGTATGTTAAAAATTTTCTGTTCAAAAACCTTATAATTTGTTTATGCCGTAAGCAGCTGGTGAGAAGCCAACGAAACGAATGATGGTACCATATTATTATGCACAAACCGCTCTTGTTCTTGCTTTATTCAAATTCAGCAAGGGAAATAAATGCATGAAGTGACTGGTATTTTCAAGACGTAAAGTATCGATGGTTATAGGCTCTTAGTGACACGGCTCGCAATCATTTGACATGATATGGACCTACTACTTTTCATCAAGATTCTGGAAATCTTTATTGATACGCAAATGAACATTACTCATCCCTTTCCATCTAGGCTGTTACAGCTTCCATACATTTATCTAATTTTATGATTTCCTAGTGTGTGTCGACTCGGAGGGATTCGGTTTTGTAAACATTTTTACGCTGAGAAGTTAGATTATCGTCATTGTACACTTAGGTCATCGGTTAAATGAAATATAACTGGTGTTTGATAGTATAAGAAAACTTTTTCTACTTAAGAGAGCGCCAGCATAAATGATTTAGACATTTGCACGTGTTTTCAAAGTATGTCTGGCTATTTCAGTTATCAGGACTTTAACATAGTAGTCTCCTGCTAACGAGTACAATAGAAGAGTGCTCTGAGAGCGTACAATCTTTATAAAATGAAGATATGTCCTGTTCAAACTGAACATGGTTTAATAATGAAAATGTTTGACCAAGGGTTTATGTCATTTGTATTATTCCAAACCTTATGAATACACATATGAACTGCCCAGAAATTTCGCACAGATGATGAAGACATCATCGCGGTACTAGATTTCGCAAGAATTCGGGCACAATTAGTTTGTTTTTGGATTTGGTCAGTGCCAACATCGTCAAGTGAGCTGCAGCTCTAATAAATTGATATTTTCCAATAGTAGGTTGATCTTCGAGGCTACGTAATATATTCTGAACCTTAATTTAAACCAAAAATCCATTTCAAAAACTCAGTTTACCATAGTTTTATGCTTTTTCACACTGGTAGTACGGTTAGTGGAAAATATACATAAATAGGAGTTCATTTTTCACATATTTAATCTAAATTTCACTTGATATCACGACAGAAATTACCATGGATCACTTTAGTATGCATATGTTTCGCGAAAATACACTCGTTATAGTAATTCACAAAGACAGTAAAAAAACACACGACAATAAATTACGTGATTTGATGAAAATACATGAATGCGCATAGTCTAGGTTTTCAATTCAAATGCTACTAAGCGAACTGCTGAGTAAATATTACAGATACAAAAATTAGTTAAACTTACTTTCAATAGGCTGATCCTTAAACAGAACCTCTTGTTCAAGCCAGAAATTCTCAAGTGATTCTTCCGAAGAAAAATTGATTTCACGGGAAACCGATTTACATTTGAGTATTCTCTTCGGGACATGAGCTTTGAAAAGAATCAAATTAAATCACACATACCCGCATGTTCAACGTCTGGGACAGAACTATTTTAATATAAATTGACAAATAAAAATATAGTTGTAAACATACAAATCATCGGTGCTCTGCCATAAAATTTTCCCTGAATCAGCGTCACGCAAGTTCATCCAATTTCTGCTACATTACTGTCATTTCTAAGTGAACCTACAGTTTGAAACCCTTCAATACAGATTCACACCTATCATTGTGACTCATTTTGTACATTGAGGGTCCATAAAAGCGAAACTGATATTGAATGTCAGCATGCTTAAACAAATGTTAATGTTCAACATCACTTTTAGTAGCCAGTTTAAACTAAGAAATTCAGTCACTGATACCTCAAGCCAGCGATGGAATAGTTCTAATTTCACAGCATGCTTCGGCTTTGTCAATCTAACAACTCGCCTGCTTTAGCTTCTAGAGAACTAAATATGTCTGTGAGAATGGTTAATTTTTATGGGTAATTTGTAGTCCGTGTTTAGACTCTATGACTGCTGTATTCGGAATCAATCCCTATGCCGGTTACCGCCTTGGTATACTTGAAGGAATAGTTCATAGGCTGTCAAAAAATGGGCTGCTTCGTCCAGCTGCATCCTCTCGACGGCTGACAGTAGTTGTGAGCGAATATGCCAGGTTTCTAATACCTTTCGTATTATGAACTGTTTCGAGGTCGCATGATCCTCTTGATTCCCTTTTAACAGCCTTCAAAGGAGTTATTTATCCTCATCTAAGAAACTGTGATAGTATGCACAACAGTTTGGAGTAGTAAACAGATTTCTTACAGCCGTTGGAATAGGTGTAGTGTTAGCTGTGGCTGCAACTCATCGAACAAGACATTGCGAAGTGGTCCCGCTTTGTCGTGAATTTGCAAAAGTTAGAATTCATGCGCTGGCTGGCCATTGGACTGGGTCCCAGTCGCTCACTGGTTTACGATCTAGCTCACCTTGTAACTAAAAGATCCTGTGTCCGAAACCCGGTGAGTGGGTGCGTACCTATGCAGTGTCTCAAACTAGAACGAAACAGCTGTCCAGTACTCCCAGGTTTCCAATGGTTCGAGTCTAGCGCTTGTCGCATACTTTCACCCCAATAAATCTGCTACTGATTTCTTACCACCAGACAGGAACCATGACCAATTGCAATGGAGAACTGCAACTGATTACCAGTGGACTATTGAGCCGCTCATTGAGAATTTAGTAGGATTCCGAATTTCACAGTCGTGAAGAACTGTTTTTCAACTCGCCTCTTACCTTTGCTTGCTCGCAAGTAGAAAGTTCCGGAGTTTTCTTCCCACAGACTGCTTCAGATTTCATCACTTTCTCTCTGACCACCGAGGTTTCTCTCACGCGTGAAAGAAGTTGGTTATCTCACCGCATTAATAAGAAATACTATTCTTAATCGGAAGCTCGTTGACCTTTGCACTGGGTGTCTATGATGTTTTGTGGGATCAACGATGTTTTTTAACTCAATCTAATTTCAGCCGCCACATTGTCAGTGATCGATATGCTCATACACGCGGTTAACAAGACATTGACAAATGCGGCTGGGTTTGTATTGGCAACAGTAACCTTAACCTAAATCTTGAAATAAATGGGCGTAAAATAGCTAAGCTCAACTCAGTCGTATATCTCGGTATCAGATACTCTAGTAACTTAACGTTCCCTGAACAAAGTGATTACGCCAAACGTAAAACATGAAGCCTCCTAGGATGCATAACTCGCAATTTCTTTTGTTGTGAAACTAGGGTTTTATTATACAAAGTATGTGTCCGACCTATTTTAGAATACTGCCCGTTTATTCTTAGCGGACTCAGGCAAAATGACAAGCTTAAATTAGAAGGAGTGCAACGACAATTCACCCCAAGAATTCTTGGTTTTGAAAGTTATCTCGAATACTATGAAGGTTGCGACAGACTAAGTTTAGAACCACTCTGGAAAAGACCTCCTAAGCTAAACCTGATTATTTACTACAATCTCACTAATCTTTTCTTGCAAGCTGAAGGCTCACGGTCAATCATCCACGCCATTTGGTACTCCGTCGTGTCACTTTTGTTCATTTGTGCACGATCCCTAGCCAGCTGAGCAATCATCTCGCACTCTGATTTGGTCCCGAAATATATCTCGTAATTTGGATGATCAAATCTGGTGTTTTGCTTTGCCTTTGGTCTACGCGAAACGAATACTATAGAAGTTGTAAGTAATATATCTTGCGTTAGTATACTTCGTACTATTCTTGAACGTCAATATCCTCAGCCTGTAAACTGGTGAGCCCTACCGCGAACTTCAGGAAAGCAAGAAAGAAAGGATGATAACTACAAAAAGCAGCCAAGACCCAATTAAGTGAACACCTAGTGGATGTGAAGGATTTTGGTCTACCACCTTTCTAAATTGCTGCAATTGTTTGTGAACCTGGCTGAATTCTATGCAAGGAGGATAATTTTTAAAGTATAACAAGCTTGAGATGTTTATTAACCCGTACCTCGAATTCACAGTTAGTTAAACTTGTTAGAGATGATATTCGTAATATCGTAGCATTTCGAAACTGAACACTATCACAGATCTCGGGATAACATACTCAGATCTAACCTTTTCCGATCATGCAAATAAGGTCGTATCCGACTGTAAACGACTTATTGGCTTTGTGCTGCGTAACTTCTACACCCAAGAAGCAAGATTAGCTATATATAGAACATGTATCCGCCCAAAGCGTGAATATCGTGCTCTCCTGTATAGTAACCTAAGGTCTGCAGACCGAAAAAAATCGAAAGTGTTCAGAGATTCCTAACGAAACGCATAATAGGGTTTGACCAAACAGTGGAATATGTTGATGGGTGTATGCGTCTGAATTTAGAACCTCTGTGGTTAAGGAGAGTGAAGTGCAACTTATTTCTACTATTCAAAGTCATTAGGAAACATTGTTATAGTAACTCATCCATAACGTGGGAAAATATTAAATCATATCAGCTGCGAAACCACGACTACCTTGTCAAGGTGGCCACCTACAGAAAATCCATTAGGGCAAACTTTTTCACCATTATATATTGCACTCTTTGGAACCAACTACCATCTGAAATTAGATGTTGTGAAAACCCCAATGGGTTCAAACGGAGCCTAGAGAGACACATTAACATCTCCACCCTAGCTTGTCTAAAAGACCACAAATGTTGGTAAAATGGTAAGTAAAAGCCGGTCCAGTCTTCAGCTCAGTCAGTTACATATAACTCGACTCTACTACTTACGCAGCGAACGTTTAACTAATTTACTGATTTTTCTTTCCGTATAGTCTTCAGTAAGTTATGTTAATATAAGTACTTCTAGAAACAATTATATTAGCAACCACACTTTTTAATATTTTACATATGTATATACAGTTAATAATACAATGCTATTTTTTTGTCTGAATGACTTTACTCAGCCAATAACCGCCTTTTCTCATACACCTTCCTAAAACGTATATTCTTTATAATATTTCGCAGTATTTTTATTATTGTATAAGTTGAAGGGTTACTTTGCAATATCTAATGCGCACGGTATGAAAATCGGTCGTAAAAAGTTTAGCATAACTAGCACTGTTAACCGGCTGTTTTCTTCAGGATCATTATACATAATTTTATCACTAATTGTTCCACTACACTTTTTACTCTGCTAAATAGACTTCAACTTAGTTGCTGTAATACTAGCTACTTCTATACTTCATACTTCTTAAACACAATTTCCTAGGCGTCTTCTACAAATATATTATTAATATTAGTAGTACTATTTTTGAGTTGAAATGACTATATTCAGTCAACAGTTACCCATTTTCATATAATTTTCTAAAAATTCCATATTGTTGAAATTTTGTAGTATTCTTCCATTATGTGATTTATGAGTCACTTTGCAATGTGTAACGCACACCGTATAGAATCGGTCGTGAAAATTTAGCATAACAAGTTCTGTTAACCAGTTGCCTTAGTCAGGACCACTTTACATAACTTTATCACTAATTCTTCCACTACTCGTATCACTCTGCTAAATATAATATAACTTAGTTGCTCTAATATTAGCTACTTTTATACTCCATAACTTTTAAGGGAAACCTAATTTCTTAGTCTTTTGTAGTAATCCACTTGTTCACTAGTATGATGATAATATTGCTAACGATGTCCTCTGGTATTATTGTGCCATGTGACCTAATGGGAAGCACTTGTCATGAAAGCTGTTAATGTGCAGCATGCTGTATGATTGGGATGGAGTCAAAGCAATCCAATATTACAGCGGCAGTCATTGTAAAAGGTCTCAGAGCTTAATGTCAAAAAAGAAGGGAGGGTGGCGCATGCTGATCAGCAGATTTGGTAGTGGTCACAAATGTGAATCGCTCCGATCTGTAGGACAGCAACATGCATTATTTTGGCAGCTCGAGAATTAAACATGAGTTTAGCGTATTGATGATGCCTGTAAACTGGCGTCCCTCATGTAAAAAATGAGAATATACTATTATTGTTACTTGTGTTTACAAGAAATGCATGCCACTTTTACAGGCACGATCAATTGTCATAAATTACAGCCCTGAAGTACCATAAATTAATACTTTTTCAAAAGGTTAAATTGTTCGATTATTGTACAAACAATCAGAATAGGTTCTTGTAAATGTTGAATTGTAAGCCCTTCACTAAGGTCACCAGCAAAGTTGAGCGACATCCCAAACTGCATTCCATTTCATGCTGAAAGTTCTGGTCAAACAGTGAACAGTGAGTTCTATGCCGTTAAGTGATTAATAGCCATTTCAGGAAGATGAGAACGTCCTGAGAAAATGTAAAATGGTATAAAATAAAACTGTGGTTCAGACATCATTGGAAGTACATCTGCAAGATGTATACAAGAAGTAGCTGGAGACTTCTTGGAATAATAGTATACATTTAATATATTTAATGCTAACCATATTGGTCTAAACATAGAAACTATGATGTTTTCGATGAAAATATAGATTTGTCCAAACACTGCTGTTGTTATGTTTTTAATCAAAGCAACCAGACCTTGGGCAAGCAACAAATATGAACAAAGAGTAAGCTTTAGCTCTTATAAAGGCCTAGGTAGTTGAGATAAAATAGAATATAATAGTGCGTAAATAAAAAGATTATTGTGAGCTAGGTAAGTGGTATTTAAGTGAGGAGTGATTTCAAAGATCTGGAAGATTTGAACCCGTAGAACGAGCTGACCTGTAAGATGTCTAATGAATTTCTGTAGGGCCCAGTGGGTAGCAACTTGACAAGAATGTGACAATTCTTGTGGATGGTAGGAGCAAAAGCATTTTTTGTAATTTAGGTTTGCACAATCTTTATTGTTTTTCGTTAGGGATCTAGACTAATGTTTGATTCTCGAGCTGTCAAAAAGGCATATTGCTGTCCTACAGATTTGAGCAATTCACATTTATGAACATTACCACATCTTCTCATCATCATGCGGCACTTTCCCTCCACAATATGACCGGAATACACGATCGGAATGGCTCTAACGAAAAGCAGATTCGAAAGAAGAGCTACTAAATTTGATAATAATAGCTCACATGGCTAGTCAGATTATGGTTTTAAAGGCTAAATACATTCTCAATCACTGGGGTTATTCTAAAACTTCATTCCTAGTCCAAAATCAAAAGTTTACTAGTTTTTAACAATTTATTTTACGACCCAATTGTTTATCAGTGTTATTTCGTTTACATATCTTCACGCCTAGCTCATTTGGATGTACAATTCAATGTTCCCGAATATAACCTTCAGAAGTCCATATTGAAACTTGACACGAATGAGCAATGGTCTTTCATGCAACTGGTGGCTTGTGTGAAATCAATCAACTTTAGATGAGTGTTAGCGGCAAATTTAATTGACGGCAAAATAAGCGTCACGAAGTCCATTTTGTGTTTGCAACTCACTTACCAATCTTTGATTATCATGTTTCTTGCCAGCTATTTCCAGATGATTATTCATCAGTCAACTAATTATTTGTTGACTTTCGTGATAATGTAGGAGTATTCTTAATTTTTTAAACCCTGCTGTTAGTCATGCAATTTGATTTGGTTTTTTAATAACTGACAATAACCCTGAACATCTATTGTCAAACTAAATCTAGTATAAAGGCCCTGTAAATAACTGTACGGCATTATAAGTGAAGTCAAACAGAGAAATCTCTTTGCTGATCCATTTCTTCGTAAATTCAATACGCCAAACATATAGGGGACCGAGAGCAGACAATTTGTATTTTTTGGGATTGGGTATTTATTTCATTCTTATTTATAATTGACTCTTTAATAAATGGTTATTAAATTTTGCGCCTATCAAGGTGTAAAATCATTTTTGTAATCCTGAATGCCATCTTCTAATAGAAACTCTTAACACTGTAGCAGCTAATAGTTTAGTAATAATGACCGTGGGGAATAATTAACGCTCAACATCATATAATAGGAATTTAATAGGGAGAATAATCTTCGTCAAATTTAAATTGACTATTATGGATTTAATGAAAAATAAACTAGTTATACAAATATACTCCAAGCTGATTGCGGTTTCAACAAAATCGCACCTCGTAATGCTTGGTATATACGAAGAAATGTGGAAACTTTCAACAAAACACATTCACAATGGTCTAATTAGCTATCTGAGCAGAAGAATACTATCAGGAGCAACCTCATTTCGTTTAACTTTATGGCACAATTAACAGTGTGGAGCCATTTGACTCTATGCAGTTACATGTAACTAAGGCTTCCCCAGATCATGATATTCAAAGAAGTTCTCGTAACACAACCGTGCCATTTATGGAACCGCCATAAGCTGGGTAGCTTCAAAATTAAGTGCACTTTTAACCAGTTGCCGTTTAGAAATGTGTACTAACACTTTGGTTTTAAATTGGAGCCAGAACTGTTGAGTCACATTACCAGCAAAATATCAGTAGCTAGGCCAGAATCAAGTAACTCATACTAACTTTCTGGTCATTCCGAAAAAGAACGGCAATGGCAATGCTGTTTCCTGTTTTCATTCCATCTATACAGGTATGTAAGCACCAACAAAACATCACAAATTAAGAAGTATCATCCTCACGGTGATGACAAGTTTAGATTGCTCATGAAGTTATGCAATTCATTAAACTGAACTGTACGAAGTGAATCAACTCGCCGAAAACCACTCAGTGTATTAATAGTATTCTCCGCAAATTATTCAATCATTGGGTAGACGATTATGAATATTTTGATATGCTGGATTTTAATCTTGATAACAGTTTAACGACATTGAGAATTTTCAAGAAATTGGCAGTATTCTGTCGGACTTTTTACTGAGACAGCAAACAGCACCTTTTGAATACGCTTTTTAATGTTACCGGAGAGAATGTGCAACAAAAATAAATCAACAGTGTGCCTGTCACCCGGAAAGAATGCTTCGACTACGTAATCTTTTTAATACGCAGTTAACATGATATTTGAATCCAAGCAAGAAGATGTTTTGAAGATCTTTAAGAGGGCTAACTAACAAACTTTAGTTGTTTTAACGCAAAGCTCAGATATTAGTGGTTATAAAAACTTGTTTATTGTCAAATTAGTTGAAGAATGAACGATCAGTTTAACGGTTGTTTGATAAAACGCAACTCCATATTTTGGCGGGAGTCGTCGATACTGCAGTCATCGTTCTATCGTTCGCTGTTTGTTAGAAGACAGAAAAAACCCATCAGAAGTATTGTTGTGATTAACTGTTATAACATTTATCCTTAGACTTTGTCTACAATAACCTTGTGTCTGGTTCTGTATTGACGCAAGAATATAGGATTCTTGAATCACCAATTTATGTTCTGGTTTTTCGCGTTGGTTATTGACAATAGTTTCTGAAAGTCTTCTAAGAACAGCGTTAAGTTGTTAAGTCCAGGGTAGTTAGACCTGTGCATTGACATTTATATACATATCCAGTGTCCTGGTTATGGAATTTCCTAGATTCATTTTATTATACTGTTCAAAACATTGAGTTCTTCATTGGGAGATGACTAACTAAGTGATCAGTTTTCCCAAAAACTGAAAAGGACTTTGATAGCCATTTTATTTTATTTTAAAGCTATTCGCTTCAGCTATGTTTAAGATGAAGCAGAAGGCTTCATATGTTTCATATATATATAAATTCAAACTCAAATTCCATGAACGATCCGGTGCTACCATTTGAAAACGCTGGCAAACATTCTGTACAAGGAGTATTGTTGATCTGAAATAAAGGAGCAACTGGTTTTCAAACAGTTTTCAATGTATTACTCAACTTACATGTACAGTCTGCCATGCTGACACAAATGGCGCCAATGGATAGTTCTAGAATCGATCTCGGCCCCATTGCATGCAGTGAAACAATCTAACATGACATTATCTAGCTGCAGAATGCATGTTATGCCCTGTGCAACTTAAGCTTGTCCTGCACAACGTCGGAGAGCGACTTAGGTCTAGTTCTAACAAAAAAGATGAACACAAACGTGAATTACATGGGGAATGTGCGATTGCATATGCGGTCATGCAATTTACACATAAACAGTTAGGTGCACTCACTGCTGAGTTACTTCTAAGGTTGAACAAAATACACCCTATACCACACTTTGAAGTGCACAATGCCGTTGCAACTCCATTAGCCTTTTCGAAAGAGTCCAAAGACAGTTGACAAAAGGAATGATGGGTTTCCGAAACAAACTGTGTGATGAACGCCAACAGAAATTAGGTCTCTTCACACTTAACTACCATCGACCTTAGGGAGGACCTGATTACTGCCTATCAGATGACAAATCACCAGAATCCCCCAAACATAGGTGTTCTGCCATTGAGTAGATATGGGCTTCCTCGCTGAAATCTTAGAAGGATAGCTCACCGCAGGGCAAAGAACCGGGTGCGCTCCCACTTCTTTCCACTGTGGGTTCACCATCCCTAGAATTCTTTACCGGCATATGTAGCTACGCCGCTGTCTGTGGACAGCTTCAAGTGAAGACTGGACAATTATGCAGCGACACAAGGACTGCGTGTAAACGATCTATTCCCTTAAAATCTCATACACTATTAGCGGGTAGACATCTGAACTCATCATCTTACTTCTTTACTCTCCAGACTACTCCGGATACTACATCTACACTTATTACTGTTATTCATACTATATACATCAACTTAGAATTTAATTAGCTGTCTGTTTTTACACTTTCCTTATTTCTTTTTCTGTCTTTGAGTCTGAATAGCCCACATTGACTATGTCCACTATTATTATTATGTTTTCTTTTGTTGATGACACAGGAGGACTAATTGGTGAGAGGATCAACTCCATTCACAGTAGCAACAAAGTCTTAACACACCGTATACTACAAGCACAAGTCCTTTGGGAGTTAACCAAAGCTACTATAGTCGAGTGGCTGGATGAACAACGCAGAAGTTTACTGAAGATCAGGAACCCTTACCTCACAATGAAGGAGTGTGTGCAAAGAAGTCAGACTGATTTAAACTAGCTCGTAAAAGGGGTATTGGATATTGGACGTTGATCGTTGTCATGTTAACAGTTTTCAGCACTTGTTTGAAACGCGCTACATATGGGTGATGGTCCTAAATCGTCGGCAATATTTCAGTTTTCCGTCGAATTATTCAAGTTAATATTAGCACTTTTTATCATTGCTGAACTGGTGTTATTCATATACAAGATCTTTAGGCTTCCATATGATAACTTTGAAATTTTGCATGATTTGCTAATTTTTTTAACAATGTTCGTAATTGATACCATTCGAATTTATGTTTGCACTTTAGCAAACAAATCTCAAAACTCCTTTTTGTTAGCATTCACATATTTATTACTTGGAGTCTGTGCAATATATTGTGTGTGGATTTTAATGTGGCAGTTATTTACTCTGAAATTAGAACTATATTTAGTTTCAGTACTAGTTGTTTTTTACGGATTTAATTTTTTTGCGGGCATACATGCTTTGATATCTTTTAATTAGAGAATAAAATAATGAATTTTAAAATCTTCGGTTAGTTTTGATGAAGCATTTTGATAGAGGAAGAAGAGAAAATCTAGCAAAATGGCAAAGATAAACTATCATAGCCAAAATCACAGTGACATTAATGTCAGTTGAACGACCAATCAAAATTCAGATACAATAAGGTCTCGTAATCGTTGAAAATATTTGTAAACTTGATATTACCCTGTATAGCTGTAACTTATATTTTGTAAGAATTTCTCCTAGTCAATACACAGACGGTCTTTGGGGACATCCTACCATGCGCAATATACCCATCCATACAGGTGACTGTAGGTCATGGTACTTTGAGATCCATCATTATTTGTGACACTATTCCTCAACCAACTCCTAACTCGAAACGTAAACCTGACTTCTGATCCTGACTTTAATCCTAATCGTAACCTCAACTATATACCTTAATCTTAAAAGCCGTGACCTTACTTAACAGTATAGATTTGCAGAAAAAGTATCTAGTAAATAAGTACAATATTGTATTTATCCTCTCCAAATCCGAAAATGCAGGCATGACTTGATTTGGAGTGATATTTCATAGCATTCCATATTTCTGATCGGTTCTTGAAGCCAACTTTTGGAAGACTTTGACTTTGTCTATGATACTTTAACTTTGCGGAAATTGTTTAAAAACAGATGTTACGTAGTACATCTATAATTTCCAGCAGTAATTACACCTTTTGATTTTCCGTGGTGTTTGTACTTAACTGTGAAGTTGTATATTTCTAGTTAACATGGATGTTATTTGTTCCTAATTCTCCTTCTAATTACGCAGGTAAACGATCAACCACTCAAATTTTTCTCACTATAAGCAGTAAAATAACTTAAAATGGCTCTTTATTCTGGAATCAGTTTTACCACTTACAGGAGATGAAGAAAATTAGGTATAGTGATGGCTAAAATAGCTTGTTGGGTTTAGGGAAGCCTCTGGGTGGTTTTTGTCTCCTGGCTAGTCACACTGTGTTACGTGAGTTCTTCCTGGAGTACTTGAGACAAATATGGCATTTGTGTTGCTTGACCTTGGTGTCCAAGAGAGAATTGCCGGACCCTAACTACAAACAGTCCGTTATTGGTTTCTGGAGGTGTGTCCGTATGAAAACCTTAAAGCCGGTTACATACAGCTGTGAAACAATTCGGCATGTAGGATTATGGTGGTTGACCTTTTATACCCCATCCGATATCCACGATATCTGGGTTGCTCACCTTCCGAGAAACATATCTTTCTGTGGTAAATCCGTGTTCACCGGCACAGACAAGTCCCTTCTTTGGCAGTTGCTCGCTCGGTATGAATGGAGTAATTCAGCAATGGTGGGCATTTTTGCATATAATTTCTTTAATTTCACTACCCAAAGTAGCTGGAAGATTAGTTTAGCGATATCTGTCTTTTACAAACAGCAGGATTCCTACATGACCGAACTGAAATATTACAGTTTTCCTTAGTAAAAAACACCTGTCTTGAGTTTCGGAAGACGTTACGTACATTCCGTTGTCATAAACCAGTTGACTATATTTCTAGAAATATTTTCACACTTATTCGTGTCATACCAATTTCCAGAAATTCTTTATAGATTTGTTCAGCTAATTTTTGAAGTAATGTTTTAAAATGTGTGGGAAGAAGAATAATGATCATATTAGGTGGATGTCATCCAACAATCAGCATATATTCAGCGAACTCAGCCCAAAAGGTTTTAGCCAGACAAAGTAAGAAATACAAATAAATCGTTAGAAAAGTAATGTTTATTTCGAGATCGAGGCTATGAAGGTGAGATGAATGACCAACTAACTAGGAACTCTTTTTGGACAGTCGAATTCAACATGACAAATAGTGGAGATGGATGATCTTATGTCCTCAGCGCGACCAGTCCGCTTAAACATTAACGGTCAACAATCATTTTCAAGTGAAGGTAACTCTGTAGGTTACTTAATTTTCACATTCACTCACTACTACATTCTTATTTCTGACTCACTGGAAGGCTTGTTCCGCATAATTTCTCAACTAGTCAGTTAATCAGATATTATCCAAAATAATTATAAGCTATCAAACCCAGTTCCTTACTTTACTTTATTTAAAGAACTTTACATATGTACTCAACAGCTTCTCGTTCTTAAGTTGGAACTGTGTGGTGTCATAAGTTATTCGCTAATGCGGACTACTTATTTCTTGGGTAAACTCCGTTCAAATTTATTTTTCAATTCTTAATGCTTAACTTGCAATCATCGAACTTCTACAATTTGGTGCAACGGATTACCCAGTCTTTACGAGCAAAATAGTCAGTATATCCAAAGGCTTTACCACCAACAAACTTTTCAAAATCCATTGTCTTACAGTGATCTACTGATTCTCCGGGTGCGTTTGAAGGGTGTGCACGACCAATGTAAGAATATAACTTCGACATTCTAAGTAGTGGCCTTTATACAGAAATATCTCTGAGATGGAGGGAATGCAAGATTACCTCAGATTTCTAGTGCTTGATTGAAGACGTGGTTTTTGATAAGAAAATTCAAATGTGAAATAACAGTACTTGAATATTGTCGGAATCGTAGATTAAAGGAAATATTTTATTCTTTCACTTAACGAAATAAATAAATCTGCCGAATGGTTTTCAAACTTGTGACGTTCAGAGATAGTGATGCGTAACCTTTCCTAATGATGATATCACCCTTAAGACGCAAGAGAAGTTGTAGACGTTCTTGAACCTTCACTCTTGAACAATGAGTGGGCACAGTTGTACATGGTCTCATATTATTATTGGGTTTAGAAAGTAAATGGTGGAGAACCATACTATGATCACTGCTGTCATAAAGTAGATTTCTCGGCAAAATCTATTAAAACTCACAATTATCTTTGCCTAAACGAAAACCTATTCAGCGAAATTTGACAGTGTTTCAATGATATATGCAAATTACACAATTTGAGTTAAAACTTCACCAGAGTTCCCTTTGGAGACCTATATGTGCAGATCACAATTCGATGATTCATACTAGCATGTTGAAATCATTAACATCCAATACAAAGTCATATATTTTCGTTTGAAAGGAAACTGTGATGAACTCGCACCTTGAACTATACAATGTGCAAATCACGGTATTTCGTCCCATGTTTTTCCGGTCCTCGCAAGTAGTTAAACAGAATTCAAGTAATTCTTAATTATTTGGCTCTCTGAACGTAGTCAGACCGAGTATCCCGATTGTAGTGGCATATTACTTCCAAAAATCATCAGCCCACAGTATTCATCACACTGCATTGGATGCTGGCCTTCAGTGCACAGATCAACTGGTTATCCAGGAGGATCTCGGTCGATCATCTACGCCATCTAGTTTGCCATCGTGTCACATTCGTTTGTTCATTCGTTCGTGCACGATCACTTGCAATCATCCTCCTATTACGATTTCGACCCAGAAATACATTTTGGTTTTTAGACGATCAATTTGGTGTTTGGATTTGTCTTTGGTCTATGCAGAATAAATACTTTAGGAATTGCAGAATAATAACTCGTACTTTGTGAAAACACTAAATCCCTCACCCCCTAGCGGCTGATTAGCTGAGTACCACACGAGCTTAACCGCCAGTAGGTGTTTAGACCAATAACAAAACTTATGATTGTGTGTAAACTAGTGAAATATAATTATACTTTATTTGTGTTAAAATCACTTCGATTTGGCAAGCAATGAACTATTCCCTACTATTCAAATTCATCAGTAGCATTTACTATATAATAGTTACTATGTTGGGTAACGCAAAAGGCCAGACGTCGTATTAGACACAATCTCGTGACCTAAATAAGCCACTACATCGTCAGCAGTAAAGATTAGGTTTCCAATAACATAGTAAATGTTGTCTGGGTTTGTTTTTAGGCGAAAGAATAATCTTCGATTTTATCATTTTTTCTGTTACAACTTTAGGCTAAAATTTCATTCATCCGCGTTTTCTTCCTAATAAGCATCAGGCTAATTAAACTTTTGAATTATTTATGTAACATAAATGTAAAAAGCCGATAATTTCCGCCAACTCCTAAGCTTTTGCAAGTTATAATTGTTCAGATTACTTGACTATTCTGACTACTTCATCATTAATTACTGGTTCCGTAATTACATTGAACACTCACTTACTTCTTAAATACTCCTTATTATTGCAAAATTATGCATCATGCAATCCACTTGTTTAATTTTCGCAATCATTTCTACAATTTAGTTGTTGTATGAATTTTCTTGGTTAATTATTACACCCCCCACACACACACACTCGACATGTTGATATTGCGTAATTATTGTTAGTGAATTTATCACTACCAGATGGATAAATTCTTTTTGTATAATATTAAAAGTGCTATATAAGTCAAATTAGAGTCATGGATGAGGAGCTCATAGAAAAGTAAATATTTCTTCGCTCAGTGTTGTTTTCTTCTAAAGAAATAAATAGGAAATTTTTGTGTATATCAGATATTAAATGCACGAAAGTTTCTCCAGAATCAAACTGACAGCATATATATATACATATGGATAACTGAACTTTGCAAATTAGTTAGAAAATGTTGGGATGTGCTTATTGTCTGTCTGTCTGTTTTCGACATAGAACTTTGCACAAATGTGCGGCAGTTCAAGTCGCCACACTCCATGTAGCACACAAAGGAAGAAAGTAGGAGAAATGCATAATATAGACAGTAAACAGAGGTGTGAGACAAAGGAGTAGTAATAACGAAGAACGAACAGTTTCATCGGAAATCATAAGTCACAAGGAGTGGATGCATCTGCGCCACTGAGAACGATTTTGAGCCATGTCACCATTTGTTTCCAACCATTGGTTTTTAACGTCTCGAGGACCCCAACCAGGAAGTCTACATCTTCCTACGTGGCTTAGACTAACTGTTGTAAATTTCATTGACTGGTACCATGTTTTGGTTTGACCGCCGCTAGCTCTTTTCCAGCCTGACCCTATATCAGCTAACATTGCCCGTCGAGGAAGGCGATGACTAGTCATACGTAACACATGTCCTAACCATCTCAGTCGATGTAATTTCACGGTCTCGTCGACTGATTTCCCCTCCTTACCTAACACTCGACTGATGCCTAACCTCAATATTGCTCACCTTATTATACCACTTCACGCGGGAGATAGAACGCAGACACCTATGATCAAAGACAGCTAGCTAGCCTTTTCATGTCTTCCGCTCTCAACGACCAGGTCTTACAGGTATAAGGGAGGGTGGAGCGGACTGATGAGCAGTACACACGCCCTATGGTCGATAGTCGGATATCGCGTCTACGCCAGAGACGGCGTAAACTGGCATATGCGAAACTAGCCGTCTGTATCCGTGCTGAGATTTAGTCGGAGATCAACCCGTTGGGTCTGATGGTACTTCTCAAATAAGTGAAGCGTTCAAAGTGTTCTACCACTTCACTCCCTATTTCTAATCTAGGGGTCGGTGTAGTCCAGTTGTGTAACATCATCTTACATTTTACAGCACGAGCAAATCGCATGCTAAACATTCGTAGATTGCAGCTCAAGGTGTTCAGAAGACTGCATTTTGTCAGCGTCCTCACCTAGAAGGACTATATCGTCTGCATATTCTAAGTCAGCGGTATTATTCCCTGGTAGCAAGTCAATTCCTGAGACGCTGAAGTGAGTTAGGGTTAAGTTCATTAGTACATCTATAATGAAGTTGAATATAAATGGGAATAATGGGCATCCTTGACGTACGCCACTAGTCGTCACCACTTCAGATGACAACTCGCCGTAAGCCCTCACCTGGCTGCTTGAATACTAGTAGAGTGCCTTAATCAGTGCAGTGTATTTTTTCGGCATTCCCTTTAAAGCCAAGCATCGCCAGAGAACCTCTCGGTCGATGTGCTTATTACACATTGACTACAAATAGTTACAGTACCTTGCTGCATACTATCTTTCACTATTTCCTGTAATAATAATACTCGTGCTTAATGTCACTTATCAAGTCTAAGTCCATGCAATATATCACTCCGTTACAGGAAAGGAATGTCACAAAAGTAATGGTAAACCGTTCGAGAATCTATGACCATACATGTCTTTTAAAATACAAAGTGAACATTAGTTTTGGAGACTGCTTACAAGAGCGGAACACAAATGGTATTTTTAGTTTGTGATGCTACTGGCTATCATGTTTTAAATATCTTTCAACTATGTAGTGTTGACGTACTGAATATTAGTTTAGAGGAGTTTGTAATGACACAGTACAATGAACAACTTAAGTGTACATTTGCAAACTGCATTTTAGAAGAAACTTATTTCAACATTTATATAGTAAACAAAAAGGTGAAATTAAAAACAAAAAAAAGCAATTCATTATTCTTGCAGTCAGTTGAAATGCATTTTGTACAAACTCTGATCTTACTTGAACCATATTTAGTCATTTTGTCTGATCTCTATTATAGATTTTTAAATTCTAATGTGAAAAAATAATGATACTTAATCAATGAAACTATTTCTGCTGTTGATTATAACGAGTATTTTTACCCCCTTTTTGGCCTGTTCTTTTAACCTACATTCATTTTCCTGAACTAACTTATGATTATATATAAGCGAAGAATTTTAGTTTATAGATAAATGTATTTATTCCACTAAATTCATTTATTTCTGAACTAAGGAAAACTGGTTGTATGCACATACCATTAAAAAAATACAAGGACCTCAAAAAATATTTGATTAAAAATATCAAATCACTGGTTAACCATCAGTAATAGACTTTAGATGATTACAGTTCATAAAGAAAGAAGAGTTATTGTCGAATTGTACCCCTGAACCACAACTTGGCAACCTGTGTTCACGACACTTATCCTCGAATCCACAAGCTGCATTTGAGAATTCATAGTCAATAATCTCTTGAAAAGCCCTCCCTAGTACTGTAGTCATTACAATCCCCCATATTAAGTAAACTGAAAGCAAAAAAGTATGAAGAAACAGGAATCAGCTTGACATCCAACATTATTACTATGATTTAATGTAGTTCACCTTTTATTTTTTCTGGGAATTTTATCACTAGCCTCCTATATCCATTGAATTTAAAATGGTTTAATCATTAGTTAACAGCAGTTTAAGATTCATGAAAAAATTTGAAAACAAAAGCAACAGCACAACTTTAGCACTTCGGGACTTCATTTTCATACATCTACCTCTTCACTTTCGTTTGCCTTAGGGGAGTCGAACTTTCTAGAGATCCTGTGATATGTATTCTCGATTGATTCAGTAACAGACACTTATTACTGATCTCTTCTCTTACATTTTCATATTAGGTTTTAAAACTGTTACTTTCATCAATCCACCCAGCAGAATTCTAAAACCTAAGTTTCAAAGTCACCCTGTGTTATCTATTAGGTAAGCGAACTAATGTGAAATAACAGAATACCTTTTTTCATTTACTTTACATATTACACATTCAGGTAACAATTCGTTTGAGCATAATATCACTTAGCTAACTCGTAGACTTGTCAGTTAGAAAATATCTCATCGATAATAAAGTCTTGTTAATTTTGGCAAATGGATTGCCCCATATTAGAGAACTCCGTGTAAACTTTTTATGTCACTGTTATAAAATGAGTTTACCTGAATTTTGCAGTCCAAAATAGTAAAATTTATTTGAAGCTGACTGACGTATAATGCTAAAATTTACTTTAACAATGACATTCTTTCTTCATTTCTAAAATCACTGGTACATTCCCTCTCCTTCTGTTTCTCACAGTCAGAAGTTTTTGCCCAGTGTACTACGTCTATAGCTTAGTGTCAGAGTTCAGAGACTGATGTTGAAAATAAATTTGATAATTTCTGATCAATCTGAGAAATTATTCTAAATAAAGACCATCTGTTCAGTTTTCAATGATAATATTCAGCTTAAAATTAGTTGGTCGTGTGTTTCACGCGATAATGAAATGTTCTGGAAATGTGCTCACTGATTACTTGAGAAAAAGGTATCCACAACAATACTGCACATGGTGAGGAAATAATTTACAAATGCATGATTTCAAATTTTGTTACGACAGTCGAATTTGTACGAAGAAGGCCTAGTCAAAGAATTCAATTCTAAGGGAAAATGTCAGCCTTAGCCTATGGAGAAGCAATTATCAGCTTTGGAGAAATGAAGTGAATTATTGGTAACAGTGTCTCAGTATGTCAGCCACCATCGAACATTCTTGTTGGAGACGAAAAATTTGATGAAAAGCATTTAACCCAATGGATGGATTCAATTAAGTCATTAGTTCAATGAATTTGTTTTTCCGCGTTCGCTCCCTTATAACCTCACGTAACCTGTGAGCCATAATCGTAAGTTCAGATATTTGTAGATGTCTAGTGTCAGTTAAGTAACTTGTTAGTGGATTATCTGGAAGAAATCCAGAGTCCGGTTATTCCTTGTGACTCCTTATATTTTATTCGCTATACACCTCATGATATCAGATATTTCCAAAAGTAATCACCACAGTCGTACGCAGATTTTTCTAAAATGGGAAATCTGGTCTTTGCAGCAGCACATATGTACTCATTCTTTGTCATTTTCCTAACCCTCAACTTTTTTAATTTTTCTTCACTGAAATGTTCACATCTTTCTCGTACTCATATTGTTCACTGTAATATCATTCTGCAGCTTTTATCTGTTTTTGCTGTAGATTATTTCACAGTGTGGAAACTTGAACTGATGCATTCTTTGTTAATACGTTATCTATAAAATCACATATTAAATGAGAATCAAACATATCCACTGACTGAATTAATTTCCTGTAAAGGAGAACAAGGATATTAATGTCAGGAATATAGTCTAGTAGTATTTAAGTATACAAAAAATGTCTTTAACTTACCCGAAGTTGCTAATTTATATATATTTTTGGCATAAACATATGATATAACTTTCGGTACATCGTGTTTCTTGTCTTGACTTGGCACCAAATCGCCTAAGCCAACTGTACTGAGCGATACAAAACAATAATAAACTGAATCTAAATAGGTCCAGTTGTCTTCTAAGCGGTAAAATACAGCCGCAGGTATAAATATTGTACACACTACTACCACCAAAAATAGTACAAAGAAGTGAAATAATCGAATGTGGAATATACCATGATGATCTTGATGATAACGAAGTTGAGAAAATCTAACCCTACTGGTTAATGCAAGATCACTCCTGGATAACTGAATACAGAAAGAAAAGAAGAATGAAGCCGAAGCTTATAAAACAATTAGAAATATTCGGGACATGATATTTAAATTCCTTTATTATTAATATTCTAGCAGAAAATTTAAACAACAAACAGGACTATATCTATGAATAAACGGCACTTAAAATGTTAAGACTTTAGTAACAACAGGAAAATAAAACCGTTGAGTCAACAACATCACAGAAAAAGAATATAAGTGCAGAACCTGGGCACTGTGACAGAATGTAATTCCGTATACGATAGGTTTATTTTAATTATCACACAGTGATGCAGTATTAACAACTGGATGACTGGAGTTTCGAGCATAAATTATTAACACTCATAATGATACCAATTTTAGTCACAATTTTTCACAATTTGTCTTATACGTGTATATTTCCTCTCTGTCTCTCCAACTTCCCTTTGTTGTTTATTGCCACTTTGCATATCTCCGGTATAGGCGTTGCGTCACTCCGATTGCAAGTGTGAGGTGTTGAATCGATAAACAAAGCTTCAGTAATTAACCTCTCTCTCTCTCCAACTAACTGTAATACTTTTTAATACTCTCACCTTATCCTAACCTATTTTGTGATTACATGTAAGTGAATGCATTGCCAAGGCTGAGCTTTTTCAAGGTCAATTATTCTACGTCTAGCTAAACTTTTATATTCCAATAGCCTAGTTGACCCAGTTCTATTAATTTATCTCTGAGAGAGTTGGTTTGTTTAAATGCCACCCTAATTCCAGCCTGACTGAGAATCCTGCGTAAAGCTTTACGTTTGGTTCCTGACATTCATAGCCATTAAGTAAATAATACAAGAAAAAAATAAAACTGTCAAAGGGAGTTGACAGGCTAACATAAAATGATCAGTACAGGAAACTACACCACCAAAATACCGGCATCTTTCTACATAATCCTGTGAAGTCAGTTTATTTTCAAGAAATAAAATGTAAGTCTGCATTTCATGTCTTACTGGCTCAGTCTCACACATCTCAACATATTAAACAAGATGGACACAAAGTCTGTTGTCAGAGAAATAATTAAACATACTGATTCACATTTCGCTCATTTAAACAACATGACCTTTACGTGTGCAACAATAAACAGCTGCTGTTCTTCTGTTCAATTCGTAAAATATTTTCTATTGTTGATATTGATATTTATGTATTTCTGCACAAATAATACTCTCTTAAATTTTCATTAGTAATCACCCTGAAATACTATACTCTCGGATTCCACCAAACATGCGTTTCATTTGATTTCTAGTCATTGCTTCTGCCCAAATAGTGTAGTCTTCATAATCTGTAAACTAAGTCCTCACGTTTAACTGAACATGAGATCAGTAGATATTTCCATAACAAGCCTGTAAAAGTGTCTCTTTTAATTATAGACTGCAAAGTGTTTGACTAAATGATCCACAAGACTTGTTCTTCTTTTCAAGTAACCTTCAAATATTGAAGCTTTGTGTTATTGTCAACAATATTTTATTAAATAATAAAGTTCAGTCTCTCATAACACAACGCAACGTTAAATATTTTCACTGAAAGTTAGTCTTAGCCTTCCTAATCTCTTTCACTCATAAGTAATACACTGAATTCCATTCTGAGATTTAATTAACAAAAAGCTGTGAATGTAAAACTGAAGTATTTCTTCAGACAACACAGTAGACAAAACAGTCCATCATGAGATAAGGTGCAGATCATAATTTGCTTTCTAAGAGTCTTAGTAGGAGTTCTTTTAAATGTAGTGAATACATCTAAAGTGTAACAGTTGAAATATTAAAGTAAGAATATCTGATAACACCAATAAATAGAAAAGGAAAATGAAAATAAAACAAGCTATCAGATTATTTAATCCAACCGGTAGTTGAATATCAATAGTAGATTTTTATAAACATTTTAATAGAAAGAAGAATTGCGAACTTAACATTCCAAGTTATATTTTTAACTGGCAAAAATTGAAATATGAAGACCATTCAAATTTTACTCTTAAAACTTCAATTCTCGACCTATATAAAGCATAGGAAACTGTTGAATATAAAAAGGGTTCCTTGAGTACCTAGTTAAAAAATATAATTTCAGATAAACTGGCACCGAATTTCCTTGAATTAAATTTCATGTAAATGGTATTATGATTCACCTTTTAAGACTCTAGCCTTTTAGGCATCTTGTAAAGGTTTAGGAACTTGGATAGTTTAATTAGCTCTCACATAATGAAAATGACCTAGTATTATGAAGTTTAAATAAGAGGCCGGAAGTCGGGTCAACAAAAAACCTGGTTACCACGTTGCAGAGACATTTTGTAAGTAAGGTGGAAAACAGTTATGAATATTAACTAGCTGACCTTTTCCAGAACCAGTTAAGTTAACCAAAGAGTGATTGTATTCTACAAGTGTTACAGACTGTTACACTTAAACTTATCATCAACCCATTTAGAAATCTATAACTCTTGTTTTAGAGACATGTATAATCTTTGGCTGGAACTCGCAGAATGACAAGGATAAATGGGTAGGATGGTAGTGGATGTTGCAATGCATTCACAATCTCACCAATTCTTATTTACTTATTTTCACCCTCATATTCACGTCCGCGCAATGAAACTTGATTCGGTTAGGGTCTAATTCTCACAGTGTACTAATTCAGACAATCTGATAACATATTTTCTTGTGAATTCACTTTATATGAAAAATGAAGAAATGATATCCATTCTATGAATTAATCGCGTTTTTCAGATGGACTCAGTCTTCTAATAACGCTATCAAAATTTATTAAAGAGGATGAATACGGAGTAAACAAGTAATCCATAGCTGCGGTTAGTTACCCAGTGAAACTGTTTTGTACTCCTTGAAATCCGGAAGTCATTCCAATAATTCTGTTTCAGACCTCTCGTTTCTTATCGTCAACCATACATTTTTAACCCATGCTGCCACATCTCCATACTCCACTGAATTCGAATTTTACAATAGGAGTGGATATTTGACTCCAGCTTAGCCTACCCTATGCTGAGGGGTGCATTATTATTAAATTGTGTCAACAGCAAGTGCGAAATCGGAGAAGACAACGTGAAGCAATTTGTCCCACCATGGCGTCTACTGCTTCTTCGTTGAAGCATCTATGGATCTGTTTGGTGTACACCTTCTCAGATAATACTGCTCGTGACGCTGCTGAGATAGGTTTGCAAGGACTTAAAGAAATGGATTTTTGTCAGCTTCCAACTTTGAAGAGAACGGTGCTCTATTCCACTTTCGGACGACATTCTGTGATCCCACTGAAACTCGAATTAAATCGGACTAGAATCCCTGTGAGCAACGTTCAAGGATGGTTGATCTGACTTCATAAAATCTAAGGGATTTCCCGTGGTATAATTTCAATAATGCACGAGAACTATGTAATTTGGTTTAATTAAAAAATTTCTGATCGGTGCATATACGCACCAGGTGTCTCGAATTTCCTTCAGTGACACTTTGAGCGTTTAAAAGCCTTCGACTGAAGAAATCCATTTTCGAAAGAAAGTTCCTGTGGATGAATGAACTGCTTTGCACTGTACTTTGAAGTTGTTTCAGCGCACTCTACAGTTTTGAAAATCTCAGAGCATAACAAGAATGAAGTCATCATCAATGGACCGAAACGAAATTAGAAATTAAAAGCATTCCTGTCAAGTGTAAAAATTTATTAGTTGACAACCATACTCACTAGAAAATGTAGGAATGCAATACATGAAAGACGTGCACGATATACTAGTGTTGTTTCAGTTGAGAAACTATCCACAGAATCACTTGCAGATTTTCGGAATTTTTCAAATAAACAGTGTCGAGACAACCTTTTGAAATTTCTCATGAATGAACCCTTCTCATCGTTTACACCAGATGGTGTGTGATTTGATTTGGTTGGTATCTGTTGATATATTTTATCGTCAGCAGCACTCTCGTAATCATTTATGTTAACACTGATTGTAGACTGAGATTTATTACATGTGTTTATTTCATCTGACATCACTACACTACACTTCTTCGATGACTTCTTTTTAGGTTCAGGAGGTTTTGTGGTTGGTCTTTGATTAGATTCCAATGGATTACTAATTAATGGATAGTCAGACTTCAGTAGTACCTCTTGAGGTTTCATTATGGGTGACAATATTTTTGAAGACTTCAATGGAGGGTAAAATTTTGGACGATCATACAGACTCTCCAGATACTTATGAACATTGCCTGACGGAGAATGTGGGAAGCATTTTCTATTTTCTGGCAATGATAATATCGAAGATGAAGGTGAAACAACCTTGTGGATCAGCTGTTTCGTACTAGTTTCAACGTTCGTACTTGTTAGTTTCGATTCTTTTGATTGTAATCTATGTTTCCTGAGTTTACTTGTTAAATGGCTGGAAAAAATAAAAGGTACAAATTGAAAATAGTAACATTTTAAGTGCCGAATTTTAAGAGATTGAATATTCGAGTTAATAATGAGAGTAAACTCATTTTTTGTATAAATTAGCCTGCTTCTGAAGTAAAAATAAAAAGAGAGTACCGTGACGTTTCTTGAAACTTTCTAGCCATATCTCACTTCATGAAGGGACTGGTAGTATGCATAGGGTTTTTATGTGACTGAATTCCCGCAGATGTCTAGTGAAGTTGGTCATTAATCTAATTCTAAGAGCTAGTCAATCAAAATAACGAACAGAAAGATCAGTGTTTTCCGTATTCAGTTTATTATAGAAACAGCGGTGAGGGTAGTTATCGAGCTTAAGCTGAAAATGAGTCCACTATATTTTGTATCATCGTCCATACTGACTGAGAAGATAGACAAACTTTAGGAACAGTTTGAAATGATGAGATATGAATGTTGCTGACTAAAAATCTTTGCGAAAAACAAGAACAGTGATGAGTGACGAAAATAAAAGTTATAAAAAAGATATCATCACTTGTAGATTATTGCCTGTCAGTAAGACTTATTAGTGAAAAGAATTCTGTTAATTTACTCTTGCTCATTACCTCAAAAGACTCTTGAATCAACCCCTAACTACATCGCATCTACAGAAACTGTCATCAGACACGAAAAAACCACTGTTCATAAAACTGTAGTTCCTCGGCGACAGCATCAGCAAAATAATATCACAGTGCCTGAAGAATGCAGTTAAAAGAGCTTATTAAGCAGCCCAGGTACGTCGTCTCTTCACAACCACCCCTATTCTACGTTCGAGAAATAAAAAGTAAACTACCTAAATTTGCCTCCTCTGTGTGTATCTACCAGTTTGACTGCAGCTGCAGAGTCAGCTACATTGGGCGTACAATTAGGCAGGTTCATCACTGTATTTCCGAACATCATCCAGGATGGTTAAGCAAGGGACAAACAAGATCTATTCGTAGCTCTCTTTAAGCACACCTTGTAGATAGTGAGCATAAGGTTGACGATAATACATCATTAAAAATTATTTATCGCACTCCTACTAACCTTAATTTTGCTTTACGAGTTCGTCTTCTACATACAGTTGAAGCAATATGAATCCACCTGCAGAAGCCAAACCTGTGTGTTCAGAGGAAATTTATGCAGCGTCTTTCCTTACCTTGGTCATTGTTAAATGAATGTATAAACCGGACTACTTCGCCCTCCTCCCCCTAGACCTTTAAAAATTATACCTGTCCAAATTATTTTATTATTTTTCTGACTACTTCATCTTTAATGACATGTAATCTTTGTAAAATTATTTTATTCTTATGACCACTTCAACCTTTGTTACAAGTTATCATTGTCCAAATCGTTTTATTTTCTCCAACAATCTGTTACGTAATCAACCTGTGCACATGCCTATTTCATTATTACCCTTCATTTTTCCAAAATTATGCATGACTCAATCCGTGTTGCAACCATTTCTACTTTTAATTGTCAGTATTAATTTTGCTCGTTAATTATCACCCCATTGACATGTTGACACTGACTAATTATTGTTAACAAATATATCACCACTTGATTGATAAATTGTTGTGTATTGTAATAAAAATGCTGTATATATTAGAGTAGAGCTAGAGATGAGGATCTAAATGGAAAATAAATATTTCTCCGCTCAATCCTTCTGCTTTCTAGACACAAAAGTTACAATGGGAACTAACTTGCTGAGAAAAACAGGAGTTTTGAAGGCCATATAATTGATAAAGACTTCGAAAGCAGTGTCACTACTGTAACTTGATGTCATCATAAATGTATGAACATAACTGAGTTTGTTTGGATTTGGCACCTCAAACGTCGTTATGCTATTGGGGTAGTTTTTAATTTGAAGTAAAGTACGCAGACTGCATATTAATTCTAGGTGAAGACCCTGAGAGCATCCACAATCTTATAAACACTGTTAAGAAACGTCTCTATGGATCCTGCAAGCGGTATGCAAGATGACGCCATAAAACTAGTCCATCTCGTCAAATTTAAAGTTGGTTAGTGAAATAGTTGACTGTATTAACAACTTCTAAGCCCTGATTTCAGTGCAGATATGAAAACGCCTTCTTTTGCCTACTTGAATTGTCTTTGGTGCAGGGAATATCCAACTATTTATTGAGGAAACTTTTCGCTGTTTAGAGGTTTGCCCACTTCTACTTAACGGCTGAGACATGGGTGATAAAAGCATAATGAAAATGGTCACAGGTGTTCAACTCTGAATGTTTTCGTTCAGTAGCTCTTATTCTGTGGAATAATAAGATAAATGGTTTTGAATGGGCACTAGTAACTAGTGTGATGTGTCTAGTCCTTTCTTTGGTGCAGACTGAATTCTATCAGTCAGGTTTGTAATGTGGCCATCATTCTAGGTAGCTCGCCATCACGGTGCACATTGATTTGATGATATTAGATGGTTGGAGTCAATCGGCAGGAAGCCTTACCACTGAACTCAGTGGTAACGTCTCTGACTGCAGCACTGGGTGACGCGGGTTCGAATCTTAGAAGGGACATGACTTCCTTCACGGTTGCAGATACGCCTTGCTGAGTGGTGAGTGGCAACTAGCACGAAACCTGGGTCCAAGGCTCCCTGCCGATTGCCTTCAACCATCTAATATCACAAGATAAATATGATAGGTAGAAAAGTAAGTCAGTGGAGGATGTTGTGAAATGAATAACTGGAATGAATAAAACTTGTTTTAGGTATACCATGTCACCATCTTCCTAAATTAGGCTCTGCCTGAGGCAGGACATACCGCTAATCCACAAGTCACTGTTTATCCTTCTGAGTTATATAGGGTGTCACAGACTGCCTGGTAGAGTTCTTAAGAATAAATGGTTGGTGTCTCACACACAGTTATGAAGATATGAATACCTCATTATCTTCAAAATTTTGATAACGATTTATCTTCCTTATTTATTCACCCCCCCCCCCACATACATATTTAGCAAATCAAATAGTATGAAATCCAGAAAATTATAATGACAATTCCCATCCACAGTTAATTTGCGCTGCTATAAAGTATCCCATTCAGTGATGCTTGAATAAATCAATGAATTCCTAATCAATACTTAGTAAATAACATTTGAATTTATTTTAATTACACCCAATTATGAATTGATGTAATATTTCTTCTCTACCCTTGGTTTTTTAACATGTATGGGTGAAAAAGTAGAGAGAGGATTTTCAAGATAACTCAGTTTATAAAAACTGATTCTTTTCAAATAAATGCAAGGTTAACACATAGTTTAATTTGCTCTGCGGTGCAGTGAATTGACAAAGAGAAAACAATTTGCTGTTTTTCCATTAGCATACAGTCTTTTTGATGTTAATTTTCTGAAGACAAACTTTATGAAATACAGAGCTTATGCAAGTTAGATTTTCAAAAATAAGCAAACTGTCATTCACTAATTGGAACACACTTTATCAAACCCGGATCAATACTACGATTATTATTATCTCATTTAGTCCCGAGAGGTACATAGGGATTCAGCCACACATCAATTTTTTACGGTTATCCGACAACGTTTCCACCTGGATCCACGTCTACCCACATGCTCTCATCTCCTCTTCACATGATCTCCTCCATGTAACCCTCGCACTGACGGCCAATTCACCGCTTCCCCTTCGGGTTCCACTCAAGCGATGGCCTGGAGTGTGAGGTCACTCACTTGATGGTTTTCTCAGTGTCGCCAATCCATCTCCATTTCTTCCTGCATATTTGCTGAGCATTCAATTCCTGCTTGATTCGTCCCCAGAGATAGCTGTTGCTGATCTTCTATGGATGACATGGCTATCTGATCTTGAGCGAAGACAGCTGTTTATGAAGGTCTGTAGTTTCTTCGAAGTGCCCGTCCAAGCTCTGTTCAATCATCATACTTAGTGTTGCAATTTGATCGGTGCATGACTTGTTTCTTCTGAATCCAGTCTGTTCCCGTCAACTGTTTTCATCCAGCGCTTGTCTGATTCTCTCCAGCATGATTCGGCTTAGTATTATGCATAATGCCACGCCAGTTCTTGCATTGACTATAGTTTCCTTTCTTCGGCAGTTCCAATAGGTAGCCTTTCTTCCAATCCGCAGCTACCTTACCCTCTTTCCACATCGTCTTCAGTAGTGTTGTCACCAAGTTCGCTGATGTCTCTCGGTCCATCTTCAATACTTCTATCGGGATCCCGTCTGGTCCCGCAGCTTTTCCAGATTTCAGTACTTTTATGACCTTCAGGATTTCCGCTTACCTCGGACAGTTGGTAGTTCCACTTCCGCTGTTCGTAATATTGGGCACGTTGTAGGTGGCGGTCGATCAAGAAGTCTTTTGAAGTGTTCAGTCCAGTGTTTCCTTTGCTCTACCTCTTCGGTGATTGACTTTCCATTGTCATCTTTCACTGGCTTAATTTGTGTTGATCGCTCCACCGATAGGAACCCAGTTGTTTGGTAGAGTGTTGCGAGGTCTCCCTTGCCTGCAGCTTGTTCCGCTTCACTTGACGTAGCCGCATAATGTTTACTTTTGTCTTCCCTGGCACTCTTCTTTACTCTTTTCTTCAGTGCATTGTAGCTTGCATTCAACTCCTGTTTTTGTTGCTCGTCGACGCACTGCACAATCTTTTGTTTCACCATCCTTCTCTCTTCTGCTAGTCGCCACGTGGCTGTGGTGAGCCACTCTTTGTCCTATCTCTTCTTTCTGCCTAGAACTTCCAGGCAGGTTTGGCTCCACACCGATATCAGCTTGTTCCAGTGTTTTTCAACGCTGGTCTCTTTGCTAGTGCTGATTTGTGTCTCTGTCTTTTTCCCTATGATTGCAGTGAAGATGTCCTTTGTGGTCTGGTCATTCAGCTTGTGAGTATTGAACTTGGCTTGTGGTCTATCTGCACCTCGTGTTTCTTTGAAAGTTTCTAATGTGATTTGGAGTGTTCCTTGCACGAGATATTGGTCTGAGGCGACGTCTTCTTACTTTTGTGTTCAGCAGGCTGCGTTTCCACTTCCTTGAAATTGAGATGAAGTCAATTTGTTTTTTGGCTTGTCCGTGTGGTGACATCCATATAGTCTTGTGGATTTCCTTGTGCTTGCATACACTGCCGCCAATTACTAGTTTATTAAAGGCACAGAAGTCAGCGAAGTGTTCTCCGTTTTCATGCATTTCTCCAAGTGCTTTTCGACGTACACTACCATTAATAATAATTTATAGTACTTGTAATAATAACTTGCATTGCTATATTGATTACAATGGAGGAATATTACCTTATTTTCTAAAGCACTCTATGCATATTTCACATTTATATCAACAAGTCCGTGTAAGTAGGTCAAATAGCTAAGATTCATGTTAATGCGATTTTCAGTTCATCTAAGTGACTGATTTTTAACTACGAGATTAGCACAGAAGTGCAGCAGTTCAAGTTGCTACACTTCATGTAGCACACAAAAGTTGACAAAAGAGATTCAAGGAACCATAGGAATCAGAAATATGAGGGAGAAAGAATAGTAACAGGAAAACATGTTGGTTTAGTGGTTATGAGGGATTAAGAAGAGTAAATGAATCTGCACCAGTTAGAATGATTTTAAGCCAGATCTCCAATAGTCTCTAGCCATTGGTTCTTAGTATCCTAAAGACTCCAACTAGGCACTCTACAACTAACTCTCTATGTGGCTGATTCAAGCTAACTGTCAAAGACTTCATTTAGTGATAATAGGTTTTGCTTTGACCATCAGTAACTCTTTTTCAGCTAAATCCTACGTTAGCTAACAATGCTTATTAATGAAGGTCATGGCTTCGCATGCGCAACACTTGCCCTAGCCATCTCAATCGAATCACCGTCACTACCTCATCGACTGACTCACTTTTACTTATCTAACAATCTACCTCAATATCCCTGATCATATTAATACCAATTAACACACGAGATAGGAAGGGAAACATCTGTGGTCAAAGACAGCCTTTTCATATCTCTTATATTTTCAATGACCATGTTTCACATGTAATTCAATGGCTCAAAAACAATTTCTTTAATTAATTGTCAGTTATTATGCAGCTGATCTGGTAAACCTACTAAAATAAACAATGTAACACTAAATTTTATCTATTTAATTTGATAATTTTACTTATTATTTAATGAGCAAAAGAGATCTATGTTTGCTGACCTACATAGTCTTAACTGGGAATTTTTTTCCTTATATTTCTGTATATATATATATATATATATATATATATATATAAAGCTATGATTATGATTTGATTGTTAATGTAAAAACTGGTGAATGTACGTGTTCTATTAACTTTCACCTAGGTTATATTTATTGGTAGAATTTCACTAGACAATTTAGAGTATCAAAAACTTTATTCATTATTTATCTATCCAGTTTATAGGTTTAATTTTATCTTAAATAATTTGTTTGTTTTGTTATTACTAATAAAAAGCAGTTGTCTAATAAATGACATTCATACACTACAATTAGATCGTGTTAAGTACACTTGCACGATATGTATATATCCTTGTCGATTGTCCGTTGGATAAACTACTGAATCACTATTTATCAAAACTGCATTTTATCTAGCTGTAATAACATTCAATATAAGTTTATGTGCCTAGTATGCTGGCTCTCAATAGACAATATGTTAACTATTTTCCACTAGTAAAAATAAGCCCTTTTAGTCTGATAATTTTAATCTGTTAGGTTTTGAAGTTTGAACTTTAAATTCACTGACCTAATCAGACTTTATTGTTATATATTACCTATTACTATGACTAACTTAGATTAATCGAAATTTGCATTCAAAACTGATTGTTGTTAAAAAAGACCTGCACACTCACAAACTGTGCATATCGTGTCTGAATTTAAGTGATATTATGTTATACTATAAAAAGTATTGTCTGTAAAATATTGGGTGGACGGGGATTCAGTATAGCGAATTCAACACATTATTTGTAATAGTAGACGAAATTTGAATTTTACAAATTAACGGTTACACGTAAAAGTGAACTAACACTTGAATAATAATAATTAAAATAATGGCTTTATTCCACGTATTTGATTTATGTGTATGAAATAAACTAAAAAAGTATTTGCAGAATTCTACATCACCTAGCCCCCAAAGCAAATGTCCTGCTATCGACTCGATAAATGTGGCCGATATCTCGTAATTAATTTGAATACATAGCTAAATTAACCTCGCCTAGTTTAACACTTGACTATAAGCATAGAAAAGAGGGAAGGTGTGGGGTGGGCCTAGCGAGGGAACACGGGAAAAAATATAACGGACAAACTTATTCTTCACTGAAATAGTACAGACGGAATGATATCAGCTAGTGAAAGCCTTCAGGAAGGCAATCAGTCGATGTGTTTTCTTTTCGTGAAAGCAAAGTAAGCGTTGGGACATGAAATGTCTGCATAATGTGCGAAGGTGGGAAGGCTTCCCGAGTAGCGAAAGAAATGAGAGGATATGTCACAGAAGTGGTAGGAATTTGTGAAAGTAAATGGAATAGGAATGAACTCTCCAAGATATGAATTAGAGAGTCGAAAATCCCCTCCGGTCACATGGACAACGACAACAGACAAACAGAGGGACTGACTGCCATCACGTCATCAAAAGTATACAAGGCTTTTATACAGTGTGAACCAATCTCTTCAAGGATAATAACAGCAAGATTAGATTGAAAAGGAAGATAAATTGCAATTAGCCAGTGCTACGTGCCTACATATAACTCAGAATGAAAGAAGAAGAAAGGATTCTACAAACAACCGTGAGCAGCAATGCACAAGGCTGAAAATGGTGAAACCAAAATCCAAATAGGTTCTATGGATCCCCAGCTAGAAGTGGACAACACACGGAGACTGAATTTTTTAGAAATGAATAGGAACGAGGAACTCCTTCAGGAATCTGCGCCTTTAGTGATTTGGAGATTGTGAAAGTGATTTTGAAGGAAATCCGTATAGCCATCTTGAGAAGAAAGAAGAAACAAGACAAGGAGTGGCTCTCTAAGAACACAAAGAAGTTCACAATAACAGAGGGGTAGTAAAACAGGTGAACCAGCGCAAAAAGTGAAAGACAAAAGGAAAAGTAAAGTCCAGTCGACAACATAGTAAACAAGGAAGTGAAGAAGAGTTCTAAGAAAGACAAAAGATAATACTGAGACAGTGACAAGTGAAACAGAACAGACTGAAGGTAACAGAGATTTCAAATTACTATAGCAGATAACCAGGTCGTAATGTGGGAAGTGACCAACACAGATTACAACGGAGAAAGATATTGAAGAGAACCTAAATACCAAAGAGGAATAACAAAGGAAACAGTTGACTGATCGTTTCAAAGAACTCCTTAACCGACCACTACCTGCTAGTCACCCAGAAATGTCACTAACAGCCACTGAATTGTCACTGCCAACAAAAGCAGAAGTTGCAGGATTTCATCATGAGCTAACATCAGTTAGAGAACCATTGGAAAACCTGGGAGTACTGGACAGCCGTTTCGTCCTAGTTTGGGACTCTTCATCAGTACGCAACCACCGGGATTCGATGTCTGATGTCAGCTCATGATGAAATCCTGTAACCAATCAAATCCCTACAAACCAACACTTGAAAAGCAGAAGTCCTGAATGTAGTCAAGATACTGAAGGCCGGGAATGCAGGAAGATTGGACGGAATTCCTTCTCTAGCTCTGATTATGGCTCCAGATACCTCAGCGGACACTATTGCAAAAGGTTTGGAAGTAAGAAAAGTTACGTACACATTGAAAGAAAAGCTACCTTATCAAAGCGACAAAGAAGTGCAGCTCAAAGATCTAAAGGCGAAAAACAAAGTTTTAGCAGAAGAAGGAGTGAAAACGGAACTTCAAGTGGGCCTAGAGAATACAGAGGTGATCAAGATACCTACCCATCAACAAGAAACATCAATCACTATCGACGGGAAAAATAGGAAGGCAGGTCACTTATCTAAGTGGCATTGTTCCAACTACAGGCAGCATGAAACAAAGCCAGTCAGTATCCAAGAAGTAAGTAGGGTGTTCATTATTCTGAAATCAGTGTGGAAATTTGCTGCTGTTAGCACAAAGAACAAGATGCCGATCTTCAACACTAATGTCAAATCACTGCTTGTATATGGTTCAGCGATTTGCCATGTGCACTATGAAAAGCATTCTTAAATAGACTCCAGATTTTCATCAACAGCTGCCTTCGGTCAATAATAAAGACCAGGTAGCTGAGTGCGATGGATAAGCAATAATTAACTCTGGCGAAGAACCAAGCAAGAACCTATGTCGTGACATATATTCAGATAGAGATGAAGATGGATGGTTTGGATGTACTCATCGACTACCGTTGAGTGACATCATACACCAGGCAAGCTCATGGGTGGGAACCTGAATGGAAAACTAAAAGTTGGGAGGTCAAGTTTGATATGGAGGAGATTGCTTGAGGTGGACAATCGTTAAGCCAGTCTTGTGGTGAAACAGAAGATTTATAGAGTCTAGTTTCAAATCACACTTTGTAGACGAGAAAAAATCAGAGTTACGAGGTTTACTTAGATAGGGTGTTTATTATGATTTTAAAACATCCCATGCTTGGTGAAGTAAAAAAGCTTAGCTTGTGATTAAGATACCCTCTCCTTTTACCGGTCATTTTCACTATTTTGGAACCAAGGTCCTTGTGAAACCAATCAAAGTATTAGGGAAAAGAATAGTAACGAAGTAAGCTGTAAGTAATCGATTACGTTCACTCGTAGCAAAGCTACATAAAGTAAAAATGTATCAAGTCGTTTAATCAAACTTTCATGCGTAATTTGAAATAATACATGATTACTATAATAAACACTAACCTGTCCGAAAACCACTTACGAAATGGGGACTGCGTATCTGAGTTGTCTAGTAAATTGGCATCTCTGTGCAAACAACATCCTGGTTTGAAGCATAGTTTTGCGACCTCACGCTTATCATGTGAGTCTATCCATATATTTTTTCCCTCCGAAATTTTCACTGTTTTATCTAAGGTATCCGAATCCCAATGTTTAAGATTTTCTTCATTTTTATAAAGGGATATTTTCCGATCACTCGAAGAGGAAAATAAATTAACTAGACTGTTTCGCGACTTTCGAACCAAAGGCATGCATGCAGAAGCCAGTGCAGAAACCAAAATTATGTTCATTGGAATTCCTACACAAACTAGGAATACGCAAAACCTTTTTCCCTCTGGTGTAATCGGACTGTTTGTACCGTAACCTAAAAATATATACAGAAATGAACCACTTGCTAAGATAATATTCTCAAAAAGTAAGTTTCAAAGTTGTGTATTTATAAGTGATATGATGATGAATATTAAATTATGTTCGAAACGTCATCCAATAAATAATAAAACTGTTTCACTGTGTGACATATTATCTAATAAACAAATTAATATGAAATTTCATACTACCACAGTGCTCAAGTTGTACACACATGTTCCATATATAGATTTGACTGCTGAGATGATGACAAGAGAAGGGCCTTTTTAGATAATCTGTAAAACCACTTAAAAACATAAAACTACCCAGAATAGCAGCTTCGCGAAATGTTTGATAACTCATATCAAAGAGGAAAAGTTCATTTGGCATTACCGGACTCTGAAAGACATGAATAGCGAATCTTTTAAGGATTTACGCATCAACAAAAAATGAATGGAGGAAATCACGTTACTAAAGCATGGTATGTATATGACCTCTCTCTCCTTCTCTAAAAACAAATTTACGAAACCAGACAATAAATAATGAAAAAGTATAATTAAGACATTTGGTGTATTACATCTGGATAAGGTGATATGATATCTATAAATCGTGCTAAAAATATGTCCTGTTGTCAACCGAATTTACATTTTTGAAAATAATCCAAAAAATATACATAAATCAAATGTTGAAATAGAAGTGACAGTCAGATCGCTGATACTTTTCCTTATACAAGACATGAAATTAACACTTGAAAAGGTACTTAGAATATTCAGGAAAGTATAAATGATTGCCACAGAAACTAATATGACTAGGAAATTAAGGCCTTATTTTTCTATTCCGAAGGAGATAATATTTAACTTACTACTAGCCCAATGAGACACTGAATAGATTTTAGTTTCTGCCCCATACTGTCACCTCCCTGTCCAAAAAAAGATTGCTATACGCTGATTCTTAATCTAGTTTACTTGTGTCCTGTTTTACGTTCAAGTTTATCCCTCATTAAACTTGTACGACTGATTTTTTCATTTCTAGAAGTATCAGTTTAATTTTACATACAGTCTTATAAATTTTGACTAATTCATTGCAGTTTCACTATTGAATCCTTCGTAGTTTTCAATAATGAACAGATAGGGATTTTTCAAAACTTTTAATAGATTGATTCTTACTGGTTCACCAATAATTTGCATATAATTGAGGAAAAAATGAAATACCATACAATCTAGAAATTCTACAATATTTGACGTAATCACAAATTGTTTAATTATAAAGACCTAATATTTTTAAAGTAAAATGCTGATAGTGTGCTGCTGTGTGAAGTATTTTGAGACTTTCATCTTGGGATATATATATATATATACATTGATGTCAGCAATGATGGATTAACCTAACATTAAACTAATGTAAGGCCTGTTAAATTTATAATTAGAATTCACTGTAAAACTAATTCACCAGATAAATGCACCCAACGCATGTAAAGAAAAGAGTCAGCTCACAAGAGTTCAACAAATGGGTAGTTGATTACAAACTAATGGTCATACATTTCTATGAAGAAATAATCAAACAAAAAAAATGTTTCCTTATAGTTAAACATATATGGATTAGGTTCTAAGCTGTTGATGATATACAATAAGTACGGTCAAACACCGGTATCCATTTATTTATTTATTGATTTAAACGTAGTAATCGCAGTCTAATGTTTATTACGCCAATTAACAAACTCCACTCCAATCATACATATTTATATTTTGGATCATTCACTTTCTGATTTCGCAGACAGAAATTTAAAAATAAGTTTATATTCTCAAGGACTGATTTAGAAGTGAAGGTCAGCTAATCAATACAAGAAAAAAATGAAACAGGTTGATTATATGAAGACAACAATAAGATATTAGGTTTCAGGGAGCTAAGTGAAAGAAGTTCTGAAGAATCACGAATGCTACATATTTATTAATTCAAAAGTCAGTTTAACACCTTGCTTACTGGAGAAACAGTATGTTTCTAGGTGGTATGTTACCCAGTGTTTTCGTTTTCCTCTGCATGGACTGAAAAGCGTGTTATTTATTTATCCATTCTAAACAGTGAAATACCCTTATGAATGCTAGAGAATGAAACTACGAAATCTATGAATACAGGAAATACTTAACTGCACTATTCTTCACGGTTTTTCCTGTAAACGATTTCATTTTATCAAGAGGAATATGCATCAGAAGTATTTTTTTCTTGTTTTACTCCACTTACCTCAAACTGGATAACTGTGTAGTACCAGAGTCTTCACACAAAATGTGTGGCTCATAGCTGAGTATATGAGAAATCTGTTTCGGATAACTGAATTCTAAGGGTATGTTGTTTGCTAACTGTCGTATGTTTATGGCAAAGGGAATCCATCTTAACGGCTAATTTTATTTATGCAAAAATTACCATAATATTGACAGAATTTAGCACTCAAGACCAACACTTATCATAATTAAAAATTTAGAATACACACGGTGATTAAGAAATCATAAAATGTAACCTTACCTATAGTAGTAATAACTGTGATCACAAAAAATATTGATTCAGAAAAATTCAAGTCACTTTTATTATCTTCGTCTTCTTTTAGGTCAGTCATGGCGACTGATTCGAAATGAGAATTGAATTCCATATTTTTCTCCGAATGAAACTCCTCATACCACTTTTCAGGAATAGCAAGAGAACTATATATACTTAGATCTTTAACCCGTGTTACTGATATGCGCAATTTCTTGGCTGCCACAACGTGACTGATAAACTCGTATAGGTCATCACCTAGTAAGATAATTTATGCATACTAGGATTAGCATAATACTCGCAGACTAATATTTTTATAAAAATAGCATTCAAAAATTCCAACATAAAAACACAAAACAGCAAACGTTGTAGCTGATGGAATGTTGGGTTGGCCATTTTTACCTATTGATTTCTAAATAGCAGTGCTCAATGTAGTATGACAACCTATAATGTATAGTTCAGATGGTAAGAGTTTTCGGTGGCTATGTATGATATTTATTGATCACTACACGCAGAAGTTTTGTCATAGTAATTTCGTCAGAAATTTAACGTGCTATTGGTATTTACAGAGGTTCTTTTCAGAATAAATGTTCTGAAGTATATATATATATATATATATACGTCGTCCGCCAATGCTTCCATCTTTCAAACAGTTATGGACTGCAGTGTCTAGAGATTAATATGACATTGACGCTGTTTTCATGATTAGTAATTCAGTAGTTCTAGTGAACAGTTTAAAATCCTTTCATAGCAAATTTTTGTTTGAAAGCTATCACTATTATTACTTCTGTTTTACCACTCATTTCTTGACATCTAAAAAGTCAGGTGCTTTCCAAGCAAGCAGTGATGATTGAGATTTGTTAAATAGAAATGCCTCACAGAATTTATTGAATCTTAGTATTTCATTTATTGTCTGAACAAACTTATCATCGAACTACATCACATCCTGCCTGATTAAAATTGGAAACCTTTAAAAACTTTAATTTCTCAGACTGAATTTAAATTTTAAGGGAAGTCCTGCACTCTTGCTTGACATTCTTCAGGCAATTTATTTATATTAAGTAACGTGTGATGTCCCGAAGTTCCTGAATGAAGTGACCATAAAAGTGAGAAACGTTTGGGTTTTGTAACGTACACATTATTACAACTTATGCAAAACAGGTTTAATCAATTCAGTATTCAAAGCATTCATAACACCAAACGTAATTAGTTATTTAATTTTTCTGTATGAAATGTTTCAGGTGAAAGACATCTTTCATGAGAAATAAACTGTAGCTAAGGCAGTTAGTGTAATTCCAGATGTTTAATTCCCAGGTAATTATAAAGGTTGACAACACAGTTTTGCCTTACAACTTACTTCTAACTAAAGTACCAGCAACAACAAATGAAAACAGGGGTTTGTTAGGTAGATTGAAACATCGCCTACTATGTCAACCAGTACAGAGCCTTCAAAATGATAGGAGATTAGCAGTTTGGCTAGCAAACGTACTTAGTAAAAACAACCACATTCGTACTGAAACTGAAATTGTAAAATAATTTTTCGCTGAGATGTAGTGGTAAAAAAGTGACGCAGGGCAGCGGAGGCTGTCCAGAAGCCAGTCAGTCGATGTGTCTTCTTCCTATATGAACAGAACTGGGTGGGGGAACGTGGAAAGTGTGCACTTCATTCGGAACTAGCAAGCTGCTCAGAGTGCGAGGGAAGTCCGAAGAAGCGCTATGAATCTGTGACAGAAGATGGAATCGAATTAGAGTCTCCAAATTGTTAAGTGAAAAGTCAAAAACCTACTTCCAGTCATCCAAAAGACATCTCTGAGAACAGTGGCAGTATACCTATCTTGATTTCACTAACCGTATTCAAGTAAGATTCTTCTGCAGTGGGAACTAACTTCTACTGATATCATAACAACAAGGCAAAATACAAATGAAGGAAAGTTAGAATTATACAAATAATACAACCGGGAGTACAAGGAAAGCAGCAGGACAAGATAGGATTCTCACTGAGAGAAGACTGAGATACGTCAGCTGATAGACTGATGGAACTGTTGTAGATGGTGTAGAAGGAAAGAAAGGAACCAAATGATGAGTGAAAGAAAAGCTACTCTATCAAAACGCCAAAGAAGGGTGACTTAAACCTGTGCGGAAACATTCTCTTATCCTTTCCAAGAAGAATATTCAGCCACACCATCCTGAAAACAATAAAGTCTTCCTCGGATATCAAACTTCTTACGGAGCAGGCAAGAAAAAATAAGTCAGCAACGGATTAAATCGAAACATAAGACATCATCGTCCACCAAAGATGAGGATGGCAATCAACTCTCTGTTTCAACCCCATAGACTTTGGAAAGGCCTTTGAGACTGTTGACTGTGAAGTAATTTAGCAACAGATTCAGCACTACGGAGTGCAGAACCGCAAACATTAATTAATCTTAATCGAAAGCTATATAGTAATGCATGCATACCAAATAGTTCACCACAATAAATTCAGCAAAACTTTTGGAATGAAGGAAGGAGAAAGACAAGACTGTCTGATAACACTGGTCATCTTCCTAATGATAATGGATTGAGTCATGTAGTGAACATTTCACAGTGAGAAGATGGGTATACTTCTGACAAACAAAAGCACCCTAGATGTCGTTTTGACGAATCAGTCATATCTCATGTCGTACAAACTTAAGGATAGAAAAGTGAAAATTATCAGTTTGGCAGATGTAGCACTGAAGATAGCACTTCATTCAACGGGACGTCAAGAACACAGATGAGATGAAAATACCTGACCAACAAGATGAAACTATCTACCCCACCTACTTATCTTACAAGCCTCAGACGAAAAGGACGAGGAACTCATAAGAAAGGCAAGTCAAGACTTCATTACTAAATCTGAAACCAGTGTGGACATCTGTATCATTCAGAACAATGAATAAAATCCGAATTTATGACCCTAACTTCGCGTCAGTGCTTCTATTTAGTTCACAGACTTGACGCTCATGTTATCAAAAGCGCTTTCGACAGGATACTCTAGACTTTCACCAACCAACTGCTGTCTTTTCTTTATACTGATGATCAGATGGCCAACTGGGAGGGCTAGACAACAAGGAACTGTAGTAACTAACCAGTCGACTACCTGCTGCCTAACAATATGTAGAAGTAAATCGAAGTGGTATTGACATATGCTGATGAAAACATTGAGTAAAACCACATATGAGGACGTGGAGATTAACTTTATTGGAAAGCGACGGTTAAGACGTCCGAATGAGATGAGGAAAAAATCATGTTAGGGGGGAGAATCAGCTAAAACACACGGTTGACAACATGGTAAAATGGAAGTATACTGCAGAAACCTTTGTTCCGACTTGGACTCAACGAACGAATTGCATTAATTAATAAATCATTCTGAAGAAGCTCGGCATAATATTCATTGAATTTCAGAAATTTTGTTTTGTAAGCATGTAGGACGTTGACATCTATCGCAACGCTTTTTTCAAAACTTTTTCCTTACCGCCGAATAATCAAAAGTAAGTGAAATCCAGAGAAGCTTTGTATGCACAATTGTCTAGTTAAAACGTTTAGTATCAAACTGATATAAAGCTGTGGTCAAGACTAATTGTATAATTAACAGGAAAAACGCAGGATTGGAGTGCATTCTGAAGCTTTCATTAAAGGAAAATAACATTTCAGTCAGACGAAATTACCTTAAAGTCATCTATTATGATAGGCATAGAGAATAACCGATAGTGTGCAGTTTGATTAAGGCCGTGTGAAATACTTCCGGTATGGGGCTTCATCGTTCTTTCCTTTAGTAACTAATATATATATATATAGATATATTTCTCCTCAGTAAGGTCAAGTTTTTCAGCATACATCCCTGTGGCGTAATATTCTGACCGACAGAGGACTATGTAATTGACCTATCCAAGAGGGTGATGTATGGTTGGCAGGTTGAAGTAATCTAGAACATTGGATTCAAGAATCACTCATATTAGCTTCAACACATCACTTTTACGATAAAGGAGGAATCAAAAGCAAAATTAAAGTATGACAGTCGTTATTATATTACCTTTCACACATGAATGCATCTTTAGAAATTGAATTAGAGAGGCGTGTAGTCGTAGTCTCTCTTTTCTCTCCATAGGCCTTTCAATTTTATTGAAACAAAATGCACCAAAACAACAAAATAATACGTATGCAGCAATGAACAGAAGTAACGGAAGCTTTGTACGGCAGCAACTATTTTTCGATGTTGCCTCACATTCTCTCCAAGGTGTAAACCTGGTATTCTGATTGATGTATTCATGGGCGTAGTGATTGTGATAACATGTTTCATCTTCATTCATATTTTAGTGTGTGCCAAACAAGTGGCGTAGTAAGTGAATATCTCGAGAACAAACGTCACTCGGGGTTTTTCAATCTAGGTGTATGAAGTTTCACGGAAAAATATAGAAAATATTATATATGTAGCAAATATATTTTTTATTATGTATGTTGTGATAACCGTTAAGGGAAAATGTGCAGACTAGGTAAAATTCGTATTAATACTTATCAGAATCAATAATAGTAGTCTAAGATTTTCTTTAAAATACTTCACCTACTTCATTATGTCACTTGGTGAATAAATCTGAAGAGAATCAAGAGTTCGTCTTCTGTCACAAAACAAACAACTAGCTTTCATGGGGAAAGTAGACCTAATATTAGACACAGAAATGGTAAAACTTCAAACATTGTTCAGAAAGACTACAGTGTGTTGATATAAGACTTATATTAGAAAAACCGAAATTTAAAAAACCACCTCACTCAAGCAAATAATTCAAATTCTTGTGACTTCCTGTTTGCTCCATATGCCTCCAAAGTTGAAGAAAACGTTTGCACGTTTTATATTCTAGAGTAGTGGAATTTTAGAAATAAGTGTAAAGAAGTAAAACGGCATAATTATAAAAAAATATTTTATTTGTAACCCAGCAGTTGCTTAAGTCGGCTTTGTTGACTGAAACGGCAATAATGCAGATGACATCTACATGTTGATATACATAACCAAGAGTTAAAGCAATGAAAGCTTTCTAAGAGATGATCAAGACACATATTTTGCTTATGTTTAAAGGTTATGGATGATATTATGTATCGGACATTGCGGCAAGTGAAATTCTTACATATTATTGTATCATTTTAAATTAGAAATCCTCAACACGTCCAAACCTGTTACTTACTGACAAGTTCTGAGCCCGCTAATTGTTTAGTTATTTGCCTGAGCTAATAAATACTAACCTCTGGTATCAAGAAAAACAGTATATTTTAAAAGGTCATATCTAATTCTGAGAATCACGCCAGTCGCGCAATGGCTCGAAATCATAGATATATGTCCACTCTACATAATTCTTCAAGTTATCAAAATATTCATAAATTTTTACTTAACTGTTCACTCCTCTGAAACATACTTTTCTGAATTAAGTCATGCCATACTAATGTGAGGCAAATTCCGCACTAAGTTTTATCTTCCTGATTCACAGCCTATTACGCATAGAACACAATAACCCGATGGAGTTGCTATGGTAATTGCAAATTATTATTGACTGCTCTTCAGACTTGGGTTGTCAAATGCAAACATAGATAACTGTGCACGAATGAAGTGAAAGAACTGTTTTTGAATCCAAACCATAAAATTAAACCGAGTAATCGTTTAAAGTTGTATTTAATAATGGGCAATACATGTTGGTTGGAGCGTATATGAAATCAAGTGTAGGTATAAAACCTTTACAAAGATTCCAAGCAGCTAAACTTACCAAGATATTCTGGTTACATTATATCTAGGTGTAAGAATTTAGTTTCATAACCTACTGAATGAACCATAGTCCGCTTGAACTGACTACAGACAGTACACTTAACTGGGTATGACCCAGCAACATCGCTGCAAATCTTTCCATTTTCCGAAGATCAAACTATTCTTGAGACTATTTTAAATGGTGTTACAGATTCATGATTATCAACAGATTGCTAATATAGAAAAGTTCTACTCTATGTACACTCACCTGAGATTTGAAGAAATATAGTACTGCTGACAGGTTTGTCTGTTCTGCATAAAGGCTGAAATTTATTAGTACCAAACGTTTTGAGAATATTTAGTGTTTTCCTGCGTGCGAAAACTACATAGTCAATCCGGAGTTCGTGCCAGTGTCTATTAGCGCTTTAAAACAAGTGAGGAATTTTAGAGATCCGGTCACATTAATTGAGAAACTATCAAGGCCACAATTAGTAGAAATTTTGGCTTTTATGCAATAAGGTCTGTATCACCTCATACAAAACCAACTTCGATCATCTTTATTACAGAGGCACTATAATTAATTCCAATATCGCTTTTACGAGCTAGTGTAAATCAGTCTGACTTCTTTGCGCCCACTCCTTCATTGTGAGGTAAAGGTTCCTGATCTTCAGTAAACTTCTGCGTTGTTCATCCAGCCACTCGACTATAGTAGCTTTGATTAACTCCCAAAGGACTTGTGCTTGTAGTATACTGCGTGTTAAGACTTTGTTGCTACTGTGAATGGAGTTGATCCTCTCACCAATTAGTCCTCTCGTGTCATCAACAAAAGAAAACATAATAATAATAGTGGACATAGTCAATGTGGGCTATTCAGACTCAAAGACAGAAAAAGAAATAAGGAAAGTGTAAAAACAGACAGCTAATTAAATTCTAAGTTGATGTATATAGTATGAATAACAGTAATAAGTGTAGATGTAGTATTCGGAGTAGTCTGGAGAGTAAAGAAGTAAGACGATGAGTTCAGATGTCTACCCGTTAATAGTGTATGAGATTTTAAGGGAATAGATCGTTTACACGCAGTCCTTGTGTCGCTGCATAATTGTCCAGTCTTCACTTGAAGCTGTCCACAGACAGCGGCGTAGCTACATATGCCGGTAAAGAATTCTAGGGATGGTGAACCCGCAGCGGAAAGAAGTGGGAGCGCACCCGGTTCTTTGCCCTGTGGTGAGCTATCCTTCTAAGATTTCAGCGAGGAAGCCCATATCTACTCAATGGCAGAACACCTATGTTTGGGGGATTCTGGTGATTTGTCATCTGATAGGCAGTAATCAGGTCCTCCCTAAGGTCGATGGTAGTTAAGTGTGAAGAGACCTAATTTCTGTTGGCGTTCATCACACAGTTTGTTTCGGAAACCCATCATTCCTTTTGTCAACTGTCTTTGGACTCTTTCGAAAAGGCTAATGGAGTTGCAACGGCATTGTGCACTTCAAAGTGTGGTATAGGGTGTATTTTGTTCAACCTTAGAAGTAACTCAGCAGTGAGTGCACCTAACTGTTTATGTGTAAATTGCATGACCGCATATGCAATCGCACATTCCCCATGTAATTCACGTTTGTGTTCATCTTTTTTGTTAGAACTAGACCTAAGTCGCTCTCCAACGTTGTGCAGGACAAGCTTTAGTTGCACAGGGCGTACCATGCATTCTGCAGCCTACAGGTGCATAATTTCACTACTTTGCACCTTTTCGGGTTGAAAGTCAAACCACTGGCCACCACTCAGTTTTCCGGAAAGTTAGATTTGCCTGCAGCCTATCTGAGTCTTTCGTCACTAGATTAAAGCTCTGGATTTCCATTTCGTAGAAAGTACTGTACGTTTAGCATGCGTTAAGATAACATCACAGATCGATTTCTTAAACAAACTTTAGAGCAGATTACAGTACATCGATGTCATCAAAACTTCTGTTTTAAGAACTGGCATAAATTAAATCAGTATCGTTCCTCTGTAATTCTCATGATTACGAAATATTTCTGATTATTTTATAGGTTTAATTAGTTTATTCTCATGCTTGAAGTATCTCTTGTTTATCTAATGGTTGGTGTAACTTCGTCCTATTGTGCTGATTAATTTCTCGTAGGTCTGCCAGCAGCCTATTTGAGTCTTCTGAACACCTTATTGGCCTCTACATCTTTACTTCGTCAGCATAAAGAAGATTCGGGCGGCTTAGACGTATGGTAGGTCAATGATAAAAATCAGGAACATCAGTGCTAGTAGGATAGAGCCCTGCGACACTCCTGATGACGAATCGTGCCAAGGTGATCGAAATCAATTGACCTTAGTGCAGAATTTCCTTTCTTTCTTCAGCTGTGTCAGAAGTGGCTCACCCACACCTCCCTGACTTATTTTGATAGGTAGAATTTATGGCGAACTGTGTTGAACGCCTTCTCAAATTCTATTAAGACACCAGGGACTGGAACATTCACATCCCAGCATGTTGTCCAATAGTCTCAAGCTGATAGTAGGTTTTTACACAGGATCTGCCTCTTCTGAAACCATGTTGGGTTTCATGGAGTTTATTATACTTAGATGGGATTGCTTACGAAAATCCTGAGGTGATATGTGAACTGTTTAGCAAGCACTTCGCCAGATTATACACCTTAGAGAACGATGAGGTCGTGGATTTCCCACGTAAAACAGACGAATGTTTAAGTGACATGCTTTTCACCACACACGCGATCGATAAAGCTGTCGCAAATCTTAAGCTTAGTAACACTATTGGTCCAGATGGTATATCTTCCATTCTGCTTAAAAACGATGGTAGTGACATGAATTTACTCCTGCTCAAGTTGTACTCAATTTCACTAAGCGATGGGACATACCCCACCTGCTGGAAGAAGTCTTATATTGTACCTATCCATAAATGCGGGCCTACAGCTGATATCAACAACTACCGCCCCATCAACATCACGTCTGTAGTTTCACGTGTAATGGAAAAGATAGTAAAGACTCAAATCATTCAGTACTCGCTGTCAAATGACCTACTATCCCCATCCCAGTACGGTTTCTTAAGTAGAAGGTCGTGCATTACTTGCCACTTAGATTATTTTGACTACATTGCACAATGCATTGATAATAGGCATTCGGTAACAAAATTATTTCTCGACGTTAGCAAGGCCTTCGATAAAGTCCCACATATCAGACTCATAACAAAACTAGAATCCTACGGAATAACCGGGAAACTTCTCAAATGGATAAATTCTTTTCTCACAGAAAGAGAGCAGTTAGTCAAACTCAACCACCAGCTGTCTTCATCAAAGCCGATAACTAGTGGTGTAATACGGGGTAGCGTTCTTGGCCCTATTCTATTCCTCTTATTTATAAATGACATAGTCTCTGTGATCAAGTATGGCAAGCCATACCTCTTTGCAGATGATCTCAAGATAGTATAGATTACGGGTACGATGATAAGAGCGTCGAAAGCAAAATCCAACATGAATTAAACAATCTAGGCGATTGGAGCGAAAAGTGGCAACTGACTTTCAACCCAGACAAGTGCGGTATAGCCCACCTTGGACGCTGGAAACCGAGAATGTGCCTATATTTGTACGGTAAGCTCCTCTCGAAACTGAACAATGTCACAGATCTCGGGATAACATACTCAGATCTAACTTTTTCCGATCATGCAAATAAGGTCGTATCCGACTGTAAACGACTTATTGGCTTTGTGCTGCGTAACTTCTACACCCAAGAAGCAAGATTAGCTATATATAGAACGTGTATTTGCCCCAAACTTGAATATTGTGCTCTCTTGTATAGTAACCTAAGGTCTGCAGACCGAAAAAAATCGAAAGTGTTCAGAGATTCCTAACGAAACGCATAATAGGGTTTGACCAACAAGTGGAATATGTTGACAGGTGTATGCGTCTGAATTTAGAACCTCTGTGGTAAGGAGAGTGAAGTGCAACTTATTTCTACTATTTGAAGTCATAAGAAAACACTGTTATAGTAACTCATCCATAACGTGGGAAAATATTAAATCATATCAGCTGCGAAACCACAACTACCTTGTCAAGGTGGCTACCCACAGAAAATCCATTAGGGCAAACTTTTTCACCATTATATATTGCACTCTTTGGAACCAACTACCATCTGAAATTAGATGTTGTGAAAACCCCAATGGGTTCAAACGGAGCCTAGAGAGACACATTAACATGTCCACCCTAGCTTGTCTAAAGGACCACAAATGTTGGTAAAATGGTAAGTAAAAGCCGGTCCAGTCTTCAGCTCAGTCAGTTACATATAACTCGACTCTACTACTTACGCAGCGAACGTTTAACTAATTTACTGATTTTCCTTTCCGTATAGTCTTCAGTAAGTTATGTTAATATAAGTACTTCTAGAAAGTTATATTAGCAACCACATCTTTTAATATTTTACATATGTATATACAGATAATAATACAATGCTATTTTTGTGTCTGAATGACTTTACTCAGCCAATAACCACCTTTTCTCATACACCTTCCTAAAACGTATAATCTTTACAATATTTCGCAGTATTTTTAACATTATATAAGTTGAAGGGTTACTTTTCGATATCTAATGCGCACGGTATGAAAATCGGTCATGAAAATTTAGCATAACAAGTTCTGCTAACCAGTTGCCTTAGTCATGACCACTTTACATAACCTTATCACTAATTGTTCCACTACTCATATCACTCTGCTAAATAGAATATAACTTAGTTGCTCTAATATTAGCTATTTTTATACTTCATAACTCTTAAGGGAAACCTAGTTTCTTAGTATTTTGTAGTAACCCACTTGTTCACAAGTATGGTGATAATACTGCTAACAATGTCGTCTGGTATTATTGTGCCATGTGACCTAATGGGAAGCACTTGTCATGAAAGCTGTTACGAATTATAATATTGATAACTCTCTTATCATATATACTTTGATTTACTTTACGGCTCCCTGTAAGACTAACTACCCTTCTTCAGGATACACACACTGCGGTATTGTTAACCAAATGTTAAAATTCTATTGGTTCTGTGTTAATATCGTTTTATAATATGTGTAGACTGTTTACTTTGCAATGTCAAATGTTTACTATATAAAAGACTATCATGACAATTTAGTACAATAAGTCCTGCCAACCGACCTTACCTTCAGTTCATACTACCTACATTGAACTCTAACTATAGTCTTCTGCTGAATCTTGCTCGACTATTCACAAAACCTATTGTTTTTACTCTTTAAGGGTTTAACATCTTATAAACTAATCTGTTCATCAGGACGCATGCACACATATATAATATGTTCATAAATCTGTATGTGGAGATCTATTGGAAGCACTCACTAAGAAAGCTAGGCAAATGGAATGTGAGGTACGAACGTGTCTGGAATCAAGCAATATATTCGCTGTAGCCATAACAATCAGAGCCTAACATCATAAAAGGAGGGAGGGTGGAGCATGCTGATCAGTAGATATGGTGGTGGACACTAAGGTGAATCGCCCCATTCTGCAGGAACAGCAATATGCAATTTGATGGCTCGAGATTTCTATGAGGGCTTGAATCTTTATCTTGAATAAGATAATAATGATCGCCTGGACAGATCATGCTTATACCTTTAAACATATGCCATTCGCTCAGCCTATTGTTGAGATGCGACCACGTGGGCTCTGCACAGATTTATGGGGCATCTTATAAATTGACATGCTTTCCTTTGTCGTATCTTCGAATATCACTTAACAATGTCGCATCTCATACATTTTCTAATAACGTCTTCACTTGCTCATTATATTCCACTAAACCTAACATTTTATAGCTCTTTATGAATTTGGTTCGACTTATTTTATTCCTATTCTCTATAGGGTACGGTTGTGCACCAAACACAAAAAGGTATGAAATTAAAACAACCGGCTTGTGGATAATTGTATTAAACCGAAAGTGGACAACATGATAGTAAAACCTATAGGGTAGCATTATACATTGCAAAGGAACTTTGTCAGCCTAGGGATTATAGTCTCCCATTGTATTTCCTTTATGAATGCATATATTAATAATACATTGCATTTACCTATTTCATTACACTTTAATGATTCACCTTTGTACCTTTACTTTTCTAAAACAGCTTACTATCCCTTGTAAACGCTGTACTTACCTCAATATTAGTTGGTTATCGTATGCCTACAACTACGGGTTGAAAACGAAATGAAGTCGATTTTCCTGCGCAACCTGGAGGACTGCTGTTTAATTCAATAATGATACGACATGGGTCAGACAAAGAGTGTATTTATACATATATCAAATATTTAACTGTTCAAACATTACTAACTTGTAGACAATCTACTATTTGACATTGTATCATACTTGATCGTGCCTGTAAAAATGGCATGCATTTTCATGTAAATTTATGTTTATATGAAAATATAAAATTATTATTATTAGCCTTAACGAGATGCTCCCTGATGTGATCATCATTTGCACCATCCTGACCAAAATATATTGAAAAATTCACCCATTGATGATCATGTTGATTCATGAACACTTCTTCACATGCTTAACTGGATACTGACTGCCGTAATGAGCCTCTTGCAGACGATATTGCTGGAAAAGTTATTGCCGGCCAACTGACTGACGTCATTTTTATACTTAAGTGAATAGCCCATCATAACGACCACATGTAACTCAGCCGCCAGTTGTTTTGTGCCTTTTCTTCAGGTTCAGAGCAATAACTGTGCCTATGATTATATCATGTAAATTGTTTTTATCAATCGTGTAGCGTCCCATTGTAATTGCTCAGGGAGGAAAAGGTCGAAACTTATGACTGTATGGTCACTACCCCCTAAAAAGATCATGATTTGGACATTTTCGACTAGTAGCTGGTCGCTAGCTAGAATGTAATCCAGTTTCGATGGCTTTCCACCAGAGGCCCACAAAGTGTCGTCTCCAATATTCTCAGTCAGTCCTTGATTTCTAACGGTTTGTAGATTTTGATCGAGCTATGGTTCAGGGATGGGGCATTGAAATCTCCAGCTGTGGTGATTTGTTCATATTCCAAGTCCTGTATCCCGGTGATGGTGCTGGGCAGTAGCAGGTTGTGCACTGCCCTCCAGGTAGGTGATTGTTAGATGCTGCCTAGTAAGTGCTTGATGCAGCCTACTGAAAAACGACACCATACAGGGCTTGGGAGTCAATTAAGTGGTGATTCCGCTGAACGCAGGCGTTTATCTTGCCTGTCAAACTGTGTGGTTACTTACCCATCCATTTTATCCTCGTCTATCCTGACAATAGCCATATCACTTATACTGATTTCTTTTTCAGCGGTAGTGGGGTTAACCAGGTTTCATTAATGATCATTATTCTGAGGTATAGATGTGGTTGGAGGTTTCTGGCTTCACCTCCCTCCCCACTCAGCACTCTCCCATCGCTGTACAGGCAGCTGACAGTGAATTACACAACCTTAGCGTCTTGTAGGATAGTTGACGTTATGCTGTCTGCCAGTGGAGAACTTAATAATGGGAATTGTTGGTCGATTCCGATGGGACCGGCCTGTTGTCGCTCTTCCACATGGATTCAAGTTGAATAATTGGGTGACGTGTTATGACCTCAGTTTGCCGCCTCCCTATGGTTAGAGCTCTGTTTCCGCAGCATGGGATATATCTTCCCAATTTTCTCTCGGTCTGGCACCACCATTAAATTACTAGATCCAATTGTTCCTGTGAGTTGAATTTTACACTTAGCAGCCTTGGGGAGCTGATCAATGTGAAACGAGCGGGACAAGGTAGCCGGAAAATCGAGGTAGCTCCAAAAGCACCACAGGCCATCTGAGATGACAGCCATCTCCATTGCTGTACGTCATGCATGTGTTTTCACAAGCAGCGCCTGTTTCCAGCCCTAGAACATCGTGTATGACCACAGAGGCAGAGGGCATTGGTTCCAGTGACTCCCTCGCCACTTGCCTGTTAGCCCGTGGCCTATCATTTCTCAACTTTATGCTGAAACTCTTGTCAATAGCTATTCTTTCAGCCTCTTCGGCAGAGCCAAGTGTAACTCTCAATGGAAGTGGCTTATTCCGAGGTGCATGGACCCACCTGTGCAGCCCGCACAATTCAGCCCTAATCTACTGAACGAATTGGACCACTGCTCCTTATCGGACACAGCGTTTTATTCAAGCGAACTATCATTGCACACGGGTTCATTAAGGGAATTTGATCGACTGACTTCAGATTTAGGATTGGACTTTGGCCAATTATTCGCCTTTGTAGGGTTGGTCACTTTCGATTTTATTAGGTTATAACTAGTCTTTGTTACGTTGCCATGCTTGCCAGCGGATGCGGGCGATGATTTGGCGACTCCGTCTTCCACCGCTGTTCCAGGTTTCACCTTATGAGTCCTAGGTTTTTGAAGACTGATATTTCCAGCTGGCTGGTCTGGAGCATCCTGTTTGCGGTTTTTACCAAGTTTGGGTGACATGGTGTTGTCAGGTGGAGCGCTGTATGATACTAGTTCGAGATGGAAACGTGGCGTGCGGTTTCTGTTAACCGGTGACACGCTGTGTTAGACTGTGCCAGGGTGACAAAGTGGGTAAATGTACTGAAACCACAGGCACGGGCTATTTCGCATAAACTCACAGTATGGTTTTAGCACCACTTTGTCATAACGGTGGTGAACCCATCAATTGCGAAAACTGTAGTCAAATGCTAGGCCAGTTTCAGAAACAACAACACTACAGGTCTGGCATTAGTCACCTTTTCTAGAACATACTTGAGAGGTCTTATGACGTCTTTAGAGTTTCTTTTTTGTTTTGCTATGTGTTACACACTTGCTTCCAGCGGATATGAGCATGGTATCATGTCCACTTGGTTTTGCCTGTGCCATTTAACTGCTGGACTGTGACAATGTGGGCATAGTATCAGAAAAGGGGAGATGTACACGGGTCTTTATAATCAGTATGCAAGATGGGTTTAATGTTCCTGGGTTATTTCCTACTCCGGCTGAAGCCCTTGTGACTACAGAATATGATGTTCTAGTGCTTTCTTACGGGCCTACTTATTAATTAGAGATAGCAACAGTGTCCACCCAGTAGAACTAGAAAAAAAGATCGATAAAGTAAAAGATAAGGAAAATAAAAGGTATTCGACTTTATCTAGTACTTTTTGGTTACTTGGCTTCAAAGCATCCACGTGAGAGACCAACAAGTCTTGTGTATCTGAAAGAGTAAAGGAGATGCTGCAACAGCTGCAGAACCTGAAGCTTTGACAGTATTTTGAGACAGCTGGACTTACACACGGAGATTCAATGTAGAAGTAACGGTGGAATTTAATTTATTGGCTAGGAAGACCAGGTATACGGATCGAATAATCCGGAAAATAGCTATTTCCTGGTTAGAGAAGAAAATGCACGTCGTATTTAAGAAGTGCGCGCCAGTGGATAATTATCTAATATGGAATTTAGTCATTATTAGACCTTTTATTATATACCTGAGCATAATAGATCTTTTCGTTGCGGTAAATCAATAAATATAGCGACTTATTTATCTGAAATATGATGTAAGTAAAGATGCTGTCTTAGGATATTCGAGAAAGGACTTCTCACTACGCATAAAACGTGTTGGTCCGGTGTCAACCTCCGAATCATAATGTTAATTAACTTCGAGGAATCAGTAGCCTATGGTTTTATCCTTATTTAGGTCAGACAGATAGTGTAATTGCAGTTTGTCCAGCACCCTGGTTATTCGGTACGTTGCCGTGTTATGTTTAAATATTTGTGCGCATTCTATGGTTAGGTAAGAGAACATCCCGGTTTGCAAACATCACACCTGAAATGCGCCTTGTATTTCGAACAAGCACCGTGCTCCTCTTTGATTTTCTCACTTTTTCTGGTCGTTGACAAATATCCACTATGGTTATTTTCGTGCAATGCATCCTTCTAACTTATAGACACAAAACCTACTTTCTGTTGTATAGAGAGGGTTTGTTCCGTCCTAAGTATTTAATTTTTGCATACTCTTATTTTTGCTATATCCCCCATATAAGACCATGTGCTGAAAATCACACATTAACGGGCCCAACAATACATAGTTTCAGCTTGTCTCATTTTGGTCAAAAAACGCCGAAATAGAAGTGCGGGACTTGGAACTGAGGTAGAATGTGATTCTCCATTATATGAGTTTATTTTAGATATCACAGAGTGATGCAGCATAAACATCTGGATGTAGTCTCCTGTATTGACTGTCGGTCATAATCACATCAATTTAGTCGCATGACTTCACAATTTTATATGTAAGACATTTTGTGAAGCCGTGTGACTAAATTGATATGATTATGACCAATAGTTAATGCGCGAAACGTCATCCAGATGTTTATGCAGCAACACCGTGATATTTAAAATAAACTTAACCAGTATGGAACTACACAGATGTACAGTTTCTGTGTACCAAGGGAGATTGTCATCATCATAATCTGGCTGTGCAGCATTCAAAATCCCCAACACTACCACGTGCTTCACTGAACTGGACAGATGTTTCACAATATGTGTGTTTACTGGACTAGTGGATAATTCCTAATATAAACAACTGATAGAATAGTGACCCATCCAGTCGCTTAGGCAAGAAGTAACATTTTGTTAAAGCTGAGTTAAGAAATAGATCTAATATGGTCTACCTACATCTGTTCACAACTTCAAATTACGAGGATATTCTAGAAAGTTGTGTGGTTGTCTGTGAAGTCATAAGAAAAGGAAAGTTAGGTCCATATATTTTACAACTTTCCCGATAATTAAGGCCCTCATTCGTGTGAAGAAGGCTCCGTGTAAAGGTTCACTGAATATTTTCGAAACGAACCCTATCATATCCATGCCGAAAGCCCAAAATAGTCATGCAGTACGTTCGAAATTGGTGACATTTTTGCACGTGTTTGCTCTGATATTCATTTACTGCTTATAGTCACATAATCCTTGAAATTATGGTCCAAATCTCTAAAAAACGTGTTCGTAGAAACACAGTTGTTTTAGATAGTGGCTCAACCTCAGTTATAACTGCATTACCACCCTGTAATACAGCATTAACTACTAGCTCACAAAATGCCTTGAGTGCAATTCTCACTCCTGTGATACAGATGAAAGATGTTCTGTTAGAGAACTCTGAGATCTGTAAATTAGACCTCCTTGTGAAAGATATCCAAAGGCAAGTAAATGACTTCAGGAAAAATTAGGTCAGTTTTATAGAATGTCACTGTCAATCTCAAATATCACGGAGAGCAGTTCTGATATTGGCCAGGTTAAGTCTTAACTGGATGTAACTCAAAACAAGCTTTCGGATTTAGACCCAATAGCCTGTCTGTTAAGAAAGCATCCTAAAATGTCTCCAGACACCATAAATAAGGCTGAAAATCTGATTGACTGCTTGGCTGCGGAGGTGATGAAGCGTATAACCTCTTCTCACCAGGCTATAGTTTACAACGTCCCAGATTCTCTTCCTCTGAAGACTGTAAAACACAAAATCCTGATTTGTTGCGGCATGGCTAGTGTTCCATGTGAATGCAAAAGACTTCGTAAAAAGTCTAACCAGGCTAACTGTCCCATTATTTTTAAGTTCAGTAATTTCCTTGATTCCAGTAAGTTTACTAAATGTCAGGATCACCTAAGACTGAACAGTAGTTATAAGTCTATAACCATAGCTCAGGATAAAACACCGTGTCAGAGCAGAATAATGCGTAGTAATAACCTGGTCACCTCCTCTAGCTTAGAATTACCCAAAAACGATCGTGCACAGCAACAGTCACCTAATGCTGACATTAGCATTCAGCAAACCACACGACAACCACGCATGGCAATGGAACTAGGAACTGATTTAGATACCAGTACCCCTGTAAATAACGCCTCACCGAAAGATGTTAAAATAAGTGGAACTGCTGCAAGCTGTTCTAAGAAATTCTTACCCAAACGTGGTGACCTCACCACGATGAACAAATTTCGTCGGGTTGAGACTAATGATGGGGAAGAATACTTTGCATTCAATAAGCTTGCTGAGAGTAAGACTGTCAAAAAACCCTCACCTCTTACGAAAAGTTCCTCTCGAAACAAAAGTATATCTGGAGCTTTTCAGTATGCTCCACCTTATAGAAAGTCAGGCCCCAAAACCTCCAAAGTCTTGCAACCAAAGCACCTTCCCTCTCAATTTCCTTTAAGTTATAAAACCAACACGAAAGTGTGCACCGGTGTGACGAATAGCACATGGATGGGCAGACCATTTGATGCTATACTTTTTAACCGTCAACCCAGGCCCAACCTCTACTATCCTTATATCCAGGAACACATGGTAAATTTTCCAAGTGTCCCGAATCACTGGTACGACCCATGGCAGCTAGGACCACCTCACTGCACTCTAACCCCGATGTACAGACACCCAGTCCGACCCCCGTGTCATTCATAAACTCTTGCGTTGCTGACGCACAAACAGATTTAGGTTATGGTGATATCCTAAGCCAGTTTTCAGTATCCCGTGACTTATTCACGATATTCCTAATTAATGCACGTTCCTTAATCAATAAGATATCTGAACTAAGGGCATTATTTATCGCCAAGTCTACTGTAGCTCTGATTACTGAATCATGGTGCTCATCCTCTATACTTGATGTGCATATAGATATAGATGATTACACTGTACACCGTGCAAATAGAGACTGCAAGCGTGGTGGAGGATGTCTCATATATATACATAACTCATTCGTAGCCAGTAAGGTGGAAGATGAAATACTGAGCGAGGTACATGATTCCCTCTGGGTCGTCTTACAAGGAGATAGGTACAAGCTTCTCATAAGCTGTGTTTATCGCGCACCATGCTCAACCAAAGAAACTGATGCGTTATTAGCTAAATCACTCGCACACGCCTCATCGTTCAGTACTAATTACAAAGCTTTCATTTCTCTGCTGAGCAACATCTTCAGCGCATACTTCGATGTGAAGTGAGCTTTTAGAATTCTCTATGAGTTTATTAGTCATTCCTTCTGCTAACCTTGAGCGTGATTGGTTGTTTTTGTGTGACTTCTCACTTTCTAGTTCACTTGTTTTGGTGTTGTGTCTCACAACTTATTCCCAATTCAACGGCCAAATGTATGAACAAATTCAAGGGACACCTATGGGATCACCCATATCAGGATTGATTGCGGAAGCCGTCATGCAAAGACTGGAAAACATAATTCTGCCAAAGATCAAACCGAAAATTTGGATACGCTACATAGATGATACATTCGTGATAATCAAAAGAGAAAACTTAGACAATACCCACAACATAATAAACAACACCTTCAACGACATCAAATTCACAAGAGAAGAAGAATATGAAAACAAAATCCCATTTTTAGACGTCTTAATCAAACGAACAACTACAGGAAAGTTAGAAACCCAAGTATACAGAAAACCAACGCACACGGATCAAATACTCAATTACAACAGTAACAACCCAACATCACACAAAGTTAGCTGCATACGTACATTGTTCAAGAGAGCCAGGACACATTGCAGCACTCCCGCCTTGAGGAAAATTGAAGAAAATCATCTTATGGACTTCTTCCAAAGAAATGGATACCCACGAAACTTCATCGAAAGACATCTACCCCAGCTCAACCAACCAAATCAAAGGCCACCAGCGAAAACACAAAGAAAGTCGTCCTAACATATATAAAAGATATCTCCGAAATCACTGCAAGACTGTGGCGGTAAATAATTCCCCAAAATTATTAACCACAACAATCATCACTCAACATTGGATGCTGACCATCACTGTTTAAGTCGACTTGTTTAGCTGAAGGCTTACGGTCAAGCATCCCCGGCATTTGGTACTCCGTCGTGTCACGTGCGTGCACGATTACTAGCTAGCTAAGCATTCACCTCTACCCGCGATTTTGTCCCGAAATATAATACGTACTTTGGACGACAAAATCTGGTCTTTTGCTTTACCATTTGGTACTCGAAGAACGAACACTATAGAAGTTGTTGGTATAAGATCTTGCGTTAGTATAATCCGTACAACTCGCGAACGTCGATACCGACAGCCCCCTAAAAGACTATTCAAACCTTTTGGAATCGATGTCGCTCATGAACCAACAAAGTCACTACACTCAGTTCTATGTAAACCAAAGGACTCAACGGCAAAGAAGACAAAACTAACGTCATCTACAAGATAAGTTGCAACGACTGCGACAAACATTACATTGGTCAAAGTGGACGCCCTCTTCGTCTTCGCATTCACGAACACAAACTAGCTGTCAAAAACACGACATACACTCCCTCATATCACTACATGCAGACGACCACGGGCACCAATTCGACTGGGACAATGTTCAAATCTTAGACAAAGGGAACTGCAAAAATGCCAGAGAATTCCTAGAGGCCTGGTATTCAAATGAATCAGCAATCAATAGACACATAGAGATTGACAAAATATACCAATCCATACGAAGAAATTCACACAAAAACAAAGTCAAACTTCAGGTCAAGGAAACAGTCAACACCAAAACAAGTGAACTAGAAAGTGAGAAGTCACACAAAAACAACCAATCACGCTCAAGGTTAGCAGAAGGAATGACTAACGACATTCAGACCAAAGAAGCAGCCAGCACCGAGACAAGCAAACTAGGGGTGAAATGTCACACGAAAACAACCAATCACGCTCAGGGTTAGCAGAAGGAATGACTAATAAACTCATAGAGAATTCTAAAAGCTCACTTCACATCGAAGTATGCGCTGAAGATGTTGCTCAGCAGAGAAATGAAAGCTTTGCAATTAGTACTGAACGATGAGGCGTGTGCGAGTGATTTAGCTAATAACGCATCAGTTTCTTTGGTTGAGCATGGTGCGCGATAAACACAGCTTATGAGAAGCTTGTACCTATCTCCTTGTAAGACGACCCAGAGGGAATCATGTACCTCGCTCAGTATTTCATCTTCCACCTTACTGGCTACGAATGAGTTATGTATATATATGAGACATCCTCCACCACACTTGCAGTCTCTTTTTGCACTAATAAACTCATAGAGAATTCTAAAAGCTCACTTCACATCGAAGTATGCGCTGAAGATGTTGCTTAGTAGAGCAATGAAAGCTTCGCAACCAAACCATCCAGCTCAGCGAACACAACCACACGAAAATCATCCACCTGAGTTACAAATCTTCTCTATTATAACTAATTACAAAATAATTGCAGGGGACTTCAATCTTCCAGAAGTCAATTGGTTAAGTAGTTCCGGCCCCCAACGCTTCGACGAATTACTTGCCACTATCGATTTTTATGTATGGCAGCAATACTTCCAGACACCTACTCGTTGTGACAGCATGTTGGACCTTGTGTTTTGTCTTGACACAATCCCAGTCTCCACCTATGTTGGTAACAGATTTTCCAGTAGTGACCATAGAATGGTACTCTGCTCTCTGCCTTTCTCACCACTAAATACAGGAAACAAACAGGATTCAGGGAGTTTGATTTGTCGTAGTTACAAACATACAGACTGGGGATTAGTCCAAGAACTCATTCGACTCTGTCACTGGGATGAATATTTTACCACTGACTCTCTGGAGGATGTAGTGTCCCTATTTTACAGGAATGTTATCCTTTGTCTAGATATTGTTCCTCCTAAGAAGGTAGTGAAATTAAGTAGACACCAAGCTGAATACATTCCGAGGGTATACCGCAATAAGTTAAGGAAGTTGAAGAAATAGTACTATTCCACTAAGGATATATCACTACTGCACTCAATCCATGAGTCTCTTGAATCTATCAAGCGCCAACGCTCTCAAAAGGACCTCGACGAAGAATTAAGGGCACTTGAAAGCACCTCCAAAGTTTATAACTTAACAACACTTCTTAAAAAACGAACGCAGTCGACGAGGGACATCCCCTATTTACTTCACGACAAAGTTGTCTACAATGAGCCTGCCACTATTTGTGAAATATTCAGTGATTGGTTTGCAAACTTCAGTTTACAAACGCGCATTCCTGGTGAAACCGGCCCCCTTACTAGCTCTTTCCTCGGAAGCATAGTGTTCACCAACCAATTAATAGAACAAGCAGTTAAAAGCCTGAAACCTTCCACTAGCACGGGACCAGATGGCCTTGCTTCTATAATTTTCAAAAACAGTGGGTGTGATATACCCCTACCACTTCTTAAATTCTTCTCAATATCTATGGACACTGGCACTTACCCTAATGAGTGGAAAACTAGCTTCATATTCCACACTATAAATCCGGTGATAAGGCAAACGTCTGCAATTACAGACCCACAAATATAACCCCAGTTGTCTCGCAAATCATGGAAAAAATGCCAAGGATCAATTTTCAGACTGTCTACTTAAGGAAGATCTTGTTACAAGGTCTCAACACGGATTTCTCAAAAATAGGTCTTGCGTTACTTGCCACTTCGACTTTTTCAACTGCATCACTAGTAGTCGCGAAGCACTTAAGCTAGTTGTTGTTCTCTACTTCGATATATCTAGGGCATTTGACATGGTATCTCACAGTATTCTCTTTGAAAAGCTGTACTCATGTGGGATTCGCAATCCATTACTGAGCTGGTTAAAATCGTTTCTAAGCAATAGGTTACAAATAACCAAGGTTGGATCTGTACTGTCTCATCCTAGGCAGATCACAAGTGGGGTTGTGCAAGGTAGTGTCCTAGGTCCACTTTTATTTACGGTATATATTAACAGCATTTGCAACTGCTTCACCTCAGGTAAATCATTCCTATATGCTGACGACCTCAAAGTCGTTTACTCCTGCTACGCTCATGAACTAAGCGATATGGTAAATAAAATACATCTTGAACTACGTGGTCTCGCAACATTGTGTACTGAATCCTGTCTAAAGTTCAACATTGATAAATGCGGCTGGATTTGTATCGGAAACAGTAACCTTGACCTGAATCTTGAAATAAATGGGCGTAAACTAGCCAAGCTCAACTCAGTCTTATATCTCGGTATCAGATACTCTAGTAACTTAACGTTCTCTGAACAAACTGATTATGCCAGACGTGAAACACGAAGGCTCCTAGGATGCATAACTTGCAATTTCTTTTGTTGTGAAACTAGGGTTTTATTATATAAAGTATGTGTCCGACCTATTTTAGAATACTGCCCGTTTATTCTTAGCGGACTCAGACAAAATGACAGGCTTAAGTTAGAAGGAGTGCAACGGCAATTCACCTTAAGAATTCTTAGTTTAGAAAGCGGTCTCCAATACTATGAACTTTGCGACAGACTAAGTTTAGAACCACTCTGGAAAAGACGTCTCAAGCTAAACCTTATTTTTTACTACAAGCTAACTAATCTGCTCGTGCACTCCTCCGAGCCAATAATTAAACCTACCGCTGTCATCAGTTACAATCTTAGAAATCATCACAACCTAGTTGCTATAGAGCATTGTCAGACTTACATGCGGTATACTTTCTTCTTAAATAAGTTTTCAGTCATTTGGAATAGACTACCAGCTGATGTGCGTGATGCAAACACACTCGCAATGTTCATCTCCTCAGTCACCAGACTGCTCAAAGATGACAATGCACTTCTGCGTCTGAATCCTACACCCGCTTTTCGCCCAACATAGATATTTTAAGTTCATTAAACGTGTAGTTACAACAAACTACAATTATGAATTTTTATATTATTGGAAGTACATGATAGACATTTTTACACAGGACAATAATATTAGTTCACACAATATAAAAGTTAGCATCACGGGAATAGTTAGTTAGTGCACCAAAATAACTATAATTACTAAACAGAATATAAATGTATATATACATATTAATCACTCCTTGAGGACTCCACTTGCTTTCTTTTGCTTCGTTGTTGTTGTTTGTCTTCTTTTGTCTCTCACCATTTCAGCTTCCATTTAACTTTTTGAATGAGAATGAAGAATGTGGATCTTTGACCATTTACACTGACAAATGATCTGCAAACATTATTGGTCCCATATCTTACAAGTGCCTCGTGAATTACGCACTACGCAACCTTGATTACAGTTGTGAAATATACCTTTATACCAATAAAAAAGTACTGATTCATGATACTTCACGATTGTAACTTACAACATAACTGATCTTGTCTGCGAAAAAAGCTTGCATTTCTTGAAAACACCCGTTTATAAGAAAATACAGACTGCCATTATTATTAGCCTGCATTGAGTACTATTCACTTGTGATGTTACGAAGAAAATGCTGACAAAAGTATACAAGTGTATTACTTATTTTAAATTATTACCAAATTTGGATATAAATTTGATATAAATCAAGAGTAAGACTCGATGCCATACACACCAAAGTTATATGGAGGAATTATTTCAAGCTTTATTTTTTCCCAAGTATTTGTAATCCATCTAAAACATACTTGGGTTTTTTTTGTGAATTCGAAGACAATATTTCTATATTTCTTGATGTGTTCCATTGAATGACTAGTTATCATATTGTTCCCATAGACAAAATGACTGCAACCTTATAATTTTACCATGAACCAAATTTATGTAATTTAAATAATACTTATCCATGCCCGTACAATTGGTGTATCCTACACAGGTAGGAAAAATGTATTTTATTAAATTACTTTTATTAAATATGCTTACTAATCGTATATGTAATTTATCATATTGATGATGCCTGTAAACTGGCGTCCCTCATGTAAAAAAATGAGAATATACTATTATTATTAGTAGTAGTATTTGAATACTGGAAGACAATTTTCAGTGTTAATATTATATTCCTCGAAAAGTGATTTGGTGGTATGGAAGACCATAATTACTTTTTGTATCCCCGTTTGTTAAATAGCTTGCAAAGGAGCAGTTTCGTAATTTGCATATATCCTGCTCGTCTTCGTAAAGTTGCGGATACTTATTATGTTGTTGTTAATTCTTGATTTCATTAGTTTTACTGATGGTTTTGAGTTATCAGGTTGCGTGTGGAATATTCGTCCTTGTTTGATGGACTCATCGTTCAAAAGACTTGAATGAATTTGAATGCCTGGGTGTAATAAGTGATGAAAAGTTACCAAAGCAGTAGAACAATCTAGCATGCTAATACATGGGGTTTCGAGTCTTCACGAAGATGAAGTTGAGCTTTTTAGAACTTGTTTTCATCTGTCTTTCTGGGAAGATCAAGCACTGTGCAGATTATATATTATTATTATTAGTGGAGTAAATTGTTTGTGTGTGCAGCCAAGCCGCGTGTACAGAATAGCCCAGAATGTAGATTGCATAGGTATGGTTTTAGTTCATCCCACTTAGAGTAACAGTAACCTCTAAGTAATAATTTGCTGACATTTACTGTTTAGCTCATTCTGGTGTAAATACTGAATGTACCGAGCAAAACTCTCTGGCCACTGCCAAGAAACTCTTCACATACCCCAAGGGTTGTGGGGACCATACCGTTATTGAATACTAGGTACAAAATCTTAGGCAGCCTAGTAAGATATATTACGCGTTGATACCAGTCTTTTATTAACAGAGTGTTCAAAAAATCGTCATGCCGTTTTGGTGGGCAAATTGGTTGTCAGACTACTTCAGGCATATTAAAGTCTTTACCCATAATTTTAGCTGTGAGAGTTAGTGTAGTAGCTCGAAGGAACATGTTAGCAAGCTTCATATCGCTTTCAACAGCTGGACATGGAGGATGATAGATGTAACCTGTAAGTTAGGATTTGGAGTAAAAGAGACTTAGAACAGCCCATAGTGAGTCGTTATTTTTGATGGGCTCTGTTTAAGATCATTGTGTGGTCCTAATATCGGACCCCATACACACAAAATATCCTCGCTCTTTACCGTGGTTTCTGCCTCCACTGAATAGGAAGTGGTTACCAATGGAAATATCCCGTCACAAGTCTGAGAAGTGCACTTAGTCCCAGTAGTAATTGTGAATGGTGGGCTGCAAACTAAGTGTAATTTCGTGAGGTCGAACATTTCGTTGGGTAAGGAGCGAGTATTCATTAGACAGATGATAGACAGGTAACGACAAAACTGCAGATATCCCTTAAAAAGTTTTCTCTAGGGTTTATGATGTCTGTGGTGGATCGCTTGATAGCAGATGATAGCGAATGACTGGCTGTGCTGGAGGGGTATACTGGACTAGTGTCAGCAAAATAGAGAGGTGCTACCACTGGTTAACCAGGGGAATGTACAGTGTTAAATACAACTTGATTGCAATACGTTGACCTTCTTTCTGGAAACAAGTAGTTTTAAAGTGTGTATACGTGTCAGATTTTGTGCTGGCTGAGAAAATTTAAACTGGATGAAGGGGGTCAGGTATTTCTTGTGGATAGCATGGCAAAGTAAAGTTACGTGCATCACAGCCACGACCAATATTTTGTGTATTTTAGCTATTTTGTAAGTGTTGGTCTACAGGTGATCCTGGGTAGTTTAATTTCCGTTTAATTTCAGGGATATATTGAGTTAGAGGGCCAACTTTAGAAAAGAAGCCTAACCCGCTTGTCCCCTGTTGTTGATTTTGTTGAGCGATATTCCATCAGGCACATCGTATATGAGGATGTTGTAGGACCTCATTCGCTTTAATATCTGAAATACACCCAGACTCAAGCAGACTATCCGAATTGCTATCGTGAGTTGGGTCACGAAGGAGGAGTACTGGCTCAATGATATATATTTTTGCGTTGAATTTCTTCCCAGGATTTTCTGAATAAATAAAGTCTGATCAGTTTTACTTAGCAGCTGCGTATACCTCTGAAACCAAGTAGGGCATCGGGAACATTATTGGGGAAAAGTGAAACGTCGGGCGATATGCGTATTTTTCTGGCTGAGTGACCTAGGCGGTGTTTACGTGTAAAAAGTACTCGTTTATTTCCTTGGTCCATTAATCTAAACATGACCTAGAACATGTGCAAATGATAGATAGGAATAAATGTATATTATTAATATATAGCAGTAGAAATCCATTAATTAATGTGTCTGAAGCTTATAAATTTACTCCCAACAATGACATTGCAGATCAAATGAGATAAACACATCACTGATTTCAAAATAACACATCAGTTAACTATAATTCAAGGACTCTGCACACAACGAAGTTATGTATGAAAATTGACTTCAAGCTTTATTTTTTTTCCCAGGCACTTATAATCCATCCACCAAAGACCTGGTTTTTTTGTTAATGCGAAGACAATACTTCTGTATTTCCTGTTGTGTTGCACTCACTGACAATCTAGCAGATTTTTCCAACTGTGAACAGAAATGATTGTATATATGTGAAAGGGCTGTTTTATACTACTGGGATTAACATTTATCAAGTGTATGTATAATCTCCAGCGAACATGTAAAGCATATCTTGCTACTGCCTGTAAATTGTGATTGAATTATATGGTTCTATTTCTGTAACAATTTGATGATGCCTGTAAACTGGCGTCCCTCATGTACTGTACTATGAGAATAGTTACTACACAGAATAAATATATATATATAGTGGGTATACAGACTAAGAACTACTATAGGCACGACATAAAACTAAATTGTTTATAAACAGACACTAAGTAGACAAAACTATCAAACTGTAAAATACAGACTACAAAAGTCTAATAGTCCTGCAAGTTAATTTTGATAATTTTCACCACAAGATAATAGAATTACCCATAATTTCTTCTGTTGTGGGTTGGCTTTTATAAGCAGATGGAGGATAAGCCTTTCAAAAGGGTGGAAACAAACTTGATTTCTGGCGGGGATGTCTGAATATATTAACCACTATTAATGATAGCTGTGAAGTAGCATCATGTCCACTACAATGTTTCATAAGTCAGTGGGAATATACCCACGTTATAAGCAGTGATTGTAATGTTTGCCCGCTTGATTCTGCATGAAGTCGTTTAAGAATATGTTCCGGTATATCCTCACTGTAGAGCAGCCCAAATGGAACTCACAAGAAATGGAATGTCATAGTCAACAAAGGAACACCGAGGAAAACGCACAAAAGTTATGCGTTAGACAGTGATATTTTTTCTAATTTAGAAACTTTATCCATTTCTCTTCGCAGGTTCTTATTTAGATATTATTATTTAAACCATAAATCCTGTTTGTTTCCTGGCATTTTTATACCTGTAATTTTGTATCAGTGTCACATAATGAATGCTAATGCGTTCAAACAAAGGCATCTTTCAGGAAAATCTGGGTGACATTCTTCTGACGGATCGCAACCTAAGAAAGTTAGTAACAGTCAAATGCGTCTAGTATCAACAGAAGTGTCAGTATTCAATCCAGTATTAACGACTTTTCAATTTTACACAAATTACACTGCAGAGTTCAACCTGAATGTCACCGTAAACGCGTTTCAGATTGCTTTCATAGAATACTTGTGGTGAGAGCTGGCTGCTAGCCAAAGTTGGTAGACAATAATTGACGTCAATGTTTATGTCCCCAATATTGGTGGTGAGAAAATGAGAACAAAGGCTTTGCGTAGGCGGGTACAGTTAGCATTCGGATGATCCGACACATCCACAAAGAAATGCAAGGTTAACTTTCTGTGAGAAACAAACAATAAATAGATTGTATTTTTTACTAACAATAATCTACAATAATGTACATAAAAATCTATAAATATGTGTTGATTTTCATTAATAAAGAATCTGATGCCTGACGCATGCCTTCAGTCGTTACAGAATGACAAGACATATTCCTCTTTTTTAGATATAAATTTATTCAATGCCCAAGTAGGGAAGTTGTTCCAGACTGAGAAGTATGTAGGTGGCACGTATGGAGTTCCCTGCCGACGAACCGACAACGATGATCGTCTCCTACAATTCTGTTCAGATAATCATCTGTTCCTAGTCAGCACCAACTTCAGGCACAAAGAGAGACACAGCGTAACCTCGCCACCCCTATCACCAAATCAATACTGGACTCAGATAGACCACATAGCGATAGGGTATCACTGGCGAGGGTGAGTAGAAGACTGTGGCTCCTTCTGGAACACGTGCGTAAACTCCAATCACGCCCTGGTTCGCACACGTTTATGCTTACGACTAAATGAACAAAAGAAATTTCTGGCAGCGAAGCAGTTACGTCCCCAACTAAATCGAGACTTTGAGTCCCTATTTAAGGAAGAAACAGCGAAACGTGTATCTGAGGTCGACAGTAGGACTCCTCCTGAGGAAGTCTGGCTGGCACAACATACAGTTAGCTGTAGACACAGCTGTGAAAGCTGTTGATAGCCTAATGACAAGAGTCAGTTGTAGCCATTGGATCTCTACCACCTCATCCGAACAGACTGACTCAAGAAGACTGATTCTCGTAAGCTCCGACTATGATGAGAAGCGAAAGCTACTCAAACGCAAACTAACAAGAAGTCTTCGTAATGACCGTGAACAGTGGTGGGTGACGAAAGCAAAGGAGATGGAAAAGACCTCGGCGATTGGTAACACCAGACAACTATCTAGACTTATCAGGGAAACAGGTGGTGAAAGGCAAGCGATAAGTGAAACAATCTCTGAGAAAAGTGGCACCATAATTAGCTCGCAGGATAGAAAACTGGAACGCTGGCGAGAACACTTTGAGGAGCGGTTTAATTGGCCTACAGCCACACTCAAATTACCGGACACCTAACACCTCCCTGAATTGGGTATAGACACAGGTCCTCCGTCCCTAAGTGAGGTTACTAAGGCTGTCGCTAGTCTAAAACGACGCAAAACAGCAGGACCTGATGGAAAGGCATGAAAAGGCTAGATAGTTAACTAGCTGTCTTTGATCATAGGTGCCTGCGTTCCATCTCCCCCATGTGAAGTGGCATAATAAGGTGAGCAGTATTGAGGTTAGTTAGGCCTCTGTCGAGTGCTAGGTAAGGAGGGAAATCAATAGACGAGACTGTGAAGTTACATCGATTGAGGTGGTTAGGACATGTGTTACGCATGTCTAGGCATCACCTCCCTCGACAATGGGCAATGTCAGTCAGCTGACATAGGATGGATCAGGTTGGGAAAGATCTAGTGACGATCAAACCAAAACATGGCTTCGTCAGTCAATGAAATCCACAACAGTTAGTTCCAGCCAGTCACGTTGGGAGATGTAGACTTCCTGGTTGGGGTCCTAGGGCTAGTAGGAACCAATGAAGGCTGGAGACAATTGGTGATATGCCTCGAAATCGTTCTCAATGACTGGCGCAGATGCATACACTCCTTGTGACTTATAATATCCAATAAAACTATATTGTTCTTCGTTATAACTATTCCTTTTGTTTCATATCCCTGTCCACTGTCTTTTTCGGCATTTCTTTTTACTTTCCTCTCTGGCTTTGTGGACTGAGTGAAGTGTGGCGACTCGAAAAGCTGCACAGATTTATGGGGCATCTTATAAATTAACATGCTTTCCTTTGTCGAATCTTCGAATATCACTTCATAATGTCTCATCTCATCCATTTTCTAATAACGTCTTCACTTGATAGTAAGACCTGTATGGGTAGCATTATACATTGCAAATGGGATTATAGTCTCCCATTGTATTTCCTTTATGAATGCATCTATTAATGATACATTGCATTTACCTATTTCATTACACTTTAAGGATTCACCTTAGCACCTTTACTTTTCTAAAACAGCTTACTATCTCTTGTAAACGCTGTACTTACTTCAATATTGGTTGGTTATCGTATGCCTACATCCACGTGTTGAAAACGAAACGAAGTCGACTTTTCCCGCGCAACCTGGAGGACTACTGTACAATTCAATAATCATACGACCTCGATCAGACAATGAGTGTATTTATATATACATCAAATATTTAGCTGTTGAAACATTATTAACTTGTAGACAATCTACTATTTGACATTATATCATACTTGATCGTGCCTGTAAAAATGGCATGCATTTTCATGTAAATTTATGTTTATATGAAAATATGCACTATTATTATTATACCAGAGATAACGGTAACACTCCGAAAAAAACTCAGCGGATAGGAAGAGTCATCCAGCCTCTATTTGAGGACAAAAGAATGTTATATCACAGGATGAGACTCTCAGGAAAGGAGACAGACCACAGATCATGCAGTGCCCTGAAGAATCTGTTAAGTACTGAAGTACAATGGGATAGGATAATATCCGAAGGAAATCTAGTAGGGAAACTGCAAATCAAAACCAGGAGTCAACATCGGTTCATGGTCGAGAGAAAAAGCTTTAGTCAGGCAGTATATATGCTCGCAGACCAAATAGGCAGATTGCCGAGTAATCTGGAGAGAGCTAAAATATCCAGTGATGTATCCAAAAGACAGCTGTTCAAGGGGGGTTTCCAGCGGGAAACATATGCCTCTGAAAATCACGATACCGCTCTGACTATAACTCTTCGAATAACTTCAAACATGGCTATGGAAGAACTAACTAGGCGTCGTCCAGAAAAATTCCAAGGATGCAATTATACCGAATCATTAATTCCCAAGCAGTGCGTTGAAGTTCCATGTGTCGCAATCAGTGAACTATTCAAGCTCCACTTGTCCAAAGTTTGGAAGTGGGCTATACTACTCCCAGTTTTCAGAGTGGTGAAGGTCGACCAATGGCTGTAATACCAACCGTTTCGGTAGTTATAGCGTGATGCATGATGAAATCAGGAAAATTATAAGCCAGAACAGAATCTTTCTCGAAACAAACCATGGATTGAGAAAGGAGAAGTCCTACTCCGCCAACTTACTGGCGGCTTGGAATTATCAGACAGCATGCTGAGAGAGTGCGCGTCGGTTGCACAGTGTTTAAGACACTCGCCGACCATGCACTTGGTCCGGGGTTCGATCCCCGACCGACTCACTCCTTTACCTCACCAAACCAGTAATAAAATAAACCGGTAAAGAGGAAAGGTTGGGCATGAGGCTAGCAACCTCATACTGCTAAAAAAACTTCAAGCTTCTAGCTTGAAGCCCTGTGTTCCACTTGGAACGTGAAGGAAAACAAAATGCTGAGACAAAAGCATTCCGAACCACGTCTTGTTTCTAGACCTCAGCTAAAGTCAACTATTTCTTACTTAGGTATATTAGGGGATCCACACCTGTATCTTGAATGGGGTTGTACAAAATCTACATCCAGTCGTCTTTAGAGGTTTATGACTTCACCGCATCATCGATCCTGGAAGGAGATGCGAATGACACAACTATGATCACATTCTAGTGTCCAACGTACGATTACTGATTACAACAGCTGGATATGCGTGCCTTCAGCCAACGTAGGATCAGGACGACCCCGTATGCAAAATAGTGCGAAGTTCGATGCACCCGTTCAAAGACAGTGTCAGCTGAGAACTATAGTATCCCTTGGCTTAACCTTGATAGAACTACCTGCCGAGTGTCAGTAATACAGGCAAAATCAATTCACTTCCTGAAACTGTGACAGTTGCTCCACCAGTAAACAAATCGAAAAAAGTCGAGTCTGTCTCGCATGAATAGGTTTTCGTGCACTCGTATGAGAATTGGACCATTTGCGGACTAGTGATAAGGAGATGAGAGAATCCCGACGTCTCTGTGAAGTAGTGTATACAGGAAAACTTCTTATACTCCCTCCTCTATCGTATTTCCTCTGCTTACACCAAAATATGACCCGAAAAAAATTGATCGTTCAAAATGCGAGACATATTTCAGGATTAAAATTGTATTGTACTGATGACTGCTTAGCCAGGCAGGCGTCGTGCACAAACAACCGAACGTAACGTAACATAGTACTAAATAGTCTAGAATCTTGGCAGCGACTCTTCAGCTCAACTAGTCAGCTAGGTCATTGAAGGTGAGCAGTCTATGTTCAATGAATAATAATAATAATCATAATTTGCTTTATTCCAGAGACAGCACTAGTAGTACGGTGTGGAATTATCAGCACAATATCTACAATATTTGCATCTAATTTTACAAACACTTTAAAGGACTATTTAACAAAAAAAGATAAACACAAAAATAATTATAAACGCGAAAAAATATCAAGAAGTAGAAAGGAAAATAAACATCATATAATAATTAACTCAGTATTGGGTAGTGGAAGCTATGATATGATTATGCATGGTGACAGTAAATCTGTAGTCACACAAGAAGTTATGAAATGATATTTAAGAATGTTTATCGCCAAGATGGTCAGTTAATTTGGTTGAAACAACTATAAACAATCATAAAATAACATATCAGGGTTGTTGTTTTGTTTTTTATTGTCAGGTCTAATTCAGTGTTTGTAGTGGAACTGTGAGTAATCCTGAATAATACAAAATTTTTTAAGGTGGTGACTATGGCGTTCACAACCAATGATTGTTGTTTAATATTGCCGAAAAGTATAGAAAATAAGAAAAAAACTAATAATTACGTGATGGTTAATGACAGGAAAATTTTGTAATACACTTAGTGCTAATACAGTCGGAACCAGTGGATACACAATAGAAGGAATATAGTAAAGTACAAAAAAGGAAGCCAATGTTAATAATTTAGGTAGCTAAGTATGTTTAAGAAGGTGTTCACTATAGAATAGAAAATAAGAGAGAAATGAAAGAGCCTAACATTATGATATTAACAACAAAGCAAGTCATAGGTTTCACGCTTAACATTGTCTCTGTCGCTTTGAACACGGGCCAAATATGGTATCGTTGAGTTCCTGCACTTGGTTGTACGAGCATAGATTATTTTATACTGATTTCTGGTTTTACTTGATGAGATACAAGGCGAGAGTTGGGAATAGTGGGGGTGTTGGGGGTCGGAGAGTATGGTTTTTGACCATTTTTCGCATGTATTCAGATGCCTGTCAACTAAAGTAGTGACGAGCTGACTGAGATTTACACCACTAGTCCTACTGACTACCTTCAACATCCTTATCAGGATGGTATAGTCTTTTTTCAGTAGACCGGGAAAGACTAACGAGGAGCAGTAAAGTAGAATAGGTAAGATACAAGAGTTGACAAATTGTGAAAGTAGAGGTTGGGTGATTCCAGATTGTCTAAGTTTCTTAATGTAGTAGGTAAGACAGAACACTTTCTTAGAAATCGTTAGGATATGAGATGTCCAATTAAGGTCGGAAGATAGAACTAGACCGAGGTATTTTGCATTAGACTTAGTTTCAATTTTAGTCGCCTCAATGCAACAGGCTTCATGAGAACTTACTGGTGTTTGTAGATCTCGTTTATGCCTAAGGGAGAAGTCAATAGTCTGGCATTTTGAGGGATTCAGCATGAGACCATTTAGTTTGGACCACTCACTGATGTCCGACGAGAAGGTATTTAATTTGAAACAGTCTGACTGAGACTTAATGGGAAACGATACAGACAGGTCATCTGCATATTTGACGAAGTTGATATCATCTGAGAGAGGTAAATCATGTAAGAAGAAGGAAAAGAGAAACGGAGAAAGAACAGCACCCTGAGGAACTCCAGCTTCAGTAAGCAAAGGAGAGGAAGATACACCATTATATACCGTGTACTGCATCCTATTAGAGAAGTAAGAGTGCAGCCAGTTGATAGCCCAGGGCTCAGTTTGTGTAAGGCTAAGCTTGTTTAACAATAGGCCTCTAGGTACAGAGTCGAAGGCAGATGTATAGTGAAGGAACGTACAACGGACAAACTTGGCCCCTTTTTCTAAGGAGGATATGTTGCGTGTTCTATTTGACTAAATTAGCGTACATGTATTTTCTAGTACTTCTTCACGTTTATCAATGTGCGTAGACGTTGTGGCTACTCGACGCCCACAACGTAAAATCAGAAGGCACTTGTGAAGAGTGTAATCGTGTATTATAGCCGTAGTCAAATTTCGAAATTGTATCAAGGTAACGTTCAACAGTAAATTGGCAAATGTTTACGAAGTACATATAAAATCGGTATGTGTAAACATATAATATGAGTATGCAAATTAGATTAAAAGCGTATGTTTATAGTTGGTATAGGGGTACTACAGATACAATGTTGTGATGAAACACAGTAGCAGCGTCCAAAGTACTTCTACCCTGTTTGTGAGCAAACTGCTTTGGATCGTTTGGGAAACTTAGGGAGGGAACAAGTTTTAGTAACAATAATTTCTCCATTAGTTACAAAAAAGGAGAGGTAATAGCGATAGGTCTAAACTTAGCATTATTACCAGAGCCTGACTAGGGTACAGGGATGATTTTAATATCTTTTCACAGAGAAGGTACAACATTATTAGAAAGAGAAGTATTAAAAATGTTTGTAAGTGGGTTGCTTAAAATATCAGCACATTTCCTTAGGACAATGGCAGGTATACCATCAGGACCTAGACTCTGGGAAGGTGTAAGAGATTTTAAACATTTAAGAACATCAGAAGTTTTACAACTATTAAAGCCACTGGTCATGTTATTTGTTACAATGAAGCTAAAAGGTACATTAGGAGGGCGGATAAAAGATCTATTAAGAGTATTTACATCAATAGAGGGGGCACAAGAACTATGCTTACCACAACCTGTAATTTCTTTGAAAAGCTTCCACATGTTCCCAGGAGAAAGCTGTAGGATAATGATTGTGAGGAGTTACTAATTTTTACAGGATCACTAGTACCATGAATGTCCCATTTATCTAGATTTCTTTTCGCTCACTTCGTCAAATTATCATGTTTTACTCTGTTGTCTTCGTCCCCCCTTGTCTCATTCTATTTCTCCTTTCATTTATGTTATGTTGGCAACCTATATTATCTACACTACAACCTATTATTATCATTATCATTATTATTATTACTCTACTTTTATGACTATACCGAATGACCGACGGGTGTTAGGTCAAACTCCATTCACGGCAGCAGCTGAGTCCTAACATACTGCACACTACAAACCACAATCTTGACCAATCCTCGCATCACTCCTCCTGGAGTCTACCAGAGCTAAAGCAGTCGAGTGGCGGGATTTACTACGCATAAGTTCACCGAAGATCTGGAACCTCTACCTTAAAATCAAGAAGCGAGCTCAAAGAAATCACTGGTTTATACTAGCTCGTAATCAGGATATTGGATATTGGATATTGGAAGTAGTTCCAGTGTCTGGCTTATCGCAAACACACTCCGCTTACACCACCTTCCATCCATTATGTGCCCTCACTCCATAGATCTCGTCTCAATCCGTTCAATAACGTTCTCTCTGACTCGACAGGATGATCGTCCGGCTACATAAAGCTCGCCAGTTCCCGTAGTGTAACGGCTCTGGTACATATTATATGTTCCCTGAAAAATAAACCATTGAATCAACTGTTACATTTTGAAAAGCCGCAGCAGTAGCGTCAACAAGAATATATGACAGATATATTACAAGTTTCATGCAACTTCAAAAAGAATTGGATATTGAATGTATTGTTTGTTGCAATTTGCGAAGTACATCTTCGTAATTCATAGTGCGAGTTACGTAATCGCAGTAAAGGCGGTCTTGACGGCGTGACTTCGTTTCTGTTAGGTTACTTTTCTGAGTAAGTCATTTTTCAATTAGAGCATGTCCTACTTTGGCGTCTGTATGTGTCTCTAGAATCTACTTATTGATGTTAAACCCTGAAAACTGTATCAGATTCTGATTGTAATGATAGAAGGCTCTTGTTGCCTATGTTAATCCTCGCGATATATATCTCTGCAGAGATCCAGTTTCTCTTTGAAAGCGTTCACCGATGGAGCTGTTACTACTGAATCCGGTAACGAGTTTCAGTCGTTGACCGCTCTGTGAGAGAATCTAAACTCCAAACGCATTTTATTCGACCTTGGTCTGAGCACCTTCTTCTGGTGACCCCGTAAATGTATTCTAGAGGGAGAGAAAAGGTTTGAAAGGTCGATCCCTAAATCACCCTTGAATATACGGTAAGCCAAAATTAAGTCGCCTCTCCTCCTTCGGTATGATAATGGGAAGAGATTTAAATGCTCCATCCTCTTATCATAAGGAAGGTGTGAGATGCCATTAACTAATTTTGTTCCTACCCTCTGTACTCTTTCCAGGGTATGTGCCTCCTTTTTGAAGCATGGACTCGCCGCTTGTAGCAGTACTCTAGATGAGGCCTGACATGTGTTGCATAGAGTACTTGGAACATACCCTCGTCTAATCGTTTGAAAGATTTTCGAAGTGCCCATAGCATTCGAAAAGCCTTAGCTGCGGCTCGATTACAGTTCGCCGTTGTTTTTAAGTCATGGCTAACAATAATTCCCAAGTCCTTTTGTTCCCTAACATCTGGCAGTTCTGTGTCCCCCATGGAGTACGACGTGTAAGACTTCTGACCAAGGTGCATCACCGCGCTTTTCTTGGAATTAATTTCCAGACTCCAAAGGTTAGCCCATTCTGTTAATTTGTCTAGATCGTTTTGTAGTACCAACCTATCATCGCTACTATTTACGGTTTTCCATATTTTAATATCGTTCGCAAATAGTAAGGAAGATGAGGTAAGAATTTTTGGCACTTCATTTACGTATAATAAGAATAGCAGGGGGCCAAGTACCGTTCCCTGAGGTACTCCACTTAGTACTGCTTTCCACCCTGACAGTACACCATTGACCCTTACCTTCTGTCTCCTATCCATCAGGTAGTCACTAAACCACTCGGATAAGCGTTCGTCTAATCCAAAATGTTTAAGTTTACTAAGAAGACCTAAGTGGGATACCTTATGTTAGTATAAAACTTGGGCACTGTGGTAGAGTATAACTCCATAATGGATAAGATTTTATTTTGATAAATCACACAGTGTTGTACAGTTATATTAACTGACATTTTCTTTTCATACCCTTGTAACATTTATCGGTGTCAGTGCTTTTTCTTTCAGTGAAATGTTTCTTGTGAAGTACTCAGTCTGGTTTAGTTACTCCATCTGACATAACCAGTTTTGTGTAGCGCCTAGCAATTCGATATTGCCAGCACACTACTATTATCTGTTTTAAATGCCATTAAAGTGTAATATCAATGCTCAGCTTTCCCGTTGTGTAATCGAACTGATTTTCACAAATTCATTTACTCACTTTCAGAACAAAGGCTATCAATGACAGGAAGGAAGACCAAACTCGTCCGAAGTAACTTTTTGTTTTCTGTAACAGTCAATCTTCTAGCTGGACCATTGACTATAAAAACTCGCTCTCAGAAGATATCCCATTCTGAAAAATCTAAATGGTATGATATAGGTTTTTGTTGTTTAACTTTATTCTTTATAATGATTGGTGTGATTTTCACTAACCATTTGTTTACGTGATGAAAACAAATTAATAAGCAGAAATAAATAAACCTACTTCAGGTATGAATATTGATTTGCTAATAACAATGCAAAGCGCAACATTAACTACAAGGCAAAATGTTTACGATTGAACTTGTTGGAATTTGCTCTTAAGGAGGTAGATGAGAATACTGGCAGTGCATAATGTCACTGTAAGTCTTCCAGTTTTATCTGACCGCATATTTTGAGCAAGTCTTCAAACACCTAGATATCCTGAAACCTGTTGTGTGTACATTCGGTACTAGTTGTTATCAACAACAGTATGACTGATTAGTTTTAACATCGAACTTTGCACAAAAGTGCAACAGCTCAAGCTGCTCCTGAAGGTCATAAAAGTACTGAAATCTGGAAAAGCTGCGGGACCAGACGGGATCCCGATAGAAGTATTGAAGATGGACCGAGAGACATCAGCGAACTTGGTGACAACACTACTGAAGACGATGTGGAAAGAGGGTAAGGTAGCTGCGGATTGGAAGAAAGGCTACCTATTGGAACTGCCGAAGAAAGGAAACTGTAGTCAATGGAGGAACTGGCGCGGAATTATGCTCCTGTCCATCCTAAAGAAAATACTAAGCCGAATCATCCTGGAGAGAATCAAACAAGCGCTGGATGAAAACAGTTGACGGGAACAGACTGGATTCAGAAGAAACAAGTCATGCATCGATCAAATTGCAACACTACGTATGATGATTGAACAGAGCCTTGAATGGCAGTTAGTCAGCTCTCCACCCCAACTTCATCGACTTTGTGAAGGCCTTCAGCAGACAGCGTCGATCGAGAGGTGGTTTGGCAACTACTTCGCTACTACGGGTTGTCGCCGACAATTATACACCTCATCCAACGGTTGTACGATAATGCTGCATGCCGAGTAATCCACAACAGGAAACTGACGGAATCCTTCGAAGTGAAGACGGGCGTAAGACAAGGCTGGCTGGTTGGCTGGATGACTACTATCTGCAATGATATTCCTGATTGCGGTAGACTTGATAATGCGACAAACAATGTGGGCAACGAGGAGACAGGCATAAATGGACCCACATAGAAAACTTGGAGGATCTAGACTTCGCCGATGATATATGTCTGATTTCCCACGAACTGGAAGATATGCAAGTGAAAAGCAACAAGTTGTCAGAAGAAGCATCCAGAGAAGCTAGGCCTTCAAGTGAACACTGAGAAGACAGAGGTGATGAAGATTGCTGGTCAACAACAACACCAACAGCAACAGATAACAATCAGCCTAAATGAGAGGAATGTGAAAGAAGCAACCTCCTTTACCTACCCACCTACCTGGGAAGCATCGTTTCAACTGCAGGTGGATGGAACTGAGGAGGATATCAAAGCGAGGATCGGGAAAGCAAGGCAAGCTCTGATTACTCTGATGTCTGTATGGAGATGAACAGCACTGAGCAGGAAAAATAAGGTACGGATTCTCAACTCCAATGTGAAGTCAGTGCTCCTCTACGGATCAGAGATTTGGCGCCGCGTCACGATGGGTACTTCGAAGAAACTACAGACCTTCATGGACAGCTGTCTTCACTCAAGATCAGATGGCCATGCCATCCATAGAAGATCAGCCACATGGATCTCTGGGGACGAATCAAGCAGGAACTGAATGCTCAGCAAATATGCAGGAAGAAATGGAGATTGATTGGCGACACTGTGAGGAAACCATCAAGTGAGTGGTAGATTTGCATGACGCAATGATGAAGTGAGCTGCACTGACTGGAGCTAATCTCTCAGCTGGTTTTGCTGTACTACATAGGTCGTTTGAGTAGCGATTAGACTAAAAGCAGTTATCATCATCATAATGTTTGTCGGAGGATTCCTACTGCTGGCCGATATGGATATAATAGAAACTGAGTTTTTAATGAGTAGGTAGATCGTTGATGTTTTAATTTGTTATAAAGAAGTTGTCCTTATTTCCAATTTCATTGCTTTTAGTGATCCTTCTGAACCGTGTTCTAGTGCGAATTCCTCAAATGCAGCGCAACCCTCGACTGTTGTACAGGAAGTACAAAATCCTCCCGTTGCTGTAGACAGTTTGCCTGGGGTATTCGCCGTTGAAAAACCGATGAATTATCTTGGTGAACATATACCAGAAGCCGATAACAAAGAGGTCAGTTTTGCCTCATTGTTTTGATTGTAACATTCACGCATAACCAGGAAATATGTGGAAGCTTTTTAGTTGTGTGTGAGAATTCTTTATTCATTGTGTTGTTCCTTCGTTTTCCACTTTTGCTCTGGTTTAGCGTCTGTTTCAACATCCCTGTCTTAATGTTAACTTGTGTGTGCCGGTAGAGAGCCATTCTTTTTCTTGCCACTTCTTCCTTCATTAGGCAGCTATACAGATTTCCTTCAGAATCACTTTCGGAGAGATCCAGTGTTCTTCCACACAGGGTTCCTCGTTGATGATACGTAATATCTATGACTTCCCTGTGGAGAAAGCAGTTAAGGCGACCTTTATGGTTCTTATCTTCAGTTTCATGTTGTTGATTTGGAATTGTGATGTATCTCCAGCTTCCTAGAAGGGTCCCATGTTCTTGCTGACAGTTGCTTGCATGGTCTGAGCTTATATCTGCTCTTCTTTTCCATTCTCTTGTTCCTAGCAAACTGCGTCCATTTTCTTAAGATTGAAACAAAGTCTATCTTAATTTCTTCCATCTTCTCCACTGGATCTGCGTTGCTTGTAGGCACGCAGCATTGGCTGGCTGGATTCAACATAGAACTTGGCACCGAAGTGCAGCAGTTCAAGTTGCCACGTTCCAAATAGCACACAAAGGTAGACAAGAAGATGAGTGAAGAGAATCAATAGAGTTTTGACAAGTATAAGAGTGAAACAGAATGAGTAATGGTGGAAAGGAATATGAAAGATTACAGAGACTGAATACATCTGCGTAAGCCATTGACAACGATTTTGAGCCATGTCACCTATTGTTTCCAGCCATTGATTCTTAGAGTCCCGAGGGCCCCAACCCAGAAGTCTTCATCTCCCTACCTGACTCAGTTTAACTGTCAGGGATTTCATGGATTGATGCCATGTTTTTGTTTGGCCACCACTTACTCTTTTCCAACCTGCACCTATATCAGCTAGTAATGCCCGTCGGGGGAGGCGATGGTTAGGCATGCGCAGCACGTGACCTAGCCATCTCAATCTATGTAACTTGATAGCCTCTTCGATTGATTTTCCCTCTTTGCCCAACACTCTACGCCTAACGTCAACATTACTTACTTTATTATGCCACCTAACGTGAGAAAGAGATCGTAGACATCTATGATCAAAAACAGACAACCTTTTCATGTCTTCAACTCGTATTGGCCATGTTTCAGAGCCATAGAGAAGGACGGAGCGAACTGCTGGGCAGTACACACGTCCCTTGGTTGATAGCCGGATGTCACGCCTACGCCAGAGATGGTGTAAGTTAACGAAAGCAGCTCGAGCTTTTTGGATCCGTGCTGAGATTTCGTCACCAATCAATCAATCCGTTGGTGCTGATACAACTTCCCAAATAGTTGAAGTGGTCAACATGTTCTATCACTTCACTCCCTATCACTAAGCTAGGAGTTGACGTAGTCCAGTCATTCCTGTAGCAGCATCTTACATTTTACAGGGGCGAATCGCATGCCAAACATACGAAGATTGCTGCTCAAGGTGTTCAGAAGACTCTGCTGTATTTTGTCAGCATCCTCCCCTAACAGGACTATGTCATCTGCATATTCTAAGTCCATAAAACTATTCCCTGGTAACAAGTCGATTCCTAAGTCGTTAAGTTCAGTTAAGGATACTTCCATTAGCATATCTATGATGAAGTTAAACAGGAATGGGGAAAGTGGACATCCTTGACGGACACCACTGGTTGTTATCAATTCAGATGACAATTCCCCATAAGCCCTTACACAGCTACGTGAGTTTGAGTAGAGTGCCTTGATTAGTACAATGTACTCTCTTGGCACTCCCTTCACAGTCAAACATTGCCATAGTACGTTTCGATCCACGGAGTCGAATGCCGCCTTCAAGTCAAGAAATATGGCAATTGTTGGACGCCTAAAAGTGTGTCTATGTTCTAGGATCTGTCGGAGAGTGAAGATATGATCTGTGCACCCTCTACCTGACCTAAAGCCAGTTTGATTTTCCCTCGTTTGGTCCTCCCGAGTTTGGCTTAGTCTGTGCATGATTACTGAGCCTAGGATTTTAGAGACTATGTTCGTCAGGCTGATTCCTCTATAATTATCACATGAGGACTTGTCTCCCTTCTTGAATATTGGTATAATAAGTGACTTACCCCAGTGTGATGGAACCGTCTCTGATTCGCAGACGTTACCTAGTACCTTAGTTAAACTATATACTAGTATGTCACCCCCATATTTAAACACCTCCGGAACAATTCCGTCGGGTCCTGCCGCTTTGCCTCGTTTCAAATTAAAGATAGCTTTTGTGACCTGACTTACAGACGGCGGGCCAGTGTTTGTATCCCATTCGGGTGTGTGCTGGATGGCGGGAAGGCTCAGTGTGGCTGTAGGCAAGTTAAATTGTTCCTCAGAGTGATCTTTCCAGCGTTCAAGGCGTCTATCCTGAGAGCTAATTAATGAGCCATTTTTCTCAGAAATAGTCTCACTTATGATTTGCCTTCTCCCACCCGTTTCCCTGATGAGTCTAAAGAGTTGCCTAGTGTTGCCTATCGCCGATGCTTTTTCCATCTCTTTCGCCTTTGTCAACCACCACTGTTCACGGTCCTTGCGGAGACTTTTCGTAAGTTTCCTTTTGTGCAGCTTTCGCTCCTCACTGAATTCGGAGCTCGCCGGAATAAGTCTTCTAGCATCTATCATTTCGGATGAGGCAGTCGAAATCCAATGGTTCTTACTCACCTTTGGATTTACCTTATTCACAGCTTTTACAGCTCTATCTGTGGCTGACTGGCACGCAGCATTAGATAATTATAACCTTCGTTCCTGTTGAGTTGAATATTGTCCTGCAGGAGGGGACTGGTTCCCACTGCATAAGAGCTCTGGTCGCTGTTGGTGACACCATGATAGCCGCTCGTTCAGCGTTCTTGTGGTTGTCGTTTGGGTTACCGGACTAGAAATTTCAACCTCCAGTTAACAATTTGGACAGTCCACATCCATCCCACCTGCTCTTACAGACCTTTATTATTTCCATGCCATTTGCCTTCATTGCGTCGGCAACCTGGATAGTCTTCCCAGCTTCGAACATCATGCAGATATTCCGTGTCCCAATGCATATTTTTACTTTCATCTAAAGAAGACACATTGGTTTACATTTATGGCTTTCTGAAGTCATTCATCAGTCCGCATCACTCCGTCTCTCTGATTCCAGTGGAGAATTGGATTGTTTTTCGTTTGAATTTTCTGTAGCGATTGAATTGATTTTCCGGGTTAGGGTCACTAGGCTTACACCTAGCCTTTCATCTCTTTTCCAAGCTCAGGACCTGTTAAGAAACTTCTGTGTGTATAGATATATACATATATATATTTAAATATATGTATATATACATAGTGAAGGTTCATTGGCTTTAATAAAGGAATTTCAGTCACTAAGTTCTTATCATCGTGATGTACCGGTAAAAGTCATCACTGTGGTATGTAATGTTGGCACGTACTCACTTATCACAAATTAGAAATTGTCATCTGTAACAATGACAGCTAGTGGTGTCCCTTAGGCATGCCCACTGTCCCCACTTCTGTTTAATTTCATCATTGATGTACTGATAGAATTAACCCTAAGTGACGTCAGTGACTCAAGGATTGACTTGTTACCATCAGGGAATAATCTCGTTGACTTAGAATATGCAGATGATGTTGTCCTCCCACCTGGGTGAAGAAGCTGACGAAATACAGAATCTTCTGAAGACGGTCGGTCGGTCGGTTTTCGACATAGAACTTTGCACATATGTGCGGCAGTTCAAGTCGCCACAATCTATGTAGCACGCAAAGCAAGAGAAGGAAGTAGAAGAAATGCATAATATAGACAGTAAACAGAGGTGTGAGACATTGACAGGCAGCTATTTTCGAATGATTGGCATACGATTCGCTCGTGCTGTCAAATGTAAGATGATGCTACAGGACTGGACTAGTCTGGATTACATTGACTCCCAGCTTAGAAATAGGGAGTGAAGTGGTAGAGCACGTTGACAACTTCACTTATTCGGGAAGTTACATCAATGCCAGTGGGTTGTTCGCTGACGAAATCTCAGCATGGCGGAAAGAGAAGGCTCGTCCCTCATATGCCAGTTCAAGCCAGCTCTGGCTTGGTGAAAATTCCATACTTCTGCCAAAAGTACTGTGTGCAGTCAAGCTCTGATCAAAAAATTATAATTAAAGTTACATCAGTCAGTTACGTTAAACTTATATTTTAACAGTTGAGATAGAATCCTGTGGCGTTGTGAAATATATCATTTTTCGTGAAAATAAAGCTAACTTCGGTTACTACTGTCGACAACTACCCCCCTGAAATTCATCGAAACTTTTGTTTATATGAGGATTAATTTGGTAGTTTAGTAACGATAAACTGATGACTAAATACTACTCGTGCGTATACAGGGTGAATAAAGATCTTAGTCTCGTAGGTCGAATAATAACCATTATTTAGAACTGCTGACTGCATCATCTTTTCAGGTAGTTTCATTTATAGTAGCGATCAGAGTAATTTTCCAGAAAATATGCACAACGTCTAATAATGTGACAGGGTAGCACTGGGCTACCGTTTCATCCTGGTTCGGAGTTCTTCATTATGCAGCCGCAACCTAGATTACAAGTCGACTTCGTTCATCATTCAGCCCCTAGAACGGAACCCAGTAGGCCATGAATTCCTGCTTCTACTGACTCACCATACCTAGCTTATTTTACCGAAACTTCCTACAGTATTATTTGTTGTAGAGTTTAACATTTATAGAATGTAAAAACTTATTCGTATTACAATTTAGTCTTAAGTGCTGTTCGCATATTCACATGTTCCAAAAAGAAATCTATTATTAGACGAAAATCAACCAAAGAAGAATTGGACAGCTGTTTCGCCTTATTTCGAGATTCATCCTCATCTACAGCGAATCCAGCGCATAGCACTAGAGTTTATTAAGCTGAATATTTACAAATGATACATTGTCACAGTTGGTTTATTGAAATATCTTTAAAAAACTTTGCATTGTAGTTTATGTGGAATTATTACGTAGATTTAAAAGGTGACTATTCCAGACTACTTTCCGATTGATTTACCAAATTTATTCGTATTTCCATTTTTATTTTCCTAAGCAGAATATTCCATGTGAAGATAAATCCTCCCCGATTAATCCGGATGATTTAAAGATTTTTGATGATTTATTTAACGATAGTTTCGGTGAGTAATCTTTTAATGGCGTATGTTTGATTTTTACTAAGCTACATAAGTTAGTTGACTCATATCATTTTATATCTTCATTAGTTTAGTATTCTACTCCTTGACTGTTTCATCACATTTAATAGAATAGTGAACTCTAAGATCACCGCTTACTACTTTGGAGTGCAAATAAGCTGATGATAATTTGAACTGTAAATTGTAACGTTTTGTCACCTTTTGAATGCCCTAGTTTATTACATTTTCTCTTCTGATCACTCCAACATTGTTTTCACCTGTTTACAACCCCTGTAATTTCAGGTAGTCTGTGACTGATGAAAATCCTTGAAATAAGATGTCATTGTAAGCCTGAAATTTTATCTCTTTTGTTGTATAGAAATCATCATTTCGGCTTTTAACCTTAAAGTCGTAGATTGAAATTTTCGAGTCTACTTTATTAACTAAAGCGTTGACAGTGTGTTATTGTGATTGCGTACTGATTACACAAATTTACACACTTACTTGATCACTGATTTTTATGCTTGTTTATATTCCGTTATCTTCTCCTACAACATCAAAACACCTTTCATGGAGGCTTAAATTTTTCGTTTTACCACCTTCTTTGTCCCATAGTTTACTATTTGTCTTCCTACATAGTTGGAAATTGTTTTTTCAACTATTGAAATTTATCAGTGAATTAATTAATAAGAACAAAACACGTAGATCAGCGAAGAGTGTCTTTTCGGCGAATTCATTTTCTTAGCTGTACCATCGCAAATATATATGTGTTATTTTGTATGTATGTGTACAATAAGTTTATCAAACAAAAATACAATTGGTTATAGTTATTTAAACTAAACAGGTGAAGATTGGTAATTGGAGTTACGTAATACAAAATCAGTGAAGAAAATTAGGTGTTAGTGAAACTAGGGTAGTAACAAAGGTGATGAGTCTTCACAAACAGTTGTTAAAAGAAGTTATGTAGTAATATGAATAGTTTGATGAGTGAGTTTTACTCAGGATGCACATAGGAACAAAGTAGATAATACGAAATTGCGTAAGAGTTCTAAACGAATACAAGAATGATAAGCAATTAAAGAACAGGCAAAGAAACGAAATTAAGTCATCAAAATCAAATCAAAAAAGTTGTTACCTTCTTTGTATCGCTGAAGCTCTGGCCATTCACATAGAAAAACCGGAGCTGTGCATACAAAAGAGGATTACTCAACCACTTCTACTGTCTTGGTAACGACTTTTTTGATTTGATTTGATTTTGATGACTTAATTTCGTTTCTTTGCCTGTTCTTTAATTGCTTATCATTCTTGTATTCGTTTAGAACTCTTACGCAATTTCGTATTATCTACTTTGTTCCTATGTGCATCCTGAGTAAAACTCACTCATCAAACTATTCATATTACTACATAACTTCTTTTAACAACTGTTTGTGAAGACTCATCACCTTTGTTACTACCCTAGTTTCACTAACACCTAATTTTCTTCACTGATTTTGTATTACGTAACTCCAATTACCAATCTTCACCTGTTTAGTTTAAATAACTATAACCAATTGTATTTTTGTTTGATAAACTTATTGTACACATACATACAAAATAACACATATATATTTGCGATGGTACAGCTAAGAAAATGAATTCGCCGAAAAGACACTCTTCGCTGATCTACGTGTTTTGTTCTCATTAATGCCTGGATGGGGATTATACATGAACTAATCAATAGATATACTCATCATCAGTAGGTGTGTGGTGCTATGATATGGACAATGTGTTCCAACGGAATATTATTCACACAGTTCAGTTCGGCATTAGCAACCGAATACTATGTATATTTGAACATTCTGTTTCATGTCGTTTGATGTAAACCGAAATCACACGCTCAGTGACTGGTTAACGAATATATAAACTGTATATATACAAATAGCGGTTTGCTCTTTGAAAGACATATCTTTTGCTTCCGTGTCTTGTGCTGTTAAAGGCGTATTCAAAATTACTTTGGGTTACGATAACTTCTGTTGAGATATGAAAGGCTGCTTACTATAGGCTCGTCTCCTCTTTATACCATCGGTGTCATTTTAGTTATTTAAAATGAGATGGTGAATCGGTTGTCACCATTTGTACTCACCGAGTTCTGTTTCACTCCCGAGCTGTTTTCCACATTCCTGTTAAAATATGTATCATTTCTTTAGCTTATGAGGCGAACGTCTGCATTTGGTTTTTTAAACGCCAAATTTGGTGGGAGAACCTTAATTTATTCTAGTTCATAAATTTTAAAGCATTTAGAGAGACTTTGTGTCTATTTGTATCACAATTGTTCCCAACAGTACAGATATTTTCGTTCTTTATCATCGAAGTGTACAGCGTTTGCAATAGTTTTCACTTTATCTTGTATAATTTCATTGTATTCTCACTACATTTGTTCCCCTCCAAAATATGGAAAATTGAAAGTGGAAAACTCATCACACGAACTTTTTGTTGTGTACACATGTGTATTAATAGCATTATTCATTGGAATGCCTTCAATAATTTGATCCCATTTTTTCGTCATATCAAACTAGAGTGAAGCTAACATCTTCAAAACAGTGTACTTTGAAGCCGTCTCCCTCATACTTAATGCAATGCTGTGGTGTGTGCAATAACTATTTGTAACAAGTTAGATGTACAATTCTGTTTCTGAGTAGAAATATAATTTAAAAAATCATATGATATTTAGTTAACTGCTTATAATTTTTCATCTTTCATCAAATCATTGTAATGTATAAACATAAAATCTGTTATGCCTGATGATTGCCTGTTGACCATCTGAACGGCGTTGTTTTAGCTCATTCTAGTACATGTCTCAATATTACTATGACTTTGAATGTAATTATTTCTTTGAATGGTATCTAGTAGTGGACTCCAAGATTCATCTGATTAGTAGACTACTTAATATTGCTCTTACGTTTGAAATGGTGGGTGCTAAGTTTGAGTCTCAATGAAGGATGTTATGATTCTCTCGATTGCATGTATATGCAACTGACGGAACATGCTTATTGGACCCAACTACTGTGCTATTATCAAACAAGCAACTTCATATGTTTTTTAATGTAAACAAATATGAATTAATCTAATCGCATTTAAGTGATTTCATCATCTAAACAATTCATATACTAAGTACATATCCTTTTTCATAGCACACATTATTTTTTTTTTCGCCTTACAGATCTCTCTGGTTTGTGTAATTGGAATGAAATATTATCAGTTACACCTGATGTTGACCATACAACAGCACTTCCTCAGGTGAGATTTGTTGCAATTATCTCATAGCAGAAATGATGACCAGTGGAGCAGAGCTATTATTCTCATTCAATTTAACAGGATTTTTTATTAATTGTTTACGATAACAGACTTTATAAATATAAAAAATAAAATTGAGAATATTTATTTACACTAATAAATTTAAATGCAGATAAATAATTAACCAAAGCTAGAAGGAGCATAAGTTTGTTCATTAAAGATTTTATGAATATTCCAGAGAGTTGAAAGAAACCACATGATCAGTTGGTAGACGAAAGGAATTTTTAAATAAAATACAATTAGCGTCATATACCGTATGTATTGTTATAGCACCACGAGAATAAATAAATCGCACTTCATAACAATGTGGTCTGACATTTAATTTAGGCTTTCTTTTTTCTCTCAAAATTTTACTAGTTTCATACAGTCACTACTTCATTTAGATGCAAAAGAAAGTGTTAATTAAGACTTCCAAAATGTGAGACCACTCATTGAAAGAATTTGTAGGCATTTCTAATAGGCAGTAGAAAAGCGAACCTAAGGATTCTTGTTCGTTGACTACTTATGATTTTTTCATTTGATGTTGACGTGTAACAACCCCTGGAGCAGGTAAATTATAAGGTAGGTTGTAAATATCCATTTAAAAACAAATATGATATTTGTAACTGGATACTTCGCATAAAATTCATTGTTGTCGTTTCAATTTATTGTTTCAAGGAAAACAAACCCGATAATGACGCTCCAAATGATGAGGCAGACTCATCTGGTACTCAATATTACTCTCTTCCCAACGGTAAGATTTTCGTTGTTTCTCAGGATCGTTTTGCTAATCTGAAAGTTAACATCTTATGTTTTGTGAATTTATTAACATAGGTGGGACTTCAGAAATAGTTTCTTTTAAAAAATCTTACTGGAACTGGTCTCACTCCTTAATTTGACATTTTTGTATTTAAAGCAATTAGTTCCCTTAATGAATTTCGACAAAATAAGAAGACGTAGTATATTTCGGTCATTCTGATCATACACGTACTTGTCATACACATTTATAGAAGTCAAGAGAGCACGAATTATTAAAAGCCAAATTTTGTACAGGTAAAGGTCACAAATATGGGGTAGGAAGATGACGTAAAGGTGTGGGGTAAGAAAAAGAAGGAAGAGGGTGGAAATACTCATAAGTAAATTGAGCCGTTATAAATTATTTCAAAGTAATCCCAACGTGTTTAAGAAACAATCAAAACTTTTTGGGATTATTTTAAATAATTTACCATGATTCAATCTGATTGATTCGGCGCTCAAATTATTCTAGGATATTCGTAACATCTACGATCTGGAAACTTATAAATTGAACCGTGGTTCGAAATTAGATTAACTAGGTAGGTTCAAAGTAGTAAATAATTTTCGGACACGTAAGACAGGTTTAAGCCTTTTCAATGACTAAGGCTTCAACGAATTCAATTATGTGACCCAACTTTGTTTTATTTATGGATTTAAAGGCGCTGGTGTAATCAACCGTGTGACAAGTCTCTATTATATGCTTCGCTATAGATGATGCTGGACATCCATCTCCGGGATCAGTTGTATCTGATGATCTTGCTTATTGTTGTAACCACTTTGGAATATGTTCCGTAGTCCTAACCTTCAAAGACCGATAGGTCCTCTATGTGAACATGTGTTCACACAATGTGTAAATTGGTATGCACAATGGTATGTGACACTATCGTGCGGGGGTTTACAGGACAGCATAGATCTCGTTTTCTCTGTGAAGATAAGTTTAGCTGATAGTAAGTTTTATTAATTGCCGCCTTAACTCTTTGTTTAGTGATAAGACTGTTTTGATCATCCCTGCACGGCAAGAATATATAAACATCCTATTTGGGAGAAAACTGACTGGATCAGTAGAGGTCTTTGTTTGACACTTCTGTAACACAATGAATTTTAACGGATGGTTGTTATCTAACAATATTTCGGTGAGGTGTTGTGTTTCTCCAATGGTGTTGGCTGTACATATATGGTGAATGTATCTAGACGAGCAGTTAACCAACACCTTTTTATAGTATAGTGGATAGATACTATGTTAATGAGGATAATGTACAGTTCATGTTGACTTTATGAGATAGATCGTTTTATTGACCCATCTTGTCGGTGGTTTATCAATCAGTACATGTAAAAATGGTAAGCAATCTTTTACACATGTTAACGACATGCTGTCTTGTGCTGTATTGATCTGCTTAAGGATTTCTATTGAATCTGTCGGTTAATCACAGATGACTATTATGTCATCCACGTATTTCTTATAAAAATAAACTTTTCCAATTACGTCCTCCACTAGGTTCTCAACGTGCGACATGTAAAACAATGAACCTAGGGAGTTTCCTATAGCAACACCATCCATCTAGCAAAAATGCTCGCGTCATATGTAAACTTAACATTGTTAGTATGTGGTGAGAGCTGTCTACTAGCCAAATTGGTAGACAGTAATTTACATCAATATTTACGTTCCCAAGATTTGTCGTGAGAAAATGTGAACAAAGATTGACTTTGCGTAGGCGGATGCAGTTAACATATAGAGGATTTGACATTCAAGAAACAGTCACAAATAGATGAAAGATTAACTTTACGTGAGAAACAACCAATCGGAAGACTGTGTTTGTTTGCTTAAATATCCATAGTAATGTACATGAAAATATATAAATATGCATTGATTTCCTTGATAAATGATCTGTTGCCTGACTCTTGCCTTCTGTCGTTACAAGTACATAAAGTCAGTAGCTGTTTTAAATGAGATATAGATACAGGTAATAGAAGATTCTTGTTAGAGATACAGTCATATAAAATGTAAACCGCCTGTAACAGACGTGTACTTGCAAATAAAGAATCAACGTCTAAGAAAAACATGGTTTTATCATGTATATCAACGTCATGAAGACACTTAACTCATAAGTATCTCTAAATGGAAACTTACAGAAGCTTCTAAGAGGCTCTAATATTGCCACTAGCCACTTTCCAAATTTGTTGGTCCGAGATCTGCACACTGACATTATCGAACGAATACCGATGTTAGGTTTATGTGTTTCTCCCAGACTATACATGTGCGATAATTACGATTCAGTGGGCTTTAGTAAGTGCCATTTCTCTTTGTTAACTACATTCATGTTTAAAGAGTTTTACTCGATTATTTATCACCTTATTTTGTCCATTTTTCTCATCTTCTAAAGCGGAATTCCATCTTGAAATGAAGTGCTGGTTGAAATGCTAGAGCCATATTATATACATATGTATATATATTTTAATAATACTAATAATAATTGGCTTTATTCCAGAAACAGTACTAGTTGTACAGTGTGGGATTTTCAGCACATATCTACAATATTTATATCTAATTTTACCGACATTTAAAATAAGTATTAAACAAACAAAAAAAATAAATCTGAAGACACCAACAGCAAAAAAACAGGATAAACACAAAGTACGTGTGCATGCGAAAAAGTACCAAAGTCTACCATGGTGTAATGCAGTGTTTGTGGTGGTAGTGTGAGTAATCCTGAATAATACTAAATTTTTAAGGTGGTGATTATGGCGTTCACAAACAATGATTGTCAGTTTAATATTGCCGAAAAGTATAGAAAATAAGAAAAAAAACAACCACAAAACTAATAATTACATGATGGTTAATGACAGGACAATTTTGTAATACTCATAGTGCTAATAGAGTCGGAACCAGTGGATACACAATAGAGGGAATATAGTAAAGTACAAAAAAGGAAGCCAATGTTAATATTTTAGGTAGCTAAGTATGTTTGTTATGCTTTCCCAATGCTTGCGTCCTGTGTGAATATTATCCCATATATCGCATTATCCACTTACCGAGAAACATGGGAACCCAGTTCCCGTAGATAAAAAAGCGCCAATAATTTTTCTCTACAGCCAAAACACAATGTCTAATTGAATCTCCCAGTATTCAGTCTTCATTCTTGTTTTCAAATGAATCCGTAGGAATTAAAGATATGTATATGTGTTGACACCTTTCAGTACAATCCAATATCAGACACAGTAACACGTTTCCATTTAGTTTATTGCAGCATTCTGTGATAATTGAGCATCTTGTTACGCTGTATACTCTGCTCATCAGTGTGTTCTTCATTGCTTTGTTATCCATCTCATATTTATGATTTACTATACATCTGTGCTATTGTGAAACATAACAAAACTAAACCGGGAGTTAAAATACCCTGGTTTACCTACCTCACTATGGAGTGGAGTATCGCCTGATATTGTTATTAGAAACCCTATTCATGTAGTGTGATTCACATTCTTTCACACTGAAAATCTACGTTTGATAACTGAGCTGCATTAGTTTTAGTCATTTATTGTGTTGCTGCTTGGTCGAGTGAAATTCAGTTTTTACAATACCTATAACTAACTGTTTTGTATATTGTGACTGTTGAACTTTAGCTAATATTAATAATTGAATATTTTGTTGAACATACATACCTAAGTCAGTGAGTCTATGGTTCTGTTACAATTTTTATTAACTGTTCTTAACAGTGATACTATTGTCACGGTTTTCTTTTGTTGGTGTTGTCGTTGTTCCCTTCCTGTTGTGATTTTTTTCCTTTCGCTGGTGTTGTTCTGCTTACTTTTTTTCCTGATTCTAAGGGGAGCAACCCATAAAGTCGCTCCTCCGCGAAACTACATATACATGTAACCACCACCTCAGGCGTGAGGCTAGCAAGCTCACCCTGTAAACAAATTAAGAAGAGGCGAAGACGTTGCCTTTGATCACTATCTCGTACAAGGAACACTCCAAATCACATTAGAAACTTCCAAAGAAACATGAGGTTCAGATAGACCACAAGCCAAGTTCAATACTCACAAGCTGAAGGACCAGACCACAAAGGACATCTTCACTGCAATCATAGGGAAAAAGACAGAGACACAAATCAGCACTAGCAAAGAGACCAGCGTTGAAAAACACTGGAACAAGCTGATATCGGTGTGGAGCCAAACCTGCCTGGAAGTTCTAGGCAGAAAGAAGAGATAGGACAAAGAGTGGCTCACCACAGCCACGTGGCGACTAGCAGAAGAGAGAAGGATGGTGAAACAAAAGATTGTGCAGTGCGTCGACGAGCAACAAAAACAGGAGTTGAATGCAAGCTACAAGACACTGAACGAAAGAGTAAAGAAGAGTGCCAGGGAAGACAAAAGTAAACATTATGCGGCTACGTCAAGTGAAGCGGAACAAGCTGCAGGCAAGGGAGACCTCGCAACACTCTACCAAACAACTGGGTTCCTATCGGTGGAGAGATCAACACAAATTAAGCCAGTGAAAGATGACAATGGAAAGTCAATCACCGAAGAGGTAGAGCAAAGGAAACACTGGACTGAACACTTCAAAAGACTTCTTGATCGACCGCCACCTACAACGTGCCCAATATTACGAACAGCGGAAGTGGAACTACCAACTGTCCGAGGTAAGCGGAAATCCTGAAGGTCATAAAAGTACTGAAATCTGGAAAAGCTGCGGGACCAGACGGGATCCCGATAGAAGTATTGAAGATGGACCGAGAGACATCAGCGAACTTGGTGACAACACTACTGAAGACGATGTGGAAAGAGGGTAAGGTAGCTGCGGATTGGAAGAAAGGCTACCTATTGGAACTGCCGAAGAAAGGAAACTGTAGTCAATGGAGGAACTGGCGCGGAATTATGCTCCTGTCCATCCTAAGGAAAATACTAAGCCGAATCATCCTGGAGAGAATCAAACAAGCGCTGGATGAAAACAGTTGACGGGAACAGACTGGATTCAGAAGAAACAAGTCATGCATCGATCAAATTGCAACACTACGTATGATGATTGAACAGAGCCTTGAATGGCAGTTAGTCAGCTCTCCACCCCAACTTCATCGACTTTGTGAAGGCCTTCAGCAGACAGCGTCGATCGAGAGGTGGTTTGGCAACTACTTCGCTACTACGGGTTGTCGCCGACAATTATACACCTCATCCAACGGTTGTACGATAATGCTGCATGCCGAGTAATCCACAACAGGAAACTGACGGAATCCTTCGAAGTGAAGACGGGCGTAAGACAAGGCTGGCTGGTTGGCTGGATGACTACTATCTGCAATGATATTCCTGATTGCGGTAGACTTGATAATGCGACAAACAATGTGGGCAACGAGGAGACAGGCATAAATGGACCCACATAGAAAACTTGGAGGATCTAGACTTCGCCGATGATATATGTCTGATTTCCCACGAACTGGAAGATATGCAAGTGAAAAGCAACAAGTTGTCAGAAGAAGCATCCAGAGAAGCTAGGCCTTCAAGTGAACACTGAGAAGACAGAGGTGATGAAGATTGCTGGTCAACAACAACACCAACAGCAACAGATAACAATCAGCCTAAATGAGAGGAATGTGAAAGAAGCAACCTCCTTTACCTACCCACCTACCTGGAAAGCATCGTTTCAACTGCAGGTGGATGGAACTGAGGAGGATATCAAAGCGAGGATCGGGAAAGCAAGGCAAGCTCTGATTACTCTGATGTCTGTATGGAGATGAACAGCACTGAGCAGGAAAAATAAGGTACGGATTCTCAACTCCAATGTGAAGTCAGTGCTCCTCTACGGATCAGAGATTTGGCGCCGCGTCACGATGGGTACTTCGAAGAAACTACAGACCTTCATGGACAGCTGTCTTCACTCAAGATCAGATGGCCATGCCATCCATAGAAGATCAGCCACATGGATCTCTGGGGACGAATCAAGCAGGAATTGAATGCTCAGCAAATATGCAGGAAGAAATGGAGATTGATTGGCGACACTGTGAGGAAACCATCAAGTGAGTGACCTCACACTCCAGGCCATCGCTTGAGTGGAACCCGAAGGGGGAAGCGGTGAATTGGTCGTCAGTGTGAGGGTTAGATGGAGGAGGTCGTGCGAAGGGGAGATGAAAGCATGTGGGTAGACGTGGATTTGCGTGAAAACATTGGCAGAGAACCGAACGCAATTGAGATGTCTAGCTGAAGCCCTGTATTCTTCCAGAAACTGAAGGAATCAATATCAATAATCTTCTCAAGTGGAAAATTCTTTCTTGTACAATCTGCTAATTTTGTGTGCATACCCACTTTTGTAGTTCCAGCAGTTGTATGAACACTTATTTACACAGGACACTTTTTGTTTTCAAACTGAAGTAAATTTTGCTCCTATTTTTATCTAGGTTAACATAAGCCTTCACAAGTATGTTGCCCATGGTCATGTATATTAAGAATCTGCGCGTTTCGAATAAGTCATAATTTAAATAAATTTAGTTGCATCTCCTAGATTTCTATTTAGTATGTATTTCAAATCTCGTTTTTATTTTTATCAAAAACTCCTGGAATCTTACAGTCGAATGTACATGTTTTATTTTTAGAATGCAGTGGTGTTGACACCACTTGTTCAATGACGGAGCCGATTGTATTAGAGAAACCCACAGAGTCAGAAGTGCAGGTTAGTTTGAATTATCCGCTGCTTTGCCAATATTTCCCCTTCCTTTGATGACCGAAATTTTAAATAATATTATTATTAGTAATTAGGTGAGCAGTGTCATTCTTAGAACAATTTTTTCTTTTTTTAACTCCTTTATGCTCCCAGTAGAACATAGGCCTTCAAAGTGGAGGCTTGAAGTTTTGGTAGCAATGGTATTTATTTTTACGGGATAGGGTTGCTAGTCTCATGCTTAATCTTTCCTCTTTAGCAGTCTTGTCACTGGCTTGGTGAGGTAAAAGAATGATTCGCCGGGGATCGAACCCCGAACCACCTGAGTGGTTGGCGAACATTCTACCGCTGTGCCACCGACTCACAACAGTAATTGTTCAAATTTCAAAATAACTTGAAATAATTTCAGGGTGTTTAGACGATCTGCAGTTTAAACGTTGAAAGTGGTTAATACGTTTCTGCATATGGGTAGCTGTTGGTAGAGGTGTGACAGATGAGATCTGTAGCTGGTGTATACACTAACCTGAGCGTCACAAAGTTAGTCTGGTCGTCAAAGGTAAGGTTTACAATGCTTCGATGCTCCTATTCCGCTTTATTTCTGTGAAACCTGGCCTCTACAAGCTGAGGATGTGCGAGGACTCTGCTTTCTCGAATATCACTGCCTCTGCAGAACTGATTACATCCGGTCGCATCACCATGTTAGTAATTCTGGCTTCCAGTGGTGTGGAGACTGTTGTTCATTAAGAGTTGTCATCTTGAGAGATTGTCCTTTGGTGACATGTGCTATGACTGACATCTTAGTAGCTCGAGAATAGTCACTGCTCGCTTTTTCTAGGATTGTGTAACACAAGCGGAGGGGTGGTGAGTCCATGACAATACGTGGGATGAAGGATGCTTGTTTTACGTCAGCATATGTTGGCGCATCACAACTCCCGGGTTAGCGATTCAAGAGATAATTCGAATCGCTGGTTCGAGGTGTTATGGGATATGGCTGGGAACCGCAGTCAATACCGACCTTACTGCAATTTCTTCATTTCCTCTTTACGAAAGTAACACCCTCTCGTTAGGTGTGCTTGTTTGTTTCCTTGTTGCCGTTTTTCAATCATGCTACTTCTCTCCTATGCATTGTTTTACTATTTTTGTGTGTCGCATATTTTGATGCAGCCAATTTTGTATGCAAATAAAGTGAAACTTGATTGAGATGTAATCGGAAGCAAATACAGTTCGCTTATACATCTTGTTTATTCATCACTGGTTTAGGGTGGTGGTTCTCTCCTCGAACTAATAACTGATTTGCCTGAAGTAAAATGTGCTTCTGATGATAACACAGATGCTGCACATCATCATTCTGTCATACAAGATGAGAATGTTGCAGGTAATTTGACCTTCCAATTTAATGTAATTACTGTAACATTGAGTGTTTAATGATAATATTGTGCTGTAACCTGTCAGTTTCAGATAATGATTGATTCATAGATTAGAACTTCTCCTTCCACTTACTGACATTTATACAGTCAACAATCAGACAATAGATGGGTCTTTTGAGTGACATAATAGTGATTGAAATAATCGCTGTCGGCAGTGTTACGTGACTGTAGATTCAAGGAACGGTTGCATGAAAGGAATCACATGACTTTTTAAGGGACATATAGTTTGATCTCAATCTTTAGGATTGGTGGTATAAGGTGTAAGTAAGTATAACACTTGGGCACTGTGGTAGAGCATAACTCCATTATGGATAAGATTTTACTTTGATAAATCACACAGTGTTGTACAGTAATATTAACTGTACAGTAATATTATTGTACATTACTGTGTTATCTATCAAAATAAAATCTTATCCATTATAGTGGTTTGACGCCATGTTACTGAGCAATGGCATAGTGCACTTTCAAAAAGTAGAATCACAGATCAGTAGAATTAAGAGGTATGTTTTGTTTACAGCCATCTTGTTTTAACTTTTCATGAATCCTTATATAATAACTTGTGTAGTGAGAGTTGGCTGCTAGCTAAAGTTGGCAGACAGTAATTGACGTCAATGTTTATGTCCCCAATATTGGTGGTGAGAAAATGAGAACAAAGGCTTTGCGTAGGCGGGTACAGTTAGCATATGGATGATCTGGCACAGCCACAAAGAGATGCAAGGTTAACTTTCTGTGAGAAACAACCAATCAAAAGACTATATTTTCTACCAGCAATAATGTACATTAAAATCTATAAATATGTGTTGATTTTCCTTAATAAACGATCTGTTGTCTGGCCCTTGTCTTCTGTTGTTACACTTGCACAATTTTTTCATCTCGGGTTAAATTTCATGTTATTGTCAAGTATAGCAACTTCATATGTTGTCATGTTAGGACCAAATGTGCCTAACTACCAGGCATTTACTAAATTTTTTACTAATTGTATGGTTAAATTTCTCTCTCTCTGATAGCTTCCAACGGAATAGGATTCTCACATGTTCCCACAATTCACTTCGGCATTCGCAACAGAATGCTGTTTATCTATTTAAGCATTCCATTTCATGTCATTTGATATAAACGGAAATCATACGCTCAGCGATTGGTTGACGAACATCTCTCTCTCTCTCTCTCTCTATATATATATATATATATATATATATACTGCACTACTAATTTTACTTTTTTATTTTTCTTGCAGCAAATAATTGTTTTGAAATGAATAATGAAGTGACATCAACAGCCAATGACTCGGTGTCTGTTGTCAATACCGTGTGTAATTCTGTAGCAAAGGTTCGTAGGTTGTTCTTATCATACTATTTCTAATAGGAATATATTTAATGTATATAATATGCACTTCAATATTAGTAGTGTTTAATTGTATACACTGTCTGTGAAAACGTCTTATATAATTCCCTCTAATGCTGTGATATAATATTTTATATTTTTTAAGAGGTATATTTTAATAACAATGTTGTATTTCACATATATACTGTTCATGGAATTCTCAATTTGTTTTGAATAGGGGTGAAATTTGATTATGAATGAGGAAAACTAGTTATCTGTGTTCAGTCTGTTGACTGAATAGTTATTAAGTCTATGAGGAATTTTTTGTGAGAGTTTAAAAATTTCAAAACATCCCAGAACAAGAAAAGAATTATTTAGAATGCTGTTGTAATATACGACAACATAGAACATTGGATAAGAAATAATGATAATGTTCATTATGTGTGGTTCATATCGAATTGTTTGACAAACGTGTCAGTATATCAACAGCACTACTTTTGAGTGAATCTTTTGTGTTATTTTGTTTCGTTATCTGTTTCTGCAGTATTTTAAGTGCATACAATCGTGTCAAGTATTACTCGTAGTTGTTTATTTATTACCAGTCGCCAAATATTTCTTTATTATTTGGGTTTTTAGTTTGTACGTGGAGTGAAAAGAAAATTTCGTCGGATTACGAAAGCATTCTCAGAAGACGACTCCTCAGGCGAAGACAGTGAGGTATGTTTTATGCATCAGCGAGCGAGTATACCTGTCAAACCATATGATATTATCCAAACTCACCATGCATAACGCATTAATTCTAAGTTGTTAGCTGACATCAGAGCTACTCGGTGTACAGCAGCAATGTTAACATACTATATCAGATACTCCAACTTCATGTAATCATTCTTTTTAACAACTTAACAGGTTAATTATTCTATGGTGACTAGCAGTGGAATTAAGGATAAGCGTTCCCTCCTTCTCAATCATCCGTGTTCAGTAGAAGTCGCTTCGCTAGCTGGGGAATTGAATACATAAGTCGGGCGTCTGCATTCAGAGTAAAGTCGTCTAGGTGCTCTATGGGCAGTGCATCATCTTAAGTCAGACAGCGGAGACCATCATCTGCAGCTTCGCGCAGATCACAACCAAGTTCTAGCTGGCACAACTATTTCCGTAGTCCTACTTGGTTTCTTCCCTCTACCACTTGATGAACCTGGATTCAGAGTAGGTCACACTGCTGTCAGCTACTGATAGTCTTGATTCATGCGAAACTGTCGATCCTGGAGCTGTTGTCTGGATTCCCATTGTGCTTGATGATGTGCCCTATTTATCTGGGATTTCGTGCTATATCTTTTCTATATTTATGATAACCTGTTAATGACATAAAATCATAATAACTTGCTCCCCTTCCCTGTTAGCTTATAAGTTTTGGCTGAACTGATCCGTCGACGTTTTGTTATAACTAAACTGAATTGAATAGATCCGTTGCTACTTTGTGATGTCTGCGCCTGTTAATTACTATAACGGTAATGAACTCAACTGACACTCTAATACGTCTATTTGTCCTTTGTACTTTCTGATTCACCGAGCCACGCAAATATCAAAAGACAAAGAGTGGCCTGTGACTGTAAGATAGTGTATTATATACGCTTATTAGGAAACAAAACATAATATTTGTATATTTAATTTATCACAATACAGTCGGCCTAAAACCGTGAGAATGAACTGTTCTTATTGTCTGGATATGGCTATTCTGATTGGTTGGTGATCCGACAAAGATCAAGGTGAGACTAAAGACGATGAATTGATGACATGCTAGATCACAATATGTGTGAGAAATGATACATTCACATAGTAACTCCATGACAAGATAAATCATACGAGTCGTGAGAAAGGATGGTGTAGTATTTTATACTGAGTCGTATCACTACTTCCTCCTATACATTCATTGTATTACCACTTCACTTGTGTGGTATCTTGACACACAAAGTTGGGTGCATAAACACTGACATATAGTTTTAAATGCTACTGTACTCTAATTCTAACATCATTTATAGTCTGAGTGTTTTGACGCGTCGAAAAGAGAAAGAGAGAGGTCATCCAAGTCACCCGTTAACCTATCGTTCTAAAATACTATGGTGTATTTCAAGGTCTGTAGGATATTAGCCTGTTAGTGGGATTATTTACAGTAGACTAGTGGTGAATACGATCTAATTTGAAGGTTGCTCATTTATAATTATGATAGAGTTGAAATAATAATAATATATTACTTTTCATTATATGCTAAAAACGATATCAAAGACCATGTGTTGTACACCGATTGAACAGATATTGTCCCTTCCAAGAAAAACCTGGAAATATCTAGGATGACCGTGATTACGGCAGAAAATCCTCTTCCACTGGCTTCACATTTATCATAGCTGGTGTGAAAATTGTTATTCAGCATTTCTTGATTCGATGTTTAGGAAGTGTCTGTGTTAAGCATTATTATTGGTGGTGTTGTATTAAGCAGAGAAAATCAGAAATTGCAGTGTTTGAAAGTGAACTTTGCCAATATTCGCCAACAGTTAGTTTATCTGATAAACTTTATAAAAATGAAATAATAATAGTGAACCGAAATGCTTATTTGTATTCCTCTAGTAGGTATTTTGTTTTTGAACAGATTTTAAAATAACGGTGGAAAGTATTTATTTCGAAGATTGAAAAAGGATTTCTTGCCTTCATGGTTCTTTTACACGAAAATAAAATAAGAATGTGAATACTATTGACTTGCTATTTAATAAGGATACAATTTTCGCCAACAATTCGGCCACAGTTCCTTTCATTTTCCCCTCTAAGTTCAACTGTGTGTGGTGTTCTTAATTAGCTTTCTGACTGTTGATCGAAAGTCTTTCTTACCTTCTAAGTTGTTCGTCAAAAATGGTCAAGTTCGCCTTGATCTCCCTCCTCCTGATATTTTCACATTCACTACGATTATAGCAACATACAATGATTAATTCTGTGACAGTGACTCTCACACGTTATTTACCCTACGCTTTTCCCCTTTCTATAATTGTAATCATAGTGTGTTGGTGTGATTCAGACAATGTGTGCCAACGGAATATTATTCTCACATTCCCACAGTTCACTAATGCGTTAGCAACAGAATACAATATATCTCTATTTGAACATTCTATTTCATGTCGTTCAATGTCATGTAAACCGAAATCACACGCGGGCTCAGTGATTGGTTAACGAATATAAACAGTGGTTTGATGATTAATGAAAAATATACCTCGGCTTATGTGTCTTGCCTTCTGTTGTTGCAATAATAATTCTTTTTTTCCTGTTACTCTTTCTACAACTTTTAAGCCTATAGCTCGACGTCTTCGAGCATCTGGTGCAAATAAATCCCTCAAGATTTCAGATTCTGCTAAATCCCCGAGTAGCTCACTATCGTCATCTAAAGTTTCAGGTAGAATAAGAAAGCGTTTACCACTGAAGGAGTAAAATGTATCTACTGAACGTAATGTGAGTCTTTTTAGTGGTTGTGTCAACTGCTTGTCAATATCATGTAATTGTATATAGCGATTGCGACTTTTTACTGTTTATTGCGTTTGTTTTGTTTAATGAGGAAAGACAGATCCGGTGGTGTAACTTTAATCTTGCCTTGAGGATTATTTCGTAATATTTACATCGTTTACCTGTCAAGTTTACTAAGGTTGAAACGACTTTTCTATTTCCATACTGTTCCACTGTTTCTGGATCCTGGACACTTGCACCTGTGATTATGCAATACTGTCTTTATATTTAATGGCATTCATGACTGTAGGGTTGTTTACAAACTGTATATTGTACATTTTACGGTCTTGTTGAACTGTTGTCCCGTTAACGTTATTGGAAGACAGAGTTTATCTGAAAAATGTGATGTATTTGTGAAATATATTTTGGACAAAATGATCACGCTTAGTTGTTAAATCAGTTGCTATGACAAAAGCGGAATGTCAAATTAATAGATAAAATGATGAATATGGGAGGATATTAATTAACACGGCCCTTGGTAGTATAATCGGGTGAAAATTACCAGAGTTGGTTGAATGTAATAAGTCAAAACATATATACATAAGTATAAATAATATCAAGTTGTATTTTTACACGCTGAAAAGAGGTTTGCTTGTACGGATACTCATCACGTCATCGTATTTCAGTATGCGCCGCTGTTTTGATATCAATCTTGTGATTCATATAAATCAAGTTCCTATATTATTATTATTGCATTGTGTTCCGTGTGTAACACTGGGCTTCAGCCTAGTTCGCTAGCTGGTCCTAAGAAAAGTTGGTTGTAACTAGGTGTTTACTGGAAATGTGAATTTGGTGGTCTGCCATCTGCGTTTATAGAGGGTTTCATAATTCACTTATTTATCAAGCCATTTCGGTATGTGTTCACCTATTCATTACTCCTCGCTATATGTGTACGTGTGTGTGTGTGTGTGTATGTATGTGATGGTGGACACATGTAAATTGTGATGTGATGTAGTTACAAGTTGAGTGTTTTCGAAGTTATCGATAACTATAAGCTGAACTCCATAGTAAGTTTTACGAATGGCAAAATGTAGTCTTTCTCTTAAAATCCTACTATTTATTTCCCCATTTCAAGTTTAATGTGGACATCATTTTTGTAACTAAATAGATTGTAAAATGACTACTCTCTACACTGGTTCATTTATTCAAGTGATAAACGCTTAGAGTTGAATATTTCTTTCTCAAAAGCTTAGTTCACACTAAAGTGTGTTTATCAGTACCCGATTCTTAACTTTAATCCTAGATGATGCACTTTCAAGTTTTTATTTACTTTTATGTTTAATATGGCTGATTATACTTTCGATTAATTCGTGTTGAATATGCATTTCTGTATTTTCTAAGGCAAATAAATAATGGAAAATGTACTACATCATAGTTTACAGACTTGTGTTAAAACAATTTAGTATAAAGCTGTGTGAGTTCTACATTTGTTTTCTCATTCTCTTTGCTTTTTTGATTTTTCAAGCGTATTCGGTAAGTCGTTGAGTTCAGTTGCCTTCAAGCCATTTAGTTATTGCTACGGTGTTGCTTATTTTTTAGTTGACAGTTTATGTTTCTTCTGATGAGTTTCAGTTGATTCCGTTAATTGCCTACTTTGGTATAAGGAAGTGTATGTGTGTGTTTGCGTGTGTGCTACTGTATCGAATGCGATTCATTGCATGCACAGAGCCTGTTCACTTAATATCGACCTAGAGTTTTTCTTTTTCTCATGCAATAGTTCTAAATTTATTTCCATTATTTTTGAAATATCCTGGATACAGGATTCTGTGTAATAAATCACCGAATAATAAACAGTCCATATTTAAATCAAAAACTTAAGAAACTGGTTGAAGAATTACTCAGCATGTTTTCTCTTGCTTTCTTTTCCTGGCAGAATTACCGGTGTTCGTTGTTCAATGGTGAAATAAATGCACTCAGGCTAGTTCATGAGGTTCTGGTTTGACTACTAGCCGACTCACGCTTAGATTTTGCATAGCAGGTAGTAAGATCGAAAAAGATGTAAAGTTAAGTGTGAGGCCAGTAAACTCATGCAGTGAAAACAACATCATTACTGAAACTTGACAGCTCAAAGAAAGAAAAGAAATCGAAGCACACTAAATTACACTGAGACAGGGAATATAGTTTTTTTTTTCTAAAAGAGATAAACGCTTCAATATTTGCGAGTTATCATGTATGCATCGAGCTACCTGATATAGTCTTCAGAGGGGAATTGTTAAGCGAAAATTACTCCCGTCTATTATAGTGTTAACATTACAATGTAGTTCCTGTTGTTTGACGGTAATATTTTCTTAGCATAGAATCGCGGCGCAACACTGTCTGTATACTTTGAAGATACACGCGAAAATCGAATTAATTCGACTTATGATTGATTGTAGAGAAATGCGAAATCTGAGGAAACGAGTCAGTCAAGCTAAAGTGATTTTTAGCATAGATATGTGTAAGCTTGTCTCAGCTAAAATCTGGAAATATGCCGCGTATATCTTCCAAGGTTGCTGTGTCCAACTAAATTCTTTCTAACGACTAGACTATTTGCGACACATCGATTAATGAAATTCTTAATCATTGTGTTCATTTCAAATATTGTAGACGTTAAGAGAAGTAGAGAATTCGAATGAGTCTTTCAATGAAGATTTCGCTCACCCTGTCTTTCTGAGAATGCTGTATAAAGAAGAACTAGAAATTTTTACATGTGTAAGTTTTTCTTTTCACTTTAATTGTTTAATGTTTCTTATTTTCAGTTTTGATTATGACTATATCTGTGTTGTTATCAGATAATAACCCCATGTCCATGTTGTGTGAAAATATCAACAAGAAAAATGTGAAGAATGAATAATTAGCTGTGTCGGTTGTCTCAATATTTAACTCTGATTACATGAGATAAATTAAATGTGGAAAGTTATTAATACGCCTAAATAAAGTGTGACCTGGTAGGATACTTAGTGGTGGGGTGAGAAGATTAAGATCATCCATAAAGTAGTAACCAGTAAGGATCTCGATATCCAGAAGTATTCTTCAAATAACAAAGTAAATTTGTCAACTGAAAAAATCAACTGATAAATATTTAATTTAATTGTTAACTTTTCATTATAGCTTGATTCCACACCGTAGTTTTGGTAGAAGTATGGAATTTTCAGCATGTGATATCGGTAGCCGAAATATTGCAGGTCGACTATTGATACCAGGTGTACGTCCGTCGAGGATCAAACCGCAGCGAGAGTCTTAACCACTGTGCCACCTACCTAAAGACTATTAGTGAAATCGTAGCACAGCACTCCCATAAACTAATATTGAATATAGTAGTGTTATTATTCTGCTTATACACTAGTCGAATTGCGTAATCTTCCTTCTATTTACAGTTATCAGTTGAGCTGCCAACGTAGAAGGAGGTACACTTACCATATTTATCTTATTGCTTCACCTTCAATATTTTCACGATAATCTGAAGATGAATTGAAGTGGGTTAAGCAGATGGAAATTATCTCAGTGGAGGTTGTAAAGAGTTGTTAGGCATAAGGAATGTTAAAGATTCATGCAGTACATGACGATGAGCAATTAAATGAGATATGTATCTGCAATATCTGTTTGTTCTTATGAGTTTGTGTTATCTTAAGTTTGTTGATCTTGGTATAAATGATAAAAAATGAATATGGAATATTATGCATAGAAGTGCAGATCAGTCGTAGGAAATTGAAGGTGAGATGATTTTTAAATGGTGTAACGAAAGTACTTGAAACGGGAGAGAGAAATGAATCAGTAGTAAAGAAAGCTATGAAGGAGGAAAAGTGAAACGGTTTTCGTCTTCATGCTGCATTAAACACAATTTTATTCATTTGTAGATTCCACAGGAACATTGTATTCCCTTACATTAAATGTTACCTTTCTGTTCATATGATACTAAGTTTGTTTATTCTTCAACAAAAAATAAACACACTTGGTTTCTAAATGTAAATCACCAGTAGTGAATGATTTTATACCATAGCCTTTCTGTGAGACTTCTGTGTTTTTTTAGTTAGACACTAGGCAGCAACTAGTGCATGCGTCTAATTATTCGTTTGGTACCAACTGAACTTTACCAGTCAAGTTTGTAATGTGGACATTATGGCTCAACGTCACGGTGCACTTCGAGTTGTTGTTGGATGGTTAGGGGCAATCAGCAGGAAGCCTTGGACACTTGGGTTTTGTGCTTGTTGGCGAGACATCGGCAATCTTTGAAGAAGTCATGTCCCTTCTGGTACTCGAACCCAGATCGCTCAGTGCTGCAGTCGGAAACATTACCACTGAGCAAACTTGATTGATAGAGTTCAGTCTACACCAAACTAAGGTCTAGACAGATGATATTGGTTACTACCTAGTGTCCAATCAAAGTACACATTACTATCCTACAGGAGACCAATCACGAGACCTAATGGTTCAGTGGTAGCGTCTCTGAATACAGCGATGAGCGGAGTTGGTTTGAATCTTAGTAGAGAGATGAATTCCTTGAAGAAAGCAGATGCATGTTGTTGACGAGTGCCAACGAGAAAACAATCTAGGTCGCAGACAGACTGTCTGTCGATATCCTCCAACCACTGAACAACTGTGATGTCTAGAAAAATTTATCCTATAGCACTTGTGTATTCGTAAATAAAATTCATTGTTAACTCATTTTGTTCTCTTTCTTTTCTTTCTGTATAGTATATGAGGTCGATCAATGAAGTTTATCGAATTTCAATATCTAATTGTAATTATAATGAGTTGAGTAAACTTTTCGAATTATGAGTTCTAAATGCGTTTATTTCATTTTCTTCATCTATATTTCAGATATTTCTCGCCTGTTATCATGTTGACAGTTTTAAAAATTCGAGACAAGTGTTGTTGTGCTCCTCTTTGTGTCCCCTGCTTGTGAAAAACATTGAAGTTTTTTTTAGAAAGATATTTTCACCCTTAGTTAACTCTATTTTTCTTTATCACAAAATTAATGACACTAATTTAAACGTTTTCGCTTCACGTCATTTTATTCTTTTAGAAATAAAAATTTTTCTTTTTGAAAAAAGCAGTTTGTGTTCTTCTGTTCAACGTAGAACTTTCCTCAGATGCATATAAGTACAAATCACAACAATTTAAAAAGTAGTACAACAAACAACAATAAGTGCATGCATCCTCACTATTTTAAATCGTCTTGAACTGTGTCATCAGCAATCACCAACCTCTGTTACTTAGCATCTTAAGTACAAAACCAGATAGTCTACGTCTCACCTCAAATTGTCGTCTGAATATATTTGCGAATAGGCTATCGTCCACACTAGTTGTCATGTGAAAGTCAATCTTAGTATTGAACGGAGGCATGAAATCACAGAGCTACAAATCAAACAACAACCCGTTAAGTTATTACAACTTTTCGAATTAAGACTTCCATCGATTGCTTCGACAAAACGCCTCCGTCTCTCATAGAAATGTTCCCTTCATCTGCAGATACTTCGAAGATGGCTGCTCGTATAAATTAAAGTCATTCCGTAAATAATGACTAACAGTAGAATGAGCGTTCCGTCCTTCTTTTTGGAGCTTGTCGTCCAGATGTACCTGCATTCCCCAGTTATTGATGGTGTTCCCATCGAGGCTCGAACGGAGTGCCCATGGTTTCAAACGCCGGAGCGTTATCCACTAGATCATTGGATGTAGTGGACAGCTATTTCCTCCTAGTTTGGGGCTCCGGCAGTACCTAAGGTAATCAATGCGATTGGTTTTTATGAGATGGTTTCTTCGTTTCAGAGACAGTACCATTTGGCCAACGAGAAAACCGTCCTCAGTATAGATTAACTCCTGCACAACCTTGATTTAGGTAAATAGTATTACCTGAATTTTGTGTTGTTGTTTTTTTCGATTAAGTGATGCAGACTTTCAGGGATAAGCATAAAAGTAGCTGCACAGTATAACAAACGTTACAACGGATATTTGTAGGTGCATAGAAAATCGATAAAACAGCTTTGAAGCAGTCATACGGAACATTTGATATAACTTCAGTATTCGTTGAAACGCATATTACGAATTCACACAAAAATAACTACCTGTAGAAGTACATGTTGTAATCACCCACCTTTGCTCCCACATGTCAAGTAGGCAGAAACTAAAAGAAGGCAATTTTGTTTGGTGATAACTTACATCTCCACCCGACTTTCAGAGTAAAATCACCGTGGATAGGGATGCATTTGAAATGTTGTTACTTTGAAGTGACCAATATTCTAAATGATGTTTCCCATTCACTTTTAAAAGTAAATTATCATTCGAAGATTTTCTCTGTATTATTCAACCCAATGTATGTACGTGCATAAATTCTAACTTCTGCCAATTCACGAAATAATGCAATCTCTTCTTCGATGAGTTACTGCCTCACTTTCAACATAGGAAGCCGTGACCAGTGGTGTACAGCATGTTGAATGTGAGGCAGTAACTCATCGTTGAAGACATGTAATTTACGAGTCATTTCAATCACCGGTATAACATCCACAGGTTTGAATCTTTTGTTACTTATAAGGAAGTTCATCCCTATCATGAGTACGCTTTCCTCTGCTTCTCTTAGCTTTCTGTCTGACTTGTTTGCAATTCAATTGGCCTTAGTTACTTGTTTTTCGTGATCATGAGTTGATCAATTCTTTTCATTTTTTTTTTTTAATAGGCAGTTTCTTTTGGTTTCGGCGCAACTTCTAGTATTCTTTCATACTTTTCTTTCTGAATTGCTCCTTTCAAATTTTCTTTTACTTCAATGATTTCTTTGCTTGTTGTAAATAACTTTCATATAAGAATGACCGAAAACAGAATCTATTTTGATTAAGGTAACGCCGTATATATATATATTTACAAATCGTAAATGTGCGAATTAAAATCAATCCAACAGTTGGTGTTATCACCGGCAGTAATTTCGCTCGAAATATTTCTAAAACAAAACAGTTATCGATGTGTGTGTTAAGTCGTGAAATATAAATATAATTCGATCTGTTCCACAATGCACAAACTTTTCACTGACACTAATGACAATTCGTTTGTTCCCCAATTATTAGCCTGACTCATATTGCACATAATTTCTGAAACTTTGAATTCTACTCACCCTTTTAACATTATCGAAATATCATTGGACTTACTGCTCAACAAATATTTATTTTTAAATAATGACGTGAAATTAGTCATCGTCAGACAAATAAGAACAATAATTTGAGTCTTGAAAGAATGTATTAACTATTCAGGTGACTAGCAGTGCGATACCTTTACAAGGAATATTCGAAATATGGTGTATATATTAACTCTTTTTATTTTCGTATTTGATGATATGAATTTTTGTCCTAATGACATTGGTATGGTTATGTGTTAGCAGTGTCGATGGGTAGTAGCTCGAATTTTATCAAAATTATTCAGAGATCAAAGAAGAAATCTTTACTTTCGAAGTGTTTATCAATTCATGTTTCAGTTATGAATAGTCAAAGAAGCAAGTTAAAAACAAAATGATTTTGTATGAACCCTGATTAAGTGTTTAGGTTGGAAGGAATGTTATAATAGAGACATCCATCCATCTAAAGAGGTTTATCCATCCGTTCGTTCTATTAATCTGAATGGGTAATAATATGTGTTAATGGATATTACGGAAGCCATCCATGTCCAGTTAAATATTTTTAATTTAAAATGTGTCTACTTAAAAGTAAGTTATATTCTTTCTCTATGTGCAAGTTTTGGAAGTTAAAGTAACAGCGGACACTTAAATTTGTCATTCATTAAATTTTAAAAATAACCTAGATTTAACACTTAAATAGAAAGCATAACTCCAACGTGTTGTCAGCAAATATTGACAGTAATTTGAATATTCCCATAGTTTACTCAGAACTAGAATAATTAGATCGAACAATTATTTTCAATAAATTTTTCCTCAGGCTCAACAGTTGTAAATAGATTAATTTTAGCATATAATTATATCAGAAAGTGTATTTTGTCGCAAGTACTTTATGGAATAATAATAGCCATTCACTATCGCTTTAATGTACGCAGAATGCCTAGTCGATAAGAATATAAGGTATTATTACTCATATTCTGTGAGGAACATAGAGGTCATACAACACATCCTCATATAATCAAATTTCTGCCTGGCTCTACAAATAACCATAAGCTTTCATCCCTCCCCTACATGTTGCCCTTGGTGTTACTCCCGGAACCACGCCCGACTGCTGGTTTCTCACTTGGGTACCACTCTTTAGGGTTTGCCAGGTGCATGATATCACTCGACAGTCTTTTCAGTGTGTGCCTAGATCATCTTCATCAGATGGATTGAATAATTCAATGATGGGTTTTTGGTTTTTGTATTCATAATCAACAAACATTAACGATGATGTGGTGTTAACACAGATACGCTTTCAGTGAACGATTATCAGGTAGTGAAGAATTTAACAAGATAAGCTGGAATGAATGAGGATCGTGTAAATGGAATAACAAATTCGCAAAGTATTATGTAAATGTAGGGCAGTAGATATGATAAGAAAAGTCATGAAGTCTTAAATGGTGAGAAACCATAGTTTGTCAGTGAAACAAAATTGGAAAGAAAAAGAGTGAGGTAAGAATTTAAAGTTTTGGTTATCAATATTTTTATGGAGGATTAGTCGATCTGGTTGTAAACCAAGATAAGCAAAGTGGCTGGATATCCTTCTTCCGGATACAGAGACTTGGTAATCTGTTATTGATTGATTACACTTCGGGTACTGATGGAAGAGATAACCAAACTCCTCTGAGTAGATTACTGAAGATAGCAGATCATTGAGAACTATTGTTTATGTAGACGTCCAATGCTCACCTGTGAGTGCACTTTGTTGCCCTTTATCCAGCCATACAGGTACATGTTTATGTGCACGCGTGTATATAGCCTACTGAATACAGCCCATGTAGCTAGCACTGCAAGAGCAGTTAAGCTCGTAGATGCACATTATTGGGGCAGTCATTATTGATTACATGTGTGAGTACTGCTTTATTTGAGAAATTGAATTGCAGGGAATATCCCCTTAATCAGTCTGTGTAGTCAGTATTTCAGAATATCTGTGACAGTTTTACTTAGCTTGAGATATAATATTTTCTTACATTTACGTCATTAGCTTGTCTTAATGTGTCAGTAAATGTTTTCTGAAATGTCCTCTCCCTACATCTTTTATTGTAGTGTGAGCTTCATCAGTGCATTCGTCTGAACATATACGTTTTACAGGGCTGATCGTTAGAGAGAGAGCCACTGAAAGACCAGGGACTACTGGATAGCCGTTTCGCCCTAGTTTGGTACTCTTCATCGGTACGCAACCACTATGGTTCGAACCCAGGACCTTCTGGTTACGAGGCGAGCTTGTAGATCATTAAGCAGCTGGGACCCAACACAACGGTCCATGAATTCCAAATTCTGCTAATTCGTGATGCATATTTAACGCGACCGCCATCCAATGTTGTGAGTAAAATTTATTTTGATAAAATCACGCAGTGTCATACAGTACTATTTACTGATGACGTTTCGAGCATAATTTATTGCTGCTCATAATCATATGAAGGTACTCACACAACTTTCTAACTTCGTTCATTCAAGATTAGAATGACTGACCACGCAAAGATTAGTAATTTAGAAGAAAACTCAGCAATAGGGCTGAATGCATTAACACACAACCACACATTAGGGTGGGAGAGGGTCAAAATTCTAAGAAATAATATAGGTAGGTTGAAAGAGAGGTTGATTACTGAATCCTTGTTTATCGGCTCTACAACTAACACGTGCAATAGGAATGACTCATCATTCATACCTGAAATATGGAAAATACTAGTATCAATGAAATCAAGCGATAAAAATTATGGGATTATATAAACGAAGTTAGAAAGTTGTATGAGTACCTTGATATGATTATGAGCAATAAATTGTGCTGGAAACGTCATCAGTAAATATTACTGTATAACACTGTGAGACTTTATCAAAATAAATTGTACCCCTAATGGAATTATACTCTACCACAGTGCACAAGTTTTATTCATACATAAAAGTAACTATCCTCTTGGCTGGTTTGGTGGACTCCGTTTTATTCAGTTGCTACAGCACTGAGGTGGTGTGAAACTATTCTTATCTACTATACACTTTAGATGGATTTAAACGATGATCAAAACTCACTGAATAGTATTATTACCACAATACACTTTCTGATATAATTCTGGCTTACCTTTATTGGTTATTATGTGCTGACATTAATGCACTATTAAGTGTTAAGTCTGAGGAAGAATTTATTGGTGGACAATTTGACTCTGAGTGGTCTGTATCAGTGTAGAACTTGGTAAAACCTGAATTTTTATGCTTTTAATCGTTTATCATAGAAGCTTTGGGAGGTGGATTTTTTGTCTTTGGACTTAACACGTTTTTTTCAATCACTAACCATAAAAAAATTGGCTGAGAGTTTCTCTTCAAGTCATACATTTAACTCATAACTGCATAGTGCTCCTGATGTTGGACCTCATCTCACAAGTTTGCAAGTTCTCACCGCTAAATCATTTCAAGCTAGAAGAAAATATTTGTGCTATTTCGATTGACTTCAGATGGTTTCCTCGTTAGTGCTCACTGGAAAACACATTTTCTGAATGTCTAATTTGAGTGCCAGTAAACACAGTAACTAGGTTCAGACATTCCAAACAGCTGACATAAACCAAGAGCGCATAGCGATGGCAAGTCACTAAGCTTGGTGGTCAAATTGCACAGACGGCCGGTGGAATTCCATTAGCACAAATATTTAAGACCATGAATATGACTCTAGTCACTCCCCAGTCAATTTATGCATCTGTTACATTCCTAGTTGTAAGTTCGACAGGCTCAATGCTGATTTCTCTGACAGCAACATTGGATGACATAGGTTGGGATATCCGAGGCTGCAGCCGGCTGACAGTAAGAAAAAAAAATGGCGTAATGGTTCCCTGACGACTGCTTTCAATCATTTGAAATCACTGTATTTGAATCCACTCCATGCATTATGTTTATCCCTTGAAAGAATTTATCATAAGTGCTCTGTAAGGTTGATTTTTGAGTATATCGCCATGCTATAATTAATTTTTGAACATCCTATAGCTGGTTAAACATTAAGAGTTCTTGAGTGACTGATTACTTTGGACACCACTCACTGACTGATTGCAGTAATAATCAATTCGGCGAATATAAATTTAAATTTTGATTATAAAATTCAGTGGAGTTGCAAGTAAACCTGATTCACTGATGTAAAAATAGAACTTAGGTATTCTGATAGAGTATCACAGAATAAATTTATTTGATAAGAGTAGCTCAGTGATAGTTATGAATAGATAGGACTGTATCTTGAAATTCAATGAACACATTACAATCTATCCATATCAGGAAATTAAAAAAATTTACGCAGGTATATATTACGCAGAATGAAGCCTTCACTGAGCAAGTCTAAGTGGTTTTATCATACACCTTAAACTAATAATGCCAGTAGAGTATATGGCACGATTAAAATACATAAACCAGGATATCTTATAAGACCAATAGTTGATTTTAGAAATACCCTGATATCTGAGTTATCAAAACACTTAGCACTAATATTACGTTGCATCAGAAATCATTCAATCTCAAGACTGACCATTTCGTATGCAATGTAAAATAAATCAAATGGCCTTCAAATAGGAAATATTAAAAGGAAACCAGTGGTTAGTTTTTCCATTATGGGTAAATTTTATTTTGATAAAGTCTCACAGTGTTATACAGTAATATTTACTGATGACGTTTCGAGCACAATTTATTCTGCTCATAATCATATCAAGGTAATCACACGACTTCCTAAATTCATTGATATCGTTCCATTGTTTTTCACTTGATTTTAACTTGATTTGATTGGTAGTATTATTTTCCATATTTCAGGTATGAGTGATGAGTCATTCCTATTGCATGTGTTGGGTGTAGATTCGATGAACAAGGATTCAGTAATCAACCTCTCTCTCCACCTACCTAGATTACTTTTTAGAATTTTAACCCTCTCCCACCCTAATGTGTGGTTGTGTGTTAATGCATGCATTGCAATTGCTGAGCTTTTTTCTAAATTACTCATCTTCTCGGGGTCAACCATTCTTACCTTAGCTAAATTCATATGTTCTGACAATCTGACTACCCCTGACCTACTAGTGTGACCTATGTAGTTAACCTATTAGTCAATGCAGGGTATTTTGTAAATTATATTATTTTGTCTAATTGGGTTCACTGGGTCCTTCAACCTGCAGAGCTTGTCCCTGAGTGAGTTTGTAGGTTTAAACCTAGGTTTTTCATTTTGTATTCTATAGTGAACTCCTTCTTAAACATACTTAGCTACCTATATTATTAACCCAATAAGACAAAATAATATAATTTACAAAATACTCTGCATTGACTAAGAGGTCAACTACATAGGTCAAACTAGTAGGTTAAATCATCCAGTTAACCCAATTAGACAAAATAATAAAATTTGCAAAATACTCTGCATTGACTAAGAGGTCAACTACATAGGTTAAACTAGTAGGTTAAATCATCCAGTTAACCCAATTAGACAAAATAATAAAATTTGCAAAATACTCTGCATTGACTAAGAGGTCAACTACATAGGTCAAACTAGTAGGTTAAATCATCCAGTTAACCCAATTAGACAAAATAATAAAATTTGCAAAATACTCTGCATTGACTAAGAGGTCAACTACATAGGTCAAACTAGTAGGTTAAATCATCCAGTTAACCCAATTAGACAAAATAATAAAATTTGCAAAATACTCTGCATTGACTAAGAGGTCAACTACATAGGTCAAACTAGTAGGTTAAATCATCCAGTTAACCCAATTAGACAAAATAATAAAATTTGCAAAATACTCTGCATTGACTAAGAGGTCAACTACATAGGTCAAACTAGTAGGTTAAATCATCCAGTTAACCCAATTAGACAAAATAATAAAATTTGCAAAATACTCTGCATTGACTAAGAGGTCAACTACATAGGTCAAACTAGTAGGTTAAATCATCCAGTTAACCCAATTAGACAAAATAATATAATTTACAAAATACCCTGCATTGACTAATAGGTCAACTACATAGGTCACACTAGTAGGTCAGGGGTAGTCAGATTGTCAGAACATATGAATTTAGCTAAGGTAAGAATGGTTGACCCCGAGAAGATGAGTAATTTAGAAAAAAGCTCAGCAATTGCAATGCATGCATTAACACACAACCACACATTAGGGTGGGAGAGGGTTAAAATTCTAAAAGGTAATCTAGTTAGGTGGAGAGAGAGGTTGATTACTGAATCCTTGTTCATCGAATCTACACCCAACACATGCAATAGGAATGACTCATCACTCATACCTGAAATATGGAAAATAATACTACCAATCAAATCAAGTTAAAATCAAGTGAAAAACAATGGAACGATATCAATGAATTTAGGAAGTCGTGTGATTACCTTGATATGATTATGAGCAGTAATAAATTGTGCTCGAAACGTCATCAGTAAATATTACTGTATAACACTGTGAGACTTTATCAAAATAAAATTTACCCATAATGGAATTACACTCTACCACAGTGCCCAAGTTTTATTCTTATATCAGTGGTTAGTTTTCAAGTAACTAATATACCAATCAATATGGCTTTGGAAGCAGGTAGAAAAGAACTCGCTGCTGATTCCGAATTCATTCATAGGTCAAAACTACCCACTGAGGAGATTATTTTAGGAATACAATAATCTCACGTCGTCTGTCTTCAAACTATAGGGCAAAATGTATCAATAAATATGAGTGACAGTGAAATCACCAATGTTCCCTGATATCACAGAAATCACATGCTGACAATTCCATACTTGTACCAAAAATACGGTGTGGAGTCAAGCTATAATCAACAAAAAATTATCCCCAAACGTAGCAGATATCTTTATGGATATTTTAGAAAATATGGCTCTTTAAACATGTTATCCTATTGCAAAGATATGGTGAGGATATGTGGATGACACTTTCACAGTGTTAAAAGCAAAAACTACTCTTTGTTTTCTCAACACATATAGACTCAATAGTGGAGGGAATAAAATTTTCATCTGAGCCACCAAATTAATAATCAGAATCAACTATGTTAAATTGTAAACTAAATCAAACAGAAAAAGTTCAGCTATATACTAGAGTTTAGAAAAATCCAACGCACTCCAATGGTTGTTTAGGCTTTAATTTATCTCATCCGTTATCTTCAAAGCAGGCTTAGTTAGGCATCTTACAAACCAAGCAATAAGTGTAAGTAGTACATCAGAAAAACTAAATTATGAAATGAAACAGATGAAAGAAGTGTTGGTGCTAAATAAAAATCCAATAAAATTCATTTAAAAACTTCATGCAATTCTTCCCATTAATAAACTTGAACAAAGCAAGAACAACAATTGTACCAGGATAATATGAGCTCATCTTTTATTATTTCGAGGATTCTTCTCAACTGGTTACAACCTGAACGATAAAAAAATATGAATAACATTACATTAAAGATTTGAACATACTTTTCCACGATCACAAGGAGTAATTGGTAGGAAGTAAAAGTAACATTAGTCCGGAATGATTTAACTAATTAAGAGTTACAAACACTGACTATTCATAGAATAAATTCCGGACTAATGTTACTTTTACTTCCTACCAATTACTCCTTGTGATCGTGGAAAAGTATGTTCAAATCTTTAATGTAATGTTATTCATATTTTTCATCGTTCAGGTTGTAACCAGTTGAGAAGAATCCTCGAAATAATAAAAGATGAGCTCATATTATCCTGGTACAATTGTTGTTCTTGCTTTGTTCAAGTAAAATTCATTTAGAAGGTCAGAAAAGCTCATAAGAAAAGGAAAAAGTGGTAGTGGAACTATTGATGATAACATAAATAAGAAGGTATTTAACGCATGCTCAGTTTGACCATACAAGGAAAGATTATCTGGAACCCCGCACAGAATTATTAATAGAGCAGGAATTAGGGTGGTATTTAAACCCACAGACTAACTAAGGGACAAGTTATGCAATCTAAAGGACCCTATTTACCGAACTAGGTGAAATAATGTAATCAAAAAATACCTTGTACTGACTGCGAGGTCAGTTACATAAGTTAAACCAGTAGATAGGAAATAGTCAGATTTTGAATGAAGCAAGAAAAACAGTTTGTGAAGAATAAAATAGTACCATCATTTATTACGTTGGTTTCTTATCAGCTGCTTACAACCCAAAGACATTATTAATTTTATGTACAGAACAATTTTAATATACTTACACAGAGAGTTCATTTTTAGACAAAAAATCAATATATGCATGCAATGGTAATACTATTATTATTATTATTATTATTACTAATAATAATAATCACTTTGCCCCAAACAATCATAATCATACAGGATGGAATTTTCGACGTCATGAAATCAAATGAAAGAGAGGATGAAAACACTCAGTTACCAGGGCAAGGAAAGACTGATAACCACTTCTTTCTGATTACACAAATCGTGTTTCAGGTGCTTGATAGAGATTGCTTCCGCAAACTTTAGGAGAATTGAACTCTTTTGCCCACTGATAATTTTGAATAATCTTGTGACGTTTACCTCACTACCTTTGTCAAGGAGATGCCTTGCGACGGCATTTTTTCCCTTGAGATGTAAGTTTTTTTGGCATATATTCAGAAAACCGGAGGTGTACCCTTCTTTCTGTTCTTCTAATGTGACTGTTACTGCAGATAAATTTCCATACGCAGTTGGAGTTAACGTAAAAATGGAATCTGAAATAGTCAGATTATAGAAGCATAAGAATTTAGCTAAGGGTAGGATAGCTGATCATAGGAAGATAAACAGTTTGGAGAGAAATTCAGCAATCGCAATACATGAATTAGCAAACAATAGGGTGGGACAAAGCTACACTCCTAAAAGTATCATAGGTAGGCGGAAAAATCTTTGTTCACCGAGTCTATCCGTAACACGTTCAATGGGAATGACGCAGCGTCAATATCATAGATATAGAAAATATTACTAATGATAAAATCAAAGGTTACGAAATGACAGAATTATGTACAGGAAGTTGGAAGCTATATGAGTGCCTTGATTATGAGCAATAAAGTGTGCTCGAAAGGTCCCCACTACATAATACTGTACCAATGTGGGCTTTTATCAAATAAAAACATTCTACGATGGAATACCTGATGTATAAAAGATATCTATAGAATTTGTGCTGATGTCTAGCTAGCCGATGAGCTTTAAGACAAACAAATGAAGTTGTAGTTTAATTCAAGACAAAATGATGGTATCCATTCATATAAAAATCTCTATTAATATAAGTGTAGAACTTCGGCACAGTGGTGGTAGGATATAACCCTATCTTAGATGAGTTTATTATGGCGTCGATGTGTCGGTGGCACAGCGATTAGGACTTTCGCCGACCATGCACATGGTCCGGGGTTCGATTCCCTCCGACGCACATCTGATATCAATGGTCGGCCTCTTAAATTTGGGCTACCGATATCACATGCAGAAAATTCCATACCTGTATCAAAATTACGGTGTGAAATCAAGCTATAATCAAAATCAAAAATCAAAATTAAATATCACAAAGTGGTGCAGTAGTAATAAATGGATGATGTTTCTAGCATAAATTACTGCTGCCGATAATGCCGTAATGACCGTGAACAGTGATGGGTGAAAAAAGCAAGGGATATGTAAAAGACCTCGGCGATTGGCAACACCAGACAACTATTCAGGCTTATCAGGGAAACAGGTGGTGAAAGGCAAGCGATAAATGAAACAATCTTTGAGAAAAGTGGCACCAAAATTAGCTCCCAGGATAGACAACTGGAACGCTGGCGAGAACACTTTGAGGAGCGGTTTAATTGGCCTACAGCAACACTCAACTTACCGAACAATTAACACCTTCCTGAATAGGGTATAGACACAAGTCCTCCGTCCACAAGTGAGATTACTAAGGCTGTCACTAGTCGGAAACGACGCAAAGCAGCAGGACATAATGGAATGACTCCGGAGGTGTTTGAGGATGGCGGAGACAATCTAATGTCTGAGTTAACTGAGGTACTAAGAAGAGTCTGGGAATCAGAGGAAGTAACGTCAGGTTCGTTGCACAAAAGCCAAGAAGATATCATATTGCAGTAGAGTACTGGTTCACAAACCAAGACATAAACTAACAGAACCGACTCCCAGAAGAAGTGGTGTCTGCAACCTCAACTAATTCATTAAGGAAGGCTTCGGAAAACAATAGTACATGTTGTAATCACCCACCTTTGCTCCCACATGTCAAGTAGGCAGAAACTAAAAGAAGGCAATTTTGTTTGGTGATAACTTACATCTCCACCCGACTTTCAGAGTAAAATCACCGTGGATAGGGATGCATTTGAAATGTTGTTACTTTGAAGTGACCAATATTCTAAATGATGTTTCCCATTCACTTTTAAAAGTAAATTATCATTCGAAGATTTTCTCTGTATTATTCAACCCAATGTATGTACGTGCATAAATTCTAACTTCTGCCAATTCACGAAATAATGCAATCTCTTCTTCGATGAGTTACTGCCTCACTTTCAACATAGGAAGCCGTGACCAGTGGTGTACAGCATGTTGAATGTGAGGCAGTAACTCATCGTTGAAGACATGTAATTTACGAGTCATTTCAATCACCGGTATAACATCCACAGGTTTGAATCTTTTGTTACTTATAAGGAAGTTCATCCCTATCATGAGTACGCTTTCCTCTGCTTCTCTTAGCTTTCTGTCTGACTTGTTTGCAATTCAATTGGCCTTAGTTACTTGTTTTTCGTGATCATGAGTTGATCAATTCTTTTCATTTTTTTTTTTTAATAGGCAGTTTCTTTTGGTTTCGGTGCAACTTCTAGTATTCTTTCATACTTTTCTTTCTGAATTGCTCCTTTCAAATTTTCTTTTACTTCAATGATTTCTTTGCTTGTTGTAAATAACTTTCATATAAGAATGACCGAAAACAGAATCTATTTTGATTAAGGTAACGCCGTATATATATATATTTACAAATCGTAAATGTGCGAATTAAAATCAATCCAACAGTTGGTGTTATCACCGGCAGTAATTTCGCTCGAAATATTTCTAAAACAAAACAGTTATCGATGTGTGTGTTAACTCGTGAAATATAAATATAATTCGATCTGTTCCACAATGCACAAACTTTTCACTGACACTAATGACAATTCGTTTGTTCCCCAATTATTAGCCTGACTCATATTGCACATAATTTCTGAAACTTTGAATTCTACTCACCCTTTTAACATTATCGAAATATCATTGGACTTACTGCTCAACAAATATTTATTTTTAAATAATGACGTGAAATTAGTCATCGTCAGACAAATAAGAACAATAATTTGAGTCTTGAAAGAATGTATTAACTATTCAGGTGACTAGCAGTGCGATACCTTTACAAGGAATATTCGAAATATGGTGTATATATTAACTCTTTTTATTTTCGTATTTGATGATATGAATTTTTGTCCTAATGACATTGGTATGGTTATGTGTTAGCAGTGTCGATGGGTAGTAGCTCGAATTTTATCAAAATTATTCAGAGATCAAAGAAGAAATCTTTACTTTCGAAGTGTTTATCAATTCATGTTTCAGTTATGAATAGTCAAAGAAGCAAGTTAAAAACAAAATGATTTTGTATGAACCCTGATTAAGTGTTTAGGTTGGAAGGAATGTTATAATAGAGACATCCATCCATCTAAAGAGGTTTATCCATCCGTTCGTTCTATTAATCTGAATGGGTAATAATATGTGTTAATGGATATTACGGAAGCCATCCATGTCCAGTTAAATATTTTTAATTTAAAATGTGTCTACTTAAAAGTAAGTTATATTCTTTCTCTATGTGCAAGTTTTGGAAGTTAAAGTAACAGCGGACACTTAAATTTGTCATTCATTAAATTTTAAAAATAACCTAGATTTAACACTTAAATAGAAAGCATAACTCCAACGTGTTGTCAGCAAATATTGACAGTAATTTGAATATTCCCATAGTTTACTCAGAACTAGAATAATTAGATCGAACAATTATTTTCAATAAATTTTTCCTCAGGCTCAACAGTTGTAAATAGATTAATTTTAGCATATAATTATATCAGAAAGTGTATTTTGTCGCAAGTACTTTATGGAATAATAATAGCCATTCACTATCGCTTTAATGTACGCAGAATGCCTAGTCGATAAGAATATAAGGTATTATTACTCATATTCTGGGAGGAACATAGAGGTCATACAACACATCCTCATATAATCAAATTTCTGCCTGGCTCTACAAATAACCATAAGCTTTCATCCCTCCCCTACATGTTGCCCTTGGTGTTACTCCCGGAACCACGCCCGACTGCTGGTTTCTCACTTGGGTACCACTCTTTAGGGTTTGCCAGGTGCATGATATCACTCGACAGTCTTTTCAGTGTGTGCCTAGATCATCTTCATCAGATGGATTGAATAATTCAATGATGGGTTTTTGGTTTTTGTATTCATAATCAACAAACATTAACGATGATGTGGTGTTAACACAGATACGCTTTCAGTGAACGATTATCAGGTAGTGAAGAATTTAACAAGATAAGCTGGAATGAATGAGGATCGTGTAAATGGAATAACAAATTCGCAAAGTATTATGTAAATGTAGGGCAGTAGATATGATAAGAAAAGTCATGAAGTCTTAAATGGTGAGAAACCATAGTTTGTCAGTGAAACAAAATTGGAAAGAAAAAGAGTGAGGTAAGAATTTAAAGTTTTGGTTATCAATATTTTTATGGAGGATTAGTCGATCTGGTTGTAAACCAAGATAAGCAAAGTGGCTGGATATCCTTCTTCCGGATACAGAGACTTGGTAATCTGTTATTGATTGATTACACTTCGGGTACTGATGGAAGAGATAACCAAACTCCTCTGAGTAGATTACTGAAGATAGCAGATCATTGAGAACTATTGTTTATGTAGACGTCCAATGCTCACCTGTGAGTGCACTTTGTTGCCCTTTATCCAGCCATACAGGTACATGTTTATGTGCACGCGTGTATATAGCCTACTGAATACAGCCCATGTAGCTAGCACTGCAAGAGCAGTTAAGCTCGTAGATGCACATTATTGGGGCAGTCATTATTGATTACATGTGTGAGTACTGCTTTATTTGAGAAATTGAATTGCAGGGAATATCCCCTTAATCAGTCTGTGTAGTCAGTATTTCAGAATATCTGTGACAGTTTTACTTAGCTTGAGATATAATATTTTCTTACATTTACGTCATTAGCTTGTCTTAATGTGTCAGTAAATGTTTTCTGAAATGTCCTCTCCCTACATCTTTTATTGTAGTGTGAGCTTCATCAGTGCATTCGTCTGAACATATACGTTTTACAGGGCTGATCGTTAGAGAGAGAGCCACTGAAAGACCAGGGACTACTGGATAGCCGTTTCGCCCTAGTTTGGTACTCTTCATCGGTACGCAACCACTATGGTTCGAACCCAGGACCTTCTGGTTACGAGGCGAGCTTGTAGATCATTAAGCAGCTGGGACCCAACACAACGGTCCATGAATTCCAAATTCTGCTAATTCGTGATGCATATTTAACGCGACCGCCATCCAATGTTGTGAGTAAAATTTATTTTGATAAAATCACGCAGTGTCATACAGTACTATTTACTGATGACGTTTCGAGCATAATTTATTGCTGCTCATAATCATATGAAGGTACTCACACAACTTTCTAACTTCGTTCATTCAAGATTAGAATGACTGACCACGCAAAGATTAGTAATTTAGAAGAAAACTCAGCAATAGGGCTGAATGCATTAACACACAACCACACATTAGGGTGGGAGAGGGTCAAAATTCTAAGAAATAATATAGGTAGGTTGAAAGAGAGGTTGATTACTGAATCCTTGTTTATCGGCTCTACAACTAACACGTGCAATAGGAATGACTCATCATTCATACCTGAAATATGGAAAATACTAGTATCAATGAAATCAAGCGATAAAAATTATGGGATTATATAAACGAAGTTAGAAAGTTGTATGAGTACCTTGATATGATTATGAGCAATAAATTGTGCTGGAAACGTCATCAGTAAATATTACTGTATAACACTGTGAGACTTTATCAAAATAAATTGTACCCCTAATGGAATTATACTCTACCACAGTGCACAAGTTTTATTCATACATAAAAGTAACTATCCTCTTGGCTGGTTTGGTGGACTCCGTTTTATTCAGTTGCTACAGCACTGAGGTGGTGTGAAACTATTCTTATCTACTATACACTTTAGATGGATTTAAACGATGATCAAAACTCACTGAATAGTATTATTACCACAATACACTTTCTGATATAATTCTGGCTTACCTTTATTGGTTATTATGTGCTGACATTAATGCACTATTAAGTGTTAAGTCTGAGGAAGAATTTATTGGTGGACAATTTGACTCTGAGTGGTCTGTATCAGTGTAGAACTTGGTAAAACCTGAATTTTTATGCTTTTAATCGTTTATCATAGAAGCTTTGGGAGGTGGATTTTTTGTCTTTGGACTTAACACGTTTTTTTCAATCACTAACCATAAAAAAATTGGCTGAGAGTTTCTCTTCAAGTCATACATTTAACTCATAACTGCATAGTGCTCCTGATGTTGGACCTCATCTCACAAGTTTGCAAGTTCTCACCGCTAAATCATTTCAAGCTAGAAGAAAATATTTGTGCTATTTCGATTGACTTCAGATGGTTTCCTCGTTAGTGCTTACTGGAAAACACATTTTCTGAATGTCTAATTTGAGTGCCAGTAAACACAGTAACTAGGTTCAGACATTCCAAACAGCTGACATAAACCAAGAGCGCATAGCGATGGCAAGTCACTAAGCTTGGTGGTCAAATTGCACAGACGGCCGGTGGAATTCCATTAGCACAAATATTTAAGACCATGAATATGACTCTAGTCACTCCCCAGTCAATTTATGCATCTGTTACATTCCTAGTTGTAAGTTCGACAGGCTCAATGCTGATTTCTCTGACAGCAACATTGGATGACATAGGTTGGGATATCCGAGGCTGCAGCCGGCTGACAGTAAGAAAAAAAAATGGCGTAATGGTTCCCTGACGACTGCTTTCAATCATTTGAAATCACTGTATTTGAATCCACTCCATGCATTATGTTTATCCCTTGAAAGAATTTATCATAAGTGCTCTGTAAGGTTGATTTTTGAGTATATCGCCATGCTATAATTAATTTTTGAACATCCTATAGCTGGTTAAACATTAAGAGTTCTTGAGTGACTGATTACTTTGGACACCACTCACTGACTGATTGCAGTAATAATCAATTCGGCGAATATAAATTTAAATTTTGATTATAAAATTCAGTGGAGTTGCAAGTAAACCTGATTCACTGATGTAAAAATAGAACTTAGGTATTCTGATAGAGTATCACAGAATAAATTTATTTGATAAGAGTAGCTCAGTGATAGTTATGAATAGATAGGACTGTATCTTGAAATTCAATGAACACATTACAATCTATCCATATCAGGAAATTAAAAAAATTTACGCAGGTATATATTACGCAGAATGAAGCCTTCACTGAGCAAGTCTAAGTGGTTTTATCATACACCTTAAACTAATAATGCCAGTAGAGTATACGGCACGATTAAAATACATAAACCAGGATATCTTATAAGACCAATAGTTGATTTTAGAAATACCCTGATATCTGAGTTATCAAAACACTTAGCACTAATATCACGTTGCATCAGAAATCATTCAATCTCAAGACTGACCATTTCGTATGCAATGTAAAATAAATCAAATGGCCTTCAAATAGGAAATATTAAAAGGAAACCAGTGGTTAGTTTTTCCATTATGGGTAAATTTTATTTTGATAAAGTCTCACAGTGTTATACAGTAATATTTACTGATGACGTTTCGAGCACAATTTATTGCTCATAATCATATCAAGGTAATCACACGACTTCCTAAATTCATTGATATCGTTCCATTGTTTTTCACTTGATTTTAACTTGATTTGATTGGTAGTATTATTTTCCATATTTCAGGTATGAGTGATGAGTCATTCCTATTGCATGTGTTGGGTGTAGATTCGATGAACAAGGATTCAGTAATCAACCTCTCTCTCTCCACCTACCTAGATTACTTTTTAGAATTTTAACCCTCTCCCACCCTAATGTGTGGTTGTGTGTTAATGCATGCATTGCAATTGCTGAGCTTTTTTCTAAATTACTCATCTTCTCGGGGTCAACCATTCTTACCTTAGCTAAATTCATATGTTCTGACAATCTGACTACCCCTGACCTACTAGTGTGACCTATGTAGTTAACCTATTAGTCAATGCAGGGTATTTTGTAAATTATATTATTTTGTCTAATTGGGTTCACTGGGTCCTTCAACCTGCAGAGCTTGTCCCTGAGTGAGTTTGTAGGTTTAAACCTAGGTTTTTCATTTTGTATTCTATAGTGAACTCCTTCTTAAACATACTTAGCTACCTATATTATTAACCCAATAAGACAAAATAATATAATTTACAAAATACTCTGCATTGACTAAGAGGTCAACTACATAGGTCAAACTAGTAGGTTAAATCATCCAGTTAACCCAATTAGACAAAATAATAAAATTTGCAAAATACTCTGCATTGACTAAGAGGTCAACTACATAGGTCAAACTAGTAGGTTAAATCATCCAGTTAACCCAATTAGACAAAATAATAAAATTTGCAAAATACTCTGCATTGACTAAGAGGTCAACTACATAGGTCAAACTAGTAGGTTAAATCATCCAGTTAACCCAATTAGACAAAATAATAAAATTTGCAAAATACTCTGCATTGACTAAGAGGTCAACTACATAGGTCAAACTAGTAGGTTAAATCATCCAGTTAACCCAATTAGACAAAATAATAAAATTTGCAAAATACTCTGCATTGACTAAGAGGTCAACTACATAGGTCAAACTAGTAGGTTAAATCATCCAGTTAACCCAATTAGACAAAATAATAAAATTTGCAAAATACTCTGCATTGACTAAGAGGTCAACTACATAGGTCAAACTAGTAGGTTAAATCATCCAGTTAACCCAATTAGACAAAATAATATAATTTGCAAAATACTCTGCATTGACTAAGAGGTCAACTACATAGGTCAAACTAGTAGGTTAAATCATCCAGTTAACCCAATTAGACAAAATAATAAAATTTACAAAATATTCTGCATTGACTAAGAGGTCAACTACATAGGTCAAACTAGTAGGTTAAATCATCCAGTTAACCCAATTAGACAAAATAATAAAATTTACAAAATACTCTGTATTGACTAAGAGGTCAACTACATAGGTCAAACTAGTAGGTTAAATCATCCAGTTAACCCAATTAGACAAAATAATATAATTTGCAAAATACTCTGCATTGACTAATAGGTCAACTACATAGGTCACACTAGTAGGTCAGGGGTAGTCAGATTGTCAGAACATATGAATTTAGCTAAGGTAAGAATGGTTGACCCCGAGAAGATGAGTAATTTAGAAAAAAGCTCAGCAATTGCAATGCATGCATTAACACACAACCACACATTAGGGTGGGAGAGGGTTAAAATTCTAAAAGGTAATCTAGTTAGGTGGAGAGAGAGGTTGATTACTGAATCCTTGTTCATCGAATCTACACCCAACACATGCAATAGGAATGACTCATCACTCATACCTGAAATATGGAAAATAATACTACCAATCAAATCAAGTTAAAATCAAGTGAAAAACAATGGAACGATATCAATGAATTTAGGAAGTCGTGTGATTACCTTGATATGATTATGAGCAAATAAATTGTGCTCGAAACGTCATCAGTAAATATTACTGTATAACACTGTGAGACTTTATCAAAATAAAATTTACCCATAATGGAATTACACTCTACCACAGTGCCCAAGTTTTATTCTTATATCAGTGGTTAGTTTTCAAGTAACTAATATACCAATCAATATGGCTTTGGAAGCAGGTAGAAAAGAACTCGCTGCTGATTCCGAATTCATTCATAGGTCAAAACTACCCATTGAGGAGATTATTTTAGGAATACAATAATCTCACGTCGTCTGTCTTCAAACTATAGGGCAAAATGTATCAATAAATATGAGTGACAGTGAAATCACCAATGTTCCCTGATATCACAGAAATCACATGCTGACAATTCCATACTTGTACCAAAAATACGGTGTGGAGTCAAGCTATAATCAACAAAAAATTATCCCCAAACGTAGCAGATATCTTTATGGATATTTTAGAAAATATGGCTCTTTAAACATGTTATCCTATTGCAAAGATATGGTGAGGATATGTGGATGACACTTTCACAGTGTTAAAAGCAAAAACTACTCTTTGTTTTCTCAACACATATAAACTCAATAGTGGAGGGAATAAAATTTTCATCTGAGCCACCAAATTAATAATCAGAATCAACTATGTTAAATTGTAAACTAAATCAAACAGAAAAAGTTCAGCTATATACTAGAGTTTAGAAAAATCCAACGCACTCCAATGGTTGTTTAGGCTTTAATTTATCTCATCCGTTATCTTCAAAGCAGGCTTAGTTAGGCATCTTACAAACCAAGCAATAAGTGTAAGTAGTACATCAGAAAAACTAAATTATGAAATGAAACAGATGAAAGAAGTGTTGGTGCTAAATAAAAATCCAATAAAATTCATTTAAAAACTTCATGCAATTCTTCCCATTAATAAACTTGAACAAAGCAAGAACAACAATTGTACCAGGATAATATGAGCTCATCTTTTATTATTTCGAGGATTCTTCTCAACTGGTTACAACCTGAACGATAAAAAAATATGAATAACATTACATTAAAGATTTGAACATACTTTTCCACGATCACAAGGAGTAATTGGTAGGAAGTAAAAGTAACATTAGTCCGGAATGATTTAACTAATTAAGAGTTACAAACACTGACTATTCATAGAATAAATTCCGGACTAATGTTACTTTTACTTCCTACCAATTACTCCTTGTGATCGTGGAAAAGTATGTTCAAATCTTTAATGTAATGTTATTCATATTTTTCATCGTTCAGGTTGTAACCAGTTGAGAAGAATCCTCGAAATAATAAAAGATGAGCTCATATTATCCTGGTACAATTGTTGTTCTTGCTTTGTTCAAGTAAAATTCATTTAGAAGGTCAGAAAAGCTCATAAGAAAAGGAAAAAATGGCAGTGGAACTATTGATGATAACATAAATAAGAAGGTATTTAACGCATGCTCAGTTTGACCATACAAGGAAAGATTATCTGGAACCCCGCACAGAATTATTAATAGAGCAGGAATTAGGGTGGTATTTAAACCCACAGACTAACTAAGGGACAAGTTATGCAATCTAAAGGACCCTATTTACCGAACTAGGTGAAATAATGTAATCAAAAAATACCTTGTACTGACTGCGAGGTCAGTTACATAAGTTAAACCAGTAGATAGGAAATAGTCAGATTTTGAATGAAGCAAGAAAAACAGTTTGTGAAGAATAAAATAGTACCATCATTTATTACGTTGGTTTCTTATCAGCTGCTTACAACCCAAAGACATTATTAATTTTATGTACAGAACAATTTTAATATACTTACACAGAGAGTTCATTTTTAGACAAAAAATCAATATATGCATGCAATGGTAATACTATTATTATTATTATTATTATTACTAATAATAATAATCACTTTGCCCCAAACAATCATAATCATACAGGATGGAATTTTCGACGTCATGAAATCAAATGAAAGAGAGGATGAAAACACTCAGTTACCAGGGCAAGGAAAGACTGATAACCACTTCTTTCTGATTACACAAATCGTGTTTCAGGTGCTTGATAGAGATTGCTTCCGCAAACTTTAGGAGAATTGAACTCTTTTGCCCACTGATAATTTTGAATAATCTTGTGACGTTTACCTCACTACCTTTGTCAAGGAGATGCCTTGCGACGGCATTTTTTCCCTTGAGATGTAAGTTTTTTTGGCATATATTCAGAAAACCGGAGGTGTACCCTTCTTTCTGTTCTTCTAATGTGACTGTTACTGCAGATAAATTTCCATACGCAGTTGGAGTTAACGTAAAAATGGAATCTGAAATAGTCAGATTATAGAAGCATAAGAATTTAGCTAAGGGTAGGATAGCTGATCATAGGAAGATAAACAGTTTGGAGAGAAATTCAGCAATCGCAATACATGAATTAGCAAACAATAGGGTGGGACAAAGCTACACTCCTAAAAGTATCATAGGTAGGCGGAAAAATCTTTGTTCACCGAGTCTATCCGTAACACGTTCAATGGGAATGACGCAGCGTCAATATCATAGATATAGAAAATATTACTAATGATAAAATCAAAGGTTACGAAATGACAGAATTATGTACAGGAAGTTGGAAGCTATATGAGTGCCTTGATTATGAGCAATAAAGTGTGCTCGAAAGGTCCCCACTACATAATACTGTACCAATGTGGGCTTTTATCAAATAAAAACATTCTACGATGGAATACCTGATGTATAAAAGATATCTATAGAATTTGTGCTGATGTCTAGCTAGCCGATGAGCTTTAAGACAAACAAATGAAGTTGTAGTTTAATTCAAGACAAAATGATGGTATCCATTCATATAAAAATCTCTATTAATATAAGTGTAGAACTTCGGCACAGTGGTGGTAGGATATAACCCTATCTTAGATGAGTTTATTATGGCGTCGATGTGTCGGTGGCACAGCGATTAGGACTTTCGCCGACCATGCACATGGTCCGGGGTTCGATTCCCTCCGACGCACATCTGATATCAATGGTCGGCCTCTTAAATTTGGGCTACCGATATCACATGCAGAAAATTCCATACCTGTATCAAAATTACGGTGTGAAATCAAGCTATAATCAAAATCAAAAATCAAAATCAAATATCACAAAGTGGTGCAGTAGTAATAAATGGATGATGTTTCTAGCATAAATTACTGCTGCCGATAATGCCGTAATGACCGTGAACAGTGATGGGTGAAAAAAGCAAGGGATATGTAAAAGACCTCGGCGATTGGCAACACCAGACAACTATTCAGGCTTATCAGGGAAACAGGTGGTGAAAGGCAAGCGATAAATGAAACAATCTTTGAGAAAAGTGGCACCAAAATTAGCTCCCAGGATAGACAACTGGAACGCTGGCGAGAACACTTTGAGGAGCGGTTTAATTGGCCTACAGCAACACTCAACTTACCGAACAATTAACACATTCCTGAATAGGGTATAGACACAAGTCCTCCGTCCACAAGTGAGATTACTAAGGCTGTCACTAGTCGGAAACGACGCAAAGCAGCAGGACATAATGGAATGACTCCGGAGGTGTTTGAGGATGGCGGAGACAATCTAATGTCTGAGTTAACTGAGGTACTAAGAAGAGTCTGGGAATCAGAGGAAGTAACGTCAGGTTCGTTGCACAAAAGCCAAGAAGATATCATATTGCAGTAGAGTACTGGTTCACAAACCAAGACATAAACTAACAGAACCGACTCCCAGAAGAAGTGGTGTCTGCAACCTCAACTAATTCATTAAGGAAGGCTTCGGGAAACAATAGAAATTTATTAGAAGAGGATTAACAAAGGATACAAGCATTCTAAATTCAACAAATAAATACGATATCACCTTTGCTACCGACATGCCAATATTTTGTTGTCATAATGAACTGAGATTTCCTCAATCTATGTAGAATTGTATTTATTGATAATGAACTAAATGGATGCAATACTGTAGTAAAAAAATGCTGAGAATTCCATTCTGTATCACAAGTACTGTTTTGGAATAAAGCAAATTATTATGATTATTATTATTATTAAATGTCAATGTACATAATGCATGTTTTGTTCCAAGCATTTCACATGGAATGATATATGGACGGAGATCAGTTTATATCCCATCCTTACTACTAGTTTGGAATATGTTGAAGTGGTGGTCGCAGTTATCACTCCCATATTTAACTCCTTACAGACTTGATGTTTTACATACTGAGAGTTACATCATGAAGCCTTGTCGAACGTTCTATCATTGTAGAAGAGCGAGTGGAGGATTTCTGTACAATACTGATAGCACAAGCAGAGTTAATGTGTGCTCTAATGGCTTACGTGTATGAGGAATGAAAACAAGAAATCTATCATCGATAAACTCTTTGTCTACTGTTGCGCCTTCCCTAGACACCTTATTTTGCTTCATTTTTTATATACTTCATTATTGTTTTTGAAGACAATGTCAGACCAAGATTATGATCACTTTTCACTTGAGCGTTATTTTTGTTACTTGATTCCCATATTTTTAAAAGTATTTTTAGGTGTCTTTTGCAAAATAATGCTGACTTATTAATCCTTCGAAAATGTTGAAAATAATTTCGGATTTTGGACTAATAGAGAGTTTCCGATAACTTGAGATATTCTTACAATCCTATTTAATGTAGATGGGAAGTGTTAGTTGACACACTATGACAGGATTATGTGCACGAATGAGTAGCCTGAAAAATAATAATTAAGGTAGCAGTCTACTATTTTAAGTATAATTGTAACTAGCTGACGGTTGTCTATCGCCTTTAAAGTATCAAATGTCATAGCAATTTATACTTCACCCTATTCTCCTTCCATATCGATGGTACTTTTGCAAATATCGCTATTACTCCATAGGCTTTTGTGTGACAAATTGAAATGGAAAACTTTTACAGAAAGTCTAATTCTGCGTCGTATATTAGTTACTTGGCGCAGACGTTGAAGTCTGGAGAATCGCTAGAGATACTAAACTCTGGTAATTCTGTTCTGAAAATCTAGGTGAATCCAGTGAAGACGACAAATACGTCAGTTGGCAGAAAATTTGCTCGGAATATATTGAATTAGTTCAGTCACTCCGACTTTGGTCAACTACTTAGAGGAATGATATCCCCACGCACGTAAAACATAGAGTAGATAAATACAACTGAGATCTCATTTTGATTGACTACACAAGGGGACGAAATGCAGTCTTCTGAACACCTTGACAGGCAGCTATTTTCGAATGATTGGCATACGATTCGCTCGTGCTGTCAAATAAAAGATGACGCTACAGGACTGGACTAGTCTGGATTACATTGACTCCCAGCTTAGAAATAGGGAGTGAATTGGTAGAGCACGTTGACAACTTCACTTATTCGGGAAGTCACATCAACCAATGCCAGTGGGTTGTTCGCTGACGAAATCTCGGCATGGCGGAAAGAGAAGGCTCGTCCCTCATATGCCAGTTTACGTCATCTCTGGCTTAGTAGACGTGATATCCGGCTGGCTGTCGACAGGGGGACGTGTGTACTGCTCAGGAGTCCGCTCCGTGCTCCTTCATGGCTGTGAGACCTGGTCATTGAGAGTGGAAGACATGGAAAGGCTAGCTAGCTGTCTTTGATCATAGGTGCCTGCGTTCTATCTCCTCCGTGTGAAGTGGCATAATAAGGTGAGCAGTATTGAGGTTAGTTAGGCCTCTGTCGAGTGCTAGGTAAGGAGGGAAATCAATAGACGAGACTGTGAAGTCACATCGATTGAGGTGGTTAGGACATGTGTTACGCATGTCTAGGCATCGCCTCCCTCGACAATGGGCAATGTCAGTCAGCTGACATAGGATGGATCAGGTTGGGAAAGATCTAGTGACGATCAAACCAAAACATGGCTTCGTCAGTCAATAAAATCCACAACAGTTAGTTCCAGCCAGTCACGTTGGGAGATGTAGACTTCCTGGTTGGGGTCCTAGGGCTAGTAGGAACCAATGAAGGCTGGAGACAATTGGTGATATGCCTCGAAATCGTTCTCAATGACTGGCGCAGATGCATACACTCTTTGTGGCTTATAATATCCAATAAAACTATATTGTTCTTCGTTATAACTATTCCTTTTGTTTCATATCCCTGTCCACTGTCTTTTTCGGCATTTCTTTTTACTTTCCTCTCTGGCTTTGTGGACTGAGTGATGTGTGGCGACTCGAACAGCTGCACATCGGTGCAAAGTTCTATGTTGAAACCAGTCAGTCAGATAGAAGTTAGGACTCACGGATCCTTGGGTTCAAACTGGGTAGCTAAATGGATAACAGGCTCGCTGCTGCAGTGGTCATGGGTGAGTACTCGTCGGTGACGAGTCCCAGAGTAGGACGAAATAGCTCTGCAGTACACAATAACTTTCTATGTTGCATTAAACGACTCCGCTTTAAGATAAGATTAGCCTCAAAAACTGGCTTCTCTGCATAAAACCAAATTTTATTCTTTGTTCAGTCGTGTTTTAGCGTAATATTTTCCAGTGCTACTAAATAAGATGCCGACGACAATTTGAGACATTGTTTCAGTGATTTTATCCAAACATTTCACACGGCATCAGATAAGCTACTGTCAAAAACAGTATCCTAACAGAGAAGCTAGTCTGGTGGACTTCGAAATGTGGACTTCTCCTAGTAGGCGACTTCAATGCCCCAACAGTTGACTGGACGAGCCTCACAACGCCATCTTCAGTCAACTCCTTTGATGGTAAACTGCTGGAATCTAGTATATCGCTAAGCCTAGTCCAACATGTCATTAAGCCCACGAGCTCTGACTCACAGCACTCCTCCTCAACTCTGGATCGATTGTTCTCCCACGGTGAGGATATGGACCTCATACAACATCTTCCTCCTATAGGAAGAAGTGATCATGCTGTGCTCACTTTCAAGTTCACAGCAAGGGCCAAAACTCCATTTTGAACAAACGTTTGGAAAGCTGATATAAATGCGACCGTCTCAGCAGCCAACTCAGTGAACTGGTACATCAACCCAAAGTCCCAAGTAGAAGCTGCATGAAACCAATTTAAACAACTTTATGCCCAAGTAACTGAACCTTTTATCCCTTGGTATGTTCCAAAGAGTCGAGACATCGCCCCCCTTGGATAAACCGAGTGATTCGGAAGTTACTCAGAGGTAAACAAACATGTTGGAACCTGTTTGCCACACTTGAGACTCCTGAGACCAGGAAATTATATAAAACTGCTAGGAATAAAGCTATTGCAGAAATCCGCCAATCAAGGATGAAGTTCGAAGCACACCTGGCTCAAAATGCAAAGGCACAACCTAAGAAAATTTTCTCTTGCATGAACTTCAGGAATAAAACATCCAGTGGTGTCCCAAGCCTGACTATTGACAATGACACAATCGAAGATCAAGAAAAAGCAGAAGCAATGGCAGACTACTTCTCCCAAGTCTTTACACAGGAATCATCACTCCCTATAGGATCAGCTTTGGCTGCATCAGAGGAATACGGGATAGATTCCGTCGACATCGACCAAGACATCGTGCTCAACTGCCTAATGAAACTGGATGCAGGGAAATCCATAGGTACTGATAATCTTCATCCAAGGCTTCTCAAGAACCTATCAGCTCACATAGCCGGCCCTTTGTTCACGATCTTCAAGGTCTCTCTTCTAAATGGAGTGTTACCGTGTGACTGGAAGGACGCCATAGTAAACCTCATGCACAAAGGAGGACCAAGACAAAGCCCTTGAAATCACAGGCCTTTTAGTCTCACCAGCACTTTAATCAAGACACTAGGAAGAATCATCAAGAAAAGCATCATGGCATATCTTGAAAACAACAAAATGTTATCCAGAGCAAAGCACGGCTTCCGAACAAACCTCTCATGCCTGTCAAATCTCCTCACTGCAAGAGAAAGCTGGTTCAAATCAATGAACAACACAAGACCTGTTGACGTCGTCTTCATAGACTTCAGCAAAGCCTTTGATAAAGTTCCTCACAAAAGACTACTCATGAAGCTGGAAATTCTTGGTATGAAAGGCAGATTACTAAACTGGCTCGGGGAATTCCTCATAGATAGGAAGCAGAGGGCTAGGATCAACTCGAAACTCTCCTCTTGTACAGCAGTGCGTAGCGGAGTGCCACAAGGCACGGTACTCGGACCTCTCTTATTTATTTTGTATATCAATGAGTTATCTCTGCTCACGGATTCCAAAATGGTCCGATACACAGATGACTTAGGAATTTGGAGAGAACTGAAGGGCAACAGTGATACGCTCACGTTGCAAGAGGACCTCAACAAACTGTCAGAGTGGTCCACAGAATGGATTCTCCCGATCAATGTAGCTAAATGTGCAACCATGCGTATCGGACAAGCAAGCATCAGCTCCTACGAACTAGAGGGAACAACACTTCCATCAGTTCAGACTCATTTGGATTTAGGTGTCATGCTTAGCCACGATTTAAAAACAACAGCACTTTGTAGCGCGGTAGCTGCACGTAGATTCACATCCCTGTGGGCGATTCGCAGATCCTTTACTACAACCACCAGAGATATGTTCACCTCCTTATATACATCTCTGATGAGGTCAAGATTAGAAAACGGTATCCAGGCAGCCAGTCCTTGTCTTAAAGGGTTCAAAGGAAGGCAATACGTAAGGTTCTCGGCATGACTAACGTATCATACGAGGAAAGAGCAGACAGTTTAAAACTCTGCTCCCTGTCATACCGTAGGCAGAAAGAAGATTTAATCAAAATGTCTAAAATTTTAAATAATCACTACGGTCCTGACCTATACTCTCTTTACCTTAACATCAGGTCGAAAAACCTTAGGAGAAATAGCAGGAGAGCACAAAAGCCAAGAAGATATCATATTGCAGTAGAGTACTGGTTCACAAACCAAGACATAAACTAACAGAACCGACTCCCAGAAGAAGTGGTGTCTGCAACCTCAACTAATTCATTAAGGAAGGCTTCGGGAAACAATAGAAATTTATTAGAAGAGGATTAACAAAGGATACAAGCATTCTAAATTCAACAAATAAATACGATATCACCTTTGCTACCGACATGCCAATATTTTGTTGTCATAATGAACTGAGATTTCCTCAATCTATGTAGAATTGTATTTATTGATAATGAACTAAATGGATGCAATACTGTAGTAAAAAAATGCTGAGAATTCCATTCTGTATCACAAGTACTGTTTTGGAATAAAGCAAATTATTATGATTATTATTATTATTAAATGTCAATGTACATAATGCATGTTTTGTTCCAAGCATTTCACATGGAATGATATATGGACGGAGATCAGTTTATATCCCATCCTTACTACTAGTTTGGAATATGTTGAAGTGGTGGTCGCAGTTATCACTCCCATATTTAACTCCTTACAGACTTGATGTTTTACATACTGAGAGTTACATCATGAAGCCTTGTCGAACGTTCTATCATTGTAGAAGAGCGAGTGGAGGATTTCTGTACAATACTGATAGCACAAGCAGAGTTAATGTGTGCTCTAATGGCTTACGTGTATGAGGAATGAAAACAAGAAATCCATCATCGATAAACTCTTTGTCTACTGTTGCGCCTTCCCTAGACACCTTATTTTGCTTCATTTTTTATATACTTCATTATTGTTTTTGAAGACAATGTCAGACCAAGATTATGATCACTTTTCACTTGAGCGTTATTTTTGTTACTTGATTCCCATATTTTTAAAAGTATTTTTAGGTGTCTTTTGCAAAATAATGCTGACTTATTAATCCTTCGAAAATGTTGAAAATAATTTCGGATTTTGGACTAATAGAGAGTTTCCGATAACTTGAGATATTCTTACAATCCTATTTAATGTAGATGGGAAGTGTTAGTTGACACACTATGACAGGATTATGTGCACGAATGAGTAGCCTGAAAAATAATAATTAAGGTAGCAGTCTACTATTTTAAGTATAATTGTAACTAGCTGACGGTTGTCTATCGCCTTTAAAGTATCAAATGTCATAGCAATTTATACTTCACCCTATTCTCCTTCCATATCGATGGTACTTTTGCAAATATCGCTATTACTCCATAGGCTTTTGTGTGACAAATTGAAATGGAAAACTTTTACAGAAAGTCTAATTCTGCGTCGTATATTAGTTACTTGGCGCAGACGTTGAAGTCTGGAGAATCGCTAGAGATACTAAACTCTGGTAATTCTGTTCTGAAAATCTAGGTGAATCCAGTGAAGACGACAAATACGTCAGTTGGCAGAAAATTTGCTCGGAATATATTGAATTAGTTCAGTCACTCCGACTTTGGTCAACTACTTAGAGGAATGATATCCCCACGCACGTAAAACATAGAGTAGATAAATACAACTGAGACGTCAGTTCCACTAACTGTATAATGTGATAAGTAGGAGAGAGATATGGTATAAATCCTAGCGTCTTAACATCTGAACACCTATCAGCAGCTTAGGATCAGCATAGGTTTTTATCATCTTCTGACGCCGATCGTACGCATAGTAAGAGAACTACGTTCTGGGTGACACCTTTGTAGGTGAATATACGAAGATCATCGAAGGATCTGTGACGTGTTCTCTAAATGTGCGGGGTCCAAATGCACTGGATAATATGAGGTGTGCAAAGTTATTAAAGCTCATGATGCAAATTTTATCAGATGACAAGAAAATCTCAATCTTTAGAAAACGTGACAGGAAAAGTCACAAGCTTGTTAGTGATTTCACTATGCTCAATAGGTGTTACAGCCATCGATATCGATGAAGCATCCTTATTTATAACCAGCTGACTTCTAAATGTGCATAGACGCATCCGCATGCTGATTGTTCACACCGTTTCTCACCGCTCCATCCTAACAAAAACCTTCGTCTTTACACATTAATTCTGAATTCTGGGGCTTCTTGGCTACATTAAATCGTCTACGCCAAAGTAACTCATTCTGTTACCAAGTACCTTGACCCAGTGTTATGTTCTATAGTTATTCTTATGGCAGGATAACCATGTCACCTTCGCACCTGAAAACGCCTGGTAGTACACGCCCCACTTAGTGCGGTTCTAGTAATCTATGCCCTCGGCTGTGACTTGCCAACCTCAGCCATCTCACAGACGATATAACGTACTTGAGAACTGCACTGAATAGGTCTACAGAAAATACTACAATATGCAATAAACAAACGACAACCAGATAGGATAACGACGACGGTTCAATCTTAATACATGAAACAGAGGAAGTCGCTTAGTGACATCATTCAATGTCACAAACAATGATAGAGGACACGATGAAAACGGACCACATTATTGAACAGTGGACTAGCGAAAATGTGGAGCAGCAGTGTGAACAAAAATTGAATTTTCAGCATCAATGATGTGCTCAAGCTCTAAGAATATGCAGTTAAGCCTTCATTAACGTCGACTTCATATAAGATTTAACCAAAATCCAGAATAAACACCAATACCTTTTAAAACTGTTTATTTCTCTCGTCAAACGCGTGAAGGGTATAACATAACACGAATACGTTTGCCCATTGCAGATGCAGGTAAATTGTGTTTAAAGCGAGCTCTAACAGCCCCACTGTTGCCGTGAGGACGCATGATCTTTCCCCAAATCACTCGGATTTTAGTAGGTTTCTGCCGTCTTGGGAATGATTTTTTCCTGGAAAAGCATGATACGTTATGATATATACCTTACTTCTGAGCACGATACACGTATACACATCGTTTACCGAGGTAGAACTCCGTTGATTTTCTCTCAGTTACCCCATCGACACGTAGTAGAGCTGTGTTTTCATGCTGATTTCGCAGTCCCCTGCGATAACCTGTGAAGGTTGCTTTGACATACAATCGACCAGGACGCTTCAATCGCTGTTTACGCTTAGCACCCTCTGCCTCGGACCCCTTTGCCATACTTACACGCCCAGGTTTGTAATGTGACTACTCGATGACCTTGGACACCTTCAAACAAAGTTGTAGCAATTGGACACAGTACTCATTCTGCAATTGTTAAAATGAAGTTATTAAATATGTTTCTGTGCTTAAGCTAACGCACGTCGAAGTTAAATATTTAGTCCTAATTTTTGTCGGCTTCTCAAAGATTTTAAAAGGAATAAGTTTATTCAACCAAGCTTTTTTATACACGATCAGAATTTTTGAAACTTGATTGGATTTAATTCCATGATGAATAATTTAATTCCATAATACACACAATGATACAGCATTATTAGTTGGACAACATCTATAACACAGGTAATTCGGAGTATTCATACTATTCAAGACTAATCACACAGATTTTCTTCAACCTCCTTTTTCACTCAGATTTTCTATACATTTAATGCAAACGTTGAATTGTTTCAGTTGCAGGTGTTTGATGCTGATTTGATGCACAGCGACGCAGTTAAGTTTTGGTCATGGAAACCGGCTATAAAATTCTGTTATCTGTAGTGTGCTATTGATCCAAAGACGCATATTCGAGTTGTTCATTAAACCGAGTATTCTGAATTAAGTTAGAGAAACCCATGAAGCTCACGCGATTTAGAATGATTTATCGATGCAATTATAGATCTTGGGCGCCATGGTAGAATGTAATTCCATAATGCACAAGTATATTTTAAATACCACACAAAGATTCAGTATTAACAATCTAGTTGTTAATACTACACCTATGTGATATTTTAAATAAACTCATATAATGTAGAACGATTTATCATATTTTAAATTCATTTTTCGCAACTTTTGGGATTGTCCGCCACTGTCAGGGTTTGAACATACAATATCAACACTGCAGCATTGTGCTGAGATTGTGTACCCCCTAAATTCTCGGAAGCCCTTAATGCAAATATACCTCTAAAAATGTTTAAATGTAATTTTGTAATTTCAACGATTGCAGAGCGTTAAACAGGTGAGTGGGTCTGCCCAGGTATTTGGCTAATTAAGCGCCCGTGATTAGGTGTCCTAGGATAATATGCTGTGTGAAAAACATGAAGGTTGCCTTCGCTTGGAGATGACCAGCCAAGAAGCTTACGAAAATTGGCGTAGTTAATGTTTTTGTTTTGGTGTGATGGTGTACCTTTATGTTCTTTTGATACCGACGTTAGTAAATGCAACTCTGAGTAGCCGTAAAAGTCGTTAACGCCCTTTACGAGTTATTGCTTTATTAAAAGAGCCTGGTTACTACGTTAGATAGGCCAAGTCATAGAATGAGCTTGTATTTGTGGCAAAGCCCCGGTCCACCAGGATAGATGGCCCCACAACAGTCATAAACCATATTTCTAGTTTGAACCGATAGAGGAGGAGCTTGAAGCTGTTCAGGCAGCCTAACAAACCAGTTGCCTGGAGGCTTCGGTCGCTTCCCAAAGGCAGTTTCCCAATCTGAATCTCGTTTGAATCAGTAAGTGCCTACCTCTCCTCCCTAAATTTCCGCAGTTGCGTGTACACTAGTGTTTTCAAGTCTGTTTCTGGTGCTTCTATCGCTCTTCCAACTCTTAGAAACACGGATCCCGAAAATTCTGCCTCTGACGATTATTGGGTATTCATCGATAAGTTATCCGATAGGCCACAGTCTTTTCAAGAGTATTTTGAAGTGATCGATGAGGAGATACTTCTCTTTTACGTCCATCATGATTTGGTTTCAATAACTAAACTTCACTTACTTCAAAAGTTGATTTTACCGGATAGTCGCGCTGTCAATGCAGTTGAAGAATGAACGATCAATTCATGGTTGTTTACTCAAACCCAACTCCATAGTTTGGCGGGAGTCACCGATACTGCACTCATCGTTCCATCGTTTGCTGTTCGTTAGAAGACGGAGAAATACTATCAGAAGTATTATTGTGATTAATTGTTATGACATTTATTCTTAGACTTTGTGCACAATTACCTTATGGTTGCTTCTATATTGGTGCAAGAATAAAAGATTATTGAATCACCAATCTGTGTTCTGGATTTTCGCGTTGGTTATTGGACATAGTTGTTAAGTTCAGTGTAGTTAGACCTAGACATTGACAGTTTCTGATATCTCCCGGAATTATTCGTCTTTTCTCGCGTCTGCAAGTCTTCTTTGGACGAGTATTGTTTGGAACTTCTCTTGATCGTCTGGTGACGTTCAATAATGCCTGGGCCAAATATTGGACGAAGCGTTTTGGAGGCAGACGACAAAGTAAGTCTTGATGATTTGTCTAATGTGTGCAATGTTATATGTGATGTTATGTTGGATAATCATGGTGTACCAGCCAGAGATATGAGTTGCTTAGAGCCGCCGAATTGCAAGCCTAGATGCTTTGAAGGGAACCCTGCTGACTTTCCTCACTTTGTGAAAGAAACTGAAGTCATGCTAGAGGGTTTGAAACTAAGTGATGAAATGAAACTAATGTACTTGTTGAGGTATTGTGCCGGTAGTGCGGCGAGTGCAATACAGTGTTGCAAGTTTCTGCCACTTAGGGAGGGATACACGGAGACTATGCGTATCCTGCCTGAAAGGTTTGGAAGACCTTCGATGATCGTAAAGAATGCATCGAGGCTGTTAAAGGTAATGGTAGTCGGTTACGAGACGACTCCAAGGCACTCACTGAGTTTCTGGATAATCTGATGACCTACAAAAATACGTTGGTTTTGATGAATTGCATGAGCGAGAAGCTCACCAACTCGACTGCAAAGGAAATGGGTGAAGATAGGCTCTCGTATAGAGGATGAAGGTTTAGAACCAGGGTTCGACGATATACTGAGATTAGTGACAGATGATGTTAATCAGAGTATGAATAAATTCGCCAGTATATTGCATCCGGCTTCTGAAACTGAGAGGTCAGCGAGTAAGACAAAGTCATTTGTGACGAGGGATTCTCAAAGCAATGGACGTTCAGTAAAGTTTGTTATCTGTGGTGACGTACACATACTTAGTGGGTGTGCTCGTTTCCTTCAAATGTCTCCAGAAGAAAGGCTAAAATTTGCGAAAAAGAAACGGTTATGCTTCTACTGTTTAAACGACGGGCAAACGAGGCTTAACTGTGAGGCAGCTGAGAATGGTGGTAGTGGTTCATTGGGATTACATTCGCTGTTGACAGTATCGAAGAATCAGGGGAGTTCTATTAATTGTAATAGCAGTTTTTCACCTCACGACTTCCAGAAGGTTTATTTAGGTGTTGTGCCAGTAAGAGTAAGAGGGCCAAATCCATGTGTCGATACATATGCGTTGCTAGATAATGGTTCAGACATTACACTGATAGATGCTAAGCTGGCTGATTGCTTGGGTATAAGGGACACAAAACAATCCTTAGTCCTAAGCACTTTGGATTCTTCGAAAACGTTAATATGTGAACGAGCGTCATTTCAGTTAGAATCCTTGACTACTGGAGAAACCATTGAAGTAGGTACTGCTTACACTAGTTCTAGTATGAAACTCAGCGAAGTTACATTGCCTAGTCGTGAAACAGTTGTCGGTAAGCCACACATATGTGACATACCGTTTCCAACATGCAAGATAGTAGAGTGAGAATACTCATTGGATGTAGTGTACCAGAAGCTCACAAGGTATTAGAAGAGAGATACGGAGGTAGAGATGATCTGTTCGCGACGAAAACACCACTGGGATGGACAATGGTCCACATATCATCCTTGGTTACAAACAACAGGGACAAACTGGAGACTATGATTAGAAATATGTATGACAAAGAGTTTTGTGACAGCAGTGTCCCAGAGAAGGGTCGTTCTGTGGAAGACCTAAAGGCAGTTAGAATAGTTGAAGAGTCTTGTAAATACGCTGCGGATATAGAGGAAATGTTCCTTCAAGTGAAAGTACCAGAGGGCGACAGAGATCACTTAAGGTTCTTGTGGTTTTATGATGGTCCTTGTGGTAAGGTGTCAGAAAATAGGATAACAGTCCATCCATTTGGTGCCACGTCCTCCCCGTTTTGTGCTAATTTTGCTCTACGTAAAGCTGTGTCCACGCTTGGTTCTGATGATCTGCTGGACGTCATCGATTGTAGCTTCTACGTGGATGATTGTTTAGCCTCTTTCGATGATGATAAGTCTACAGCTAAATTTGCAACAAGTATAACCTCGGTGTTAGCTAAGGCTGGTTTTCGTTTAACTAAGTGGGTATCGAACAGCCTAGACGTCTTGAAGCATTTAGTTTCAGAGGAGAGAGTACCCACTGTACGAGATTTACCTGTTGACACTCTGCCAGTTGAACACACATTGGGTATGCGATGGGATGTGAACTCTGATACCTTTGGATTTAGTGTTGGTGATATTGATAAGCCAGTCACTCGGAGAGGTGTGCTCTGTGTGTTGTCGTCCATGTTTGACCCACTTGGATTAGTAGCACCTCATCTACTTTCGGCGAGGAGATTATTTCAAGAGACACGCGGGGAAGGGTTACAATGGGATGACCCATTAAGTGAGAGACACAGTGAACAGTGGTAAAGGTGGGTTAACAATTTAAGAACCCTGGATCTACATTCCGTCTCACGTCCATCAAGAAATCATGATATAATTGACTCCCATGTTTTTTCTGATGCCTCTGAGGTTGGATTCGGAGCAGCCGTCTACATCAGAACTACCTTAAGGGATGATATAGATGTTCGCCTCGTGATGGGTAAATCCAGAGTTACATCTCTAAAGTAGGTTTCGATTCCGAGGTTAGAACTTACTGCAGCCTTGCTAGCTGCGCGGTTATTCACAACGGTGTGTAGAGAGTTAGATCATCCCATGCATCATCTAACGCTTTGGACTGATTCGATGCCTGTGATATATCACATAAACAAGGAGTCAGCAAGATATGCATGTTTTGTAGCTAACAGGGTATCTCAAATTCATGAAATAACAGCCGTTGAGCAGTGAAGGTACGTACCGTCTGGAAAAATCCGAGCTGATCTAGCCTCGCGAGGAGTTATTGATATGAATGTGGTTAAAAATAAGTGGTGGAAGGGTCCGGAGTTCTTGCTTCGAGCTGATATTATGTGACCTAGTAAGGAAGATCAATCACCGATAAGTGAGTGTGTCTTTGAGTTTTAGACGAGTGTCAGTTTAACATCTACTCAAGAAAGACATTTGGTTTTACATCCACTTTTTAAATATTATTCTTCTTGGTACAAATTACTGAAGGCTATTGCGTGGTTGACACAATATGTCATGTATTTAAAGGTCATGCATCTTGCAGGATACGATAATATGAATGTGGGACCTTTGAGAGTCGAAGATATAAGAAATGCAGAGTTAGCGATTTTGAGGCTCTTTTAGCATTTACAAGTGATTTCCATGTACTGATACCATATTTTTGTTAAAAAGGACTGTTCTTCACATGAAAGTCTTCCTTGAATGATACTATGCCGAAAGAAGCAGCTTCTACATAAAGTAGACTATTTGTGTACATGAAATTACCCTCCAACTGTCCTATCTTCCTCATTATAGCAATATTTTGATACAGTCCGCCTGAAACACTAATCGTTGCAACCAATATGCTGTGAGCGTGTCGCAGTCAGATCACATGACGCGGACACCAACACGACTAGTCAGGAAATGAGAATTCCCATCAATCCTGATAATAGATAGCACAATTTTAATAAAACTCATTGACAAAATCAAATTTCCGAGCGAAATTTCAACCAAACGTGACATATAAGTCCAGCCTTTTGAAGGCTGCTCAGTGACAAGCGTGGGGTGAAATATCGAAGGAGGATAGTCTCGATTTCGCAGATTTCAAGGTGTGGTTAGGGCGAAGTTGAACAATAGCGTCCCAGGATTGTGAACACTCCAGTGGCCTTGAACGCATGCTAGTCGTTGGCTAAGTACACCTGTCATTTTGATAGCTAAAATATTAAAGCTATTCACCAACTTAGCTGCAAATTTCACTCAGATCACATTTGTAAGTATTGTCCGGACAATGCTTTAATATTTCGTTAGGGTTAAGATAAGTACTGGGGTAAGGGTTAGGATCAGGGTCATAGTTAGAATTAGGGTTAGGTTTACGGTTAGTATAAGGGTTGTAATTATGGTTAAGATTAAGGTTAGTGTCAGTGTTAAGTTTAGGGTTAGGTTCAGGACTAAGGTTGGGGTTACGATTAGGGAAAAAATTTAGAGTTTACGTCATTTATTTTAATTTGTTTTAATATTCACATTTTCCTGGTGAGTAGTCGTCGATCCTCTTAATGGAAACCATAGTAATTTAGCCGATGGCTTTTGGGAAAGACTGCACAGAAGGACAAGAGAGATGAACAATCCATAAAAACAGCTCACCTTCAGTCACCTCGGTGAATACATGTACGGAAACTAATCTAACTTAGCAACTGATACTCCTCATTATAGCTGGGACGTATTTTTAAGTCCTGTCAGAGAAAGATACCCTGCTTAACGTGTTTGCAGGCATTTTCTTGTAAATATACGTCATTTTTTGTGCAAAAATTCCTCATTTTTATGATTGGTCGGCTGAAGGGCACTTGTGCGTTCGCACTCCTGGGACGCTATTGTTGAACTTTGCCGCGGTTAGATAGATTATCTCCGATAGTTTACGTAGGGATCACTAGAGTTGGTGGACGTCTACAAACGTTAGAATCGTCGTATGAAACCCGTCATCCGGCCTTATTACCTTGCTACCATCCAGTCACGGATCTCATTATAAGACACTGCCATGTTTTTGAAGGTCATTCGGGTTCTTCACAAGTACTATCAAGTATTCAGTGCAAGATTTGGTTAGTGAAGGGAGGTTATGCTGTCCGTAAAATAATTGATAAGTGCATGGAATGTAAACTAAGGAATGCTCACTCAGCACAACAGATGATGGCACCACTGCCAGGGTGGCAAGTTTCTGAAGGGAATTGTTCATTTGAGTATGTCGGAGTGGATTTGTTCGGACCTTTTGTAGTGAAAAGAGGCAGAACCCTATGCAAAAGATATGGCTGTTTATTCACCTGTTTGAAAACGAGAGCTGTGCATATTGAGATGGTTCATACGTCAACTACTGATTCATTCGTTCTAGCATTATGTGGATTTATAAATCACCGAGGTACACCGAAGATGATGTTCAGCGAAAGGGGGACTAATTTTGTTAGCTGTCACGCCGAGCTCAAAGAGTATTTCGAAGGTCCTCAAACGAGAGTTCATGAAGAGTTATTGAAAAGAAACATCGAGTGGCACTTCAACCCACCACATGCCAGCCACAGAGGTGGGCTACGGGAAAGACTTATAGGAATCATTAGGCGTACTTTAAGCCCCATAATTTAAAACCAAAGTTTGAATGACAAAACGTTGGAGAAATTTTTATGTGAAGCTGAAGGAATACTAAATGACCGGCCTCTATAACCTGTGAGGAAGGACATCAAGGATTTCGATGTACTGACTCCAAATAAATTATCGTTATTGAGAGGTAACCCTGGCATAAAGGACTTGAGTGCGGAACGAATACCTACGATTAAAAGATATAAACAAGTCAGGTACGTGAAAGATATATTTTGGAAAAGATGGTTAAAAGAGTACGTTCTAACACAGTAAACAAGAGACAAGTGAAAAAAGTTGTACAGAAACTTAAAGGTCGGTGATATAGTCTTAGTAGCAGATAAATGTGCCACAGGTAGATGGCTTTGGGAGTGGTGGAAAGGGTACTCTGTAGTGTTGATGGGTTGGTGAGGACAGTGGAGGTTAGAACAAGTTGTGGTATGTTTGTTCGAAGTATTAGGAAACTCTGTCTGATGAAAGGTGCTGAGAGTCGAGAGTCAGAGGATGGACCACTTGACGATTTTCCAACTAGGGGCGTCAACCTGAGAAAAGTTGTAGGCGTACTGCAGTAAGTGTAGGATTAAATTTGCCTATAGATTTAGTCCTTCCTCAGTAGTGACGACGCAGAGTCTTGGCCTAACTACAGTTAAAAACAGAGTAACTTGACTTAAACTTTATGTTTCTAAAACATAAAATAAATCACACAATTACACCAAGAAAATTATGAAACCAATTGTCACTCAGGAAAGGACAAAACGTATCGAACAGTATTGAGGGAACGGACAGAATGAACAGTCAATTAATTACATGTACACACAAATAGAGTGACAGAAAACGAAGAACACTCAAGGTCACATCACGTGGTGTTAGTTACATTAAATTAACCAATAATCGCGACAAAAAGGTCACATAATATTGATTAGCTGTTTATCAAACAGTCTATCCATCTGTCGCGATTAATAGGAAGTCCTACAATTCTTCAGGTTTAGCACACCAGCATACTTCGTTTGTTATTTTTTACATATTTTCGTTTTGTATATATTGAGATGGTTTCGTCTTTCATCTATTTGTTGGTTAATCTTGTTTGTGTCAGGACATTTTTCCCCTTGAATTGTCAACCTGAGAGGGGTTGAAGGCGTCCTACGATTCTTCAAAGTAATTACATCAACACACGCTCTGCGAGGCTATTTGTACTGTTTGTAAATATGCATGGTGTGTCATTTCAATTGGTGTTTCTGGATTCACTATGTTTACTTGTTGTTTTCGTACTTTGTTGTATTGTACAAATTTGTTAAAATTTTCGTCATGCTTACTACTGAAGTTGTTTCGAGTCTTCTGCATCTAAGAATGAATTGATTAATGTTAAAGACAGCAGATAGGTCGTATACGCCGGAGAGACTGGTGCTGAGAATGACATGCACATTTAGACAAGGACTGGCTGTGGAATCAATGATTGAGAATGAATGTTTCGATTCAGGCTGGGGTCCCACACTCCGGGGAGCGAGAGTGTAGACGACTGAGGCTTGCATACGTCACCGTTACTAGAACTGAGGTAGAATGAGTGACAAGTGATAGCAGTGGTAATTGGTACTGAATAGATAAGAGGATGTGTGAAGAGTATCATGAGGTGCTGCTGTGGTCATGTTGCTTTCTGCAAGAGTCATTCTAGCAAGTGGCGATTGTGTTGCAAGATGTCAAGAGGATGCCTTTAACTGGAAGGCGTAGGTCGTCGGCGACCAGTGAGATTGTGCTGTGGGTATGCCTGTGGTGTGTTGGCTTTGCTGTTTGTTTTCCATTTCAGCCTTGTCCTTGTGGCCCAAGTTCGCACACTGACATCCAGGTCAACGTGTACTGGTCGTGGTGGAAAAAAGGGATGGATCCCTTCTTTGCCGGGGAGTGTCAATGTAGTTGAAGAATGAACGATCAATTCATGGTTGTTTGCTCAAACCCAACTCCATAGTTTGGCGGGAGTCACCGATACTGCACTCATCGTTCCATCGTTTGCTGTTCGTTAGAAGACGGAGAAATACTATCAGAAGTATTATTGTGATTAATTGTTATGACATTTATTCTTAGACTTTGTGCACAATTACCTTATGGTTGCTTCTATATTGGTGCAAGAATAAAAGATTATTGAATCACCAATCTGTGTTCTGGTTTTTCGCGTTGGTTATTGGACATAGTTGCTGAAAGTCTGCTAAGGACAGTGTTAAGTCCAGTGTAGTTAAACCTGGACATTGACAGACCCGGTTATTTGATACAGTCGTATGATATCATACTTTCACACAAGCCTCCTGCTTGATGCTGCACGACGTATCCAACGTTGTTTTGATCTTTGCAGTGAATGTGTTTCTGTTTATGTGCTGAACCTGAGTTGTCGCCTGTCTCTAAGTTAACTGAGGGTTTTCACTTTGGTATTGAAGATTGCTTACACTGAATGATGGATTTAGCTGACAATTTCCTCTGTTCTCGATGCACTTGCATTCAAGGGCTGCGTCTCCACCTTTATTAGACTGAGATGATGCCCATCCAAACTTTGGTTTATTCGTCAGTTTTAGACCATGTTACCTTGTGCGTATCCATGTGCTTGTACAAGCTGCCTGCAGTCACACAATTTAGAGAAGATTCAGCTGTTCTCATCCATTTCGTCAATAGCCGCCTAATCCATGTTGCGTTTACCATCTTTAGTGTCTGCCTTCAGTTTGTCATCCATATCGACTATCATGATTTTGTTGTAATCATTTTAGATCTTGTGCACTGCTGTTAGTAGTTGTCTGTAGAATCCTCCCTTTGCTCTTTAACTGCGTTGTCTATCCTAAGCAAAGCATAGGATAATGATGCATTCCCTATCGTTTAAATCGAGTTTTGATGTTACTGTCATAGGGAAAGAGACCTGTCACTTGTTTCTTTTGATAACATTATATTAGCCACTTCCTAAGTGTGCTCGTAGTTGCTGCCTGGACGACCGAAGTGGAAAACTGACTCCCCAAACAACATTCTGGAGAGTCCAGTTTTATTTGTGAGAGTTTTTAAGGATTCCTACCGTTTCTGTGTCATATCTCATTTCTTTAGCGATCTAGGCTGACTTTCCAACTTAGCACATTGTACAGAATTTCATGTCCCCATCCTTGCTTTCAATTTTATCGAAAGAAGACATATCGGCTGACTGGTTTCCTGGGGGGGCTTTCACCAGTCTACGCTATACCCAGAAGAATTAAGTTTACTTAAATATTTTTTCTATAACAGTTGAGTTGATTTTCCGGGTTAGGGTAGCTAGCCCAAAGCCACACAGTTTCTCTCTGTCCGGCTGGTAAAGTAATGAACTGGGAGAGACTTACACATTTCTTAGCACTGTATAAGTGTCAGCTCACACATGCAATATGTAGGTAACATAAAACAAGTTAATGTGCCAATACATTTTTTTCCAGACAAAGTAAATTTATGTGTTCGCATATCTAGATGTCACTCCATGAGAAGTCTTTGTGCTCCAGTCTGTCTTCCTATGTTTTCCCTTCACTTTGGCGTCACGTTCATCTGATTTTCTGTAACGCAATAAATAACACGGGTAGTGGACAACCTGCATTGACAGTCATAGCAGATCTTGAAGACGTCACCGTCCAGAAATACTTAAAATGGTCTCCAGGATCCGCACGTTTTCTCCTGCGATCTATCCTTCGTAATACTTGTGGATGATGGTGCTTGTTGTCATAATTAAATTCTATTATCTGTATAGCTCCAATAAATCCACAAAACTGTTGAAATAATGAAAATTTACAAGGCATTCCATTTCAAACTTCATTGATTCTTTCAGGGGTGGTTTTTACCTTCTACATGTATCAACTTTATTTTATATGGATTATTTCGACATCCAATAAAAACCGGAAATGACCCATCACTGTTCACCAACAAATTTATGCTACCTTTTCGTTTGCTCAACCACATGTCGGCTACTATTGTGGGCCACTTGCAGTCAATATTGGTTCAGACATTATAATCAGAAAGCTAATTGACACTCCACATAAGCAATTTTACGATTTTAAAAATAACCTGCCATAATGGCCATTTGTAACGCAATTTCGAAATAACCCATGTATTCAATTTTGAATGGTGCTGATATTCAGGATTCAAACGTTTATACAACTTCTTTTCTGATGTGGTTGTGTTTTCTGAGCTGGATAGTTAATTTGCAAAGCTTTCATTGCCCTGCTAGGCAACATCTTCAGCGCATACTGTAATTTTAAGGTAGAGTCCAGATTTCTCCACGAGTTTATTAGCCATCTCTCCTGGTGACCCTGAACGTGATTATTTGTTTTTGTGTGTTTCCACACCCTCCAGGCTACTTGTATTGGAACTCATTGTTTCCTCGACTTGTACTTTGACCTCTTGTGTGTAAGGTTTCCTTCTTATCGGATGGTAAATTTTGTCTACCTCGATGTGTCTATTGATTGACGATTCACTGGAATACTAGGCAGACTTCTAAAAATTCTCTAGCATTCTTGGTGTTTCCTCTGTCTAATATTTGAGCGCTGTTTGTCCCAGTCGAATTGATGTCCGTGGTTGTCTGTATGTAGTGATATGAGGGAGTGGATATCATGTCTTTTGACAGCTAGGTAGTGTTTTTCGCAGTTGTTACAATTTATTTTATGGATGATGTTGGTTTCATCTTCATTCGTTGTTGAGTCTTTTGGTTGACATAGAACTGAGTGAAGTGATTTTGTTGGTTTGTGTGCCACGTCAATTCCTAAAGGTTTGAAGAATCTTGCAGTGATTTCTGAGATACCCTTGATATGATTATGAGCAACAGTTTGTGCTCGAAACGTCATCAGTTAATATTACTGTGCAACAGTGTGATTTATCAAAATGAAATCTTATCCATAATGGAGTTATGCTCTACCACAGTGCCCAAGTTTTATACTTATACCTTCAAATATGGTAGGGCGATTTTCCTTGTGTTTTCCTTGGGGATATTTGGTTCGATAGGTTGCCTTGGGAGTATGTCTTTGATGAAATTCCGTGGACATCCATTCTTTTTGAAGGCGTCCATGAGATATATTTCTTCAATTTTCCTTAAGGTGGGAGTGCTTCAATGAGTCCTGGTCCTCTTGAATAGTGTTTGCATACAATTCCCTCTGTGTGTTATTGGATTGTTGCTGTTGTAATTCAGTATTTGGTCTGTGTGAATTGATTTTCTATAAACTTGCGTTTCTAACTGTGGTTTTTCACTTGACTAAGACGTCAAAAATAGGGATTTTGCTCTCGGATTCCTCTTCTCTTGTGAATTTGATGTCGTTGAAGACGCTGGTTATTAAATTGTGAGTTTTATCTAACTCGTTCCTTTTCATCATTAAAAATGTGTCGGCTAGGGTTAGGGTGTGTCCATCTAGTGAAATCCATGTTGCCTTGTGTATATCCCTGTGCTTGAACACACTGCCACCAATCACCAAATCATTGAAGCCACAGAAGTTTGAGAAGAGTTCACCATTTTCGTTCATTTCACCGAGAGCCTCACGACCCATGGTGAGTTCTCTTCCTGTATTGTCTCCTCCCAGTTTCGCATTTATGTCACCCATCAGGATTTTGATATCGCCATTTGGGACGTTGTCAATTACTGTTTGTAGTTGACTGTAGAAATCCTCCTTTTTCTCATGTTCTGAGACGTTTGTAGGCGAGTAGCATTGAATGATTGTAACCTTCCTTCCTTTTGAGTTGAACCTGGCTGTCATTATCCTGGAGGAGATTGGTTCCCGCTGCATGAGAGCTTTGGCTGCTAGTGGTGACATCATGATGGCTACTCCCTCGGTGTGCTCGTGATTGTCCTCTGGGTGACCGGAGTAGATTATTGTCTCTCCAGTTGACAGTTGGCTCCTCCCGCATCCGTTCCATCTGCTATTGCAGATTCCCAACAGTTCTATTTTATATCTCCTCATTTCTGCGGCTACCTGAGCAGCCTTTCCAGTTTCGTACATTGTACGAATGTTCCACGTCCCCATCCTTATTTTTGCTTTCATCGAAAGAAGGCACGTCGGCTGACTGGCTTCCCGAAAGCTTTCACCATCCTGCGTCATTTCACTTCCTCGATTCCAGCGAAGTATAAGGTTGTTGTTTGTATTTTTAGAATTTTGAATATATTTGTGCGTTGAAGTTTTAGTAGCAATTTGGTTAAGTTTTGAGGGTGGAGTTGCCCAAACCCTACATCTTTATCCGGGCTTGGGACCGGCTAGAATACTAGTGACCTAGTAATCTAGGCGAGGTTCACTAGGAATAGTTACAGGAAAAATGATAACTTTCTACAGACTTGCAAAGAAAACTCTTTTGGCCATTGAGCCAATCTTGGAACTATCAAAATTTCTGAGGCAGACTATTCGAAATGCCAGACTGTCAGTAGCAACTTGAAATTTCTGTTGGTTACCAGACGAGATATTGAGGTTCATGGATATACGTGAGGAACCTCAAGACTTGCGAGTCGACTTTTGTCATCTAGGTGAATCATAGCGTTCTAAATTAAGTGCAGGTTTTAGTTGGATTCTGAAGTGAGTAGAATCCAATGGGGCACAACATAGAGACAGTGGTAATTAGGGGCGAAGATTCAACAGGGGGAGAGGGAATAAGTAATGCGGCTAAAAAGCAGCGAGCAAATATTAATTATCCACAGTTAAGTCCAGTTGAAGCCCTTTGTTCCACGAGGAACCCAAGGGAACAACAATAATAATGCAGTTAGGACAGATCAGGTCCACCACGGTTTTACTGACTGAAAAAACTTCTTATGCATGCAGAGTTCACGATTTAACATGTAAATCGCTATTTCGTAGTTCGAAGAAGTCTGATACGTACTCTTTTAATAAGACTCCTATGTTCACTAGATGACCCCGAAGTTGCTTTGTGGGTTAGCGTGGTTTCCAGGTTCAACCTGTTGTTTTACAATAGAGCTGCAGGGCATATTTTTCACTTTCATAAGGAGTAGGTGTTTGGTGATACGTTTGGATTGCAAACACTGAATACTACTGACATTCCTGGCTTCATGCGAGCGGGTGAATTGGTAGATACACATTGATTAGGCCAGCTGTGATAACACATCCTTCACGTTCATGCAAGTCATTGGTTTCGTTGAGGAAGTTAGCCGAAGTCTAACCGCAGAGAAAGTTTTCTTCAGTAAGCAGTACTTCCGATTTCTCAGCATTACTACCAACGATTCTTCACTGAGTTGTAGATTCAGAGAGGGAAGTCTAAAAAGGCTCCATGAATTTTGTGGTGAGACGTACTGGGTGCTTCCGAGAAGGGTTATTTTCAGAGTGTTCAGCTTCTCTTCTATACCATCTGAGCCGCAAATTATTAGGATTCTGTGGCTCACTGAGCGGAACAGGTTTCGTTTCACATATAGATGGACCCGAATAGGAAAGATGGTTATTCCTTCCATGTTGACATTTTGTAGATGAATATTCCGTCTTGTTCATGTCCTGTTAGCTGAACACCCAGAAAAGATATTTATATTAACTTAACCCGTCTATTTTTAGTTGTATTCTACTTATATCCGCAAATTACATCACGCCTCCTAATTTACTTAATTTACTCTTAGTTTCTACACGAATAACGCTTCTTCGAAATATATATGGGAATGTGCAGCTTGAGAATGATGTCGCCGAAAGTAACTACATTTATAAAGTATAAATCTCTATAAATGGTCCGTAAGGATCATATGTGTTTATAAGACTTCGACCACAGATAGATATCAGTTAGCAAACCGTTGAAAACCAGGGAGTATAGGACAGCTGTTTCACCCCAGTCTCGGGAATCATCGGCAGTACGCACCAACTGGGGTTCGAACGCAGGACCTTCCGGTTACAAGGCAAGCTCGTATACCATTCAGGTACTGGGACCCGTGACTAGTGAGGTCCATCCAGTCAAGTGTGAGGATGGATGTCCCACCGACGACAGTGGTTGGGGTTGCGTTAAATCACGATTTGGTAGAAGTTAGAATTCATTAGCCATTGAATCGAGTCCCAATGAATGGTTTACGAGCTTGCCTTGTAACCGGAAGGTCCTGGGTTTAGACCTCAGCTGGTGCGTACTGCCGATGATTCCCGAAATTGGGATGGAACAGTTGTCCCGTCCTCCTTGTGTTCAACGGTTCTCCGACTGATATCAATCCGTGATCAACTCGTAAAAACTATAATTCAGCAGTTTCAATGCAAGCTTTGTTAAAAATATATTTTGGAACTTTGACTTTCCAGTAGACATGATTCCTATGAAACACGGAATAAACTGGCTATTGCAAATTGCTTTTTGACGGAATTGTCACATGAAGTTCCTTTCGCTAACGATGTTTAGTAACTACTATTAACAAATCCGGCACGTTGGTCAAGCGTAGAGAGTAGCTTGTCACAGTAACAGGTTGCAGTTTCCACTGCCTACTTTAGATAATGAAGCAAAGTTTCTAAACCAAACAACATCAAATGCGGATTTCACTAGAGTTTATTCCCAGTGTGAACCAGTTACTCTGAATGTGTTAAACCTAATTTGGTTTCTATTTTCCTACATACTGTTTAACTGACGTAGTTCCAAAAGGGAAGACAATGGGGGATATGAAAGACTACTTGGGAAATGAAGAAATCAGAGGAACTTCCTGATGTCGTGTCAAACTCCCAATGACTGTCATCACTGCTCTCTCTGTAAACTATTGAGTGTTCCTTTTCCGTTTCTCTGAAACAGAAGGGAGCATTAAAAATATCCGACAGCAGCGTGACAAAAGAAACACGGGTACTTTTAAGGATCCGGTTGGCTTACTTCAAAGCCTGAGTTTTGTTGTGTATATTCTTCTAGTGGGGATAAAGTTTTACTTTCACTGACCGTTTGCATTTCGACCTTTTACTTATCCCTCATGATTGGTGAAAGCAGCCTAAGATCAATCACAAATGCACTCAAATGTAATAAAAATTACAGCTAAGATCAATCACAAATGCACTCAAATGTAATAAAAATTATTTTACACACAGACTATTGTTATTTCGGTAGTTTCATCGTAGAAAGTTTGAGGAGTAGTAATACAACATTTTGAAGGTCGAAGGGGCTATTTGTTTGGCGGTCCATAAGGTCGCATGTCCTTGTAATGGATACTGAAGACTCACTTGAGAAACTAAAGGATGTTGATAAAGTTTTAGAATTAGTGAAGAAGTTGTCATCATCAGATAGTAATGTCTCCCAAATGGCTTGTAAGGAAGCTGATGCCTTTCTTAAGGAGAAATGTACAAATGGTTAGTTATTGTTTAACTTACCAATATACACAACTAGGTTTTGATAAAGTGGTTGTAAATAAAGTGAACAAACAGTCAATAAATTCAGGTAAAACCAAATATTTTTGTGTTGATGATAGTGATAAATATGTCTTATACTGTGTGCACACGTATGTACGTACGTAATCTGTATAAGTTTGTTGGCGAAGTTAAACTTTAGTGTTCCAGAGGAGTATGCCACACCGACTGCCTAGTAATTCTCAATTTTTCAAGTCATTGAAATCAGGCAGATAAGAATATAATCACGAGTAAAATAGGCTTAATGGCGTTATGATACTAAACGGTATATCTGGTAAGTTTAAGGTCAGGATTAGGAAACATAGAGGTTTAGGCTAAGGACAGGTCAGGGTTAAGTTATTTAACCTTACTTCCCACATCAGGTTAACCAAATGAAGGAGATATTAAGGCTGGTTTGAGTTAGGGTATAAGTTAGTGGTCCTAGATGAATACATGTGTCGAATGAGTCTTAATTACCCTAATAACTGCGAAATTGAGTCATTTTGGAACACTTCAGAGAATGGCATCCTGTGAAACAGTTTCATACCTTTACACTCATCATTTTCATAAACATGTGTATTTTATACATGAGAATAGCCTATCTCATAGTGCGTCTAAGATCATTTGTCCTACGCTACATTTTGGTGCTCAAAGTTTAACTTGGGTGATTTGTTTGTCGAAATTCATATATTTCGAGCTGCAGACCGGGGTTATTGTGTGTAAAAATGTAAGCGAATGGTGTTGAAGTCCTCCTTTTTTGATTTGATTGAAGTTAACATATGTTTCTACGTGTATTTCATTTTCCTTCTGGTCTAGGAAGCATACTCCCACATTAGCTGCTGTCTGTTGTATAACATAGTAAATGTGCAAGGCGTAACTCCTCACTTTTTATGGTCAAACTGGGGAAAAATTCCCTAGAAACTTTTTATTCCTTAAATGCCTATTTGACAATGAACTTTCGAAGCTAGCTTCTGATTGGATTCTCTTTATTTGATTGGAATGATTTTTGCATATTGTGATACACCATTATCATACGCCCTTTCACTTGTTTGTAATTTAAATACTGCAATTTGTGAATCAATGAATGTCGTTAGGATGGCGTGTTCTTCGACATAATGACTAATATTTTCTATTTGGAACACAAACTTGGTACATTATTGCTGCCAAGAGATGCTCCGTCTTAAAATTTCGTGCATATGTAGACTTACGAATAAATTTCCAATTAATCCTGATGCTGTAAAATATCAAAGGCTGAAATGCTTAGCTACATGTTAGAAGACATCTCTCTTTATTATTTTCCTTCATGAATAATGGTCATTCTATAATGTCGTGCACATGCTGGCGTAAAAGCTGGCACTTGTACACATTTAGCATGCTGACACAAAAAGAAATGATATATATATATATATATATATATATTAGCATGCAAACAATAACGTATCACATTTTGATTTAACTGTGTTCATGATTGTTGGAGAACTTGGGAAACACTGAGTTTTCAAGTCATCCATTTGCTTTTCTCGAAAACTCGACATAAAGTAGTAGACTTTAAATAACTTCATGCATGCTACGCTACGATGAAAGATGTGTAGAATATTAAATGTCACATAAATATCAAGATTTATAGCTGTCTGTCTGTTTTCAACCGATTTGCAGCAGTTCAAGTCGCCCCACTCCATGTAGCACACAAAGCGAGAGAAGAAAGTAAAAGAAATGCAAACTACAGACAGTAGCTGCTGCTGCTGCTGGATTCAACATAGAACTTGGCACCGAAGTGCAGCAGTTCGAGTTGCCACGTTCCAACAGACAGTAGACAGGGATATGAGACAAAACGAATAGTTATAACGAAGAACAATATGGCTTTATTGGGTATTATAAATCACAAGGAGTGGATGCATCTGCGCCAGTCATTGAGAACGATTTCGAGGCATATCACCAATTGTCTCCAGCCTTCATTGGTTCCTACTAGCCCTAGGACCCCAACCAGGAAGTCTACATCTCCCAACGTGACTGGCTTGAACTAACTGTTGTGGATTTCATTGACTGACGAAGCCATGTTTTGGTTTGATCGTCACTAGATCTTTCCCAACCTGATCCATCCTATGTCAGCTGACTGACATTGATATAAGAATAAAACTTGGGCACTGTGGTAGAGTGTAATTCCATTATGGGTAAATTTTTATTTTGATAGAGTCTCACAGTGTTATACAGTAATATTTACTGATGACGTTTCGAGCACAAACTATTGCTCATAATCATATCATATCAGCTGACTGACATTGCCCATTGTCGAGGGAGGCGATGCCTAGGCATGCGTAACACATGTCCTAACCACCTCAATCGATGTAACTTCACAGTCTCGTCTATTGATTTCCCTCCTTACCTAGCACTCGACAGAGGCCTAACTAACCTCAATACTGCTCACCTTATTATGCCACTTCACACGGAGGAGATAGAACGCAGGCACCTATGATCAAAGACAGCTAGCTAGCCTTTCCATGTCTTCCACTCTCAATGACCAGGTCTCACAGCCATGAAGGAGCACGGAGCGGACTCCTGAGCAGTATACACGTCCCCCTGTCGACAGCCAGCCGGATATCACGTCTACTAAGCCAGAGATGACGTAAACTGGCATATGAGGGACGAGCCTTCTCTTTCCGCCATGCTGCGATTTCGTCAGCAAACAACCCACTGACATTGGTTGATGTGACTTCCCGAATAAGTGAAGTTGTCAACGTGCTCTACCGATTCACTCCCTATTTCTAAGCTGGGAGTCAATGTAATCCAGACTAGTCCACTCCTGTAGCATAATCTTTTATTTGACAGCACGAGCGAGTCGCATGCCAATCATTCGAAAATAGCTGCCTGTCAATGTCTTCAGAAGATTCTGTATTTCGTCAGCTTCTTCACCCAGGTGGGAGGACAACATCATCTGCATATTCTAAGTCAACGAGATTATTCCCTGATGGTAACAAGTCAATCCTTGAGTCACTGACGTCACTTAGGGTTAATTCTATCAGTACATCTATGATGAAACTAAACAAAAATTGGGACAGTGTACATCCCTGAAGGACACCGCTGGATGTCACCAGTTCAGTTCGCCGTAAGCCCTCACCTGGCTAACTGCATTAGTTCGAGTAGAGAGCCTTGATCAGTGCAATGTATTTTCTCGTCATTCCTTTTACAGCCAAACATTGCCATAGTACCTCTCAGTGGATGGAATCGAATGCCGCCTTTAGGTCAAGAAATATAACAATTGTTGGACGTCGGTAAGTCTGCCTACGTTGCAGAATCTGTCGAAGCGTGAAGATATGATCAATACACCCTCTTCCTGTCCATAGCCTGACTGGTTCTCTCGTGTTTGTTCCTCCCATGGACCACTTAGTCTACGCATGATTATTGAGCCTAGAAATTTAGATACCACCATATTAGTCAATCTAGTCCCCCTGTGTTTATCACAGGAAGACTTGTCTCCCTTCTTGTATATCGAGATAATCAATGACTTACACCAACCCGACGTGACTTCCTCTGATTCCCATACGCTTCTTAGTACCTCAGTTAACTCAGACAGTAAATTGTCTCCACCATCCTTAAACACCTCCGGAGTCATTCCATTAGGTCCTGCTGCTTTGCGCCGTCTCAGGCAAATGACAGCCTCAGTTAGGGACGGAGGACCTGTGTCTATACCCCATTCAGGGAGGTGTTAGACGTTCTGTAAGTTTAATGTCGCTGTTGGTCAATTAAGCTGCTCCTCAAAGTGTTCTCGCCAGCGTTCCAGTTGTCTATCCTGGGAGCTAACTATGGTGCCATTTTTCTCAGAGATTGTTTCACTTATCGCTTGCCTTTCACCACCTGTTTCCCTGATAAGCCTGAATAGTTGTCTGGTGTTGCCAATCGCCGATGCCTTTTCCATCTCTTTCGCTTTTATCGCCCACCACTGTTCACGGTCATTACGAAGGCTTCTTGTTAGTTTACGTTTGAGTAGCTTTCGCTTCTCATCATAGTCGGAGCTTACGAGAATCAGTCTTCTTGAGTCAATCAGTTCGGATGAGGTGGTAGAGATCCAATGGCTACAACTGACTCTTGTCATTAGGCTATCAACAGCTTTCACAGCTGTGTCTACAGCTAACTGTATGTTGTGCCAGCCAGGCTTCCTCAGGAGGAGTCCTACTGTCGACCTCAGATACACGTTTCGCTGTTTCTTCCTTAAATAGGGACTCAAAGTCTCGATTTAGTTGGGGACGTAACTGCTTCGCTGCCAGAAATTTCTTTTGTTCATTTAGTCGTAAGCATAAACGTGTGCGAACCAGGGCGTGATTGGAGTTTACGCACGTGTTCCAGAAGGAGCCACAGTCTTCTACTCACCCTCGCCAGTGATACCCTATCGCTATGTGGTCTATCTGAGTCCAGTATTGATTTGGTGATAGGGGTGGCGAGGTTACGCTGTGTCTCTCTTTGTGCCTGAAGTTGGTGCTGACTAGGAACAGATGATTATCTGAACAGAATTGTAGGAGACGATCATCGTTGTCGGTTCGTCGGCAGGGAACTCCATACGTGCCACCTACATACTTCACAGTCTCTACGACTTCCCTACTTGGGCATTGAAGTCGCCTGCTAAAACAACTAAATCTGCGAATTTTACTCTCTACAGCGAAACAATCAGTTTCAGGTAAAAGTCATCCTTCAGTTCATCCGAACTGCAGTCTGTTGGGGCGTAAGCGGAGACTACGAAAAGACAACGACGGATGACGCCGTCCCTCCTTCTCCTAACGGACCCATTTAGACGGACCGCATACATACGGCTATCTACTGGGATCCACTCAAGTAGGGACTTTTCCACCCTAGCACTCAATGCTATCCCTACACCTGCGAGTTCTCGCGAACTAGCTGAGGGGTCTCCTGACACCCTTAAAGTGAATTTTGTAGATTCATTTTGTTGGCCGGCTGGGGTTGGGTTAAGTGAATGACCACACTCGGGTCTTGTATGCGTGTCTCCGAAACACAACACACATCCATGGCTCGAGATGGCAGAGTTCCGGTGAGTGATGCCTGTTGTCCGATTTGGTAGAGGGTCCTAACGTTGAATGCTCCTATATAAAGTTGGCGGCGTGGCTTTAAGAGGTTATTTGGGATGTTCCTGTGGCTCATCGTTGTTTGTGGTCTCAGAATGAAGTGGAGATGACTCACTAGCATGCAGGATAGTACTGACTGTAGTAGGAAATAAGATGATGAGGGTAACGTGGATAAAAGAGAATGATGCTCAAGAGAGCTTTGTGTGCTTTAAGAAGTGTGTTGGCAGCTTTTAATTCCCGCCTTCTTCAGGTACCTGAAACAGAAAGAGTTAGTGTTGCGCGACAACAGAGCCCAGGAGACAAATCAAGTAGAGGGGTTGCATTGGTGGAAGGAAGGCAAGATAATAGAGATGAAGATGGATACAAAGATGAGTGAGGATTAGAGAGGTTTCGCGTGCACTTCGGATTGTGAGGGCGATTGTTACTTCCCGGCTGCCCACACCGTGGAAGTTGGTTGCGCGACCGCAGAGTCCAGGGGACAACTGCTTGAGGCCGGTCACAGACGGCCTGTTTTTGTTTGTTCTTTTCTATTTGGTGTGTCTCAGTAGCATATTTATCACTTCTGCCCTGTGACATGACAGCAGGAAGCGCGGTCGTTGTTAATCCGGGCCCCGACCGATCCGGCATGATATTTTGTGATTTTGTTTGAGTCATGGCATTGGATTGGGTAGCTGCTTTTTGTCTAACCGCTATCTAAACAACCTTTCTGGCATGGTAGGACCTACAGGAAATTAAGTTCCAGCCAGTGTAGCTCGTTGGGTCATTGCGATATGCAAGCCCGACCACCACGTCAAGGTAGCAGCTTTCGGTCGGGCAAAGAGGGAAAATCAATCGAAGAGCATATAAAGTTACATAGATTGAGATGGCTAGGTCACGTGATGCGCATGCCTAACCATCGCCTCCCCCGACGGGCATTACTAGCTTATATAGGTGCAGGTTGGAAAAGAGTAAGTGGTGGCCAAACAAAAACATGGCATCAATCCATGAAATCCCTGACAGTTAAGCTGAGTCAGGTAGGGAGATGAAGACTTCTGGGTTGGGGCCCTCGGGACTCTAAGAATCAATGGCTGGAGACAATAGGTGACATGGCTCAAAATCGTTGTCAATGGCTTACGCAGATGTATTCAGTCTCTGTAATCTTTCATATTCCTTTCCACCATTACTCATTCTGTTTCACTCTTATACTTGTCAAAACTCTATTGATTCTCTTCACTCATTTTCCTGTCTACCTTTGTGTGCTATTTGAAACGTGGCAACTCGAACTGCTGCACCTCGGTGCCAAGTTCTATGTTGAATCCAGCCAGCCAGCCAGGAGACAAATGCTTGAGGCTGGTCAGTCACACACGGCCTGTATGAACTGGTTTCTTCAATTGGTTTCGTATTGGTAAACTTACCGCTGGTTGCGGACGACCGTAGGGTAAGTCAGAATGTACAGTTTTTGGGGTTCACCTCTTCTAACCCTCGCCTCTCTCCAGAGTGGAGAGACAGCATAGCTGGCATGCTGGTCATCTGAGAGAAACACCTGACTGCTGTTACATCCCTGTTCCCCAGCAGTACGACTTCGCCCGTGCACTCCCACTATAGTGTAAAAACTGCTTACACTTCGCCGGTAACTACTTTTAGTCTAATCGCTATCCTAACAACCTTGGTGGCATGGTGGGACCTGCAGGAACAATACTTCCAGCCAGTGTAGCTTGTTGGGTCATTGCGACCACCACGTCAAGGTAGCATCTATCGATGGGGATTTATAGCTAAATTTGTTTCACATCACCTTCCATCTAATTTTCCATTTATAAGAATGTAAATATATTATTGACTTAAGATCATAATTAGTAACTGAAAAATACTCTCCGCAGCACGGTTTACGAATGTCTAGTGAAGAGTTACTTCTTTCTCTTCAAATTTTAACCACCGCATACTTCAATTTGCAGTAATAGCTAGACAGTTAGTTTTGTTAAAGGCAAAACGAGTACATTATTGTAGTAGTCTCCACTTTGATAATGGTCGCTTAACAAAACAGGCCAAGTTGGAGTTTACAAGTAGCTGAAGACTTCAAATAAGACAGTTATGAATTCAGGTCTTAGGTGTATACATTAACTTCTCATCATAATCCTAATGTTCTAATGCACTTTGCCATTCACTTTTATGTATATCTCCACAATTTCTTATTATGTTATTTTCATTGTCTTCCCTCGTATCACAGTCTACTTGGAGATATGAAGTATGACAATTTAAATTATTGTTTGGCAATGTTAGGACCTATTTCTATTTGTAATTTCTCAGTAATAAGATCACATATAAATATGCATATGCATGTATGTATGTGTATATATGCATGCATCTTACAATATTTGAAGATAATAAAATGAAACAAATTATAATCATTAAAAAACATTCCACTTTTCATCTCAAGATCTATCAGTGTGCACAAAACTAAGACTGTTCATGTTCTTAAACAGATTCACTTAGTGGTGTGTGCCATGTAGGCATTGCTTTGTTTGTAATAGTTTATTTAAATCAGTCCACGAGCAGTATTTATAATTTTTCTTTACTGTCTGAAGTTATCCGGCGTTTTTATAATTTCTCATAGTAATCTGTTGGGAGGTGCACAAACGTATGCTCTTTATTTTTAGACCAACTAATAACATAATTCGTTGTGTTTTAAATGCTGACTAGGCTTTCAAACTTCTTTGTGCAGATTACTCTGGAAAAACTGATGATGTAACTGCTTTCATGTCAGCAGTTGCACAGGATGCACAAGAACGGGCCCAGCGACGAGCTAGACAACGTGAGCAGGCAGACAAACTTAAAGATCGCGCCAACACATTTTTTAAGGCTGGCAATTGCAAAAAGGCTGTGGATTTGTATACAAAAGCGATCGATTTGGCAAAGGATTACGATATTCTGTATACAAACAGGGCCCAAGTAAGTTGGAAATGAGGTTTGAAAAGATATACGATGATGCCAAAGAATAAATTCTAAAGTTAATGACAGCTTATGATCTTCTGGGAAGTTTTGAAAGCGTTAGTTCGTTCCCATTAAATTCACGTTTGTATTTTCGAATAGCCGACAGTTTATTCAGTTAAATTCAGTTATGCAATGCATTTTGCATTCTTCAGTTTAGATCCACTTATGTCAAGCTAAACAGTATCACTGGTGTAGTGCCCAATTTACTAGTGTGTACGTTATTTCTGTGTTAGCTTGGAGTTAAAAATATTTTCTATAGATATTATTTGTAAAGCTTATTGTTCTTTTAAGTGAACAGTGAAACTGTTTGACCAATGGGTTTTTTTCTGATTTTAATTGATGAAGACATTACAGTTTTACTTTGACCCTGAGGATGTATTTGAATTCTTGTGATTTCTAATTCGGCTGGATAAACCAATCGCTTTCTCATGCTATTAATTCTAGTGCAGACTCTGTTTCCACTAAGCTACTGTAAACAGCAACCAAGCATTATTTTATTTATCCTTTGAATGCAGTGAAATGTGGACAAAATCTGCTCACATTACGACGTAGGAGAAAATAAAGCGTGTCATACTAGCTCACTATGAGTAATAATGTAAACGTGAAACGCTTAATTACTGAGAGAAATGAGCGACCTTATCCACTGGAATGCTGTTGTCTTCTCTATGTATAAATTTAAGTTGCCACAACTGATCACGTTTACAGGACGACAACTCTCCTATCATGATTCGAAAGTGAAGGGTCTTTAAAGGTGTGGAATATTAGTGTGTTTTTGCATTATTGTATCGCCAGTCAGCCATTTAGTTTCCAACCACCAACCATATATATTTTTAATTTTTAATCGAGACTATGTCTTGCTAGATTCTGTCAATTTGTCTCTTATTTTCACCTTAGTTCCTAATATCTTTCTTTTAATGCAGGCATACCTTCGACTCGGTCAACCTGATCTAGCATTGAAGGACTGTGATACTGCCTTGTTACTCTTTCCAGAAGCTCCACAGTTAAGTCCTACTGGAGAGCCTCTAAAAAATAATGACAATATTCCCTCGAATCCGCGTTTGGCAAAGGTCCACTTGCATCGAGGGAAAGCCTTGATGTCACTCAATCGACCGGCTGATGCACTTGCTGCTTATTCGCTTTCACGTTTTTACTCTCCATCTAAGAATGACAAGTGTGTTTCAGTAAAGCCGAATGAAGAAAAATGGCCTAATTATTTGGTAGAATATGTGGCTCAGGCTGAAGCTGCCCTTGCTGCTCAAAAAGCAGATGCAGAGGCAGAAGCTAATTTTGCCGAGTCAGCAATAGGATTCACTTCTGGTTTGAATGATAACCATGCAAACATTCCTTCAAGGTTAGTGCTTATTTAGTTTTGATATTTCCAAAGAAAACAGTCGAATTGTTTCATTATTTGTATTGTTTAAAATATATTGTACTGGATACTCTCTGACGCAGTGTATTTTGCATATTGCTTCATTATTAAAAGTTATGCGAACAGATATGATATGATTCAGTTTTTACTCAGACTTTGTAATGTGATTGACAATAAATTATAAAAGACTAAGGATTGAATCCAAAAGACTGACATCACAACAGGAGTTAAATCAATTTCTGCAAAAAACATAAACAAAATACAATCATTACAAATGCTTGGTTATAGTTATCGAAACTATACGACTTGCGAAGACTAAAGCTTACATTTTGTGTGACGCTTATAATCACTAATTGACGACCGCAAATAGAATGTTTCAAAATCTCCTACTGGGGTTCACACGTACACATTTACAGAAATTTTAGCATCGTTACATTCATTTCATTACTGTCTTATAATAAACAGTTACTTCACATATTTTTTAATTCAGAGTTATTAGAGATGATAAAAGTACTTCAGACTAATCACATACATCCCAAATTATGTGTACAGAAAACAATAGGTTTAAAGCCTTGTCTACCCTTGATTAATTGTCCTCTTACAATAAGATTGTTAATGTGTTCCCTTATTTCATACACTCAGTCATTGTATTTGTAATGCGATTGAAGACGAAATACAAAATGCTATCATGTCGCGATATTTGTGTCTGAATGATTAATGTAAATATATAAAGTACACAAAATATTTCACTTATGATACTTACAACTGTTCCTTCTAGTTTAACATCCTTATCTGTCTACTCTGGGCTAATCTGAGGCGTGGCAATTAGTATCGCTGTATTCCTTTTCAGGATACTATTTCAGTATGCATTTATGGCTTCCTAACACTATAAAAACGGGTACATGGTCTCTCATGGTTTGTATAGCCAGGAGTTACTAACCTAATACATCCTACCGTAAGCACACAAAGCTTTCCTAATCGTCACCCACTTTCATCTTGCCTTATTACTGTTAATACTACTCCAGAGCTAGGTTCACCTCCTTTCCTGACACCATGACTATTAATAGTGGCTAGAGACATAGAACAGTACTCCTGGTTTCTTAAAATCATGCTGATAACTTCAGTTTGGAACACTCAACATCACATTGTTCATAGCCGGAGGTCTGGCATTTTGAATAATTGATGTTTGTTTTGGAAATTCACAAGCAATAGGGTTATGCATTTAACTTCACCTGATGGACATGATGAATCTGAAAAATTCACTTTACGGTTAGTAAGCATGGACGTGCTTGTACAGGAATAGCATTGAGTAGTGCTAGTGCAGAAAATCGTCACTTGATTGTGTTCCAGTAGACTGTCGTAGACTTGCCCTTTGAATGAACAGATCCTTGATAGGAAGGCAGAACTGTGATACCTATCTCTGTCTTTTCATGAAACTCGTTTACGCCACGACTGACTTCAATTTGGAATAAGTGAAGACTGAGTTCTATGAAAAATGTCTAGTTTGCTGATTAAAGCAAAACGCTCATATGTAGTCATTTTGGCGGGTGATCTTTATTCTGAATTAAGGAAGCTTTGACAGCCAGAAAAGTATATTGGTGATATCAATGGAATCCAATGCCGGTGGGCTAACAACGGTGGTCGTCTCCTAAATTTCTGTCCATATAAACATCTCTTGCCGGTCAAAACTGGTTTCAAACATTTCCTCACCTGGCGACCTTCAGCACCAAATCAACTATGGACACAAATAGCCCACATGCCTATAGGCTATCAGTTGGGAGGGGAGACTCCCCCCTGGAAGACCAGCGTAGGCTCCGATCACGCACTAGTCCGTACATATAAAAGCTTACGAATAAACGGGCGTAGAAAACAGACATTTATGAAACGTCTGGGCCTACAACTTAACAAGGACACAAAGTCTTTACTTAGGTAAGGAACAACAAAACGCGTGCTTGAGGTCGACATTAATACCCAAACTGAAAAGTCCTGACATCATATCCATCCAGCTGTATGGACAATGCCGGAAGCCGTTAATAACCTGTAATAATAGGAAATGGATGCCATTGGATTTCCGCTGTTTCATTCGAACTGACAGACCCAAGGAGACTGATTCTAGCGTGCTGAGAAAATGATTAAAAGCTCAAATGCAAAGACTTAAGAGATGTTAAAATCACCAGTGTTTGGTAATGAGAGAAAACTATTCAGAATGATTAGGAAAACGGGCTGTAAAATACCAATGGCAAGTGAAACGACTTCCGAGAAGGACTAAACTTCGATTGTTTTTCTGGATGGATGAATGGTGCGTTGGAGGATGGAAGACTGTGAAGACCTATCCAACTAGCTTGTGGTAACGCGAAATTTGCTGAGGGATGAGATGCAAATACCCTCCAAACAAAACACAACGAAGCAGCAAGGTGTGGTGGAACGATTCGAGAGGTCTTTAAAAATGTTGGCAATCAACTATTGACTAGGGTAATTAAGATATTAGGCAATGTGGGGTCACGTAAGTTAGGTCCGTTGGATCAGTCTAAGTCATCGACTCCCGGTTTATAAAAAGCGAGATAAATCTGTCTGTGATAATCGTCACGGAGTGGGCAGTTTAACTAACTGTCTGAAATTCTACGTTGAGTAATCATGCGTAAACTAAGATGTGGTGCTCTGGGGAAGCGAACCCGTGAAACCTAGCAGACTTCAAACTCGGAGGAGAGAGGGTGTACTGAACTTCTTGAACAGAAATCCACATGTTAGACATGCGATTGCCACTTTTAAATTTAAGATGATGCTCTATGACTGCTCTAGACCGATAGGGAGTGAATTATTTGGCCATGCTGACCGTTTCACTTATTTAGGAAGTTACATCAGCTCTGATGGACTTATCGTTGATAAAATCTTAGTTTGGATATGGAAGGCTCGTATAGCGTTTGTAAGCTTTTCATCTCTAGTGTAGACGTGACACTAGACTGTCAGTCAAAGGAAGTGTGTACTGCTTTAGCCGTTATCTCGTTTGCTTAAATAATGTGTAAGTATTTGCATGGATGTTTGGTTTTGCTGATATCATCTTTAAAAAAAAATCAACTTGGGTATAATTTATGTACTTTTATCTTCAGTCAACAGTTGTTATGTCTATTAGCTCAATTGGCTCGGAGAAACCAAAATTCAAGGTACTATAGTGCAGGGTTACGCCATATGAGTCGTCTGTTTACTGATGCTCCGAAGTCACTACCTACAACTGTCAATGAAATCGAAACCACGAATCTAGACGTGAAGAATGAGTCTCTCGAGGCCACGAAACATTCTCCTGAGAAGACAAAGCCTAATAAGAAACGAAAGAATAGTGAGCTTCACACATCCATATCGGAACAGTCAGAAACTACCAAAACCTCTACAAACCGTAATCCACAAACAGAAACACTTTCTGACTTACAAACAATATTTCGCATAAAAAGTGGATTTACCCTCTTGGATAAGGAAGTGAATGTAAGTTTTTTTCATTGTGCAACATCCGAATTAAATTTGATATGATCAGTTAACATATTTATCTTTATTATTATTACTATTAATTTTGAGTAGCAAGCCACTGAGTTTCTTCTCACTGAACACACTATTATCTTAATCTGTCCATATAGTGTCGCAATCGGAATTGTTGCACAGCAAGATCTTATGTTATGTCTGTCTGTTGTTTGTAAATAAATTAGCATTACGATTTCTTGTCTATAAAGATGATACTAGTTATGAGTAAGTGGTTGAAATTTCGAGAAACGTGTATATTTATGAAATTAGAGTACTGACAATGCTACAGATATTGTTGTCGTAAAGAATAAAAACCAGTGTCTTTGTTTACGTGGTTCAAAATCGTCTTCAGTGACGCAGATATCATCCATTTCTCATTATCTTTCAAATTCTGAATATCATTAATCCTTGACAAATCAACATTTCCGCTTCTGCCTTGAACTCATCTCTATTCATACATTATAAAAATTCTATTTTTCTCATCTTCTGTATGTTCTTTTTTATAGTGTGTATTAATGGTTTAGGCACTCTGTTTCCAACCACTTTGGTCACTAGTTCGAATTGTGCTTCACTCACCAAGGTTAAAGGAAGTTAAGTAGTCGCAATAGGGATCATAACCAACCGAAAGTGGTTGTTGAGTTACATTTCTACTTATTTCCAAAGTGTGATAAGTTGAATTAAGCAAAGAAATATTTACTTTTCAATGAAATCCTTATCTATGCCTCTACTTTACATGTATATATATATATATATATATATATATGATTTTGAGTAATGAGCCAACGAAGGCATTAGTTGATGGAAGTTGGCAGCCGCCTGTTGGAAACGCTTTTGCGTAACATGTGTCCTGTTCGCCACAATCGATGTGACTTCACAACTTCAACGGTTGACACTCTCCTTACCTAACACTTTACGCCTAACTTTCAAACAGAAAGAAGCGTGTTTTGCTCGTAAGATTTAGATATTAACTCTATTACTTGCCATAATGTACCACGTAATACTGGAGATAAATCGCGGATACTTGTGGTCAAAGACAACTAGCCTCTTCATATCTTACACTTTCAACGGCCAGTTCTCCCGTTTAGAAAAAAATATACAGTGAACTGCTGTGCAGGACTCACGTCCTTTGATGGGTAGCTAAATATTACGTCTACTCCAAAGAAGACGTGATTTGACAAACATCGTATGAGTTGTTTTGTATCCGTGCTGAGATTTTGAAAGCAATCGGCCGATTAGGGGTGATGCGAATTTCCAAATAAGTGTAGCAGTCAACACGCTCAACCCCTTCAATCTCTATCATTAAACTAGGAGTTAGCGCGAACGAGTCCCGTAGCATCCTATATTTGAATGCGACGAATCTCATGCTAAACATATTCATATTTTTGCTCATGGTGTTTGGATGACTGGAATTAGTCAACGTCTTCATCTGTAGGAGAGCATCATGGAAATACTCGAGGTTGACGAGACCGTTTCACATGGTTGATGAAGGTCTTCTACGATTAAATTAAACGGAAATGGGTACAGTGGTCACCCTTGACGGACACCTGATTGTCATAACTACAGGTGCAAACTTCCTATAAGCTCTTACGCAGTTATGAGTTCGAGCAGAGGAAATACCTAGATTAGTGTGATATATTTTCGTGGTACTCCCTCAATTGCAGACACTACTAAAGCACTACGGTCAACGAACTTTCAGATCCCCACGCATCATCTAGTGTCTTAATTACTCCAGCTAATAGCTCATTACTACCAACACCAACCTTAAACACCTCTGTGGTCATGTAGTCACGTCAGGCTGCTTTACTTGGTTTTAGATTAGAGATAGCTTTTATAACCTCAGTTACGGTTGGAGGACATCTACATCCTATTCTGGTAGTTGTCTGGTACTCAGGTGAGTTGAATTAATCTCCTAAGTCTTCTGTCCTTCAACGTTACATTCATCTATCTGGAGGAGCAATTAAAGTGCCATCCTTCTTGAACATCCTTCACTTACGATTGGTTTTTCACGCCCTGTTTCCCTAATCAGCCTAAATAATTGCATTTAACATATCTTTCGCTTTTTTTCCCTGCTAGTGTTCATCTTCATCTGCTTGCATTCGACCAACTTTTGCTTCTTGCTATGTTCTCAAATACACTCGTGAAGTGCAGTCTGCTTCTTATCTAATAAACGTTTCTATATTTTCAAACGTCAAGCTTTTGCCCACATTGTCTTGTTGATTATCATATATTTCTTTTTCCTGTCTGTAGAAACTGCTCCCTGTATAGTTCAGTAATAGATTGTTGTATACTTTTGTAAGTACTCGAACGATTGTAAAGTCTCTGATTACGACTTTGTGGATAGGGGAAATATTTTTCACTGAATAGCTTTTTTACTCTCTTCATCACCTTTATACTTCATGATTACAAGTATTTAATGTTTTATTTATATGTTTATTTTCTTAACACAGGCGATCTATGACATTTTTAATCTTAATGCATCTAAACAAAATACTTTGAATAGAAATTGTACACAGATTAATGTGGAAGCTGAAAGTATTGCTAATAATAATGAGTCAAAGCATTCAATGTTAGATGCATCGGAAAGAATGCTTGCATTACTCAATTTAACCAATCAACTTACCATTGATTGCGCAGAGAATCAACGACTACTAATTGAACGTCAGCCTAATCTAATTAAACTTGCTCTAATTTGCCTTAATATGTCATCAGATTTTGTCCAGCAAATCACTTGTTTCACAACAACAACAACAACCAAAGAGAATAACAATTCGTTGGGGTTTGTTATTATTGTTGTTTTTCTTTTCGTTTATTATTACCCCAAGATTTCATACATTCACGTGTGATTCACATGTTTCTTTGCATAACTTTTTTGAGGAGTGATGAAATTTCACTTATTATTGTTAAACCACAAACTTGCTACATTGTGGACTCCAAAAGTCCTCCACACAAAAATAATAACAATATATTCGGGACATAGGGATAAGATAAGTGAGGGAGGTCAAGTAGGCATACTTGTCAAGATTATTCAAAGGATGGTTCATCATTTCATAATTCTTCCAGAAAGAGAAGAAAGAAGAAACTAGTAGCATGTTCGTCACTGATTACGATACTTAGCTATATCTGGTAATGTCTCGAGCCACCGATTCGAACTATCTCTTGAACCCCATTCACTGAGTGATGATATTCCAACGGATGCTAACTTAATACAAATATCCTTCATCCCATGGCTCAAGTCTCATGGCTGGTGAACAGCTAGCGATATGGGAGTCACCGAAGGCGAGGTTCGAAGATGACTCCCACCGAACCCAAACTCATTGCTGGACCTTAGAATTAAACATGATGATATCATCGGCCACAAGCAGTTACTACGTAGAAAGAGATGACTTGATACGTAGAATCGCCTTAAATCCTAAGCTTGGAGAGCCCGGGTGTCACAGGCGCAGAGCAAGATTGCGCATACTGAAGCATTGTAAGTCCGACTTTTAATAGTCAGGCTAACATCGCAATGGCATCAGAGGTGGCCCGAATTAATGTGTGTCACGCTGGCTTTCACACCTCCGTTAGCACTGGAACAGGTACCTAGATATACGAACTTATTGACAACTTGAAGTGGTAAGCCTGCGGAGATGAATGCGGGTACAACCTCCTGCCAATTTAGCGACAATATTTTGCACTTAGATGACGCAAAGCGCTTACCACGCTTATAGACACTGGGTCACCAGCTGATTAAGCACGGTTTGTGCGTCCAGCATGTTATCAGACAGTAAGGAGATATAATCTGCCTACTTGAAGTCGAAGTGTTTCCCCGGATAGCAGATCTACACCACCAAACATGCCCTTCAGACCTGTCTCCAGAATATCAGTTACCAATATTTAAAATGCAGTTGGCAGTAAAATAATACCTCCATGATTGTGACATATATTACGCGGACACTGTCAAAATGACCACGATGCTTCTTACTGATAAAACATTACCACTTCCATACTTTCCCAAACAATCCTGTAAATTCCCTGACGACAGTCCAACCACAATTTTTTGAAAGGGCCGGAAATAAGTTATCTGGACCGGGTGCCTTGTAGCGTTTCAGTACCTGGAGATTTCCTTTCGCATCTCTGGTTTGTTTCGCGGGTCAGGACTAACCGCTCATGTAGCACTGTAGTTGATGATACTGGATACTGAAGCAGTTTGCCCTACTAAACGGCTTTTCATAGTACTCTGCCCAGCGTCCCAGGTATCTTTTCGGGTTGTTGATCAGCGTACTATCTGCCTCAGACCGTCTTACTGATGCCATATTTCTTGCTGCCAGCGGCCTGGATGAACCGAAAGAGCTAACAGTTGCCAAATACAACTACTGATTCCACCCTACACGCACGTTATAACCACTAGGCCTCGCGGTACTTACGTGAGCACTGTTTTATCTTACGTTTGAGAGTTTCGCACATGTTTAGATTGCTATCTGCCGAAATACGCTGACAGGCGTCTGGATATTGCAAAAAACTCGAAGAAACCCTTAGGTTCTTAGTGGAACATTCGTTTAAGCTGCAATTGGCTTTACTCGACATTTTCATAACATCTTGGAGGTGTATCTAATGTTCATCTATACAATTTGTATTGTTATCAGAAAACCTTAAGTTTAACTCACAGAAGTAGCAAGTGCTACCAGTTTACACACACACGCCGTTTATGAACATTATCAAATCCCAAGATGAACCTGGTCTACACTAGAGCATTCTCACAAATCAGATATGCATTCCAGAAGGAGCCTAGACATTCGACCTGTGCAAGTCCTCAGCTATACTACGATATCCCTGTGACGCACATGTTTCAGGTGCTCACTCGATTGAAAGTAAGACTCATCCTTAATTGCATCCTGTTCGCAATCCTTCGGTGCATGGTCAGAGATTATAAATAGACACCGCCTCCCTAGCCGACTGATTATTACTCTGGCATAACTTACGATCAAATCGATTAATGCAGCTTCACCTCTGGTGGTTAGTACGAAACTGACATCAGCTAAACCGGATACTAATACCCACAGGGTCCCTAAATAAGTGCAGGTGGTTCACACCATTTAAACTCACAGACGACGAAAAAATTCGAGGCAGTTCACAGCTATCTTGAGTGTAGCAGACATCTTCACTGAAGCTTTTCCATTTTTCGGCTAAACCGGCCTGTGATGAAACTATACTTGAATTTTCTTGAACTCACTATACTTTTTCAGTCTCGTGTAATCATACTAGTTAAATCTTGTGAGTAGGTCGACGTTCTTCAAAATTTCGAAATCTGTAGTGATAATAACCGTCGACTTTATATAATGCCGTCATGATCTCATGCTGTTTAAAATTCTCTGGACTTTGGAAGAAATTAAGTAGTGGGCAATTCATTACTGCTTATGATATTAGGAAGTTTAGCATGAAGTTTGGCTGCTTCAATATGTCATGAAAGTAGTGTTAACTGATTGTTCAAATGTCCAGAATGCGAAGCGTGTACATCATTCTCCGTTCTCACTTCAATGTGAGGTGATCTTTGAGAACTCTCCATTGATGAAATATCTTGTGATTTCGAACATGATTGGCTATCTTTGGAGGTTTGCTTTTGGTGGTATTCGCCAGAATTGATATTTATCCTCTCATTGACGTGATACTTGAGATTATGATTTGAAGGTTGGAAATGGAATAGGTGAGGTTGTGAATCTGAGTCGATTGGGATAACTAGTACAATTGTTACGTATGCTAATCAGTCGCCTTCCTCGTAGAATAATGCTCGGTGGCATATGATTAGATTGGGAAAGAGTCAGGAGTGGTCAAATAAGAACACGGAGTCAATTCATGAAGTCTTCAACCATTGGTTTAGGACCAGTTACGGAGGTGTTCCGATCACTTAGGTTTGCCTTGCTAGCTCTACCGGTTGATGTGAGTGGTGTTCAAGTGCTGAGATCGATCAGTATGATATGCCATCGTAGAACGGTGTGTAAACTGTCAGGGTGGAGTGCTCAGTGAATGTATGATGTCTTGTTTGTAATTCTTATTGGAAGAAAATACAAATAAAAAAAAACAGGATCTAAGACTTCTAATAAATACGGTTTTTTTTTATTGAAATAGTGTGTGTCATTCACCTCAAAATTCCGACAAAACTCTTTTCTTTTTCTCTTCAACAGTGCAACTGTAGAAAAACAACGCAGCTTCCACATCCTGGGTTCACTTAGACTAGCTGCCTGCAACTTATTTGTTACACTATCGTCGTTGCCGAGTGGTCGACAGTCTTTATTAGATCTGTGTGGATCTGGTCCAATCTTAACTGGATTAGCTAGTTGTTTGTCAGCATCAGTCTCTTCACCTCAAGGGAATACTTCTCCATCTCCTGTATATGCATCAAGTTTGGCAGATGCAGCACGTGGATTAATTGCTCGTGTATCCTCTGGAGGTGGTAATCATTCAGTCCATACAGTAAATAATAATGTTGACCCGTTGAAATGTAATTCTGCTTCGTCTGCAATGTCTGTTGTTTGTGCTGCTAAAGCTGCACAGATATTAGAATTTTTAACTGAGAGTTCAAGATTTTTGGTAAGTGTCAATTGCACATAGACATTTTGTTACTTTTAATAAGAGTAGAAGGTATACATTAGATGTGTATACTAAAAACATTATTTGCAGTTAACGTGAATACTTACTGTACCTCTTCATCTATTCGTATTTCATTGTTACTGTTGATAGAGATGTTCGAAATAGTTCACTACAATGCAGAAATATTGCCTCCTTATCATCTTTGAAAATACAGTTATTCTTGTGTTTGGTTATTCTCTCTCTATCTCTCTCTCCTGTCTAACATAATGATCTTTTGTTTGTATTCTATTCCTGAGTGTATCGTCGAAGTGTAACAGTTTGAAATGATGCAATTTTACAAAAAGAGTGTTACGCTGATTTGTCTTTCTGACGCTGAGGGAAAGTGAGATGGCATAAATTCAGGATATTTAATTGTGTAAACAATTTTATGTCATTAGAATAATGCCCCTACATCAGAAACTAGCTAATTTCTCTTAACTGAATCAATAAAACAGTTTGTGATGATCAAGCTTATCTTAATCTCAATGGTGGAAAACTCAAAATGTTCATTTCCATTTCACCTGATTTCTTTTATTTCAGTATCTGCTAGATAAATCTTTAAATCGAGGTATAGTCACATCGCTGCTTATTGTAATATATTTTCTCACTCCTATTGATATTAGTGTCACTGTAGGGTGCATTTGTTTTTATAATACTTTATTTCGATGTACGTATTTGTTTACGTCGACTGCAGTTGTCTGTTATGCGAAACGGCATTATTTTTTGAGCAATAAGCTGTGGTATGCATTTGTTCTAATATGTGGAACTGTGGCTCATTGCTCTAGCCTGACATATTTGCCTCACAGTCACTGCAAGTTATTATACATGACACGTATTGGTGAGGTAGTGTTAGTATTTAGATGACGTCTCGTGTACAATTTATCGCTCACTATCATATCAGCTCATTTATAAGACTTCCTAAATGGCTTTAGGTAGCCGTTTTAACTCCTGTTTTTGAATGTTATTTCATGTTCATCCGGGACAGCTGTTGCTTCACATCGATTATATCTTGATTCAGTGGATAAATAATCATTGATTAACCTCTGTCCACGTAATAATATCATATTCTAATACTTGTACCTAATGTCACTCTTTTGTGTGATCACATGCAGTTGATTGTACAACAATGGACAAACGTTTTCAAACATTACATAACTTGGCGGTGTCAATCAATCTAGCTCTAGCTAAATTCCTATATTCTGATAACCGGAATGCCCTTGTTCTACTGATTTGACCTCACACTCATCACATTGTATTTAGCCAATTATTTCATTCTTGATAATTAGTTCTATTAGATCTCTAAGGCTGTAACAACAGAAGACAAGAGCCAGTCAACTGATCGTTTATTAAGGAAATCAACACGTATTTATATATTTTCATGTACATATTATAGATTACTGTTAGCAAAATACACAGTCCTCTGATTGGTTGTTTCTCACAGAAGGTTAACCTTGCATCTCTTTGTGACTGTTTCTTGAATGTCAGATCATCTAAATGTTAACTGTATCCGCCTACGCAAAGTCTGTTGTGGTCGGTTTTGAATCAGTCTTTGTTCATATTTTCTCACGACCGTTATTGAGGAAATAAACATTGACGTAAATTACTGTCTACCAATTTGGCTAGTAGACAGCTCTCACCACAAGGCGACTGAGTTTTACTCTCAGTGAGTTGCTTGGTTTATATGCTGCATGAATTCCAGCCTTATTGAGAATCCTAATTAGGGCTTCTGATGTTTCTACCTTACATAATAGTACTATGGACGCTTTGAATTCTTTATTATTCATGTTGTTTTGCTTATTAACCTTATCATTCTTATTTGTCTATGGGTCTTATCCTTTTGAATGAGTACTGGTAGGTGGTTAGTCGTCCAGCAGATATGTTTTCTTTATCGGTTTGATTCCTTGATTTAAATTTTCTGATTTCTAGTGTTAGAGCAGGAGTTTGTTTTCAGAGATGAATATTGCTCACTGTTTTTAATTGTCTTCGTTGCAGATACTTGCTCGATCTTCTGATGATGGATTACAAGGCCTACTGTTAATCATTGAATCAGCTTTAGCTTCATCTTCGCCAACTACTACTAACCAGTCATCTTCAACTACATGTCATTGTTTGGCTACATTGTTAGACAGTCTGGGAAATGCTTGTCAGGATGCAACTTTTCAAAAAGTTGTTCTACAAAGCCGTCAAACTCTATTATTTGGACTTGCTGATTGTCTTTCACGTCATACTCCATTATTGAATGACCCGAAGTAAACTATATCATATTTTAGTAGTTTTTTACGATACTGTACATTATCTTGTGTTAAATAATCTCATCGCTCGGAGCGTACTTTTTAACAGTCAGAAAAGTTGACAGTTTATAGATCTTATAGATTTTGAATATGTCTTCACCTCGTTTTTCTATGTGGCTGTAACCGTACTCTACTAGTGGCTTTCAAATGAAAGCGCATCACCCGCCTGGCACTCATTGCTTAGAATGATTTCCCAGGTGAAACCAAACTGACAATTGATAGCACTGACCAGAGTTATTCCTGTGCTGAGATTTCCAAGTGATGATACCGGAGTATAATCCGCTACACACCCAGATTTTTATTTCACATTCTATTATCACTCATTACATGGATATAAGAGTCTCCCAATCCCAGACTATCTCAAATAATCCCAGTATAGAAAGGAAGAGGTGTGCACAAAGGTGTAAATACACCACAAGTTCTTAGCACGAATGACCTGCAAATATTTATGGAGGTTATAATTATCACCTCTCATATCTAATTCAGCTGGTTAGAGTTTACGAACACACGTGTGTTTGTGTGTTAATGCGAAAAAACATCTAGTTGTAGAATGTAATGTGACCTAACTAAAATATTCATAGCACACACTGTTTGGAGATGAATGTGACTTGAAATGCAAACTAGGTCATTTTCAGGGGTCATCAGAATGGGTTTCTGAAACAGAAATCGCTAATGTCAGTATCGAAATTTATTTGATGGTGTGAATTGGAATTTATGCAGCGTGTTTGTTGAAGAAGAAGATTGGTAACACCAGACAACTATTTAGACTTATCAGGGAAACAGGTGGTGAAAGGCAAGCGATAAGTGAAACAATCTTTGAGAAAAATGGCACCATAATTAGCTCCCAGGATAGACAACCGGAACGCTGTAAAGAACACTTTGAGGAGAAGTTTAATTGACCAACAGCGACATTAAACTTACAGAACGTCTAACACCTCCCTGAATGGGGTATAGACACAGGTCCTCCGTCCCTAACTGAGGTTACTAATGCTGTCACTAGTCTGAAACGACGCAAAGCAGCAGGACCTAATGGAATGACTCCGGAGGTGTTTAAGGATGGTGGAGACAATTTACTGTCTGAGTTAACTGAGGTACTAAGAAGCGTCTGGGAATCAGAGGAAGTCACGTCGGGTTGGTGTAAGTCATTGATTATCTCGATATACAAGAAGGGAGACAAGTCTTCCTGTGATAAACACAGGGGGATTAGATTGACTAATATGGTGGTATCTAAATTTCTAGGCTCAATAATCATGCGTAGACTAAGTGGTCCATGGGAGGAACAAACACGAGAGAACCAGTCAGGCTATGGACAGGAAGAGGGTGTATTGATCATATCTTCACGCTTCGACAGATTCTGCAACGTAGGCAGACTTACCGACGTCCAACAATTGTTATATTTCTTGACCTAAAGGCGGCATTCGATTCCATCCACTGAGAGGTACTATGGCAATGTTTGGCTGTAAAAGGAATGACGAGAAAATACATTGCACTGATCAAGGCTCTCTACTCGAACTAATGCAGTTAGCCAGGTGAGGGCTTACGGCGAACTGAACTGGTGACATCCAGCGGTGTCCTTCAGGGATGTACACTGTCCCAATTTTTGTTTAGTTTCATCATAGATGTACTGATAGAATTAACCCTAAGTGACGTCAGTGACTCAAGGATTGACTTGTTACCATCAGGGAATAATCTCGTTGACTTAGAATATGCAGATGATGTTGTCCTCCCACCTGGGTGAAGAAGCTGACGAAATACAGAATCTTCTGAAGACATTGACAGGCAGCTATTTTCGAATGATTGGCATACGATTCGCTCGTGCTGTCAAATGTAAGATGATGCTACAGGACTGGACTAGTCTGGATTACATTGACTCCCAGCTTAGAAATAGGGAGTGAATTGGTAGAGCACGTTGACAACTTCACTTATTCGGGAAGTCACATCAACCAATGTCAGTGGGTTGATCGTTGACGAAATCGCAGCATGGCGGAAAGAGAAGGCTCGTCCCTCATATGCCAGTTTACGTCATCTCTGGCTTAGTAGACGTGATATCCGGCTGGCTGTCGACAGGGGGACGTGTGTACTGCTCAGGAGTCCGCTCCGTGCTCCTTCATGGATGTGAGACCTGGTCATTGAGAGTGGAAGACATGGAAAGGCTAGCTAGCTGTCTTTGATCATAGGTGCCTGCGTTCTATCTCCTCCGTGTGAAGTGGCATAATAAGGTGAGCAGTATTGAGGTTAGTTAGGCCTCTGTCGAGTGCTAGGTAAGGAGGGAAATCAATAGACGAGACTGTGAAGTTACATCGATTGAGGTGGTTAGGACATGTGTTACGCATGTCTAGGCATCGCCTCCCTCGACAATGGGCAATGTCAGTCAGCTGACATAGGATGGATCAGGTTGGGAAAGATCTAGTGACGATCAAACCAAAACATGGCTTCGTCAGTCAATGAAATCCACAACAGTTAGTTCAAGCCAGTCACGTTGGGAGATGTAGACTTCCTGGTTGGGGTCCTAGGGCTAGTTCTTTGTTGAAAACAGTCAGTCAGTCAATGTTCTTGTAGTTAACCTACAGCCTAATGAACACCATAGTCGTTTCAATTGAATGGGTTATGTGATTGCAGATCTTGGTCGAACAAGAAAGATATGTGTTTGAATTAGTTGTGTTCTCTGATTTGGTTGACCTAATTGCGAAGCTTTCATCGTCCTTGTAAACGACATCTTCAGCGCAGGCTTTAGTATACTCAGATGTTGTATAGAATGACAATGGAAGCTTCACAGTTAAATCTCAAGAACCCGGCTCAGAGAACACAGCTAATTCAATATCATCCACCTGAGCTACAAATCTTCATCAATATTTCAAGAGATACGTGAGTTATGGTGCCTCGCTGAATTGCACACGACAAACAGTATTTGCAGGTAGAAACTTTAGGTAATACAAGCTCGGAATAGATCGTGATGATAATTTTAATATCACATTTATTTGTTGATTGTGTTGTCTGATAACATCTTCAACTTAACATCCTATAATTGCTTTGTGTCCATGCTTATTGCATTTTAGCCTGAAGTGACGTAGTGCTTTCCTAGTTCATATGTATGTGAAATTCGTCTTTCTATTTATTCCTGTGTTTTCTCAGATGCTAGAGCTTAAGTCTAGAAGTTTTTCATTGTTTTATTCATCCAAAAACAGAATTTTCGCTAGCTAACTTACATAATTATTTTATTTATTTATATTTAGTCACGCTCATTTAATTGGTTCAATCTGTCGATTACTGCATAACATTTATGTGGGACAATTAGATCGGTCAGTTAAAAACACTAATAACAACAATAATCGCAGAAATATCAATGGTCTAAGCATAAATGCTAATGATACAGATGAAGATTGTTCAACCACCTTCTGTTTAACATCAAGCAAATTAATTAATTCTATACTGAATGGGATCGGTGCTATTCTAGATCAAATTGGTCATGGTCCAGAATTAAGAGCTATTGCTATCGCGTTAGCTGGACGACTTCTACCATTATGCTCCCATGATAATAAACAGGTAAGTGTGAGAATGGGATTGGAATTCCTTCCCACTGAATTGTTCTCCTGCTCTGTTTGTTTCCTCTCTCTCTCTCTGTTGCCGTGTACAAAAAGTGATGCTGATTTCTAGTTGGCAACATTGTTCTGGTTGGGATGTGGCTCTCTGGTTTTCAGCCAGTGGGTCCCCAGTTTTCATCCCGCTTGGGCTACAGCACTTCCTCACTAAGCACGGTTCACAACCCGATATGGAGAAGATTTATTCCCTGTAGTTGAGTTCTAACAACAGCAGTACTATTAGAACAATAATTGTATGCATATAGTTAAATATGGTATAAACAATCGGTCCTTTTGTTAAAATTGGATGCTGTTATTAAAAGACAGTTGATCCGAAAAAGTTTGATATATTCGAGCAGTTTATTTCAAACAATCCGACCACGTTCACTTATAAGATTCCTAGGGAACGAGAAGACAGGCGTACGTTAGACCTACAAGAAGACTCTAGAACATTTTAACTTTGTACACAAACTTCACAGAAGCTTGATGGTCTACAGGCGAATACCAATCACTTAGAAGGAGACGCTGGTGGCGAAGACAGGATTTAAAGTGAACATCGAGAAGATGTAGGTGATGAAGATACCTAACCTCCGCCACCAACAACTAGCACCAATCACTGTCAAAGGGAGAAATCTAAGGGAATTCACTTGTTTCACTTATCTAGGCAACAGTGTTTCAACTATATGCTGAAGAATTCAAAGGTAGAATCGGAAAAGCGGACCAAACCTTCATTACTATTAAATCAATGTGGAAATTTCCTACATATGTGATATTGGTTGGCGGTAAAGCCGTGTATTGCGAATTGCCATAAGTCATTGGATTCCATTCCTGTAGCTGAATAACCAAAGGATATTTAATTAAATGTTCATCCACCGTCACCCGCAAATCACGATCACTCCTCTCTAGATGTATATGTCTGTGTATGCCGGCATACATGTAAATTGGTTTACGACGATGCGATGTAATAAATTCTTCAGAGTATTATGTTCACTTTTAAATTCTATACCATCCAGCTTAATCAAGCGGATCATTTGTTGTTTACCACTGGCTTACTTATTTCTTGTGTATACATATGAAGATTTGCTTATTAATTGCTTAACTGTACTAGAGATAATTTACTTCTCTTAGTCTCACTCATTCAATTTGTATTTGCTTGTTTCTCCTTTGTTACCCGTCCTGTTCAGCTATCCTCTTGGTTCGGAGAACGTACTGCATCAGAGTCAAGTGTTCACGTGCCATTAAGTGATTTGCCGTCACGTACACGGTTGCTTATTGCTGTTTTAGACAGTTGGTAGGTGTAATGTTTGCAATATTTGGTTACGATTCATTGGATCTCTTAAACTTTTTTTTTCTGACCAGTCACTGACTACATGATGCAATCGCCTGTAGTTACAAGGAGGTGTTGTGATCAGTGGGCTCCACCAGACCGGTTGTGAGGTCGAATACTGGCTAATGATATTGGTTGGTGGTAAGGCCGTATATTGCGAATTGCCATAAGGTAGAATTAGTGGGCTGGTCATTGGATTCCATCCCTGTAGCTGAATAACCAATGGGCCCGCCTCGTTAAATGGAGGCTCCTGATTCTTCCCACTATGTAGCCGCAAACTAGCATGTGACATCTGTCCGATACTCCCTGATTTTCAGTGGTCCTATGACTTATTGGTTCGTGACCTAACTTGAAATCAATCGTATCTCTGAAAGTTAACACTAGTGAATATGGTATGTTAAGCGTATGCTTCCAGGTTATTATGAAAATTATCGGACTGATTGTTTTCGCCTTCTCCAAAATTGACAAACTAAGGTTGAATCGAATAATTCTCCATGAAGGAGATTTATTCTGCTACTACTACTAATTCTACTACTGATTCATTTAAATCAACTGGTTATTTCAGTTTAGGTAACATCGAAATAAGTCTATAACCCCGGAATCTTAAAAGCAATTTGTTTTGAAAAGAATACGTCTTTTGAAATGTACGTCCCAAAGGTATTATGTGCGGAGTTTAAGTGTAGTGAGATGGTTACCCATTTGCATTGCCTATATGGCGTCGATTAGCAGAAGAATCCACGATGCACGTTTCCTTCTAGTGAGAACTAGTTAGATGGATTTATATGCATCTTCAGTGAATGGTGGCGTCCCCATGGAGACTTGAAAATAACTGTTGTAAATAAATAAAATGTAGTGTATTCTTATTCACTGTCTGTTAACACTATTCATCTTACTATCAGTCACATAGTAAACACTGCACGCATCATAATTGTCACTGTGTTTCTTTTGAACAGCTCAGCAGATTCCTATTGGAAGAATAATCTTCAGAAAGTATCAACGAATAATCAAAATGCAAGTGAAAATACTTCAGAATCCAAAGGAGCAAATAGTATATCATCACATTTAATCAATGGATGTATACGCTGTTTAGCTGCTGGTACCAGTCATTCAATATCTTTACGTTATATCATTGGAGATGATAGACGCCGTGTAAGACGTTTAGCGCGATTTATTCGTGTAAGGCTACCTTGTACTGCAACTGACAATAATAGGAAATCAAATACTCTCCGACCACCACCGCGAGATGAACCATTAGCAGGAAATGTTTGTCTTATTTTACAGCATTGTGCCACAGATACACCGTTGGCTGAACATCTTCAAGGCACTTCAGTAATTTATGATTTATTATCACTAATACAGGTAAGTTTATCGGATAGTTGAAAATAATAACAATGATGACGAAAAGCCAATAATAATAATGATAATACCAACAGTAATAATAGCGGTAACACACTGCTTAATGAGAATGAAATATGTGTGACAAGTGTAAATTCCTTCTGGAGTTTCAACCGAACAGGAACGTACTGTTTTGCAAGATAAAATAATTTCACTCAGTTTCATCTTATCATCGACTGTTGTTTACAAACAGAACTCATGAGCAGCTTTAGTTAAAATCTATCTAAACATCGCGGAGAATTGGGAATGAGCGAGTTTTAAGAGTAGGAAGCTTCTATAGGCATTTTTGTCAATGATTGACTATGAATATAAGCGTTATATATAGGGGAATATTGTATTCATACTAATGATTGGAATGATTTCTATGTTAGAAAAAGATGATTAGCAAACTGTCCCCTTGATTCGTAATTGTCGGTACTCATCCAGCAACTAGGTGTATCTTAGTCTTGTAACCGATGTTGAATCGTACAACCTAGGCCCTATAGGATCGATTTAACTTCACGATTCGGTCTCTAGCATATGCCCAGTCTTTATGTAGAAACAAAAAAAATGCACTTCAGTGCGTACATACAGTGCAGCAGACTCGTATCAATCAGCTCATTGGGTATACAGTACAAACACATCAAACCAATGCACAGTACACGTCCCCTTTGCTCAGTAGCCGAATTTCATATCTCCTTACAACTTTTCATTTACGTATATTGGTTGAACGTATAAACCATAAATATATATCCAATCAGTACATAAATCTACTGTCTTTTTACCATTTCTTTGTTCCAGGAAAGTAAAAGATTAGACACCAAAAGAAACGCAGCAATTTTAGTGGGTAAATTGGCTCAATCAAGTCAAGTACACCGTGATGAATTATCACGTTTAGATGGTTACAGTGTTCTGACACCTTTCAATTCATGGACTGCAACATTGGAACGTTGTTAGACAAATACGCACTTGTACTCTAGATGTCTTTCACATTACAAACGAAGCCGTTTCAAGGGCACTTTCTCTTCCCGGTCAATTAAACAAACAAGCAACAATGTGTGACAGTATTTTTCAAGCCTCTTTGTTCGTTTATAGTTTCATTTTTGAATGCTGTTCAAAACATTGTCTCCACACGGAGAAGCCTTGTTTTCTTTTGAACTTTATTGTACACTTTTAAAATGTTGGTTTCTAAGACAAACTTATGTGATACGTTGTAGTTAATCATTTATATGTTCAAATGTAAACATTACAAAATCGAATGTAATACACACGCACACAGACACTAATGCACAACATACAGCTGTCTTGGCATATTAAGATGGAAAATAAAACTGCGAACGTTGGATTTCGAAAAGTGTTTTTATTTTTTGAGAAAAATGAAGGAGACCGGTGGTCTCATTGAAATCACTGAATTTAAAAACATTATTTTCACCGTAACAATTCGAAATATTCTCTGAGGAATCATTGAAGTAAATAGTGAAAGACTGTTCATTGCTACATACACATAATCATAGAGTTAGTTGTTTTTCGTCACATAAAAACAAACCACAGCATCAATTCTCATCGAATCGTATATACATAATATTATTTTTAGACTGAAAGCCAAGTTTCTCATAAAATCCGACTTTATCATCACTGCAGTCGAGAGAGATTTTATAACAGCCCATGTGTTTTCCTATACGAATAAGGATATCGATAAGCCTGAAATGGTGTGTAACAGGGAAGCAACATATTATTAAACAAAAAATCTGCAAATGGCAGAACAGATAAGATATACAATATGAGAAGTGACAGGTAATAATTAATTACCTCAGTATAATTTATCCTCTCTGTGACGGAGGGACATCAACTCTTAGGACCAAGGGCTATAAAGGAAATTTACCAAAATTTTTCTGGTTGGATACTGTACTTTCATTCCCTTTCAGTCATAATCGTATATGTGCCTTGGTCTAGTGCGTGATCACGGTCTACAGTGGTTATCCAGATAGAACTTATACATACGTAGTCTATTTGTTCCCGTGGTTAGTTTGATTTTTGAGGTTGCCAGGTGAAGTAATGTCTAGTTTTTTAGTTGGTTCTGACCAACAGAGATAGGTATGTGAACAGAATTGAACAATGCGATCAACTTTGTCAGTTCGTAGGAACAGAGTTCCATATATGCCACCAGTATGCTTTCCTGAATAGCACTGCTTCCCTACTTCAGCACTAAGATCAACTGCTGAAGGCACTATATGGAAGCAGTTTTTTATAGAACTCAAGTTTGCTGTGGTGTGGGCGGATACTGTGAACAGACATTGACGGGTATCGCAACCTTGTCCTCTGCTCTCGGACCTGTCCAGCCAAACAACACAAGTACGACTGTCCACTGTAACCCGACAAAGTGGGGATTTTTCTGTCTTGATGCTCAAAGCTATTACTACACTAGGCAGTCCATGCCAATTAGCCGTAGAATTTCCTAACACCTATGAAGTGAATTTCCCGGATTCATGTTGACTAGCTTGAGTTAAGTCTTGCATTCGCGTCTCTGAAACAAACACTACATACGTGTACAGCTAGAGATGCAACACTTCCGGCTATTATGGCTTGTTGTACGATTCGGAAAAGCATCCTTATAGAGAATGCTACATTATATAGTTTGTAGTATGTTTTTGAGAGGTTATGAAATGTTTTGTGTGTCATATCTAATAATGGTCACAGAGATCTGAGAAGTTGGCCAACCCACTTGTGTAATAGTAAAAACGGTGACGGGAAAGCGAGCTGATATAGGTGGATGATAATGATTTTAGCTTCGTGCACTTATGAAAGAATGTGCCTGGCTATTCTTTCCCCGCGGGTAGCTATCGACGATTATAGAGAAAATCTGTTGCTGCCTCTCCGGATTGCTTTTGTCACTTTTAAAATGAGCTACTGTACATGGAACACTATGTCGCGCACGGAACCACTTGTTCAAACTATTCCATTTAGTCGTAAGCTAGTTACCTCCAGCTAGACCACCCCACCATCAAGTGGGAACAATACTTAAAGTGGAGTGGAGCTGTGTAGGACAGTTGCTCGAGACGCCTTGAATGCTTAACTCCTAGGCATGATAGTCAGGCCCTATCTCAAATATATAAAACGCACGTTTGAATATGGGCTGCTGAAGTGTGAACACAGGAAGTGACCATGGTAGACAACGGGTTCAGTCTTATCAGTCACGAAATCTACGGTAGTATAGCGTACTTGGTACCTTCAATGAAAAATAAATGTTTAAAGACATTAGGAATTCAAGGAACAGCTTCACTCTCAAACCAAAAGAAAAGAAGACATACTGTGAATCAGAGCGGTGAAAACGAAGTCCGAAATTTAAAAGTGTACTATTACGACAAAAAAGTGCACGTGTGAGGAACATTACCTATTGCTTAGAATTAAACACATAAGACCACAAGAATCTAATTGTATCAGATCGACTCCACAAATGAACTCAAACATCACAAGCCTTACCCGTTGTTTACCACTCCGGTTCCACATGAAGGCATAGCCCGCAACATCACACAGCCGTCTCCTCAATGTATATCTGATCTATCTGCATTCCCTTTGGCGTACTTGTTGAACAATAAAATCTTGATTGGTTGTTTTTGACTGGATACTAGTTACTAACTAGTGAAATGTGTCTAGTCCTATCCTTGGTGTCTGACTGAATTATATCAGACAAGTTTACAATGTGACCAACAAGCAAGGTAGCTCATCCGAATAGCTTAATAGGAACGTATCTGACTGCAGCACTAGGTGACGTGGGTTCGGATCTCATAAGTGATATGAGTCCATTCAAGGTTGCGGATACACCCTCCAGACGACTGCCGAATAGCACGAAAATTAAGTCCAAGGCTTACTGTTCACTGCTTCCAACCATCTCATACCAACAATTATTGGTTCATTCATTTACAGAGTCTCTTGTTACTAACTCTTTCTGACCATCTGATTTTCAGCATGGAGTCAAAGCAGCTTTTGATAAATGTATGCGTCCGGTTACAAACGCTTTCCGCAACGCGCCGAATTTCCGACTTGTATAGACGGTGTAAATGACATAATATTAGTGTTAACAATCACAAATTTTGGCATTTATACTGCGTGCTGAAGATTTCCAAAATGGTTCAAAAACGATGAAGATCTCTGTACATTCAAGAACCCCTATACACTCATCAATTCATAGATGAAACGAAGCTTCTTAGATAAGTGAAGGAAGTGACCTCGTCCAAATTTCTCCCATTGATAGTTATTGGTGCCTGTTGTTGTCGGTTGACGATCTTCATCACCTCCGTCGTCTCTGTGTCCACCTTCAATCCTGTCTTCTCTGCTTCTTCAGCCAGTTTGTTGGTTTTCGCCTGTAAGTCTTTGGGTTCGGGTGACATTAGACATAAATCATCCCCTAAGTCCAGATCTTCCACAGTCTTCTTATCGGTCCAGAGTATTCCTGGCTTCTTGCTACCCACAGCCTGTCTGACTGACTGGCTGTTTTCAACATAGAACTTTGCACCGATGTGTAACAGTTCAAGTCGCCACACTCCATGTAGCACACGAAGCAAGAGAAGAAAGAAGACGAAATGAAAAATAGAGACAGTAGACAGGGATATGAGACAAAAGGAATAGTGTTAACGAAGAACAATATAGTTTCATTGGATATTATAAGCCACAAGGAGTGGATGCATCTCCGCCAGTCATTGAGAACGATTTCGAGGCATATCACCAATTGTCTCCAGCCTTCATTGGTTCCTACTAGCCCTAGGACCCCAACCAGGAAGTCTACATCTCCCAACGTGACTGGCTGGAACTAACTGTTGTGGATTTCATTGACTGACGAAGCCATGTTTTGGTTTGATCGTCACTAGATCTTTCCCAACCTGATCCATCCTATGTCAGCTGACTGACATTGCCCATTGTCGAGGGAGGCGATGCCTAGGCATGCGTAACACATGTCCTAACCACCTCAATCGATGTAACTTCACAGTCTCGTCTATTGATTTCCCTCCTTACCTAGCACTCGACAGAGGCCTAACTAACCTCAATACTGCTCACCTTATTATGCCACTTCACACGGAGGAGATAGAACGCAGGCACCTATGATCAAAGACAGCTAGCTAGCTAGCAAGCTAGCTAGCCTTTCCATGTCTTCCACTCTCAATGACCAGGTCTCACAGCCATGAAGGAGCACGGAGCGGACTCCTGAGCAGTACACACGTCCCCCTGTCGACAGCCAGCCGGATATCACGTCTACTAAGCCAGAGATGACGTGAACTGGAATATGCGGGACGGGCCTTCTATATCTAACATGCTACGATTTCGTCAACGATCAACCCACTGGCATTGGTTGATGTAACTTCCCGAATAAGTGAAGTTGTCAACGTGCTCTACCAATTCACTCCCTACTTCTCAGCTAGGAGTCAATGTAATCCAGACTAGTCCAGTCCTGTAGCATCATCTTACATTTGACAGCACGAGCGAGTCGCTGCCTGTCAAGGTGATCAGAAGATTCTCCATTTTGTCAGCGTCTTCACCCAGGTTGGAGGACAACATCATCTGCATATTCTAAGTCAACGAGATTATTCCCTGATGGTAACGAGTCAATCCTTGAGTCACTGACGTCACTTAGGGTTAATTCTATCAGTACATCTATGATGAAATTAAACAGAAATGGGGATAGTGGGAATCCCTGACGGACACCACTAATTGTCACCAGTTCAGACGACAACTCGCCGTAAGCTCTCACCTGGCTGACTGCATTAGTTCGAGTAGAGAGCCTTGATCAGCCTCGTCATTCCCCTCACAGCCAAACATCGCCAGAGTACCTCCGGGTCGACTGAATCGAATGCCACCTTCAGGTGAAGAAATATAACGATTGTTGGGCGTCGGTAATTATGCCGAAATGAAAAGATGCAGAATTCAAGTATTGGGGATATGTGAAGGCAGATGGAAAGGGAATGGACTCAACAAATTGTCAACGGGTGAGTCAGTGATCTACTCCGCTCACCCAGAGGATAACCTCATGCACACCGAGGGCGTGACTATCATGATGTCACCAACGGCAGCGAAGGCCCTGATGCAATCGGAGGCGATCTCGCCAAGGATAATGACTGCCAGATTCAACTCAAAAGGAAGGAAAGTGTCAATTATAAAATGCTATGCACCGAAAAACAACGAAGACCTCGAAAAGAAAGAAGAATTCTACAGAAAACTACAGGCAACAATGGAAAATATTCAAGTCGGAAACATTGAAATACTAATAGGAGACATGAACGCCAAACTGGGATCAGACAAAAAAAGGAAGGAAACACACCATGGGTCGCGAGGCCCTCGGTGAAATGAATGAAAACGGAGAACTCTTCGCCGACTTCTGCGCCTTCAATGAACTAGTGATTGGTGGCAGCGTATAAAAACACAAGGATATCCACAAGGCTACATGGGTGTCACCAGATGGGCGAACCAAAAACCAAATTGACTTCATCTCAATCTCAAGGAAGTGGAGGCGCAGCCTACTGGATACGAAAGTAAGAAGAGGAGCAGACGTTGCCTCAGACCACTACCTCGTACAAGGGACAATCCAAAGCAAATTAAAAGCTTTCAGAGAAACAGGAGCTGCAGATAAACCACAAGCCAAGTTCAACACTCAAAAACTGAAGGACCAGGACACAAAGGACATCTTCACTGCAAGCATAAAGGACAAAGCCGAGACACAAATCAACACTGGCGAAGAGGTCAGCGTCGAAAAGCACTGGAACAACTTGAAGACAGTGTGGAGTCAAACCTGCATGGAAGTTCTGGGCAGAAAGAAGAGACAGGACAAACAGTGGCTCACTACGGACACTTGGAGACTGATAGAAGACAGAGGGATGGTGAAACAAAAGATTCTCCAGTGCACCGACGAGCAACAAAAACAGGATTTGAATGCAAGCTACAAGACACTGAACAAAAGAGTAAAGAAGAGTGCCAGGGAAGACAAAAGAAAATATTATGAAGCCATGGCAAGTGAGGCAGAACAAGCTGCAGGCAAAGGAGACCTCGCTACACTCTACCAAACAACTAGGTACCTATCGGGCAAACGTTTGACACAAATCAAGCCGGTGAAGGATGACAATGGAAAGTCAATCACCAAAGAAGTGGAGCAAAGGAAACACTGGGCTGAACACTTCAAAAGACTTCTAAATCGACCACCACCTACAACGCGCCCAACAATACCAACAATGGAGACAGAGCTACCAGTGAACACCAACCCTCCATCGAAATCAGAAGTCCTGAAGGCAATCAAGATGCTAAAAGCTGTAAAAGCAGCAGGACCAGATGGAATCCCAGCAGAAGCATTGAAAATGGACCCAGAGACAACAGCGGACTTGATGACGCTACTACTGGAGAAGGTGTGGAAAGAGGGCAAAGTACCCGAGGATTGGAAGAAAGGATACTTATTCAAACTACCAAAGAAAGGAGACTTAAGCCAATGCAAGAACTGGCGCGGAATTATGCTCCTGTCTATCCCAAGCAAAATACTAAGCCGAATCATCCTGGAGAGAATCAAACAAGCCACCCTGGATGAAAAACTTCGACCGGAACAGGCTGGATTCAGGAGAAACAAGTCATGCATTGATCAGATCGCCACATTACGGATCATCATTGAACAAAGCTTGGAATGGCAGTCACCTCTCTATCTCAACTTCATCGACTTTGAAAAGGCCTTCGACAGCGTCGATCGAGAGGTGCTTTGGCAACTACTTCGCTACTATGGGCTGCCACCGACAATTATACACCTCATCCAACAGCTGTACGACAATGCTGCATGCCAAGTAATCCACAACGGGAAACTTACGGAATCCTTCGAAGTGAGGACAGGAGTAAGACAAGCTGGCTGCCTACTATCGCCAATGATTTTCCTGATTGCAGTAGACTGGATAATGCGACAAACAGCGGGCAATGAGGAAACAGGCATAAAATGTACCCACACAAAAAACTTGGAGGATCTGGACTTCGCCGATGATATATGTCTGATTTCCCACAAACTGGAAGATATGCAAGCGAAAAGCAACAAGTTGTCAGAAGAAGCATCCAGAGAAGATAGGACTTCAGGTGAACATAGAGAAAACAGAGGTGATGAAGATTCCTGGACAAGAACAACAACAATAGACAGCGATCAGCATAAATGGGAGGAACCTGAAAGAAACAACCTCTTTAACCTACCTGAGAAGCATCGTTTCAACTACAGGCCGGCGGAACTGACGAGGATATCAAAGCAAGAATCGGAAAAGCAAGACAAGCTTTCACTACTCTCAAGTCTGTGTGGAGGTCAACAGCACTCAGCATCAAAAATAAGATCCGGATTTTCAACTCCAATGTGAAGTCAGTGCTACTATACGGATCAGAGACTTGGCGCGTCATAAAGAGCATCTCAAACAAACTACAGACCTTCATTAACAGTTGTCTTCGCTCAATACTCAAGATCAGATGGCCGGCCAGAAAAGATCAGCAACAGGGATCTCTGGGAGCGAACCAACCAGGAACCGATTGTGAAACAAATAGGCAGGAAGAAATGGAGATGGATTGGATTGGCCATACTCTGAGGAAACCATCAAGTGACATCACTAGACAAGCCATTGCTCGAGTGGAACCCGAAAGGGAAGCGGCGAGTTGGTCGTCATTGCAGTGAGGGTGACTTGGAGGAGGTCATGTGAAGAGGAGATGAAAACGTGTGGACAGACTTGGAGCCAGATGAAGACTCTAGCAGAGAACCGAACGCAATGGAGACGCACGGCTGAAGCCCTATATTCCTCTAGGAATTAAAGGAAACAATAATAATAATAACTATGCCTATGTTGCAGGATCTATCGAAGCGTGAAGATATGATCAATACGCTCTCTTCCTGGTCTAAAGCCTGCCTGTCTGTCGCACGATCCAGTCCACCACAATTAGGAATATCATTAGTGATAATAGGCAGGCTGCCTTGTCTTACTCCTGTATTCACTTCAAAAGTTTCCCTGAGTGTTCCATTGTGGATCACCTGGCACTTGGAATTGTCACATAGCCAGCTGTTGAATGAGGTTAATAAAGACTTGGGCACTGCACTCCGTATTGTTGAGACAGTTACCAGATCACTTCGCAATCAACGATGTAGAAGGCGTTTTCAGAGTTGATGAAGTTGAAGTATAGACTTGAGACTTGACTGTCATCTTCTTCTCTGTTGCTTCTAGAGGACACGAGCGTGGTTCCACTTCAGTTTTTGCAAATGCTCACATCTCCCTTCTTTGAGAACCTCGCCTAGATTACCAGCTCACTAGTTTTCTAGCCGGTCCCAAGCCCGGATAAAGTGGGAGGGTTGGGGCGTGGTGCTAGCAACTCCACCCCCAAAACTTAACCAAATTGCTACAAAAACTTCAACGCACAAATATATTAAAAATTCTAAAAATATAAAAAATAACCTTATTTTTCGCTGGAATCGGGGAAGTGAAATGACGCAGGCTGGTGAAAGCTTTCGGGAAGCCAGTCAGCCGATGTGCCTTCTTTCTATGAAAGCAAAAATAAGGATGGGGACGTGGAATATTCGTACAATGTACGAAACTGGAAAGGCTGCCCAGGTAGCCGCAGAAATGAGGAGATAAAGAATAGAACTGTTGGGAATCTGCGAGAGCAGATGGAACGGATGCGGAAGGAGCCAACTGCCAACTGGAGAGACAATGATCTACTCCGGTCACCCAGAGGACAATCACGAGCACACCGAGGGAGTAGCCATTATGATGTCACCAACAGCAGCCAAAGCTCTCATGCAGTGGGAACCAATCTCCTCCAGGATAATGACAGCCAGGTTCAACTCAAAAGGAAGGAAAGTTACAATCATTCAATGCTATGCGCCTACAAACGTCTCAGAACAAGAGAAGAAGGAGGCCTTCTACAGACAACTACAAGCAGTAGTGGACAACGTCTCAAATGGCGATATCAAAATCCTGATGGGTGATATGAATGCGAAGCTGGGAGGAGACAATACAGGAAGAGAACTCACCATGGGTCGCGAGGCCCTCGGTGAAATGAATGAAAACGGAGAACTCTTCGCCGACTTCTGCGTCTTCAATGAACTAGTGATTGGTGGCAGCGTATAAAAACACAAGGATATCCACAAGGCTACATGGGTGTCACCAGATGGGCGAACCAAAAACCAAATTGACTTCATCTCAATCTCAAGGAAGTGGAGGCGCAGCCTACTGGATACGAAAGTAAGAAGAGGAGCAGACGTTGCCTCAGACCACTACCTAGTACAAGGGTCTTTCACGGTGATGCTAATATCCTCCAAGTTAGCTGGGGATATGCTACAATGCAAGTTCAACACTCAAAATCTGAAGGACACAAACATAAATTACACTTTCACTGCAACTGTCAGAGCAAAGCAGGAAACACTTCGTGGCATCACTGAGGAATCATCCGTGGAAGACCATTGGAACTCTCTGAAGGTGATTTTTAATCAGACGTGTTCAACGGTTTTAGGAAAAAAGAAGAGACAAGTTAAGGTATGGCTCTCAACGGTCACTTGGAACCAAATAGAGGAGAGGCGAATGGTGTGAGAGAAGATGACCCAATGCAAAGGTGGACAACAGAAGGAGAAGCTGTGTTCAATGTACACTTCACTGGATAAATAAGTGAAGAAGAGTGCCAGAAAGGACAAACGACAATTCTACAACAAACTGGCAGCAGACAAAAAGGACACCAGGAAACTATATAAGGTAATCAAGTCTCTATACCGGAAGAGATCATCCCAGATGATGAACCTAATAAAAGTTGCTCAAGGGGACCCAATTACCAAGGAAGAAAGACAGATTAAACAATGGGCGGATCACTTCAAAGGACTCTTGAACCGACCACCACCTACAACCCGTCCAGTAATACCAACAACAGCACGTACACAACTGCAAGTTGACACCGATCCTCCAACGAAAGCTGAAGTCTTGAATGCAATCAAGCTTCTGAAAGCTGGAAAAGCAGCTGGACCAGATGGAATACCCCCTGAAGCACTGAAAGCGGATCCAGAGACGACAGCAGAAATGCTGACTCCATTATTGCAAAAGGTCTGGAAGGAGGGAAAGGTGCCTACTGACTGGAGGAAAGGTTACCTTGTGAAACTACCAAAGAAGGGCGACTTAGGACTCTGCAAGAACTGGCGAGGAATCATGCTCCTGTCGACGCCAAGTAAAATCCTGAGTCGCATCATCCTGGAGAGAATAAAGGACGCACTGGATACAGAACTCCGACCAGAACAAGCTGGATTCAGGAAAGGCAAATCATGTTCTGACCAAATTGCAACTCTACGCATCATCATCGAACAAAGCATGGAATGGCAATCAAACCTCTACCTCAACTTTATAGACTTTGAGAAGGCCTTCGACAGCGTTGACCGCGAAGTAATTTGGAAACTACTCGAGTACTACGGCGTACCCCAAATATTCATCAACCTTATTCAACAGCTGTACGACAACGGCACATGTCAAGTGATCCACAATGGAAAACTCAGCGAAGCGTTTGGAGTAAACACAGGAGTCAGACAAGGGTGCTTATTATCACCAATGATATTCCTAATTGTGGTGGACTGGATTATGCGTCAGACAGTGGGAAACGAGAAGACAGGGATATCCTGGACCGACGTGAAGAATCTAGAAGACCTGGATTTCGCGCGTGGATGATTTATGTTTGATGTCACACAAAATCGAAGACTTACGAGCGAAAACCGACAAACTGGTCGAAGAAGCAGCCAGTGAAGACAGGACTCCAGGTGAACATAGACAAGACGGAGGTTATGAAAATAACCAACCAACCAACAACAACAGCAGCAGCAACATCCAGCGCCAATCACCATCAACGGGAGGGATTTGAAAGAGGTTACTTCATTCACTTATCTAGGGAGCATTGTCTCAACTACAGGAGGAACGGACGAGGATGTCGAATCGAGAATCGGGAAGGCGAGAAACACATTCATCAACCTGAAACCAATCTGGAAATCTTCGTCACTCAGCATCAACAACAAAATTCGGATTTTCAATACAAACGTCAAGTCAGTCAGTTCTTCTATACGAGGATCAGAAACTTGGTGGATCACAAAGAATATTTCCAACGGGTTGCAAAACTTTATCAACAACTGTCTTCGCTCTATGCTGAGGATCAGATGGCCGGAAAGAATCACCAACAAGGAACTATGGGAACAAACAAAACAAGAACCAATCGCTCAACAAATATGCAGGAGAAAGTGGAGATGGATTGGACACTCGCTGAGAAGGCCGTTGGGTGACATCGCGCGTCAGGCCATAGCTCGAGTGGAACCCGAAAGGGAAGCGGCGAGTGGGACGTCCAAGGGTGACATGGAGGAGATCGTGTGAAGAGGAGTTGAAACAGTATGGATTAACATGGATGCAGGTGAAAAGTACATCAGAAGACAGAAGCAAGTGGAGACGTGCAGTTGAAGCCCTATGTTCCACTAGGAACCCAAGGGAACAATAATATAATAATAATAATACCCTTCTTTGGGAGTTTGACAAGATAGTTTTTCTTCTGATCAGCAGGTATTTTTCCTTCCTGCCATCACCAATGTTGATCTCTTCCCTGGTAGAGATTTGGTTATCTAATATAATGTTCTGTGGTCTCTCCTACTTCATACCTGTTCTGATTCAGTTGTCAGTGTGTCGATAACTGTCTTTTGTCTTTCCAGACACTCTTCTTCACTTCTTTATCCAGTGAAGTGTACATTGAACTCAGCTTCTCCTTCTGTTGTCCACCTTTGCAGTAGAAGATGAAAATCGTGTGTCCCACCACCCCCTCTCCTCTATCAGCTTTCAGATGTCAGTAGAGAGCCATTCGTTGTCTTGAGTCTCCTTTTTTCCCAGAGCGGCTATACAAGTCTCCTCGAACATCGATTCCAGGGAGTTGCAGTGTTCTTCCACCCGGGTTTCCCTGGTAGTGATACATAATGTTTCAGACTTTGCTCTGGTGGCTGCACTGTAAGTATCTTTTGTAGTTTAGTCATCAAGTCTCTAAGTTTTGGACTTGAATTGCGGTCCAGTTCCAGCTTCTTTGAATTTTTCAAGCATTACTTTGAAGATTCCTTAAACTCGGTATTGGTCACAACCCACATCTGCTCCCCTTCTCCACTTCTTTGCGAGTGAGTCGATGTCTATAAAACTTTAGTGTGTCTGTGAAGTCATACCTTCAATTCTTCTATTGGCAATCAAAAAGGATTAATGTTCATGACACTTAGTGGGGACATTTTGCAGTCAAGGTTTACATTAATACTCAACTTGTAGCAGATATTTCAGGATGATAATTCATCATAGGTGGAGAGGCTCTCGGTGAAATGAATGAGAAAGTAAAACTTTTAGAAGAATTCCGTCCATTAAATGCTTAGGTAACTGCAGACAGCTGTCAAAGCCAAAAGGGCATACACCAAGGATTAGGAGTTGAACGTGAGAGATCCACCAAAATGTCACAATGACATCATCTCATTCGGAAGGAAGTGGAGACGTAGTCTACTGGATATAAAGTGGAGAAGGGCCGTAGATATAAGGTCTGAACAATATCGCGTTCAAGGAATATACATAGATATACAAGAAACATTCAAAGAAGCTGGAACTGGGACACAATTCAAGTACAAAATTCAGAAACTGGATAAAAAAACTACATAAGAGAGTTACAGTGCAGCCACCAGAGCAAGATCGTCGCCCAATTTCGTAGCTCGCTAGTTTTAGAGCCAGTGCAAAGCACGGGTAGAACGAGAGGCCTCGGAGTTGGGTCAGCAACCCAACAAAAACAAATCATTCAAACTGATGGAGAAACATCAAAACTCTGAAAAAAGATTAAAACTAAAAAAAATTCCGATGAAAATCGTATTCGTCCCTCGAATTAGAGAGGCGAAATGACACAGCCGAATGGTGAAAGCCCGCCTTCAGGGAGACAGTCAGCCAGCCCATCTATCTTCCACACATGAAAGCAAGAGTAAGAATGGGTAAGTGCTATGTCCGTACAATGTACGAGACTGGGAAGGCTTCCCAGGTAACCGAAGAGATGCGAGGATATGGCTTAGAAGTACTGGGTATCTGCGAAAGCAGATGGAATGGATGTGGATTGACAACATTGTCAACGGGAGAGTCAATAATCTACTCCGGTCTGGTCACCCAGACGACAACCACAAGCACACTGAGGCAGTGAGTGGCCATCATGATGTCACCAGTGGCAGCCAAAGCCCTAATGCAATGGGAACCAATTTCATCCAGAATCATGACAGCAAGATTCAACTCAAAAAGAAGGAAGGAAGGACACAATTATCATGCAATGCTATGCATGGTGCTACAAACAACGCGGAACAAGAGAAGAATGAAGATTTTTACAGGCAACTAAAACAGTAGTGGACAGCATCCCGAATGGCTAAATCAAAGTCCTAATGCGCGATACGAATGCAAGACAAAATGGGAGCAGATAATACAGGAAGAGAACTCACCATGGGTCAAGAGGGTCTCGGAGAAATGAATGAGAACGGAGAATTATTTGCAGACTTCTGCACTTTCAACGATTTGGTGATCGGAGGGAGCGTGTACAAAAACAAGGATATACACAAAGCACAATGGATTTCGCCTGACGCACCACACAATAAAAGCCAGAAAGATTTATTCTCAATCTCAAGGAAGTGGAGACGCAGCTAGCCTGCTGAACACAAAGTCGAGAAGGGGAGCGGATGGGGTCTCAGGCCAACATCCTGTTCAAGGAACCTTCAAGGTGAAGATGAAATCCTTCAGAACAAATTGAAACAGGCAACTGAAGGACAAAACTACATCGGATGCCTTCACTGATCTGATCAGAGCAAAGTCGGATACAGTACGTAGCATCACTGAGGAAACCTGTGTGGAAGAACATAGGAACTAACTGTCTGAAGGTGATGTTCAAGGAAACGTGTACAACTGTTCTAGAAAGTAGGAAGAGACAAGACACAGAATGGCTCTCAACGGACATTTACCTGGAAGGTAATGGAAGAGGGGAGAGGAGGATAGTGAGAGAGAAGATGACCTAATGCAAAGGGGGACAACAGAAGGAGAAGCTGAGTTCAATGTACACTTCACTGGATAAAGAAGTGAAGAAGAGTGTTAGAAAAGATAAACGACAATTCTCAACACACTGGCAACTGAAGCAGAACAGGTCGCAGGCAAAAAAGACACCAGGAAACTATAATAATAATAATAATAATAATTTGCTTTATTTCAAAACAGTACATGTGATAGAGAATGGAATTCTCAGCATTTTTACTACAGTATTGCATCCAGTTAGTACATTATCAATTAATAGAATTCTACATAGATTAAGGAAACCACAGTTCATTATTGCAACAATACATTGGCATGTCGGTAGCAAAGGTAAAGCTGAAACAGTGTTTGAAGTTGTTAGAAAAGTGGGGGCTGTCTTATTAACTGGAGTAAGCGAGAGAAAGAAACAAAGCTGCACATAACGGAAAAAGAAGAGAGAGAAAAGGAAAAGAGAGAAAGAAAATATTGTACCTATTGATGATATGAGTTGGAAAGACGAGATCCAGTTGTACTACTGACTATTTAATGAATTATAGGTGTCACGCCTAATGCTATCTTTATCACACAGAACACGAGCTAAGTAGGGTATGGTTGAGTTTTTGTACTTGCTGGTGCGAGCATATAGTTTTCTATATTGGCTTCTGGTTTTGCCTGATGAGATTGTAGTGACCCGTTTTATTACTCATCATTGTACTATACTTTCATTATGTAATTGTACTTTGATTTATTTACGACTCTAAAGATTGCATGTTAACAATTGATACTTTTTGTACTCGCTCGATTTTTGAATTGTTGATTGCTGCAATAATACACTGTCGTATTCCTTCGCAAGTGCCTTTTTAATTACGTTGTGGATGTCGAGTAATCACAACGTTAGGACACAAATATAAACGCGAAGAAGTACTAAGATATACGTGCATTCTAGTTCAGTCAAAATAGAGCAGCAACAAGATGCAAGGGGAGAGTTGTGAGTGAAGAGGGTGGTGTGAGTTAGATAAAATGGATTTGGCCCATTTCTCACAGGAGTCCATGTGCCTGTCGACCAGAATATTAACAAGCTGGTTAAGTGGCACGTTGCTTACCCTGCTGACAACCTTTAACATCCTGCGTAATATGTTATAGTCTTTCTTCAGTAGCCCGGGAAAAACTAAGGGGGAACAATAGAGAATAATAGGCAGGATGCGAGAATTAACGGATTGTAGGAGTAAGGGTTGGGTAATACCAGAATGTTTTAACTTCTTAATGTAGAAGGTAAGACGGAATATTTTCTTAGAAATTGCTAAGAAATGAGATGACCAGGAGAAATCAGCAGATAGAATGACACCTAGGTATTTAATTTCCGATTTGGTTTCTATTTCAGTGCCGTCTATGTTGCATACCTCGTGAGAGCCAACCAGTTTGTTTAGGTCGGATTTATGCCTAAAGGTGAAATTGACTGTTTGGCATTTGGAGGGGTTTAGGGTAAGACCGTTTTCCTTGGACCACTGGCTGATTTCTGACAGAAAGCCATTAAGTTTAGAGCAGTCGCTTTGACATTTGACAGGCAAAGATACAGACAGATCGTCAGCATATTTGACAAAATTGATGTCATTTGAAGATGGTAAGTCATGTAGAAAGAAAGAAAAGAGAAGCGGGGAGAGTACAGCACCTTGGGGGACACCAGCTTCAGTGAGCACAGCAGAGGAGGATTAACCTTTGTATTCGGTGTACTGCATTCTGTTAGAGAAGTAGGAATGCAGCCAGTTAGTGACCCAGGACTCGGTTTTTGTCAAGGAGAGCTTATTTAGCAGGAGACATCTAGGTACAGAGTCGAAAGCAGAAGTGAAGTCAAGAAACGTGCAGCGGACGTATTTGGCACCTTTATCTAATGATGAGACGATGTTGTTGTGTAAGACGGCTGCAGCGTCTAATGTACTCCTACCCTGTCTATAGGCAAATTGTTTGGGGTCTTCGAAGTTTTTAAGGGAGGGTTCAAGTTTAAGAAGTATTAGTTTTTCCATAAGCTTTAGAAACGGGGAAGTGATGGCAATGGGTCTGAACTTTACGTTCTTGCCGTTTCCAGGTTTAGGGACAGGGACAATTTTGATGTCTTTCCATGCATCAGGTACGATATTTTTGGAGAAAGAAGCATTTAGGATGTTGGTTAGTGGAGAACACAACACATCTGCACATTGTTTTAGAACATATGCAGGTATACCATTAGGGCCTAGGCTTCGTGAGGGCTTGAGCGTTTTAAGACATTTTAGAACATCGAGAGTATTAAAGTCATGAAAGTTTTCAGCTACATGATAGGTAATATTAGAAGTAGTTAAAGAAGAAGGACAGCGTATAAAAGACTGATTAAGAGCATTAACATCATAAGAGGGAAAAGCATTACAACGCTTACTACTGCCAGTAATTTCATTAAAAAGTTTCCACATGCTGATTGGAGATTTACATGATAAAAGTGTATCATTATAGATAGCACTAAGATTTTTGATTTCAGATTTGATCTGAGCATTAATCTTTTTGAGTCCTAACTTGTCTTTGGATATGTGTAATATTTCTTTTTTCCTGCGAAGTTGTTTGAGATAAGGAGATGAGAAGCGGTCGAGGCGTTTGAATAGTGTTTGTTTGGGACAGCATATATCAAGGCAGAACTTAAGATAATCCGTTATATTGAGAATTGTGTCATCTAATGAACTTTCGTGAAATAAATCCCAGTTAGTATTTTGTAACATGTACCTTAGATTGAGTAAGTTGTCAGATGAGTAGCATCTTTGTTGTGCTTTCATAGACAGATGCGAGAAGACTTTAATATGTGTTTTACTGTATATTTTTGGTAGAACACGAACAATAGAGTGATCAGAGTTGAGGATCGGTGCACGTTTACGCGCTTCATAGATTCCTTCGTCATTTGTAAAAACTAAATCAAGTGTTTTGTCTAGGCGAGTGGGAAATTTGACAATGTTAGAGTGACCAAGTGCTTCAAGGAAAGAGCAATCTGACGAGTTGAAGTCCCCAGTAATAACAGATAGAGAGTTGTCGAAGTTGGCAGCAGCAAACATGGTGAATTCATCGGCAAAATTTGGAAGATTAGATAGTGAGCAACTTGGAGAAATGTACATGTTTGAATTAAAGATGTGTTTATATTTGGGGAGATGTTTGGGACGACATTTGACGGTGATACAGTCTATGAAGTCATTTGAGAATGAGAAGCAAACATTATTAGAAATAGACCACTTGGAGTGAATAAAAGTTGCTACTCCTCCCCCATTTTTCTTATTACAGCATTTTCGGTCTTGTCTAAATAGGATGAAGTCCTTTAGTGAGATGAGATTGTCATCATACGGTTCGTGTAACCATGTTTCTTGTAATGTGATTATCGCAGTATTATGATAAGTGTCAGTGCACATCAAGGATTGTAGGTACATTATCTAGTTTGGCAGAGAGCGGCAGTTAGTGTTCATTATGACAGGGACCGTAGTTAAGTGTATTGGTGTACGTTTAAGGGCTCTCTGCCAACCACTACGATGCTTCCTCCTTGATTTCTTAGGAATATGAAAGTCATTGGGTCGACCTAGAGTCACATGGAGAAGATCGTGTATGGAAGAGGTGAAAGAGTTTGGTCAATCGTCGACACAGTTGAAGAAGAAGGCAGAAAACATAAAAAGTGGAGATGTGCTGTAGAAGCACTATCTTTTAGTAGCTTGATCGCATTCAGGTTTTCTTCTTCCGTTGGAGGAGTGGTGTCCACTGGCAGGCAGTCCTGTGTGTGCCGTCGGCGGTGGTGTGTTTCTGGGTGACTTGACGGTGGTGGTCGACCCAGGACCCCTCTAAAGTCACTAGCCCATTGTTTGATTTGGTTCTCCTCCTTGGTAATTAGGTCCCCTTGAGCAACTTTTATCAGTTTCATCATCTGGGATGATCTCTTCCTGTATAGAGACTTCGTTATCTTATATAGTTTCCTGGTGTCTTTTTTGCCTGCGACCTGTTCTGCTTCAGTTGCCAGTGTGTCGAGAATTGTCGTTTATCTTTTCTAACACTCTTCTTCACTTCTTTATCCAGTGAAGTGTACATTGAACTCAGCTTCTCCTTCTGTTGTCCACCTTTGCATTAGGTCATCTTCTCTCTCACCATCCTCCTCTCCCCTCTTCCATTACCTTCCAGGTAAATGTCCGTTGAGAGCCATTCTGTGTCTTGTCTCTTCTTACTTTCTAGAACAGTTGTACACGTTTCCTTGAACATCACCTTCAGACAGTTAGTTCCTATGTTCTTCCACACAGGTTTCCTCAGTGATGCTACGTACTGTATCTGACTTTGCTCTGATCAGATCGGTGAAGGCATCCGATGTAGTTTTGTCCTTCAGTTGCCTGTTTCAATTTGTTCTGAAGGATTTCATCTTCACCTTGAAGGTTCCTTGAACAGGATGTTGGCCTGAGACCCAATCCGCTCCCCTTCTCGACTTTGTGTTCAGCAGGCTAGCTGCGGCTCCACTTCCTTGAGATTGAGAATAAATCTTTCTGGCTTTTATTGTGTGGTGCGTCAGGCGAAATCCATTGTGCTTTGTGTATATCCTTGTTTTTGTACACGCTCCCTCCGATCACCAAATCGTTGAAAGTGCAGAAGTCTGCAAATAATTCTCCGTTCTCATTCATTTCTCCGAGACCCTCTTGACCCATGGTGAGTTCTCTTCCTGTATTATCTGCTCCCAGTTTGTCTTGCATTCGTATCGCGCATTAGGACTTTGATTTAGCCATTCAGGATGCTGTCCACTACTGTTTTAGTTGCCTGTAAAAATCTTCATTCTTCTCTTGTTCCGCGTTGTTTGTAGCACCATGCCTAGCATTGCATGATAATTGTGTCCTTCCTTCCTTCTTTTTGAGTTGAATCTTGCTGTCATGATTCTGGATGAAATTGGTTCCCATTGCATTAGGGCTTTGGCTGCCACTGGTGACATCATGATGGCCACTCACTGCCTCAGTGTGCTTGTGGTTGTCGTCTGGGTGACCAGACCGGAGTAGATTATTGACTCTCCCGTTGACAATGTTGTCAATCCACATCCATTCCATCTGCTTTCGCAGATACCCAGTACTTCTAAGCCATATCCTCGCATCTCTTCGGCTACCTGGGAAGCCTTCCCAGTCTCGTACATTGTACGGACATAGCACTTACCCATTCTTACTCTTGCTTTCATGTGTGGAAGATACATGGGCTGGCTGACTGTCTCCCTGAAGGCGGGCTTTCACCATCCGGCTGTGTCATTTCGCCTCTCCAATGGGAGTGACGAATTAGATCGTTATTTGGATTGTGATTTTTGCTATAGTTAATATTTAGATTGTTGACTTGTCTTAATGCTTATCTTATTCTGAAGTATACGCTGTTTTGTTACAATCACAGAAGTAGAGTTAATGCTGTAACTTATTGCATTTTAATCAATGGCTCAAGGGTCGATATCAGTTTCATTGGAACTTCTCATGAGTCGTCAGTTATATTCACATGGATACTGGAAGATGAAAATGAGACAAGAAGCACAGGTAATCAGCCTTACGGGTCGGACTTTTCTGCTGAGATTACCAGTGGGCATGCACCAGTCACTTTTTATTAATTAGAGAGAAGTAATTGTTATTTGATGGTTGGTGATATTGTATTGTGTTGATAATTTTGATTTGAATTTTATATTATTATTCAGATACGTGCGAAGAACATAGTGTCAGTTTTGGTAACTTTACTGTATGTGGGAATTCATTTTTTTCCTGTTGGAAAAACAATAAATTAGTCAGAGAAGAGATCTAATGATTTTTAGTTATTTTTCATTATCCGGGAAGAGGTTTGCATTAAAGTTATACCAATCATTTCAAGTTAGTTTCTTAGTCATACTACTTAAAGAGTCTGAGTAGTTTAATGTTGTGTAGCTAAATATCCTGTTGCATTTAATGTATGCACTAGCACTTACAAAAATCAGGGATTCTATTTAATGTTGGTTAAAATTCTCTAGACCTAAGAAGAAATTAAGTAGTGGGCAATTCATTACTGCTTATGATATTAGGAAGTTTAGCATGAAGTTTGGCTGCTTCAATATGTCATGAAAGTAGTGTTAACTGATTGTTCAAATGTCCAGAATGTGAAGCGTGTACATCATTCTCCGTTCTCACTTAAATGTGAGGTGATCTTTGAGAACTCTCCATTGATGAAATATCTTGTGATTTCGATCATGATTGGCTATCCTTGAAGAATTGCTTATGGTCTTATCTTAATCTCAACGGTGGAAAACTCAAAATGTTCATTTCCATTTCACCTGATTTCTTTTATTTCACTAACTGCTAGATAAATCTTTAAATCGAGGTATAGTCACATCGCTGCTTATTGTAATATATTTTCTCACTCCTATTGATATTAGTGTCACTGTAGGGTGCATTTGTTTTTATAATACTTTATTTCGATGTACGTATTTGTTTACGTCGACTGCAGTTGTCTGTTATGCGAAACGGCATTATTTTTTGAGCAATAAGCTGTGGTATGCATTTGTTCTAATATGTGGAACTCTGGCTCCCCGTTCTAGGCTTTTACTTCTGTCCTCTTTATGAAATGTTCAGACACCACTGTACCTATGAACACTCAGGAGACTGTTGAGTGACACCACGTACCAAGCCCTCAAATGAAACCCAAGTTGTAAACTGTGTGTAGGGCTTGCTATGTTGGCACGGTGTTGTTTGTATGAGGAGGAGATTAGTATTTATTTGTAAGCTTGTGGCCAGCTTAGTAGGACGGCTTAGAAGAGAACTAAATTTTTATATGTAGGAGAATGTGAGTGTTTTACTCGAAACCTGTTGGATTAAAAGCAATCATTTGATGAATTTTAATTGATTTCAAATAAGCAAACTCCTTGCAGTTGTAGGTGATGAGATCGGCTTGGACTGAAGAAAAGTGTCAGCTAATTAAATTATTCGACACTGAATACTATGTGAATTTATAATGCTAATGCATCTATTTGATTGCAATAACTTTCCGACCATTTGATTGAACAGAATAGGGTCTTTTAGACCTATCCTGTAACCATGAACTTTATATTATCTGTATTTATCCCTGAAAAAATTTGAAGCCTAGAAATCTGCATCTTCGATGATTATCATTATCATACTCTGCTTTTCTAAAAGATTTTCAGTTCCACATAAAGAATACTTGGTCACCACACCATAAGACACTGTTTTCATGGTTGCATAGCTTTATTAAATAGTTTATCTCTTAAGTACAGCAACCATTTCTCACATATTAGCTATGAAGCTATGATTGATTTAATTGTCCCTAGTCCCATCGATTAAAGACTGTCGAACAAGTTTGAAATGGGCTAATTTACGTAAATGACGTAACACTTGGTTTTAGGGATTATAATTCAATAGGCAGAGATCCCTAGAAATATGTGCGTTGGTGGCACAGCGGTTAGGACGCTCTCCGACCACGCACATGGTCCCGGGTACGATCCCCGGCCGACGCACTCCCCTACCTCGTTAAGCCAGAAGTAATGCTGGTAAAGAGGAAAGGTTGGGCATGAGGCTAGCAACCCCATCCTGTAAAAATAAACACTGCTACAGAAACTTCAAGCCACTAGCTTGAAGCCCTATGTTCCACTGGGAACGTGAAGGGAAAAAACCAAAACAAAACAACCTAGAAATGTGTTTTTTATTTCCCTCCACTCCGTCACTTTTGACGCATATGTCTGCATTTCAAAAGAACCTTATGTTTGTGAGGAGCTCAGAATTTGTGTTGCTTCGTTCCAAATTAAGAGGTCACATTTAATCATTACAGACCTGCAACTGACCCTACATAGAACAAGACAACATTTGTTAAGCTTTACACAACTCTCTTTTGTAACTCCATTATAGTTTTGCTCATCTGTTTTTCACTTTGAATGCACTATGCTGAGAATTCCATACTATATCAAATGTACTGTTTAGAGTAAAAATATTGCTATTATTATACTTTATTTCTAACAGTTCATGGCATTTGTTAGTTGTTCTTCATAGAAACTTTTTTTTTCAGTTGTGCATAATTTATAAATGCAAACAAAACGTTAGCTAAATTAAATATTTATTAAATCTATTGATTATACGTTATTTCATTGAATTGTTATTATTGTAAATAACTATTATAGGGTCATTTGTATCACGTCCATTGATTCAGATAAATAAGTTACTACTATTATGACTGTTATTATCTGAAATATTGTTCATGTAGTTAGTTATAGTCACTGCATAGTATTGCAGAACTTAACACATATAAGATCAGTTTAGAATACTTTTCTACTGGTGTTCGTCCACCAATCCAAATTAGCATACTTTACATTTGGTAATCGGTGGTCACATGTCCTGACACCGTTAACTTACTCAGATTTATGCTCAGGGCATTTCGACGATCCTGCCTTCCTCTCTGTGTGTTCTCAGTCAACCAAACTCTTCGTTAAAGTAGTAAGTTGATTTCTTAGTGGCATTAGTTGATTATGGTGTGTAGTTTACTTAGAATGAACAAAAAATGTTCTGATATTCTGTGTCACCCTCTCACTGATCTATTTGACAAATCTTTTTCCAGTAATATTGTGCCTGCCGTTTGGAAGGACATTAAAGTTGTATCTGTACCTAAATCATCTAGTGAAGCATGTGTCAAATTTAGACCCATTGCTATTACCTCTCCTTTTTTGAAAACTATGGAGAAATTACTTTTACTTAGTCTTGTACCTTCGCTTAAATCCTTTAATGACCCAAAACAGTTTGCCTATAAGCACAGTAGAAGCACTTTAGATGCAGCTGCCGTCTTATATCATAACATTGCTTCCAGTCTAGACAAGGGGGCTAAATTTGTTCGTTGTGCCTTCCTAGACTATACATCTGCTTTTGACTCGGTCCTTAGGGACATCTTATTCAATAAACTTGCTGCAAGTCAAACAGAATGTTGAGCTGTTAACTAGTTACATTCCTCTTTCTCAGAAAGAAAGCAGTACACCGTGTATAAAGGGAAGTCTTCCACTTCATTGCCTACTGAAGCTGGTGTCTCTCAAGGTGCTGTCCTTTCTCCTTTTCTTTTTTCTTTCTTCTTACATGACTTGCCTGAGTTTGATGAAATAAACTTTGTGAAGTACGCTGATGATTTAACAGTTTCAACGGCTGTTAACTCCAAGCTGGATTGTACTAAAATAAATAGCTTTCTGTAGGCAGTCAGTAAATGGTCTGAGGCCAACGGTCTTAAACTGAATCCTTCTAAATGTCAAACTGTTAATTTCAGCTTAAGATGTAAACGACAGTTAAAAGAAGCCGTCGATTCTCATGACAGTTGTAAGATTGACGACAATGATATAGGAATTAAATCAGAAATTAAGTATCTTGGACTTATTCTCTCTTCTGATCTCTCCTGGTCTTCCCATGTCTTAGCGATCTCCACCTGACATTTTACATTAAGAAGTTAAGGCTCTCGGGTATAACTCAACCCCTCCTCTTACAGTTCATAAACTCTTGCATCCTACCTATTCTTCTTTATTGTTCACCCTTATTCTTTCCTGGTTTGCTTAAAAAGGACTTTGTCACAATTCGTAGAATGCTGAAGACTGTCAGTAGGATGAGTGGTGTCCCAGTGGACTACATAGTTAACATCGTTGTCGATAGGCATTTGACTTCGTGCAGTAAATTTGCTAAAGGGATTTTGTCTGACTTGGAGCATCCACTTCACCCTCACCTTTCACCTTGCATCTCCTGAGGTAGAACAAGAAGTAACTTCAGAAAACTGTATGCTCGCACGTCTAAGTATAAAAATTCTATGATACCATACTTGGCACGTTTTTATGTGATGAAAATAGCGTCAGGCAAGAACTGACTAACCTTTTTTCATCTAGTAAATAAACAATCTCCTCCATCCATCTTTATATACCTTCAAGTTTTACTTTTATTATTTCTATTATATTTATGGTCCTGTTGATTCTTTGTTTTCACTTTCATAACTGCAAACACCAACTTATCTCTATGACTGCTGTAATCTTTGTTTTTTCCCTCACCATATCATGTAAAGAGAACATCATATTCAATATTTTTAATCATGCAAGGATTTGTATACCGCATCGACAATACTGTGTGAAATAAGCTCACGGCAATTTCCACTTGTATTATTATTATCACCTTAGCTGTTATCATTATTATTATTTCCATTTTATATGCTGCATGTTTTGGACATTACCCCTATTGTAAATGTGGAAAATTTTCTGTGTGATTAATTTTATTTATAATTTGAGGAAATTAGATGCAATATTGTGATTAATGCTGAAAATTCCATTCTGTATCACAAGTACTGTTTTTGGAATAAAGTAAATTATTATTATTATTATTATTAAAATCTATCCTGGAATGTATTACTGGAAGAAATTGATTTCAACACCTGTGAAGCGATAATGGTAATCATAATGAAGATGAAATAATGAAACAAAATACAATTACTAGTATCACTGTACAAAATGTTGTAAGACACACATTTCAGTAACTTCGATACTGGAAATCTAAGTCTGTAGATTTCCAGTAGTAGTAATGTAAAAATAGAATTTGGCTACTGCAGTAGAATACCAATAGTAATTTGAGTGAGTTTGTTTGATATAACACAAAGTGGATACCGTGTCCATTACAATTTATTGCTCATAATTGTACCAATGTATTCTTACGAATTCCTGGCTGTATTCCATCCTTAAGTCAAATTCACAATTTGCAAATTAACTTTTAATTTACAGCTTGATGTGATTATTTCACCATAGTTTCTCCTTTGGAAAGCAAAATTATTTAGATCACAATACGTGACCTACTTGATACTATAAGTGGTAATCAAGAAACCAAGCACAATGTTGCATAACGCTCTATACTACTAATTTATTGAAATGATTAGTCGTATGCCATTTACATCAAGTGGTATTGGTTGCTGGCCAAATCGCCTCGACTCTTTCACTGAATGTCATTTCGACTGCTTTATTTTTCTTCTAAACCGTTCACCTTGCTGGGATCAGTTATACTGCACATATGTTCCTATAATCTCTCACTACCTTTAGAAATACTAGTTTGAAGGGATTTAATTTATTTTAAGTTTGACTGACACAGACTGATATCAGTTAGAGAACCAGTGAAAACCAGAGAGTATTGGCCAGCTGTCTCGTCTTAGTTTGGGACTTATCAATAGTACGCACCTACTGGGTTTCGAATTGGTAGAAGTTAGAATTTATTAGCCATTGAGTCGGGTCCCAGTGGCTGAATGGTCTACGAGCTTGCCTTGTGATCGGAAGGTTCTTGGTCCGAAACCCAGTAGGTGAGTACTGTCGATAAGCCCCAAACTATGACGAAAAAGCTGTCCAGTGCTCCCTGGTTTTCAGTGGTTCTCTAACTGATATCAATCTGTGGTCAAAGTTGAAACGAATCTGACTACACTGTCACTGAGTGAGTTATTAAGTTGAAATTACCTCCTAATTCTTGATCTATTGAAAATCCCACGTTGGGTGTCAGATATCCCTTCCGTATATGGTAAAACTGTATACATTAAATTAATTCTTATTTATGCTATGGCCAATATTTTCATTACTACTTTTCCTTTTCCCTTAAGCATTTCAGATCTTCCTGATAAATTTTATAGGATAGTTATTTAACACTTACTCTTTTTCTCTCTGTCTGAATTCATCATTTAGGTTTCCTGATGCACTAGTTAGATTTATTTATTACTCGGTTTTTTACATACTCAACTAAACTTACCTCTACAGAAAAAGGCTCAGATGAATTAAAGTCTCAACATCTATTGGAGTGCGTTATCTTCTTATTAAGCACAGTGCGTAGTTTACCTTCTGCTGTTACTTTTACTTTACAATCTAGCATAACTAATTCTCCTTGTTCATTTTATACCCCCTGCTATCGGTTTTAATGTGTGAATAAACTAGAGATGTTTTCTGTTTTTAATATTGTGAAAGTGTCATCCACATATCTCCACCATATCTTTGGAGTAGGATTATACGTATTAAAAGACATATTTCCTAGACTATCGATAAACACGTCTGCTAAGATTGAGGATATTGGTAGTCCTATGGTAACTGACTGTACGATCAAAATGGTTGCCCAAATTAATGACCAATAAGGCGTATTCACATAGAAGCGGGATGTAAATTTGAGGTGCTTTTTTTCTGAAGGCACGATAGTGGGCAAGTAAAAGGGGAAAACCTAGGCAAACACATGGGAGGTCATTCATCATTCACTAGATAAAGAGGGCCTTGCGAATCATAAAGAAGACATAGTCCCTACTTGCATTCCTTAATCCTTAACTACCCCTGAATGATATTAGATGGTTGGAGGCAATCGACAGGAAGCCTTGGACCTAGGTTTCGTGCTAGTTGGCACTCATCAGCAGGGCGTAACTGCAACCTTGAAGGAACTCATGTCCCTTCTGAGATTCGAACCCGCGTCACCCAGTGCTGCAGTCAGAGACGTTACCACTGAGCTATTCAGGCTCGCGACTGATAGAATTCAGTCTGCAGCGAAGATTGGACTAGACGCATTACACCAGTTACTGACTAGTATGCAATCAAAAATATCCAACCTAGGTCCAAGGCTTCCTGCCGATTGCCTCCAACCATCTAATACCAAAAATTCACAGTACACCGTAATAGCGAGCCTCCTAGCATGGTGGCCACATTGCAAACATGACTGATAGAATTCAGTCTGTAGCGAAGATTGGACTAAACGCATTACACTAGTTACTGACTAGTGTGCAATCAAAAATACCCCTGAATGAACATAGCGTCCTCTGTTCAAAAGAGACTGTAATCCCATGACTGTCTCTTCTGTATGTCTAAATATTTTGCCTTGGATTTTGAGACATAACTGAATCCCTAGAATAATTCCTGCAGTGCGTAGCTTTGTCCTGCGAGTAATTTCGGGAGCAGCAGTCAGTTGTCTTCTAAGTGTCTCCAATGCCATATTGATTGGTATGTTAGAATATAGATAAGTTGTATCAAAGAAGTGAGTTTCTACAGGTTTGATCATGAGCTGAGGCCACCTTGAAGAATAGCGACCAAGCAGTTAGATCTGACCAGTGACTTTGTACGAATGTCATTCTTAAGATTACAGAACGTGTCGTTATTACAGTGCCAGTACAAACGCTGTGCATGAGTCGAGATGCAAATTTTATCTTGAGCTCGTTTTTAAGTACCACTAGGATAATGAGTTAATAGCACATTGGGTTACGATAAAGATTAGGATGTTTTATTATTTTATTATTATCTGTACTCTTCTTGTAAATAAATAAGTGGGATGTGAGAGTGTCGTTATTCATATAGATGGGACTATTTTGATATATAAGAAACTTTAAAACAGCTGTCTAATACTCATTGGTTAGAATGGTTTCCTAGCTGAAACCAAACTGACAATTGATAGAACTGACCAGAGTTATTTCTGTGCTGGGATTTCCAAGTGATGAAAGCGGAGTATAATCAGCTACACACATCTTGTTAGAAGTCTTTCAACAGTACATACTCCTATGCTAGCATAGAAATTTCTTGTTTTCTTTTGACAGTTAAACTACTTTATTCATGATATATGACCTAAATGATACCACCCAACCGCTAATCAAGTCATCACTTGACGGAAATCATCACGTGTACTGCCAAACTGTTGAGTCTAGTAGTGTCCCATTGGTCATTTGAGAGTACTCTGTTTGAATGTCTCAACGACCCAGATTTTTATTTCACATTCTATTATCACTCATTACATGAATATAAGAGTCTCCCGATCCCAGGCTATCTCAGATAATCCCAGCACAGAAAGGAAGAGGTGTGCACAAAGGTGTAAATACACCACAAGTTCTTAGCACGAATGAGCTGCAAATATTTATGCACAGATTACGTGCAGAGGTTATAATTATCACCTCTCATATCTAATAAAGCAGGTTAGAGTTTGTGAACACACGTGTGTTTGTGTGTTAATGCGAAAAAACATCGAGTTGTAGGATGTAACCTCACCTGACTAAAATATTCATAGCACACACTGTTTGGAGATGAATGTGACTCGAAATGTAAACTAGGTCATTTTCAGGGGTCATCAGAATGGGTTTCTGAAACAGAAATCGCTAATGTCAGTATTGAAATTTATTTGATGGTGTGAGTTGGAATTTATGCAGCGTGTTTGTTGAAGAAGAAGAGGAAACACGGAGAAAACGAGTGTGTATGTCGGTGGTTTGGGAATACTGTAGCTCACTGTAATCAGCTGAATAAATGTGAATTTGAGAGGATAACAATCTGAGAACAGTGTCAACGTTCCTGTGGTGTTGTGAGGTAGAAAAAGACGACAATTTCGTATGACATTACTGAATGAGAAACTCTGCCTGTTTCATTGAAATCATTCAATAACTTGTTTGGTGGCAGCTGGTAGTGAAATGCAGGACTTGTGCCTTGTTAAGTGGATGTGTGCATTCCCTAGTGAGTGATGGTGTCACCATGTGACTCGAAGCCATCATCTAGTGTCCGAAACACGAAAGCATTATCTTCTCGAGTCTTGCAAACCGCTGGTAGTCAGCATAAGCTGTTAAGTGTTAATATTTTGTAATCTCGAGGTGCTCCTATGAGACTGATAAATATGGTCGAGATACATTGATGGAAATCACATGTAAGTGCGTCGGTGGCACAGTGGTTAGGACTCTCGCCGACCATGCACATGGTCCGGGGTTCGATCCCCTACCGACGCACACCCGATATCTATGGTTGGCCTGCAAAATTTGGGCTACCGATATCCATGCTGAAAATTCCATACCTGTACTGAAAATACGGGGTGGCATCAAGCTGTAATCAAAATAATAAGTAAATAATAATTTCATATCACTCATGAACTTCACAGATCAGTATGGCTTCTTGGTTGGATCATTTTTTTGTCGTAACATGATTGTAGTTAACACACAGCCTAATTAACACCATAGCTGTTTGAACCGACTTGGTTATATGATTGTAGATCTTGAGTGGACAGCAAAGACATGTGAATTATAGTACCTTGCTGAAGTGCACACGACCACCAGTATTTACAGTTAGAAACTTTAGGTGATACAAATTCAGATTTAAAAAATTCATAAATGCCAAAAACATTTCATTTTGTGTGATAAAATATCATAAGGAATCGCTTCGTTTGAGGATATGAAACTTCCTAAATAAGTGGTGGAACTATTCACCATTCAACTTTCTATGCTTAATCTTCCACCGGTTGTAGACTAGTATTGTAACAACAGAAGACAAGGGCCAGGCAACAGATCGTTTATTAAGGAAATCAACAGATATTTATAGATTTTCATGTACATTATTATAGATTATTGTAAGCAAACAAACATAGTCTTCTGATTGGTGGTTTCTCGTTGAACGTTAATCTTTCATCTCTTTGTGGCTGTTTCTTGAATGTCAGATCATCTATATGCTAACTGTATCCGCCTACGCAAAATTCTGCTGTGGTTAGTTGTTGAATCAGTCTTTGTTCATATTTTTCTCACGACTAATATTGAGGACGTAAACATTGACCTAAATTACTGCCTACCAATTGGGCTAGCAGCCAGCTCTCACCACACTCGTCCCCCCGTCAAAGACTTTCGACTGAAGTTGGTTCGGTCTTCTTGGTTCCAGGGGCTTTGTTCGTTCGTCTTGCTGTCTGGAATCGCGGCGCTCGCTGATGTTCACCTGTTACTCTTTGTTTGCCATTGCGATTGTGTCTGCGTAACCCCATCTCAAAGTGACCATATGTGGTCCTTCACATTTTGGTATTTCGCCCCGCACTTCCATATGCTGCTTTCTTCCGACCTCCCAGCGGCATCTCAGATAGCAGCCTCATTGCTGACAGATCTTGAACGGCACTCAACTGCTCAGAAGCCTATAAGTCCTGCCCGAAGATCCAAATGTCTTCATCAAAAACTGCAGGGCATAAGCTTTCCATTTGTCGGTATAACCTCGGATTTCCATTTTTCAAAATGTGGGAAATGCTCGAAAGCCAAGTTGAGAAATTACAGGAAGGTATACTGCTGTTTGCATATTAAATACCTTGCCCGCAAACAATTTCCGCTTCATGTAAAATTCTTTCTTTCTTCTTCACAAAAGTATTCTTTATACAATACAAATGACTGAGAATTTATTGTCACATTCTTGACTGCAGAATATTTATAAGCTGCATCTTTCTATGGGTTTCCCGTAATTTCATGAATAAAGGTGTGGCTAATACGTTTAACCCTCGACTTTCACCTGATAAGTTCCTTGTTCACACACTGAATTCTGAGTAAATCTATAGAATCAAAAGACTTCACACAATAAGCGTGACTCATATCCTGCTTGGAATATGAAAACTTCATTCTGATGTACATTGCAACTCTTTGTCTGCACTTATTTTTAACTGCAATAATTTCCTGCCCAGTGCTTTTCGACTTCCAAAGACTGCATGTTGGTATTAGATGGTTGGAGGTAATTGGCAGGAAGCCTTGCGAGCCTGAATAGCTCAGTGGTAACGTCTCTGACTACAGCACTGGGTGACGCGGGTTCGAATCTCAGAAGGGACATGAGTTCCTTCAAGGTTGCAGATACGCCTTGCTGATGAGTGCCAACTAGCACGAAACCTAGGTCCAAGGCTTCCTGCCGATTACCTCCAACCATCTAATACCAAAAATTCACAGTGCACCGTGATGGCGAGCCACCTGGCATGGTGGCCACATTGCAAGCTTGACTGATAGAATTCAGTCTGCAGCAAAGATTGGACTAGACGCATTACACTAGTTACTGACTAGTGTGCAATCAAAAAAAGACTGTATGCTTCGTTTATAACGAAACTTATGTTAAAAATTAATCAATGAATTCATAGATACTTAATCCAAAACCCTTGTCAACAGATCAACCAAAGTGAATATTATACAGTGTTTACAGTGATAATTAATGCTTACATTGATGTGTTGATCTACTGTGACAGGTCAAAAATACAATAACATGAAAGTAGAAGATAACATTCAGAAGGCACTAATGTAAGCTAAACTGGAGCTGAGAAATTATTTCACTAGTCCGTAAATAGAATCCTCATTAGCATGAATGTATTGTTGCCCAAATAATCAGCCACACAGAAATGGTTATTCACAAAAACGAACCAATCGTGATCAGCGCTTCCATGAGATAAACACACATTTTTGGAATTCATACACTTATCCATTCTGTACATGGCTTGATATCTTTGCCAATCCATCCACTTCACTATTTAGAATCAATTATTTCAGAATATCTATAACTTATTTCCTGCTTATAAGATGAGATTATTCAAATTCAGGTTTAACAATGATCGTCTAACTGCCATGTCGGTTCGTGACCTAACTTGGAATCAATCGAATCTCTGAAAGTTAACACTAGTGAATATGGTATGTTAAGCGTATGCTTCCAGGTTATTATGAAAATTATCGGACTGATTGTTTTCGCCTTCTCCAAAATTGACAAACTAAGGTTGAATCAAATAATTCTCCATGAAGGAGATTTATTCTGCTACTACTACTACTACTACTGATTCATTTAAATCAACTGGTTATTTCAGTTTAGGTAACATCGAAATAAGTCTATAACCCCGGAATCTTAAAAGCAATTTGTTTTGAAAAGAATACGTCTTTTGAAATGTACATCCCAAAGGTATTATATGCGGAGTTTAAGTGTAGTGAGATGGTTACCCATTTGCATTGCCTATATGGCGTCGACTAGCAGAGGAATCCACGATGCACGTTTCCTTCTAGTGAGAACTAGTTAGATGGATTTATATGCATCTTCAGTGAATGGTGGCGTCCCCATGGAGACTTGAAAATAACTGTTGTAAATAAATAAAATGTAGTGTATTCTTATTCACTGTCTGTTAACACTATTCATCTTACTATGAATCATATAATAAACACCGCACGCATCATAATTGTCACTGTGTTTGTTTTGAACAGCTCAGCAGATTCCTATTGGAAGAATAATCTTCAGAAAGTATCAACGAATAATCAAAATGCAAGTGAAAAAACTTAGAAGAAAAAAAATTGCACCTTGGTCTACAATATAGTACAGCAGTATTGTGTCAGTCAGCCTAGTGACTACATCACACATGCACAACTGGTTGTTGAATTGCAGTCAACACATTTGATATCAGACAGCTGCCTAATTTATCATCACTTGAATAATCAGTAAACAAAGTATTTTCGGTACAACAAGAATAATTCAATTAGAATTCCAGAATAATAAAGAAGATCAAATTAGATGAAAAAGGGTGCCTGATTAACGATTTAATAGAGAGCCTTTCAGATACAGCTCAGATTTTCACACTTTTGAAAAAGGTATACAATGTATGCCTCAAGAGAGTGAAGAGAAACGTAGTGGTATTGTCGCTTTCAATTCTTTACCAAATGGATCCTACTATGTCTAAAAGTGCTCGTCTAGATAGTCGGTGGTGAAGCACGCGTAGTACATGTCCTAGACACATCACCTGATGATGATTCATGGCTTATTTATTTAAAACCACTTGATCTCAATATTACACATTATATTGCTACAGTTAGGTGCAAGTGGGTGAATAAAGACACATATGATCACTTCACATCTACTTTCAGTATTCATACGTTCTATCACTAGCTGAATATCGTGATGTATGACTGCTGACTGACGTGGTCGTACACTGAAACAACTCAGCTAGCTTGTTGGATGAGAAAGATGTCCCTCAACATCGTGACTGACTGGGATTTTGACATATGAGGCAGCAATTCCGGTTACCACACTTCATATAGCTTACGTAAATGTGGAGAAAAAAACAAATGCAAAGACAAACAATAGTGCACACAAAAGGATTCCATTCCACGTATATTTAAAATAATCACAATTTAATAGATCCGTCGGGTCAATAAAGGTGAATGCATCTGCATCATTTAGAACATTTTTGAACCTGATTAAATCTTAGTCTACCAAAAATCCATCCATCATCACTTCATTACAATCTCCAACCACTGGTACTTAGAGTATGGAGGATCCCAACCAGGCAGTTATCATCTTACTGCATAAGCCAAACTAATGGTCACAGTCTTCATGCACTGGTGCCATGTTTTGGTCGGACCACCACTATCTCTTTTCTAACCAAATCCTATGTCATTTCTGAGGAGCATCAAACAGCACTGAAACGTCTCAAAAATAATGACAAAATTCACATATTGTGACCTGACAAAGTCTCAGATGTGGTGCTGATGGACAAAGATGACTACATTGCAAAGATTAAAACTGTCTTAAATGACTCATTGAGGTTTGAAAGTTGACGATTGGCAGAAAGATAAGAAAAATGCAGCCGAAAAACGCATCACAAACGGACTGAGAGATTTTCAAGTATTGGTTTTGCGGGGATTTTGTTTGATCGAATGGAGGATTTTATCATGAGCTGACATCAGTTAGAGAACCACTGGAAAACCTGGGAGTACTGGACAGTACTCCCAGGTTTTCCAGTGGTACTGAGAGATCTTCTTAATAAGAAATTGATTGACATTAATGCTTGCAATGATTTAAAACCCCGAGGGTCTCGTTTGCTGCACATGTATGCCCTTCCAAAGACACACAAAAAGCAATTCCCCTTAAGACCTATACTTTCGATGATCAACTCGCCTCAGAATAAGGTTGCTCATTGGCTTGCAGAAAAGCTGGAACCCATTTTTCAACGGCTAGTTTTGAACACCATGAAGGACTTATTCTATTTCTCCGAAAGTATGAACCACATGAACGTTTCAAATAAGTCCATGGCGTCATTTGATGTAACCTCCTCGTTATCTGGGAGCCCAATCACTTAAACTATCGAGATCATCTGTCAGCATTATGATCTTCTCCCACTCCAAGAGTCGGAATTCAAGCGCCTAATGCTAATGTGTATCATGGATGTACAATTCCCGTTCGACAACACTCTTTACCGCCAAATAGACTGTGTGGTTACGGGTAGTCCACTTAGCCCTGTTTTAGCAGATACCTTCATATCCAGCCTTGAGAAAACAAAGTTGGAGCATGAAATCGACCAAACTACTTCTTCTTGTGGATATGTCAGTGACACGTTTATAGTGTGCAGCAATGAAAGTGATGCTTCCCACCTACTAGGATTATTCAACGACGCACATCCAAATATTGAATTTACTATGGAACATGAAAATGATGGGAAGTTCCATTTCCTTGGCACTGCCATACAACGCCTGGAAGATGGTAGTCTCCAGAGGTCGATTTACCAAAAGCCTATGTGGAATGAACAATACCCACATTTTAATAGCTTTGTGCAAATAACTTCAAACGAGCACTAGTCAAGACTCTGTAATTTAGATCCAGGAGAAAATGCTCTACAGAGAAATTAGAGGAAGAATTTATGATGCTTGTAATACAACGGTTACCTTCAGAGATTCATTTACAAATATGGAAGATATTAAGGCTCGAATATCAGACAAATTAAGGAGGGAAAAAGCCCATCCCCACTCAACTTGATTTTAAAGACGAAAATATAGCAGCAATAGTCAACAGAAGTTTGAGCACGTCACTAGCCAGAGCCTATCCTGCAGTTTAGTTGGTTCCTATCTATCGGATAATATGCTCTTTGGTGAAGTAGAAAATCGACAGATAACCTTCTCCTGTTAACTCCAACTGTGTATACAAATTTACGTGTGTCTGCGGGAGCAGCTACATTTGGAGAACAGAAAGAAGGGCACACCTCCGATTTCCTGAACATGTACCGGAAAGCCTACGTCTCAAGGGAACAAACGCTTACAATAGTGCCATTACCCGGCATCTCCCTGATGCGCGTCATAAGGAGGAAATCGCAAAACCCTTTAAAATCAACAATCGACAAAAAAGCTCAATTCTCATAAAGTTTGCTGAAGCAATCTCTTTCAAACGTCTGAAACCAGGTTTATGTGTTCATAAAGAAGCAGTTATCAATCAGTCTTTCCTTGCCAACCTGGTAGCTGAGTGTCTACATTCACTCTATCATTCGATTACATAATCTTTGGCTTTAATCTTCTTGATACAGTGTAATTCTGCTTGTATCTTGTTTCCGTGATTTAATTTGAGCTCAGTACATTTCACCCAATTTATTAGCTACTAATCATCTTACGTACGTCTCGTCTTTATTACGTAACTCCTTTGCCATTGTATGCATACATTTACTTTGTTTAAACTTGAACTCCTTGTGTAAAAACTATATAAGCGTAATTTTCTGAGCACTGTTCACTAAGTTCGGAACTTCCTGTCAACTGACATCATGTAAAATTTGCAAGTATGTTAAAACTTTTCTGTACATGAACTTAATAATAATATATTTAGGCTGTGGGTAGCTGATTAGAAGCCAACGAAATAAACGATGGTACCATATTATTCTGCACAAATCACCGTTGTTCTTGCTTTAATTCAAATTTGTATAGGAAAGTAAGTGTATGAAAAAATCCTATGTCAGCTAACAAAACTCGACTAAGAAGGCGATGGCTTATCATGTGTAACATATGTCCTAACCATCTGAATAGGCAGAGTTTCACGAACTCATGGCCTGAATTCGCCTCCTTACCTCATATTCTACGCCTGACATCAATATTACTTAACACATTACACCACCTAACATGGGAGGCACAACGCAAACGTCTATGGTCAAAGACAGTTAGCCTCTTCATATCTTTCTTTGGTCGGTAGCTGGATTTCCCATATATGCAGAGATGATGTAATTAGACAAGTACTACACTAGCCTTTTATATTCGAACTGAGACATCATCAGCATTCAGTCGATTAGGGCCGCTGCTACTTCTAAAATGTGTGAAGCGGTCAACACACTCAACACATCACTCCCTATCTTTAGACTAAGAGTAGATGTACACTAGTCCTGCAACACCTTTGATTTCTCATAAAAAATATATATATAAAATAAGGCGGTAACTATTTGAAAATTTACTTGGGAACATAGTTAAACGATTAAAATATAAGGTTGGAGTAAGCCTAATGTACTAACAAGACAGTGTGTCGATGGCATAGTAGTAGGATTCTCACCAACCACGCAGGTGGTTCGGGGTTCTATCCCCGGCCGACGCACTCCTTTACCTCTCTAAGCAAGTAATAAGACTGGTAATGAAGTAGGGATGGGTGTGAGGCTTGCAATCCCATCCCGTAAAAAGAAATACCACTGCTGCCGAAACTTCATAGCCCTCGTTTGAAGCCCTATGTTCCACTTAGAACGCAAAGGAATAAAAAAGCAAAGAAAAAAGTGTGCAGGACAGAAAACTTGCTAGTATAAGTAGGCTACAGAATTACTTATTTTTAATCAATTGCTGATAGAACATTTCATGAAACGACTTCGTGCGAAACAATTCATTTTCTCTTCATCAACTCGTCATCTTGTTTTATGTTGTCACCACATAGTTAGCTTGTACACAGCTGTCAAAAATGCAACGAAGTATAATGAATTTATTGTAACCTGTTGAACTATTCATTCATGCTTTATTTGACATTGCATAGTGTTTGGTGGTAAATATTTATGAATAATAATTGACTTGATTTCATCAGTTTGCAGCCTAGGATTATCTCTCATTAATCTCAAAATGAATAAACTTACCAAGTGCAGATACAAAAAGTGAAAAAAAAACAATTTCATGCCAATAGGTATGACTTAAAGGAATCCCATCACTGTTCATCTCATAAATATACCACACAACAAAACAATACTCTTTGCTGAAAAAAATATTTTTAACGGAAGTTATTGTTTACAATCATATATAATAAAACTCCAGAAACTTGAAATATCATTTTCATATTCTCAGTTCATAATTGTTGTGTCACATTTCATATAATCAGGAACAATAAATTGTTTTTGAAACACCATTCACTGTTTCATCGTGTGGTATATCCAACAGAAACTGCTAAATGATCACATACTACCACGGTACTTGAGTGTTAAACATACGTTGATCCAGTGGACTTAAAGGTTAGGGGTTAGGTTATGATGAATATCTTTCACTACACTTATAAGTGCCTATATATTCAGCCTAACCACTTCAGATGTCTAATGTAAACCCCAGCAGCCATTTGCATACCTGTACTGATACTATTTCACTGTCAACATCTGGATATTTTGTTTGAATAAATCTACAGTAGTAACAATCAGTTATCCGCCGAACAAGCCTCATGTCACCCTATCTGATTTCTTTGGTGTTCTGATAAGTATGCGGTTTAATTTCCACTTGTGGGAAAATAATTTGCAAGCAGAATGAGAGCTAACCGACTGAGAATTCTCCCACCTCTACAAAATTCAGTTTAACGACAATGGCTGAATGTGTAGATCACAGATATGTATCCAGTCAGTACTTAAATCTGCTGTTGTTTTTCCATTTCCGCATTTCAAGAAAGTGAAAGACTAAACACTAAAAGAAACGCATCATTATAAGGACAGAACCTGGACACCATGGTAAAGTATAAATCCATCATATAAAAAATTTATTCGGTAAATTGTTTTTTCGAAATGGAAGCTGACAGAAGAGAACAGAGGAGGATGGTGAAAGAGAAGATACACCAATGTAAAGATGGGTAACAAAAGGAGAAGCTGACTTCAATCTCCACCGCACTGAATCAAGAAGTGAAGAAGAGTAGTAGGAAATACAAAAGACAGTTCTACGACACATTGGCAACTCAAACAGAACAAGCAGGACGCAGATAAAAGAGATCTCAGAACGTTATATAGGATAACCAGGGATCTATCCAAGGAAAGATCAACGCAGATGAAACCTATAAAAATGGTCAAGGTAACCTAAGTACCAAGGAGGAGTAACAAATAAAATGGTGGGTTGATCACTTCAAAGAACTCTCGAATCGACCGTCACCTGCAACTCACCCAGAAACACACCACCACCGACAGCACAATCAGGACTGCCTGCCAGTGGATACCAATCCTCCAACGAAAGTAGAAATCCTGAATACTATCAAGCTGATGAAAGCTAGCAGCGAACGCAGCAGGACCAGATGGAATTCCTCCGATAAACTGTAAACGGATTCGGAGACTGCGGCAGATATGTTGATGCCATTATTGCAAAAGATTCAGAAAGAAGGAAAAGTAGTTACTTATTGGAAGAAGGACTAGCTACTTCGCCAAGCAACCAAAGAAGGCGACCTACGACTCTGCAATAACTGGCGTGGAATAATGGTCTTGTCCACGCCAAGTAAACTCCTGAGTTGTGTGATTCTGGAGAGAATAAAAGGTGCACTAGATGCAGAACTCCGTCAACCGGAAAAAGGTAGATTCAAGAAAAGCAAATCATATGATGAGCAAACTGCAACTCTATACAACATCATCGAACACAGCAGAGGATAACAGTCGAGCCTATACATAAACTTTATCAAATCCTCAAAGGCCTTCGACAGTGTTGACCGAGAAGTAACTTGAAAACTATTTTAACACTATGGTGTGTAGTGCCCAAATCTTAATCAAGCTGGCTATGCGACATAGCAGGTGACACGTGATCCACAACGGAAAATTCAGCGAGGCAACTGAAGTGAAGACAGGAATAAGACAAGGCAGCCTGACTATTATCACCGGTGATAATCCTAATTGTTGTGAACTGGATAATGCGACAGACTATGGTTAGCAAGAAAACAGGAATACTCTGGAACGATAATAAGATGGTAGAAGATCTGGGCTTAGCGGATGATTTATGACTGTCACCCGAACCCAAAGACTTACAGGTAAAAACAAACAAAGTGGTAAAAGAAGCAGCAAAGAGAGAACTACAATTTTATAACAAAGAAAATGAAGGTTATGAAGATAACCAGACAACAACAACAAACACCACTAATCACAGGAGAGATTTGAAAGAGGTCACTTCCTTCACTTAGCTAGGAAGCATAGTTTCAACCACAAGTGGAAAGGATGAAGATGTCAAAGCCGGAATCGGAAAGGCAAGATGCGTCTTCATCACTCTGAAGTCAGCTTGAAAATCGTCTGCACTCCACCTCAGCATAAAGAACAAGATTCTAATTTTCAACACCATTGTCAAGTCAGTCAGTTCTTCTATATGAGTCAGAAAATTGGCGCATCGCGACGAACAATTCCAACAGGTTACAGACATTTAACAACGTCTGCCTTCGCCCCATACTGAAGATCAAATGGCCGGAAAAGAATTGGCAACAAGATATTCTGGTAACAAACGAACCAAGTGCTAATTGCTCAACAAATGTGCGGAAGAAAATGGAGACGGACTGGCCATACGGTGAGGGGACCATCGAATACATCGCGTACTAGGTCCTCGAGTGGAATCTGGATGGGAAACGACTAATGGGTTGTCCTAGACTGACATGGAGGAGATGAGAGATTATAGGTGATTTTGGGCCCAGCTGAAGAAGAAGGCAGAAAATAGAGCAAAGGGAAGATGTGTTGCCGATGCCCCATGTTCTCCTCGAAATGTTATCAGTAAGTATAACTGTTTCAATGCATGATTTTATAGTTTCATTTTTGAATGCCGTTCAAAACAGTGTCTCCACACGGAGAAGCCTTGTTTTCTTTTGCAATTTATTGTACACTTAAAATGTTAGTTTCTAAGAAAAACTTATGTGATACGTTGTAGTCAATCGCTTATATGTTGACATGTAAACATTACTAAATAGAATGTACACACACACGCACAAAGACACCAATGCACAACATACAGCTGTCTCAGCATATTAAGATGGAAGATAAAACTGCAAACGTTGAATTTCAAAAAGTGCTTTTATTTTTTAGGAAAAATTCATTGAAATCACTGAATTTAAAAACATTATTTTCACCGTAACAATTCGGAATATTCTCTGAGGAATCATTGAAGTAAATAGTGAAAGACTTTTCATTGCTACATACACATAATCATAGAGTTAGTTGTTTTTCGTCACATAAAAACAAACCACAGCATCAATTCTCATCGAATCGTAGATACATAATATTATTTTTAGACTGAAAGCCAAGTTTCTCATAAAATCCGACTTTATCATCACTGCAGTCGAGAGAGATTTTATAACAGCCCATGTGTTTTCCTATACGAATAAGGATATCGATAAGCCTGAAATGGTGTGTAACAGGGAAGCAACATATTATTAAACAAAAAATCTGCAAATGGCAGAACAGATAAGATATACAATATGAGAAGTGGCATGTAATAATTAATTACCTCAGTATAATTTATCCTCTCTGTGATGGAGGGACATCAACTCATAGGATCTAAGGATTATTAAAGAAATGTTGAGTTCGCCACATCATACAATTCGGTACTTAAACACAGAAGTTGATGAGGCCGGAAGATAAATAGAAGAACATAATATCGGCTTTAAAATAGGCGAGATTGGGGGAATCACAAGAAGATATGTGATACATGGTTCTCGCTCCTATAAGAAGACTGAGGGATTTTCGAAGTTTTGAGTGGAAATTTGCGTACTTTCTCTATGCGATTTTCACCTGTAAAATGTTTTTAGAAGTTGGTTCGAACTAAGCACATGTCCAACAGTCGTAGGATCAATGGCCGAATGTACTGACCACCACACCTAACTGCTCTTCCCATCTAATAGTCAGAGTTAACGTTTTCGATGAAGTCGCAGATTGGACATGGAAGTCTTCCTCATGTGATGTGTACATTAGTTTATGAACCATAGCAAACATGTACAACAGGTTTTCCCGAAAATCAATGTATACTATCTCCTTAATCTCTCAATATGGATGTTTTAACCAAACTGACATGATGACAAATGATCATATTTTCCTACTCTTCGACCGTAGACTATCATTATAACAGATCAGTGAGACTGCATCCATGGTTCTTGTTACATACTACTACTCATATGTTTCTCTGAATATTCTAGGTAACAGTCACTCTCATGCTATATCATCTCTATTTTTTCCGAGGACTCTTACCATAGTGTTAAGCTTTTGCTCTTTAAAGTGGTCATTCATATGTTGTAGGATGAATTTATTCATTTTGTCGTACTCAGCTATTTACATCTAAGTCAGCAAAAATAATTCAATCCACGTAGAACCGCACTAATACTTCGTTCTGGTGTATAACTCTTCATCAGGATTCCTCTCCGCGTGCCATTGGGTACAAAGTAGTTCCCGTGAAAACAATACTTATAAACTCTGATGAACTTATTGTATGACTCACAGTCGAATTCGCAGATGTGGTATGATAAGTGAGTCCTAATTTACTCAGAAATCTTATTCGGCAGTTTTCGCGGTATAAAGTGAATCAGATATCCAAAATCTAACGGAAAAATATTCTTTACAGGGATTACAGATAGAGGTGTGTGCATCCATCTCCTGTATCTACGATCAACTCCATCAGAAACCTGATTATGCAAAAAATAAGCTAAGCGAAATAAGAAGATCGGATAGTTGAAAACCATTATGGTCTAATTTTTTTTTTTTTTTTGCGCAAATACTCTCTTAAACAGTGGTTTGAGTCTTACATTTAACTCGGGAAATACCCGTTTAATTTCTACAGTTGAAGGTAGTGCATAAAATAGTTCTCCTTGTAACTGTTCTTTATGTAACAAGGGTGTTCAATCCTTAAGATACTGAATAAACTGTGTGACTTGTGGCAGTAAGCCTTACTACAGTCAGCACCTAGACGAGTTGGGTAGCAGCAACGTAGAGTTTGAATTAAATGAGTCAAGAGGATTTTAATTCACGAACAGCACTCTAAATATTGACTAGGAAGGTCGCCGTCACTGCTTAAGCAAGTAATGGTAGTACTACAGAAATTTTGACAAAAAAAGTTTATTTAATGATATGCTAATCCTTGTTATACATCTATACATGATGTCTTTTTATGTAAAATGAGCTATAAGACATTCTTATAGTTCGGCTTAGTGGATTCAACGTTAATCCGACGACACTTCAAGTGTCAAATTTTATTATCTGAAAACTAATTTACGTATTGGTCTGCACAAGTTCATAAAGTTGTAAGACTTCTTCAGCGTAAAGTTACTGTTAGTAAGTAGCAGACTGAAAATTATCACGCTTAGTAAACTACTGCATAATATAAAAAAACCTTGTATTTGCGTCAGACAAGACTTACAGTTTCCCTAGATTCATTCCACGAAATCTGGAGTCAACCACAACATCTTCAATGTGTCCCCTCTGAGAAAATATAAAAGAAATGGTTACTTACTTTTGAACAACAGTGAATAAACTTCAACTCAAGAAAAAGAGTTGCAGCTCCAATGATACTTCCAGTTGTTTCATTCACTAGAACCACAATGAAGTATGTATCAGGGCAAGATGCCATCTGAAGGAACCTCTCTTGTGAGAGAGTAAGTTTTAATTGCTAGTTACCATCAAACTGTCTTCTCTCTATCTTACCAACTACAGTTAACTGCTTCAGTAAACTGACATAATCTGTACAATATTTGATGAACGAATGGTATTACCATAATCAGATGATAACAACGGACGTATTTTAACGGAAACTTCTGAAGTTTGAGCAACTTTGTCCTTCAAATACTTCTCAACTAGCTCAGAACAATTAATATGCTCTAGAACTACGGGATCGAATAACGACAAATCAGTCATGTCTCAAATAAGCGCCAAAATATTTAAGGTCGATTTAGGTGGATTTAAAGGGGACAAACAAAGCAAATCAAATGAACAAAATTAATTGCTTAAATTTACAGATCCACCTATTAATAGGGCCTAATGTACAACTCATGTGAATTTTTGATAGCTCAATAGTTTTTTTCGATACATTAGGTTAATAAACTGGTATCGCCTACTCTTTATAATTTCTTCGGGTTATGATTGTTAATTTTGCTAAGAGAATAAGAATATGCCGAAGTAGCCTCAATTCTTGACCAGGTCCCTGAGACACCGAAAGAAAAAGAATTATAATCCATATTCTTTTTCAAAATAACGACGAAGAACTTTGAGTTCAGAAGTATTTCCAGTTTATTTATAGTGTGATCGTATGTTTCCACTTCCCTACTCCCTTTTGTGTAATGGAATTACACGGTTCACCCTCACACTGAGAAGCGAAAATCTCTACGAAAATCCTCTTCAAACCTTGACTATCTCAGATGATTTTTCTTTCGTAACCTTCCTGACTATTCACATAAGCGGAGGTCCGAAAATTTAGTCATGCAAAACATCAGTAGAGTAATGGATTAAGGATTCATCCTGTTTATATCATTACAGTTGTGGTTGAAGACGCTAAATCCGTTTCCCGTGTAATTTTAAAACTCACATGAAAATAATAAAGTACATAGCTGCTAGTAACAAATGCCGTCATAAGAGTCTGACAAGGAGGATCTCTGGGCTGACTGTTATATGATAATCGTGGTGGTATCACGGGGAGTGGTGAGGAGTAATACTGTCTGTGACAGATGACCAATGTCACCGGTTTCATTTAATTCAAGTTTGACTCGAACATATTAGGATTTGACTGGTTATCAGTGCACGGTGAAATACTTATAACTACATTCTATTGCGAAGTGACTGGCTGAAATTTTGGGAGCTTTCTGAAACATATGTGCATGGGCTTGCTTTCCAGTTCACCCTTTTCATACATAAGTACTATATTTTTCGACATTAAATCTCTTTACACCAATGCTGCACTTAGGGAAATTGTCAGTCTTGTATTTAAATATACATATTATTTCCGTTTAAACACTTAAAAATCAGTAGGGTTTATGAAGGAAATGCTGATGATTAGTGCTTTTCAGCAACAATTTGTCTTCAGTGATACCGTTCACAGACTAAATCGTGGGATTACAACGGGATCTTCTTTGGTTCCACCAGTAGCAGAACGTTCCATGGCAAGCCTTACGAACAGTCTACTGACGTCTGTGATTGTTAGTTTACAACAGTTTACAGTGCGAGTAGATGACATCTTCAACATTTGTGAAGATAGTTGTGACCTTGGAAAACAACCAAATAAAAATACTCTGACCCCAGTCAGTCATTAATTTACTTCAAGGATTGAGATCTGGTTATAAAACTCACCCTTGTGATGGAAAACGAAACCACAATCACTTTCTTAATGTGTAACTGACAAGAAGGAACAACGGCACCTAAAGGTGTTCACTCTGGAGGAGATTCATTTTTAAGGTCAACTGGTCCACCAAGTGAACGGTCAATGGACGGGTTTCTATAGTTGAGTGCCTGCTAAAGGGTAACGAAATCGAATCACTTCTGTTGTCAGTCACATCCAACGCATCTGCAGCTTTGCAGCCCAAGAAGTAGAATCAGGTCTCCTGGAAGGAATCTCCCTCCAAAATGCATCAGCAATGGGATTCATTGAGAAGAATACTAAAGGTTCAGGGAAATGGAACATTACTTTCTCAAAAAGGAAACTTTAGATGCCTCTGGATTTGAAGGGAGACTTTATCTGTGTGTACCTAGGAGGAAAAAGTGAACACCGCTGAAAACAATCGTCACAGAAAGGTTAAAAGTAATGTTCCGAAGTTGTCTTCCGATATTCAGAATTCCGAGATAGGAAAACTCGCATCTGATTACTTCTGCGCGTATATATCTTGTGGTTCAGGTGCACTAGAAGTTGGATCCATATCCTGCCTTAAAGAGTTTAAGCACATTGTCCCTCATGGTTCGTTAAAGTGAGCAATGATTCTATTAGGGGCATGATAGTTGAACACCTTGTCAAAACTCGCCGTCACATCTCAACAAACGCCTCCTTCAGAGATATCTACAGAGTGAAGAACGACCTGCCAAATACAACACGCTTTCGCATTCACTTCAATCCTGAATCTCTGGCCATAGACAAACCGGATACGAACCGCATGCTAGAAGAAGTTATTCGACCACTTATACTATCATGGTGAAAAATTTACTAATTTCCTTATTCCACCCCTATGTAACTATTGTATTTCTTCGGAAATCATGTGCAACTTCCCACTCTTCTTTGTTTCAATGTGCACAATGATTATAACTGACTCATGAAGTTATTCATTCTACTACGTTAATCTAGCACATATATTCGAGTACTCTTATGCATTCGAGAACTTCAAAAACTATGAAACTGAAAACCTAGCACATTCCCTACTACTCTATTTCATAAAGAACATACATACAGCAAACAAAATGACTATACAAACAGGTTTCTTAGCATAACAATATATATATATACATAGATGAAAGAGTTTGTTAAGTCGAACGGAAGTGTTACTTTTAGAAGATAACCATCGCCAACTCCGAAACCAACTAACAACAAATCGATATAATGAAGTTTATTATGTAGCAGTTTAGTCACCCAGTTTAAAGTCGATTAGTACAGACAAATTGGAAAAAGTCTACAAATGATAGCCCGTATAAGTTGCATGGATAATTCTGATTGTAGTGTTTTGGTCTTCTGCAGACCAGCGAACATTAAGTCACGGAAGGGATTAAGACCAAGTTCCTAATGGATAATTCACAAAGGGTATTTCTGTTTAAATAAGAAAAACATGCTTTACGAAAGTGCGTGCTGAATACGGATACAAAGCTGAATGTTATTTGTAAAAAAATTCATGCACTCCCAAGAGATTTCACTTCTCTTACCGTACTCAGATAATGAGAAGTAGATGTCTTCCGCATGCATTGATAGTGTGGCGCGTGCCACTGATAAGATTTATCAGTACTATCTGCGGAGACATTCAGCAGTATGAAAAAATAAAATAGCAGGGAGATAGACTTGAAATCAGGGAGAGCAAATGATTCGGCGTTGTGGAGAAATATAGGGGACTCAGAAGAAGAAGAAGAAACGCAATATGAAGGACAGAAATAGCACAGTACTGAAGATCTGTGCGAATGGTGATTTGAAGATTAAGTGTAGATAATTTCGCTATATAGCGATACCAAATTCCAAATAAACATTCCTTAACGAAGTCTCCGGTTTTCTGCCGCTACAATTGGTGTCGCTGCCTCCAAACGATGAAGATTCCATGGCCGGCTAGTTTCTTGGAGGCAGTTAAACGGAGTTTCTTGCGGACTTCTGGGGCCATCGTTGAGTTAGCTGGCGTCAAGCACCCGATTTCGAAGGCGGTCGTGCTGAGGACGCTGCTGAGATGCCGGGCGGAGGTGGCGTATGACAGTGCGCAGCTTTTGGGCAAGAAGGGTACAAGGGAGGTGCTGGTTGGATCACAGCGGCAGAGTTAAAAAGCCCGATGGAAAGCCAGCTGCCATTACAGCGTTTCCGTGCCGTGAAGCTGAAAGTGGATGGGGACTTGCTAGAGTTGGTGGGGAAGCGGACGAACCTACCATGTTGCGCACTTTCCAAATTCAAATTGAAGTATGCGCTGAAGATGTCACCTAGTAGGGCGATGAAAGCTTCGCAAATTATCTATCCAGCTAAGAGATCACAACCACATCAAAAATTCCCCAAATTGGATGAAGAGTCGGAGTAGCCGTTATGACGTCCCAGTTCAGTGACAGTGTCCCAGAGCACATACCTCAGCAACTTCAACTGGTAAACGCTACAAAACGAATGGGCATCCGTGAACTGGCGAAGGTGACTAGGCACCTGCTGATCACAACGATAGCCGAAACAGAGCCACCGAGATGGAACGAATGGGAACAGAAAACTGAAGATTTGCAACCGGAAGTAGCGCCATTGCGAATGAGTGCCAGGAATGACTGATGTCTTCAACGTAGCAAAGCCGAACACTGGGGGAGGTGCTGCCCAGAAAGCAACAGGAAAAAGCATTCTGGGCACTGTAATATGTCTCCTTTCTCGCCTATCGAACTAGAAGTAGTGGTTGCTATTCAGAGGAGTACCATGTATCCTGAGTTGCCAGTGAATGGCTGAGAAGTAGTATGTTTAGTAGATACAGGGGCGTCAGCCTCATTCACAGATAAGAATCTATGTTATAGCGACAAACAATGTTCGTTGACAGTTCAAACGGCAGATGGACACGTGTTAAGCTTCACTGGCATGTCAAACTGTAGCATTATGATTGGCGGTCGCGAAGTTATTTTCCCGTTCATTGTTTTGCCGGAGTTACCAAGAACATTAGTTGGCGCTGATTTTCTGCGAGAGGTTAGTGCGTTAATTGACAATAATGAGACAGCAGTGATTACGAAGTACGGACCTATCAGCATGTATGAGACAAATGAGATAGCAAGCGTTATGGTGTCGGAAGCACAGAATATGACTGTGTTAGTTAAAGAAAACTATCATCTGTTCACTGGAGATGAAGACTCCTACACTTATCACCATAAGGTAACATGAAACACAACTGAGCATTTACTAAATGGCATTATTCACAACACAAAGAATCCAATGTCGTCTAGAAGACGAAGTCGAGCGACAAGTGAAGATGTTACAGGACGATATCATTGGCGAAGCTGACATCCCAAATAACTCTCCACTTCTTCTTGTGAATAAAGCAAACGGGAAAGACAGATTATGCGTCGATTTCCGGCAGTTAAACAGCATGACAGAACTGATACAGTGTGTCATTTGTAGCAGAGACCTTGGATCGTCTGCAAGACACGAATTTGTTTACAGTGTTCAATCCCTGGTCAGGATATTGGCAGATACCGAAGAAATAAGGCATTGTTCGTCGTGGGTCAGAAACAGTATTAGTTTAAACGCATGCCATTTGGAATAGCAGGTGCACCGTTTGCCTTCAGACAACTGACGAGATTGTTACTGAGGAACTTGAAGAATGGCGAGGTGTACGGTGATGATTTTGTCATATACAGTCAAAAAGAAAGTGACCATGTGAACCATGCCTAAGCTGTGATGAAACTCATTGAAGAGTTTGCACTGAATATCCACAAAACAAGGCCTCAGATAGCCGAGTGTCACGTTGTTGGGTCATAAAGTAGGGAATGGTGAGATAAAACAGCTTCCAGAGAAAATCTTGTCGATAAACACCATTATGGCCCCAACTTCCAAGAGGGAGCTAAGGCAGTTCCTGCGGAGAGCAGAGTGTTATAGTCGATTTGTGAAAAATTTCACCGACATAGCAGCTCCTGCACAGGCTATTAGATGAGTCGCAGTTTATTGGATCGGAAGACTCGTAGAGGACATTCGTAGGCGTTAAGCGGCGTTTAAACCACCAGAAAATGACGCCAAAACTGCCTGTGCCCGGAAAACAGTTGACGGTGCGAAGAGATGCGACTGACTGTGACATAGGCGCACTACTAAGACAGGATGAAGGAGTTGTAGAATAGGCTAATCGTGTTTTAACGCGCAGAGCAGAAGAATTCAGCTATAGAGAGGGAATATTTAGCTGTAGTATGGGAAGTAGACAAATGGAGGCCACACTTACCCAGTCAACTGCTCCCTGCCGAAACTGAACACAAGCCGTTGCACTTCCTGAGAATGGTGGGAGAAATAGTGTGAAATAGTAGGGATGGGTGTTGTGCCTGCGGGGGTGTGACTTCACGATCTCGCGGTACCTGGTAAAGAAATTTTTGGCAGACTTTTTATCTAGACCTGAATATGGATCTCAGTTACATGAGACTGCTTAAAGAGTGCTTGTATTGTGAAGAGACCCATTGAGACTTGTCCACAGTCAGGAACCAGCCCCTACCCTGAATACAGTCATACAGGTGTTTACTAACGGAATAAAAGTGAATCAACCTACGGCGAGTAAGCAGCTTACTACGCCAATCAGACGAAAAGGTCACCTAAGGAACTCTGATTTGGTAAGAGAACGATGAAGGTTGGTCGGTGGTGATATCTCAGTAGCTGCACCATGAGACGAAACAGGAATGCCACTAACTAGCGCATACAGAAGTAGCCAGAGCAACCGACCTCTTGAGACAAAACATGTGATGGCCATGTATGAGAGAAGATGCGGCAAATTATGTACCTGGATGTCTGCAGTGCCGCTTGATGATGCACACGACCGTCTGTGCAGTGAATTCCAGTCACGACAGTAGATGACTTGTGTTCCATAGGTGTCATGGGTCCATTTGAGCAGACATCCAGTGGCAATAAGTACCTCCTGGCGACGAAGAATGGAAGACGTACGAGAACTGTGACCGACATGGTAGCTCTGTAACAACAGAAGAAAAGGGCCAGACAACAGATCGTTTATTAAGGAAATCAAAGCATATTTATATATTTTCATGTACATTACTATAGTTTAGTTAAGCAAACAAACACAGTCTTCTGATTGATTGTTTCTCACTTAAAGTTAATCTTTCATCTCTTTGTGACTGTTTCTTGAATGTCAGATCATCTATACGTTAACTGTATCCGCCTACGCGAAGTCTGCTGTGGTCGGTTTTGAATCGGTCTTTGTTCATATTTTCTCACGACAAATCTTGAGAACGTAAACATTGACGTAAATTACTGTCTACCAATTTGGCTAGTAGACAGCTCTCACCACAGTTCTACATATCGTTGCAGACCATGGTGTACCAAAAATGATACTGGCAAATTAGGGCCCTTGTTTTGAAAGCGAGGAATTCACTTCACGTTTGCAGTAGCTGGTTATCAAGAAGATCGTAACAACACCATATCATCCACAGGCGAATAACCTGACAGAGAGCTATTATCATACGCTGAAATAATGTCCGGCCTCGAAGAGAGTTAACTGGGAGGCACAGTTTCCACTGAGTCTACTAGCACATAGTGCTTCCACCCAGGGAACAACAAACAAGTAACCATTTCCCTTGATTTATATGAGGAAACCACGACTACGATTACACAGCGCAACCTGGCCGCTCCATGAAGAGTGAAACATGGCGAGGCTGAGAAGGGAACGGAAAGAAGCCATCAGGAATGTGAAGCGCAAGCAGAAGAAAGACGTCGCGAAATCTGAACATGGAGGAAATATGAAATGCATAACCTGTGAAGTAGTAGTAGTAGTAGTAGTAGTAGTAGTAGTAGTAGTAGTAGTAGTAGTAGTAGTAGTAGTAGTAGTAGTAGTAGTAGTAGTAGTAGTAGTAGTAGTAGTAGTAGTAGTAGTAGTAGTAGTAGTAGTAGTAGTAGTAGTAGTAGTAGTAGTAGTAGTAGTAGTAGTAGTAGTAGTAGTAGTAGTAGTAGTAGTAGTAGTAGTAGTAGTAGTAGTAGTAGTAGTAGTAGTAGTAGTAGTAGTAGTAGTAGTAGTAGTAGTAGTAGTAGTAGTAGTAGTAGTAGTAGTAGTAGTAGTAGTAGTAGTAGTAGTAGTAGTAGTAGTAGTAGTAGTAGTAGTAGTAGTAGTAGTAGTAGTAGTAGTAGTAGTAGTAGTAGTAGTAGTAGTAGTAGTAGTAGTAGTAGTAGTAGTAGTAGTAGTAGTAGTAGTAGTAGTAGTAGTAGTAGTAGTAGTAGTAGTAGTAGTAGTAGTAGTAGTAGTAGTAGTAGTAGTAGTAGTAGTAGTAGTAGTAGTAGTAGTAGTAGTAGTAGTAGTAGTAGTAGTAGTAGTAGTAGTAGTAGTAGTAGTAGTAGTAGTAGTAGTAGTAGTAGTAGTAGTAGTAGTAGTAGTAGTAGTAGTAGTAGTAGTAGTAGTAGTAGTAGTAGTAGTAGTAGTAGTAGTAGTAGTAGTAGTAGTAGTAGTAGTAGTAGTAGTAGTAGTAGTAGTAGTAGTAGTAGTAGTAGTAGTAGTAGTAGTAGTAGTAGTAGTAGTAGTAGTAGTAGTAGAATAAATCTCCTTCATGGAGAATTATTTGATTCAACCTTAGTTTGTCAATTTTGGAAAAGGCGAAAACAATCAGTCCGATAATTTTCATAATAACCTGGAAGCATACGCTTAGCATACCACATTCACTAGTGTTAACTTTCAGAGATTCGATTGATTTCAAGTTAGGTCACGAACCGACATGGCAGTTAGACGATCATTGTTAAACCTGAATTTGAATAATCTCATCTTATAAGCAGGAAATAAGTTATAGATATTCTGAACTAATTGATTCTAAATAGTCAAGTGGATTGGTTTGCAAAGATATCAAGCCATGTACAGAATGGATAAGTGTATGAATTCCAAAAATGTGTGTTTATCTCATGAAAGCGCTGATCACAATTGGTTCGTTTTTGTGAATAACCATTTCTGTGTGACTGACTATTTGGGCAACAATACATTCATGCTAGTGAGGATTCTATTTCCGAACTAGTGAAATAATTTCTCAGCTCCAGTTTAGCTTACATTAGTGCCTTCTGAATGTCATCTTCTACTTTCATGTTATTGTATTTTTGACCTGCCACAGTGAATCAACACATCAATGTAAGCATTAATTATTTAAGTTTTTTCTGTTCATAAGAATGATAAGGTATTATCGTTGAACTTATTTGATACCCAGTAGAGTATAAAGGAAAAAATTTACTTGAAAATGTTTGATTGCGATAGGAGAATTTATAAATAGAGGCTGAGGATGATGACGTTCACAGATAGTACGAAGCATATTAACGCAATATCTAATACCCACAACTTCTGTAGTATTCGTTCCGCGTAGACCAAATGCGAAGCAAAACAACAGAATTGATCGTCCAAATTACTATATATATATTTTGGGACCAAATCGGAGTGCGAGATGATTGCTTAACTAGCTAGGGATAGTGCACGAACGAACGCAACATGATGGTGTGCCAAATGGCGTGGATGCTTTACCGTAAGCCTTCAGCTAAGCAAATCGGCTTAAACAGTGAAGGGCAGCATCCAGTGTTCAGTGATGAATGCTGTGACTAATAATTTTGGGGATTTACCTAACGCTAAAGATATTGTATTGACCCGTACAGTGATCAGCTAAAATAAGTCCTCAAAATAGGGTCTTATTAACTGTCACCTCTTAAAGTTAGACCAAGATACAGGCTAAGTGAATTTACTGACGTGTTCAGACAATATTCTCACCACTACTGTTGAAGGTGTTATCAAATTCAGGTAGTACTTCTAAATGTGAAGTGAACGAGGAGAAATTACAATGTGATATCATCTCGTAATATTTGTGCCTCATTTCACCCTATGAAAGAGACTAACCGTTTCAACAGTCTTGAGGAATCCATTCAAAATATTCATCTCAGATAAATTAAATTATTTTGTTTAATGGACTCCACAGAATCCTATACCCCAAATAGTTTATTTCTAACCGAGTTTGGGGGTTTGAATTCCGCTTTTATTCCGGCTTTGTAAAGAATTCTAAGTAAGTTTTCAAAGGTTCCCTCCTTGTATGAAAGTACTACTCAAAACAATTGTTTTTGATAAATTCTTCCTCAGTCACTACAGATATAAATCCAAGAATATTAGAATACAAATAGCCATTAAAGGCATGTGAAAATTATATCGGAAACTGTATTGGAGTGCATGTATAATATGGAAAGGTAGTTCGGTATTAATTATTGCCAAATGAACGGATATAAAAATGAGCAGTCTTTCAGAAAACAAAATAAAGTGTGAATAGAAAAGAGGGTAACATACGAATGTATTAATAGTCACTGGAATATAAGTTTTATTGGGGGTGAGGTTGAGTTTTATTCAGTGGTGTGCGAGGAAAACGATTACCATAAAATAAATACAAACAAATTACCAAAAAATGGGGAACCATGAATTTAAGTTCAAGCAAGGGCTGACAGATATCATTTGTAGTGATAAAATAAAGAGGTTAAATTGAGATATAAGAATAGAACTTGTGCACTGTGGTAGAGTATAATTCCATTATGGGTAAAAATTGTAAACTGTGATAAAGTACTAGAGACATAATAGGCTTAGTGTACATTACAAAAGGTTGACACAGAATAAAAGTAATAATGGAGTAAAAGTGAAATAAGTGTAAATGAATAAAGTCCTTTATTAGCTGAAATTTACCTAGCTAAATCAGAAAATAGTCCTCTAAGAGAGGTGTTAAACAAACTTGAATATTATAAATGATTTAAACTAATCCCAGCGTGTTTAAGAAAAAATCAAAACAAGATTTTTTTCTTAAACATGCTGGGATTAATTTAAATAATTTATAATGAATCAATCTGACTCGGCCCTCAAATTATTCCAAGAAGCTCGTAACATCTACAGTCTGGAAACTTATAAACTTGAATATTATTGCCATCGTGCTGACGATGCATTCATCATTTGTGACAATAATCTGGATAAACAGCATCTCATGCAGGTCACTAATAATGTGCACCCAGCAGTTAAATTCATTTGGGGAGAAGAATATCAAGGAAGCATGTCTTTTTTGGATGTTTTTCTTACCAAAATGCCAGACAGCACATTAAAGTGAAACGTCCACAGAAAAACTACACGGAAGGGACAGTATATCTATATCCGTAGTTTCATAACCGCATAGTATAAACGGTACTTGTTCGTTGTCTTAGTTAAAGAATTAGGCGCATATGTACTGAAGGTTGTATTGGAGATGAAATCGAAAATCTTAAAAACACTCTGCTAAAAAAATGGTTATCCTGCCAATCTTGTAAAGAAGTATATTTCAAAAAGAACTGATAAAATTAAGCGTGACACGGTGAATAAGAAAAGCTCTTTTAAGAGTACAGTTCATAGGTGAAAAATGCAGTGAAATATTAAGCCGTTGGTTGATTAGATCAATTGAAAGAACTTTCAGTGCCGCAGAACTACACATCAGAATCATAACAACAGTAAAATTATTATTGTATCCTTTAATTCCTACAGGAACATAAGGCTTCAGCCGTGCGTCTCCATTGCGTTCGGTTCTCTGCTAGAGTCTTCACCTGGCTCCATGTCTGCCCACACGCTTTCATCTCCTCTTCACATGACCTCCTCCAAGTCACCCTTGCACTGACGACCAACTCGCCGCTTCCCTTTCGGGTTCCACTCAAGGGCTTGTCTAGTGATGTCACTTGATGGTTTCCTCAGAGTATGCCAACCAATCCATCTCCATTTCTTCCTGCCTATTTGTTTCACAATCGGTTCCTGGTTGGTTCGCTCCCAAAGATCCCTGTTGCTGATCTTTTCTGGCCGGCCATCTGATCTTGAGTATTGAGCGAAGACAGCTGTTAATGAAGGTTTGTAGTTTGTTTGAGATGACGCGCAGTGCAAGTCTCTGATCCGTATAGTAGCACTGACTTCACATTGGAGTTGAAAATCCGGATCTTATTTTCCATGCTGAGTGCTGTTGACCTCCACACAGACTTGAGAGTATTGAAAGCTTGTCTTGCTTTTCCGATTCTTGCTTTGATATCCTCGTCAGTTCCCGCCTGTAGTTGAAACGATGCTTCCCAGGTAGGAAAGGAAGTTGTTTCTTTCAGGTTCCTCCCATTTATGCTGATTGTTGTCAGTTGTTGTTGTTGCTGTTGGTGGTGTTGCCCAGGAATCTTCATCACCTCTGTTTTCTCTATGTTCACCTGAAGTCCTATCTTCCCTGGATGCTTGTTCTGCCAGCTTGTTGCTTTTCGCTTGCATATCTTCCAGTTTGTGGGAAATCAGACATATATCATCGGCGAAGTCCAGATCCTCCAAGTTTTTGTGTGGGTACATTTTATGCCTGTTTCCTCATTGCCCGCTGTTTGTCGCATTATCCAGTCTTCTGCAATCAGGAAAATCATTGGCGATAGTAGGCAGCCAACTTGTCTTACTCCTGTCCTCACTTCGAAGGATTCCGTAAGTTTCCCGTTGTGGATTACTTGGCATGCAGCATTGTCGTACAGCTGTTGGATGAGGTGTATAATTGTCGGTGGCAGCCCATAGTAGCGAAGTAGTTGCCAAAGCACCTCTCGATCGACGCTGTCGAAGGCCTTTTCAAAGTCGATGAAGTTGAGATAGAGAGGTGACTGCCATTCCAAGCTTTGTTCAATGATGATCCGTAATGTGGCGATCTGATCAATGCATGACTGTTCCGGTCGAAGTTTTTCATCCAGGGTGGCTGTTTGATTCTCTCCAGGATGATTCGGCTTAGTATTTTGCTTGGGATAGACAGGAGCATAATTCCGCGCCAGTTCTTGCATTGGCTTAAGTCTCCTTTCTTTGGTAGTTTGAATAAGTATCCTTTCTTCCAATCCTCGGTACTTTGCCTTCTTTCCACACCTTCTCCAGTAGTGGCGTCATCAAGTCCGCTGTTGTCTCTGGGTCCGTTTTCAATGCTTCTGCTGGGATTCCATCTGGTCCTGCTGCTTTTCCAGCTTTTAGCATCTTGATTGCCTTCAGGACTTCTGATTTCGTCAGGGGGTTGATGTTCACTGGTAGCTCTGTCTCCGTTGTTGGTATCGTTGGGCGCGTTGTAGGTGGTGGTCGATTTAGAAGTCTTTTGAAGTGTTCAGCCCAGTGTTTCCTTTGCTCCACTTCTTTGGTGATTGACTTTCCATTGTCATCCTTCACCGGCTTAATTTGTGTCAAACTTTTCCCCGATAGGTACCTAGTTGTTTGGTAGAGTGTTGTGAGGTCTCCTTTGCCTGCAGCTTGTTCTGCCTCACTTGCCATGGTTTCATTGTACTTTCTTTTGTCTTCTCTGGCACTCTTCTTTACTCTTTTGTTCAGTGTCTTGTAGCTTGCATTCAGATCCTGTTTTTGTTGCTCGTCGGTGCACTGGAGAATCTTTTGTTTCACCATCCCTCTGTCTTCTATCAGTCTCCAAGTGTCCGTAGTGAGCCACTGTTTGTCCTGTCTCTTCTTTCTGCCTAGAACTTCCATGCAGGTTTGGCTCCATACTGACTTCAAGTTGTTCCAGTGCTTTTCGACGCTGACCTCTTCGCTAGTGTTGATTTGTGTCTCGGCTTTGTCTTTTATACTTACAGTGAAGATGTCCTTTGTGTCCTGGTCCTTCAGTTTTTGAGTGTTGAACTTGGCTTGTGGTCTATCTGCAGCTCCTGATTCTCTGAAAGCTTTTAATTTGATTTGGATTGTTCCTTGTACAAGGTAGTGGTCTGAGCCAATGTCTGCTCCTCTTCTTACTTTTGTGTCCAGCAGGCTGCGCCTCCACTTCCTTCAGATTGAGATGAAGTCAATTTGGTTTTTGGTTCGCCCATCTGGTGACACCCATGTAGCCTTGTGGATATCCTTGTGTTTGCATACGCTGCCACCAATCACTAGTTCATTGAAGGCGCAGAAGTCAGCGAAGAGTTCTCCGTTTTCATTCATTTCTCCGAGAGCTTCTCTACCCATGATGAGTTCCCTTCCTGTGTTGTCTGGTCCCAGTTTGGCGTTCATGTCTCCCATTAGTATTTTAATTCACCAGCTGGAGTATTGTCCATTGTTGCCTGTAGTTGTCTGTAGAATTCTTCTTTCGTTTCGAGGTCTGCGTTGTTGGTCGGTGCATAGCATTGTATAATTGACACTTTCCTTCCTTTGGAGTTGAATCTGGCGGTTATTATCCTGGGCGAGATCGCCTCCCATTGCATCAGGACCTTCGTTGCCGTTGGTGACATCATGATAGTCACGCCCTCGGTGTGCGAGTGGTTATCTTCTGGGTGACCGGAGTAGATCACTGACCCGTTGACAATTTGGTTGACAATTGACAAAAACACAGCTAAAATAAGGAATGTAAATCAGCAGCAAATGTGGATTGAGTTTAAGCGCTCTCACCACACTACATGCAATAGGCTGCCGGTAACCAATCACCAATGGCGTGAGAATATTGAGCAGAGTGCTTATGCTTTACCATCTACTTCCATACATTAACTAAATTAGTTTCACGAGTACTAGGGTTATTCTTCACTTCTTTATGTCTATTCCTCGTTGATAAGACAAGAAAATTAACGGAGGAGTATACTCCTTTACTATTTATTCCTCATCCATGGCTCTACACTGATACAGAGTTTGCACAAAATGTACTGAATCTACACTAATCAAATGGTGATTCATTAGTTAATAATAGATTATAAGTTGATATATTTGAGAGGTAAGGGAAGCAATTTTTTGTTATGTTTGAGTTAATTATGCGAATGTTAGCAGCAGGTTAATGTGTAATCTATCTCTCGCTTGCGAGATATAGATAATTAAGAAGAGTGGGTGAATGTATTTGTCTGCTTAGCATTAGTAGTTACCAACTACTCTCATCAACCAATGTCTTTAGAACAATGATATGATTCCCAATGATATCATTAGATTGACATGAAGATTGCCTTCAAACAACAAAATGGGGGAAGTCATTTATAACATTCTGTACACAACATTTAGGCCGTAATGGTTAGGAAAATAGCTGCACAAGTTGTTTTCAAACACACAGTTTTGGCTTATCCAGATGAATTCAGGTCGCCCGTTCCGTATGCAAATCTTGGAGTCACGAAGCATTAGTAAGTTCAGTAATGCCAGGTATAATAAGGCCATGTAGTGCTATAGTCAGTCATTTGCCTAACCATGGATGGAGTTCGGGGATTTAACGATGAACATTCCTTAAGGTACAACTTATGCGACTAGTTCCACAGGAGAAGATTAACTAGGGAATGAAAATCCGGGAGACAGAATAAGGTGATTTTTCTTCGAACTAAATATTAGTTGAATGGGAAACAAACAGTGCAATCCAGATGTGTTAAAAATTCTTGTCAAAGCTCTCCTCAGGTGTCATGACAGTTTTACTAGTAGTGTCGCCTTTAAAGATGCTGGTTCTCCAAATCAAGGAGATCCTGGTTTCGATACTTGCTAAATTGGTGTTTGTTTTTCAGGAAAATACATTTTTCTACCAAGTGCATTATGAGTATTGTTGTGTCTTTTTTAAAAGTATCATCCTGGCTGTTTGAAAAAGGGAGTGCTTTTTTCACGTATTTTCACGTATTTGACAAATCGCTGTTTTTGTTGTGTTATTCACTTCAAGAACATTTTTTAAAACTTTAACTTGACTTTTGTCTGTTAAGTTTTGATTTTAACCACTTATATAGTCTATATTGGGTAAATTGTCTTGGCTGTTTCCAGTAGAAGTTCATTATGTCAAAAGTACCACATAAATGTAATAGGGCGGAGTGTTACTTTTTGGTAGATGATGGAATACAGTGTAATAACTGTAAAAAGTGGTATCATAAGATGTGTACTGGATTACGTCCAGCTGCATACAAACGTTGTAGTGCTCCAACATCCCACTGGATGTGCAGAATGTGTTGCTCCCCAAAGATGACTTTAATAAGGGAGGCTCACGAACTACTGTCTAAAGCCATGGAACTTCCTGATGATAGCGTGGCTAGTAAGAGTGACACGGACTGCCCGTCTGAAGATGACGCAGTAAGTGCCATCATGAATGTTATCACACCGGTGGTTACTATCCCAGTTACCCCGGAAGTAAAACCTACTAGGCGTTCGAAGCGTCTTAGTAAGCGAAAAGGTAACAAAACGGAAGCTGTAAACAGCATCTCAGCACCAGAGAACACTGTAAGCGAAGTTCACCATGAAGGTGGTGCAGACACTGATCTTGATTGTACCATCAAAAACTGCAGCAGCCCTGAGAAGCAACTGCAGGCAGATGATAAGTGGGTAACAAAAATAAGCAATCGGAAGAAATATAGTAATATTGATGGTAGGCAAACGTCTGTCACCTGTAGCCAGGCTGCATCAATAGTGGTGAGAAAAGACGTAGCCACTGCTAAATACGACAAGCTCTCCTTAGACTCTAACATAATTGTTGGAAATTTAGAAGAGTCCAAAGAATCTGATCCCGTGAAAAGGCACGATCACGACCTTAAATTAGTGAGTAGTATTATAAGGAAGATGCTCCCAGCGAATTTCCCTGGAGTATCGATTAAAAAGCTGATTAGAATAGGCAAAAGAGATGATGAATGTTCTAATCAGCGTAGGTTGCTTAAAGTAGTCTTAGGTTCTCCTGATGAACGGAATCATCTACTGGCTAATGTACACAACCTTGCCGGGTCAGGAATTTCAGTCAGACCTGATTTATCTCTTGAAGACAGACTTAAACGAAAAGAAGTTTTGTCCCAGCTAGAAACAAGACGTAAAAATGGTGAGACTAACCTTAAACTGGTGGGTTTTCAAATAGTCAGGTCTTGGAAACGTATGCTTCCAAGACCTGTGTGGATAAGCCGGACCGCATAGGAAGCCTGAAGGTAGTGTACACTAATATACGTAGTATCGGGAACAAATTTCACGAGCTAGGTGTATTAGTGGAAGACCTTAGCCCAGGTATTGTGGCCATTACTGAAACATGGCTGGTTTCTGGATTAGATGACACACCTGAGCTATGCGGATTTAGTTGCTTGCGCAGCGACAGGGTTAAGGGTCGTAGAGGTGGCGGGGTTGCTCTGTACATCAACAACTCCCTACATGTTCGTTCCGTGAAATCTGAAGCGCATGACAGTGGGACAAGTGAGGTAATTAGCTGTGAAGTAAGCTTTGCAACTGGCACTCTACTCATTGGAGTTCTGTATAGAAGTCCCTATTGTCAGTGTGATGACTTTATTTTAGATCACCTCAAACAATGGAGTAAACACAGTAGCTGTCTTATTCTAGGTGATTTTAATGCACCTCATATAGACTGGGTAGCTGTCACATCTCCAGGATCCACTAATAAGTTTGACAGCCGGTTACTCTTGACTACCATGGAAAATGCCCTGACACAACATGTCTTAGGTAGTACAAGATTCGGTTCTACCCAAGGATCTTCCTTGCTGGACTTAGTGCTTACTCATGACAACGACGACGTGGATGGTCTAGTTATTCATCCACCTCTAGCAAACAGTGATCATGGGGTGTTAGATTTTAACTTAAGGGCTGGCAATTTAGTCAGTTTTCAACCCAAATCCCGACCTAGTGTTTGGCATGCTGACATAGTCGCTATAAAGGAGCGTGCTTCAACTGCCGACTGGTCAGTCAATATTGTCTCATCCATTGAAGATGAATGGGATAGATTTAAGAATACACTTGAGAGGGTTACCACTGATTTCATTCCCTGGAGGGTTCCTAAAAGGCCAACAAATCGGCCACCATGGATAAATAGACAAGCTATAACACTCCTAAGACGGAGAAAAAGGTTCTGGAATCTCTTTGTTTCTACTGGGCTACAGCAGTTCCGGCTGAAATACTGTGAAACCAGAAACCAGTGTAAAACTTTGATTCACCAGTCAAGGATAGCTTACGAAACCCAGTTAGTTAAAAGTTCACCAGGCTGCCCAAAAAGACTCTTCTCATATATCAAGAGAAGAACACGTAAGAGTGATGCTATCCCACCTCTTATGCTTGAAGATGACCAGACAAACATGACTGAGGATAACTTGACTAAGGCTGAGGCTTTGTCCAAGCACTTTAGTCAAGTATTCTCTGATAATATTGATACCAGCTTTGTAACTTTTCCAGAAGGTAACTTGAAAATGGCACCCTTATACATTGGAAAGGATACTGTCCTAAAGTGGTTTCTGAAGTTCACTCCTGGTAAGTTCAGTGGCCCTGATGAACTCCACCCACGTATATTAACAGCATTGGCTGAAAACATAGCCGAGCCATTGTCGGTAATCTTCAATATGTCTCTGGACCAGTCTAAATGTCCAAGAGACTGGAAAGATGCCATCATTAGTCCGGTCTTCAAAACCGGATCTAGAAACTTAGTTCAGAACTATCGTCCTGTTAGTTTGACCAGTATTGTTGTTAAACTACTAGAAAGAATAATTCGTGATGCTATCATTCAGTTCATTGAAGGGAACAAACTTTTCGCTGTGGAACAGCATGGTTTTAGAGCAGGTCATTCTTGCTTGACCAACCTTCTTTTGGCCAGAGAAAGTTGGGCAAGCTCAGCTGATGCTAATATACCGGTGGATGCCATATTCATCGACCTTAGCAAGGCGTTTGACAGGGTTTCTCATTCAGGTCTTCTAGTAAAGTTAGGTAGTCTGGGAATCAATAAAGTGGTTGCCGACTGGATTCAAGACTTTCTAAAGGACAGAAGACAAAGAGTACGAGTTAACGGGGTTTTATCAACATGGGAATCGGTTAAGAGTGGCGTTCCTCAGGGTACAATTCTAGGCCCACTTCTTTTCCTGATTTATGTTAATGAGATTCCATCGGTAGTTAAGTCATCCTGCTTACTGTTTGCTGATGACATCAAGATATGGAGGGCTTTACACGATGACAGTGATCAACTTGCTTTGCAGGAAGATTTAAACTTGTTAAGTGATTGGTGTAAGCACTGGGCCTTGGAGATTAACTTAAGCAAGAGTGTAGTTATGCATGTATCTCATAGTCACGTGCACAATTACTCAATGAATGGCATTACTCTCCCAGTGGTCACTGAGTACAAGGACTTGGGAGTGGTTGTGCAGCATGACTTGAAAACAGCAACAAACTGTAGAGCTGCAGCCACTAAGGGTTTTCGAATATTATGGGCCATACGCAAGGCTTTTGCAAACTTTGACGCTGATATATTTCGTATATTATATCCGACTTATATCAGACCTCATTTGGAATATGGGATCCAGGCAGCGAGCCCGTGTTTCAAATACGAAATAGACTTATAAGAAAGGGTGCAAAGAGTAGGAACTAAGCTAATAAAGGGTTTCTCAACCCTCTCATATGAGGAGAGGTTAAGTCGACTGGGTTTATTTCCATTGTCATACAGACGACTTAGGGGTGACCTAATACTAGCATACCATATCCTAAGAAATGATTTTGAAGCTAATTTATCTAATTAATTTATTCCTTCTAGCACCAACCAATTGCGAGGACATCACCTCAAGGTTCAAAAACCATGGTCGAATCGTCTGTGTCTGGAGATCCGTTTTTCGCATCGAACTGTGAACCACTGGAACTCCCTACCGGAAAACGTCGTATCAGCACCATCCGTTGATTCATTCAAGGCGAGATTGGACCTCCTGCGTGCAACAAATCTAAAGGACTAACACAGACATATAGCCTACTATCCTAAATAAATTGTAAACTGTAAACTGTAATAAATAATACTTTTCACTACATTTCGTTCGTATTTATGTAAGAAGAAGCTTAGAAAGTTTTTTTAAATCACCACTTGTTGTCAACCCGTTTCGCCTTCAGAATGTCACAGTTAGAGGTTCCCATAATCACTATGTTTTGTCCATATTGATGTGAAGAATAGTGTTATCAATTAATCCCCATCAACTAAAGCTTTGTTACCTACTAGTCTTATTGGCGGGGAATGACTGTGGTATGTAGATTAAAGAACTAACAAGATGCTTGCCTGCATTGTTGGGAATTCACCCACGTTTCTGTTTGGCTTTCATGTGGATCAGTCATGCTTAACCGTTCACATGAACTCTTTGTGCAAATTTCCAACTAGTTCTTATTCTACTTGAAATCACGTGGAATTAAAAGAGACAAGTGGCTCACTGACTGTTTAAGTTGTTCCCAGATTAGCAAACAGTTCTTACTGTAAAATAATGAGAATTAATTTACAAAACGAAATTGGTCCCATATCATGGTCCCAACAATTGGCCGGCCTTCAGCGTTACTAGTCTCCTGTCGGTTCCAAATTTGCTTGAGACCCTACAACTTATTGTTTCAAACCGTGACAATGCCAAAAAGTTGAAAGAACAAAACCTCTAGCATTTTATTAGATGAATTCGACCAGTGAACAAAATAGAATGATGCAAGTATAAAGCAGTGCACATAACTCGATATGAAACACACACACACACGTGGGCAAACGAAGACAATCGATCGTGTGAGTTAGTGTGGTGAATGCTTTGATTACCTAACACAAAAACGTTGGTTTTCAGTGTTCCATATTAGTGTTTCTTACGCTTACAACTAATTACAGAATAAGTTCACTATTTCTACTACCCGACTGTGATTTAGTAGTCAAATATGTGTTAATCATCACTGGTGTATGCTTGAAATCATTTTCCCAAAATGCATCCGTTTCAATATTCACATTGATATGAAGTGTGTTCAACTGTCTACTTGGAAATGGAGTCTTCTCCATCTCTGAATTATTCGATAAGTTTGATTTAGTTTTGTTGATATATGTCGTGCTCTTGTCATCCTGAAGGCGTTCATTTTGCAAATTTATTTTATCTGACTGTAATATTTTCAGGCTATCTTCATATTTATTTGTTATATTTGAAGATAATTTACATGTCTCAGTGTCTGCAAAGATGGTTGCATCCACTACACTGAAATAATTCAGTTTGTCATCGTATAAGTCTCTTTCTTGTGTCGTATTCTCTTGATCATAATCTTTTTGATATTTCTTGTCTGAAAGCCGTTTTACCGAATTCTCACAATGTTCAGTGGTACGGAAAATTGAGAAATGTGAGAATACTGACGGTTGCCCAATGCTACACATGCCATCATTGTTTTCTTTCTTGACAGCATCATTTAATTTACTCTTCTTCTGTGACTTTTCACTCTGAAGTAGGAGAATATCGTCAGAAGTCGACTGGAAATTTTTTATCAATGAAGACATATTCATTGTTTGTTTATTGTCACTGTATAACGGATGACTGATGCATTCACTCCTCTGTAAGTCTGGAGATTTTCCTGTGTTTTTCACTAGAAATTGATACTGAGAAATATTAATTTGATTGTATTCTTTAATTTCTATACTGTCCACATCGTCATCAATATTTCTGTTTCCGATGGATTCACCAACGTCCTCTCCCTCAATGTCAGTGAAGTTGGCAGTAACACACTCCTCAATGTGGTTTACATCTCCATGACTAATATCTTGAATAGAACAGGATTCTGGTGATTGTGTTTGTTTTCTTTGAAATTGTTTATTCATTCTCTCGACCACTTGAATTTCCTCACCTTTCATCAACGAATCGTGAATATGTGTTGGTTTCTGATAATATGCCATTCCCGTAGTTTTCTGACGACTAGATGTATTCGGTTTGACTACTACAATTTGCGAATTATGCACTTCTCCAAATATGGAGTTTTCAACTATACTTACTTTATGTAATGAGGGAGACTTAATAGATTTTAAGTTTCCTTTCCATTTGATTACAGGGTGCAACTGTCGAACTTGCTCAACTTCGATAAGCTCATTTTTGTATATTTCCTTACCAACGTTTTGTTTCCTTGATGTCTGTTGTATAGCTGTTATTTTATTTGAATCATCAAAGTCATTAGTATTCACTCTCTCGGATATGGAAGACAAGGAAGACCATGTGGATGAAGATGTATTATCGAGTTTCAAAGATGTTTTCTGCTGCATACCATGATTAATATCTTCACTGAAATTATCTTTATCATGTATTACTTCAGAATGACTATGAATAATGTTGGATGAATCTAATGTGGAGTCTGAATAAGTATCTTTGTTGCGATGTGGAGAATCATTACTACTCGTAGATAAATCTGTTTGGGTTAATTTACCGACAATATTTACTGTTTTCTGTCTTTCTACTTCCTTTTCATGGTCATAGTTTCTAGGAGATGCAGAAGCTGCAGTTCGTTCACATTGATCATTGTCAATATCAATGTTAGCAGCAGAATTTGTATAGGGGACATGACTTTTGCACTGAGATGAACTGGTCAACTGTTGATTGTAGGCTAAATTTTTGAAAGTCTTTTCCTCATTCTCAACATCTGCACTAAGTGGATTTTCTTGAATTTCACCTAAACTTCTGACATTTCCCTCATCACAATTTGTTCGTTTGTTGTTAAATCCTTGAAGTATTAGCAAACGCTTTTTACGATTTATTTTCGGTTGAACTACTCCAGTGTTAACAGGTTTATTGGTAATTATACCGCTATTTACTGATTCATTTATACTCATACTTTTATAGTCTGGCATTACGCTTCGAATATATGATAAAAATAAAGCGTATTCATTAGATGAAACACACGGGTAATCAGTTATCATTACTTCAATATTGCGTAACCATGTCTCAAAGCATGGTTCATACTTAAACAGTGTCAATCTGCCTAACTTGTTTTGTATTTTGTTGACTGTGAAGTCGAATGAATGAAGATAGGATAATGATAATTGCGATGTCGAAGAATTAATTGTACCTTGCTTCTTTGATGTGTTTATCTTCTTTCTACATTTCTTCAATGCATCATGATAAGGCTGTCGAAAGTAACATCGCTCACGTTGCTGATAGATTTTACTTAACGGCTTAATAAATACAACCAGTCCAGTAATCAGTGTTTGTTTAATTCTTAAAGTTTTACACAATAAATGCTCTAAAATATCTAAACTTGCAGCGAAACCATCCCATGTAGGTGAGATTTTCGGCATTTTATCATAGAATTGACGTAGACTTAATAAACCTGTCCCTTGTAGACTTTCAATCAGCTGATGTTCATTTCCATAACGAACTGCATCTAATAAATCATGATAAGCTTGTCTAGCTGAACTTTCAAGAGTACTGCCCAATAGTTGAATAAGACCACTAAAGTTACTGCTCTTTTCAGACTGACTAATTATTCCACTCCATATAGGCCAACAATCAGTTTTATAGCCTCCATTTATGTCTTTATTAAATGGAAGTGATGTTGAAGGACTAGAATCAATGTTAGTCTTAAATTTACTTTTCTCTCTGGATCTTTCTATCTCACACATTGTATTGTTATTACTGTCATCATCATCGACATATTAGAGATAAAGGAGAAAATAAGACTTTTGTATAAAATCCAAAAGAGGGAAGTTGTTTTACTTATAGAGGAAACTTAGCATATCGTTTATTTCACCATATTTCTGTTTAACTTATTATAACTTACTCTGAAAATCAATACGCAATAAATCATCATGTGACTGAGAGGATTTAAATTAACTCACTGATCTGATAGTAACCCCGCCTAGTTTACTAGCTTGCTAGTTTTCTAGCAGGTTCCAAGCCTGGAAAAAGAGGGAGGGTTGGGTATGAGAATAGCGATCCTACCCCACGCACAAGAAAAATATTAAAAAAATACAACTACATAAAGAACAAACATTCTTTACAGGAATCGGAGAGGCAAACTGACACAGCTGGCTGGTGAAAGCCTTCGGGAAGACAGTCAGCCAGCCGATATATCTTCTCTTGATGAAAGCATGAATAAGAATGGGGCAAAGAATGTTTGTACAATATACGCCCAGGTAGCCAAAGAAATGCGAAGATATAGCTTAGAAGTACTGGGTATTTGCGAAAGCAGATGGAATGAGTGTTGACTGTCAAAATTTTCAACTGGAGAGTCAATAATCTACTCCGGTCTGGCCACCCAGACGACAACCACAAGCACACTGAGGCAGTGAGTGGCTATCATGATGTTACCAGTGGTAGCCAAGGCTCTAATGTAGTGGAGACAAATCTCACCCAGAATCATGACAGCAAGATTCAACTCAAAATGAAGGAAGGAAGGAAGGTCACGCACGGTTCTAAAAACAACGCAGAACAAGAGAAGAAGGAAGATTTTTATAGACAACTACCAACAGTAATGGACAACATCCTGAATGGCGACATCAAAATCCTAATGGGCGATATGAATACAAGACAAACTGGAGGCAGATAATATAGGAAGAGAACTCATCATGGATCGAGAGGCTTTCGCTCAGTAAAATGAACGAGAACGAAGAACTCTTCGCAGACTTCTGCACTTTGAATGATTTGGTGATCGGAGGTAGCACAAGGATATACACAAGGTAACATGGATTTTCACTGATAAACACACCACAAACCATACAGACTTCATCTCAATACTGCTCACGGAAGTGGAGAAGCAGCTAGCCTGCTGGATATGAAGTCGAGAACGGGAGCAGATGTGGGCTGGCTGAGACCACAATCTAGTTCAAGGAACATTCAAGGTGAAGCTGAAATCCTTCAGAACAATGGAGACAGGCCACTGTAATTCAAGTTCAACATTCAGAAACTGAAGGACAAAACTACAAAGGATATATTCACTACAGATAAGATCAGAGCAAAGTCGGGCACACTACCTGACATCACTGGGGACACCTGCGTGGAAGAACATTGGAACTAACCCTCTGAAGGTGATGTTCAGGGAACGTGTATAACTATCCTTGGAAAAAATAACAGACAAGACAAGTAATGGCTGCCAATGGAAACCTACCTGGAAGATTGCAGAAGAGATAAGAGAAGGATGGTGAAAGAGGAGATACACTAATGCAAAGATGGGCAACAAAAGGAGAAGCTGACTTCAATCTACACCGCACTTCACTAGTCGTTCCCTGTAAAAAAATTTGATTTTTTTCTTTTCTTAATTTTCAATTTTACTTTTATTTTGCTTTTGCTTTAATAATTAATTCACTAGTATCACTTCCGAGTAATTACATCAGTTGCGTCATCCTCTGTTACTCAGTAATAGACTACTATACATTTTTGGTAAACATAAATACGACTGTACAGTCTCTAAAGATGATTTCGTCGATATAGAAAATTTTCTTCACTGAATTTGTCTTTTATTATCTTCAATGTTATTTTAACTTTCAGTATGTCCTTTTAACTTGACCTAAGTCTATTTTCTCACCTCTTAACTCTTTATTAATTGGATATATATATAAATATATATATATATATATATATTAAAAGTCAATCTGAACGAAGAATATTCTTTTCAATAATTTCTCTTCAGGTTCTTACAATTATAAAATATAATATTTTCTAAGTGAGAACGGATATCCAGAGAAGTTCATTAAAGCAAACATAGGTTACAATAGCCGTAAACATGAACTGACAACGGTGGAGAAAAAGCCTCTGTTTTTACGTCTCCAATTCAAGGGAGATACTCCTGCGGAGATTCTATCGCAACGTTTAACCAGGGCGATCAAGAAAACTTTCTACTCTGCACGTCTGTGTCTATCCTTCAGTAGCCGTCCAATGTTCACCCAGCAATTCAAAGATGTTTTACCTAATCTTAGCTCTTCTTCATGCATATACCATTTCAACTGTTCCTGTGGTTCAAGTTATATAGGGCGCACGATTAGGCAGGTTCGTCTACGGGTTCGAGAACATTTACCAGCTTGGTTCAGCAGAGGGGAAATTAAGTGCATAAAAAGCTCGATCCTGTCACACTTGGTCGATACTGGACATCATATCGATGTCAACACAGCTTTCAGGGTTATATACCGAATTCCGAAGTCGTTATCACGTACAGTTCGCTTACGTCTTCTACACATAGCTGAAGCTGTTGCAATAAGATCGACTAAACCGGAACTTTGTATCCAAAAAGAACACGTCCAGACGCTGTTCCTACCGTGGCCAAACTTGGATTGATGATTCTTCTTCTCACCAAGAGTGCTCCTTCCCCTTAACCCTCTTGGCTTTTTTTCCTTTGCTTATTATTACAATTATTATTATTATTAATATTATTATTCGTCATAATTTATGCCCTTCATGCAAACATTCTCTCAATACTATCGAATTTTTTCGTTTATACTATCCGGACTTATTATTAGTGATATTATCTCTTTTCTCAATATATGCCTCCACCTGTTTCATTTCACATATTCGTTATCTCATTATGAACCTCCCATTGCAGTCTTACTATCTCCTGTTTAACACAGACCACTTTGTACTAGCCACTCACCTGACACCTTTTATAACCTTGAACTGACTTGTCAATTTTCCTACCCCCACTCTACAAATCTATTATGATTAATCACCATTGTCTCCCGTTTTACATTATTTTGTAATCGAATTCAGCCTAGCACGTTTGTCACACAAATACGACTATTTATTTTGACACCCCATAACTAATCTGTTATTCTACGTTAAAAAATGTATCTGCCGCATAACTGGCCTTATTGTAACGACAACAAATATTATATTTTATAATTGTAAGAACCTGAAGAGAAATTATTGAAAAGAATATTCTTCGTTCAGATTGACTTTTAATTCATAATATGGGAATTTTCCACACTATCAAATATATATATATATTATTGTTTCATTTAATTCCTAGAGTAACAGAGGGCTTCAGCCGTGCGTCTCCATTGCTTTCGGTTCTCTGAATATATATATATATATGCATATTCCTATGACAAGTCCGTGTTTGATCAGATTGTTCGAAATGTGTTGCTCAAATACATTACACGATTCAGACAAATTCCGTCTTCTTATTGCTTTGCCTAAATTCATAAAGGGAACTATTTGTTTTAAAGAAATAATTTCACTTATTTGACCAGAAGTCATCCAGTATATATCTCTTGATTCCAATCTCTTTCGCAGAAGCAAAATATTCACAAGTCAATCTCTTCAACTTTGCAATGACTGTCATTTTTTCATTGACTTTAGCCATCATTGACTGGATGTGAATCATCTATTGCTGCAATTATTTCATTAATATATTTTGACTACTTTAATGTCTTTAAAGTAGATACAAGTTTATGCGCTCAATATTTTGGCAGTTTTAATAATCGAACTTTCTCTCATTTAAGAGATTCAGAAAAGGACACATTGATATTCCCCTAAGTTCTATCCATATAGTGTATATTTTATGATCATAGTATTTGGCCAACTTCGAGAGAAATTCCAGCCAGAATCAGGATATCCATGTGGCCAGACAAAAAAAGGTGAGTTAGTTAGATCGAGAAAAAAAAGTGTGAAATCACAAGTTTCAATAAATAGTAGTCGTTATATCATTTCCAGTCTACTAGAATCATATACAACGCTATCACAAAGATGTCCACTGGACACCAGTGAAATAATTAAGAGCTTAAAATTCTGTCTAGAAAGGAATTATTTTACATTTAAAGGGAATTTTTATAGACAGACAAATGGGTTCGCCAGTCTCTCAAATAGCTACTAATCTTTTTATGAGTGGATTTGAAAATAACATTTTTTCAAGCATACTCACTCCTAGAATATGATTAAGATGAGTTGATGATACTTTTGTAGTGCTATCCAGTTCATTCTTGGAGAAACTGAACAATCTATCTCCCAGAATCGTTTACTTCAGAAACAAAATCAGACGTCGGTGAACTAGTTAAGAAGAGGGAAAATGGACATTTTAATATATCTGTATTCAGGAAGAAAACACACTCCACCAAATATTCAGACTTCAGATCATCACACCCCATCAGCGCAAAGATTTCAGTTGTTTCAAGTCTTCTTAGACAAGCAAACTCTCTGATAATGTATGAGAAAGCAAGGGAAGAAGAAATATCAAACATTACTGAAACCCTCAAGTAAAACAACTACCCAAGGAACTTCATCAGCAATATCAACACTGACATTAAGTATGGCCGAAAATGCATTCCGAAAACATGGACCTCAACAGTCGTCATTTCATATAGAGCAGAGACGTCAGACAATATCAGAAGAGTACTCAATCAGCTCGACATTAGAGTTTTCTTCAAAACATCAGACACACTACGAAACAACCTTGTCCATATAAAAGACCAAATCCCTAAAGATCCTCTATCTAATTGTGTCTATAAAATGAAATGCTTGGAATGTGATGCGATATATATCGGACAAACATCGCCAGAGAGAAATCAAAATCAGAAGAAATGAACACCGTAGAGCATCTCTTCGACCACCGAGAAATCCGGTTGAACTAGAAAAGCTTGAAAAATCATCAGCCATAGGTCTGCACGTTATAGAATCAGGCCACAAAATTGATTCTGACAATATTGAAATTAATTCAGAAATCACAAAGAACGTCTAATATCAGAAGCACTTCAAATCAAGTGGAATCCCAATTGTCTGAATAGGAATGATGGACTAAAACAGAATTTGACCTGGTTACAACACCTCCCTTCCCCATGAAATGACAAAATCAACACGAATGTGAAAAGCAATATCATTATATAAACACACGCCGTTTCATAATTCTACACACTTATCAAATCCAACAATCTACACTTGGCTTTGTTATCTTCACCAATTGGCCAACTTGACAACGCAAAAATGCCCCCATGCTTAGGAAGGATGATTAAGCTGTTGCATATAAACTGAGATTTTGTAAATTTTGGTTGAATAATACTTTGATAAAGCTGTTAGCACTGGGTAGGAAAACGTCAGTGAAAACAATATCGTTTTGTTTTTCATTCACTGGAAAATACAAAATCCTTTATTATAATGAATATCATATACCCAATGCCCAAATGCTTTCAAACTGTTAAAAGTGAACTTGGTTTAAACATATATAAAATAGTAACTGATTTCCAAAGCATAAGTGACGTGTCCTTTGACTTATTGCTTTCTGAGGCTATAGGTGCTGGTTGTGAACTGCAAATAGAATACCATCATGCACTGTACTCAAGTGCTTTCAGTTGATAACTTCTAAATAGGATGAAATAATCCTGTTTTGAATTCCAATACCAGATACCATCAAATAAATCACTCACTTATACAAGATTAACTGAATTTAAACTAGTTTAGTCAACAAATAGTAATTTGGCTTGAAATAATTGCACTTGTCTTCGGCTCAAATCATGAGAGTCTAAAACTATTAGGCAATCTCTAATACCAGTTTCATAAACACATTTTGTTCAAATTACACTTTATATTTACGTTGAAACAGTTTGATAGCCAAATATTTGTGAGAAATTTGTCTAAATTTACAGACATTTCGGGGTATTAACACAACTTCAGCTATGTTGATTGCATGATATGACTGTCTTGGTTGTTGAAACATAATACGAAATGAGAACAAATTTTCAGCAAACAATTTCTACTGATACAATCTACATACCAGAACAGCTACTCACAAAACGTATTACACAACAATAGTAACTGATGAATTTTCAGAAGGAAAAACATCATGGCTGAATCTGAAACTGCTTGCTTTAAAATTTGATGATTCGTAGAGTAGTGATCAGTTGTCAGAACAAGAATCAGTAATCCACCTGAAATCCCTTTTCAGACTATTTTAGTTGCGATTGACTTTGTAGCTACTATAGGTCTTTGGCGATATCTGCCATGAAATCACACAAATCTTATCGGACGTGATACGGTTAGGGTTTGTGAGAAATATGCCTAACTGCGAAATACCTAACTGTGGAATCCAAATGGGAAGCGACTAGTGGGTCGTTGGTGTGAGGATGACATGGAGGAGATCGTGTGAGGAGGAGATGACAAAGTCTGGGCAATCGTGGACCCAGCTGAAGAGGATGGCAGAAAATAGAAGAAAGTGGAGACATGTTAATGAAACCCTTTGTTCCACTCGGAATCCAAGGAAATAATAATATAATAAATAATTTTACCAAATGCTGAAAAATTCACACTTTCGCATTAGTACTGTTTTGAAATAAAGCAAATTACTATTGCCAGAAAGTTGTGATTTTCTTCCACGTATATCGACGCTGTACTATTTTGTTCTACATTCTTGCATTTAAGAATACCTGCGACATCCATCAACTTGTTAAAGACAACTATAATATCATCCATATACTTCTTTTAAGACGAAAATTTCCCAATGAAGTTTATAGATGCGCCCTACCTTAGTCATAGTATTCAGCTCGTGGAAATTCTTACCCCCAGATGTAAATTTAATGTCTCTAGTGCGTAAAAGAAGTAGTTCTTTTAAATAAGGTTTGAAATAAAATGCCAGTTATCTGAAACAAATAAAGTTGTCTAACTCAACTGAACCAGGAGATAAGTACCTGACGTCATCTGTCACAAAGCACATCTCATAGAAACAGGTCATAAAGTTTATTTCCATAGCACCTATAAACTCATATGTGTAGCAAGTTTGGGTAATATACGTAAATTCTTTCAAGCCTTAGCAATAAAAAAAAGGCATAAACCACTTTATATTCTGAAAAACTAGGTGTTATTACCTTGGACCTGCCTTGATAATGCAATTTTAAAAACAAGTTCCTTTTTACGTATTAACATTATCGCTTCCTTTTTCCTTACCTTTTGCACGTATCTTGCTAGCCCATATGCTTAATTTTACTTTATCACATTCGTTGAACTCTACATCAAAGAACTAGTGTAGCCCTCGTTATCCATGTTTGTTGAATTTAACTCACCAGCACATATGCACGCACAAGGTCCTCTAATCTCATTTGACCTTTATTGTTTTCACAAATGTTCATAATCTGGTTGAACGAAACTCATTATTAAAGTATAAACTACAGTCACTCGTTTTTATGAACCTCGATAATACTCATTTAAGGTTAGAACACTTAGCCACGTCAGTAAGGTGACCATGGGAAACCAGGGAGTACTAGATAGCTGTCTCATCCCAGTTCACCATTCTTCACTAGTACTCGTCTACAACTTTCACCGGGGCCGAACACACGATCCTCACTTTACAAGGCAATCTTATCGACCAATTACCTCACTAATAATGGCCTATGGGATGGCTTTCTTGAGGTTTTAGCGAGAAGTTGTGTTCACAGAAGCCCACAGAATCAGTAGTGAAGACAGACACTCACCAACGAATTAGCTGATGGCGACGAGATATATTCGGAAAAATGGTAAGCTTCAGAAGTCTTTGGATTCCCCCCCCCCAGTGGCTGAATGATCGCATTGTAACTTGAAGATGCTGTGTTCAGTTATCAGTGGGTCCATCGGTGTACTACTAAATAGTTTCAAACTGGGTTGAAGCAACGGTCCAACGCTTCCTCACCTCCAACAGTTTTCTAACTGATGTCTAACCTGAAATCAGTCAAATACCTGCAAATCAACACTTGAAAATGACTTACTGACTGTAAATAAAAATATTCCGAAATGATTCATTTTAAGAGTGATGGTTTCACACCAAACATACTGTATTATACGTATTTATTATATGGAAGCGCTCTACTTCTTTATCTTCTATAACAAATTGAATTTATCTACGGTCAGCTGTACTCACTTCTGCACTGACGCATTAATCAGTCGTGTACAAAATCTTATCTTATTTAGCTTACCAGTAGAAATAACAATCCTTCAGCTCGTTCTGATTTTGACACAGATGTTTATTTATTTCATTTAATTTCTGTACAAATTTTACAATTATTTTTTATCCTATTCTAAAATACATTTTCTTTTTTTCGTACTGACGACTTTGTTCACCTTTTCTTTTATGTGCCCATTTTAGTGTTTTCTTCCTATTATCTTGGTCGCATAATATTAATTTTCACCTTAGGATCCCAAGTCATCATGGCTAGTGCGTTTCTTTTATTCGACATTGCTACTTTCATAACCGGTCCTATCTCTGTATCGTAACGTACACACTTATCAGAACGTGATAAATCCCAATAATAAATATTCCAATCGTTACAACCACTAATAACTAATCGTCCAGAACTTGACACAGCTAAATCATTGACAGCTGGTATGTACTGACGCTGATTACTATCTGAATAGTTCATGAATGATGTTGCCTGTGTCATAGGCGATGCCGCATAGGCTAGTGTTGTCGGTTGTAAACCAGAGGATACCATGGTTACTTCATTATCACCAGATGATGTAATCGGTCTAGCCTGTTTATCACGATATTTAGCAATAATTATATCTGTGCGTATATCATACAAATGGATAAATGTATCCTCCGAACCAGTAACAAAATTATATCCATTAGGCAATGATTTAATACAGTTCACATCAGCTTGATGCCCTTCAAAACATAATACAGAATTATCAGATTTTCTAATATCCCAATGATGTATTACCCCTTCTTCATCAGCAGTCAGAAATGTTGAACTGTCATCATGTAGAAAGCATGCAGTTGTTACCTGTGCTGTCCTGTGTGAATATCGACCAATCACTTTAACTCTCTCAATATCCCAGATTAATGCACCATCGCCTACCGAACATGTTAATAAGTGGGTATCATTCATGCATAGAATGCAGTTAATTTGCCCGCTATGCTCATAAACTGATTTTGAATCATAATATGAATAACCATCTTCTGGAGGCTGTTCAATTTTATTAGCTAATACAACAGTAGCACAAAGACCACCACAAAATAAACTCTGGGCATCATTTGTAGCAGCAACAGTAATTGGTTGTATTTTTGATGCATCATAAACATTGTGAATTAAGCCAACTTTCGGATCCCAGATAACGATGCAGCCTTCTGAGCCTACAGTCAATACATACCTGTCATTTGGCACCCAGACAATGTCATGAACCCTGTTTGTGTGAGCTTTCAAATTGTGTACTACAGTCAACATTGGTAAATTTGTTATCTGCTGTAAATTCGCTTCAACTGCTTGACGAAGTAAACTAACTTCATGAGATTTAATTCTAGCATTCTGCAATTTATCATGTAAATTTATTATTTCATTTAGTAAACGTAATTCCATTTCATTTGGCTTCATGATTTATTTATATCATAACCAGTGCTGATAATTTATAATAGTAGTAAATTGTATTAAGTGGTTTAATCTTTTAAAATCACGTGACAACCCCAGACTAATTCATGTGATTCTTATAACTTGAGAATTGATTTTATGAGAATGTTAAAGCTGAGCTCTATAGAAAAATGGTACATACTGCTAACTGATACGAGCGGCTGAAAGTCGCTCAAGTCAAAAACTGATGCTTACTAGCCAGATCGAAGTGTAGTGACCAGCGGATGGCCGTTCCTCTCATATGAGGCCAAGCTCATCAACCCCTTGCCTGGTTAGACTCAGATCAGATAAACGAACTGAGTAAGTTGCAAATGACTAATTTAGATTCTGAATTAAACTTTATTATTACGCAGACAGATGACTTTAAACGTCCGGTTGCCTTGATTAGTTTCGACAAATCAAGAACGGAGATATTTGCAATGAAACATAAGGAAACCTTTTTGAGTATGGTTAGGACAAAACATGCCACTCATCCATGAATTCACTGACTACTGGTTTTTTTCTGTATAGCATCCTGAAGAACCTAAGATTCCGTAGTCGGAAGCACTTCATGACATGGAGTAATGTACTTCACAATAGCATTGGTGTATTCACTCTTTAAACCAAGAATGTTCATTCAGATATCCTCTCTTTTGTATCGATATTTATTGGTTGTAGCATTCATCTATTTCTGTTGCCCTATTTTTCTTATATTACCTAAATGTGATACACTTTAGCGTTCAAAGTTCTATATTAGTTCATCTCCACAAAAAATAACGTTTATTATGTCAAAATTACGAGTTTTCTGTCATTTTGTTTATTGTTGCATTAGTCTTGTTATCTTAAGCTTCACAAATGTTTCTTGTCTATTGATGTGACTAAGATCCTGGACATGAGGTGATTCTACTGATAAAACAGAAAATAAATAGCTATTTGGAGGAAGGCAGTGAACAGGAAACCCTGAAATTTGGCGCTTTTTAGCAAGGCGTATCTTCCACCTCAGTGGAAATTCAGAGTGGCGTCACCCAGTGCTGCAGCCAGAAATTTCACCAATGAGTTAGTTATTCGAGGTTACGTTAACCTCGTACTGGTAGAAAAATTGTCTTTCAGCCATTATTATCACTCCATTACTTTGCTTCGATCCATAAAATTGACCCTGTCGTGAGAATTGACCAGGGTATATAATAACTGTTGGGAAACTTTTGACTGCTTATTTCGGCTCATTAGAAAAGCAGGAGAATAAATAGCTTACACAGTCTATAGTCAAATTTAGTTGTGAAGTGTTACTGCATTTTCAGAGAACATCATACAAGCTATTTGTGTCTATATTGAATTATTTTCTGTTTTTCAGTCTACAATAGCAGATGTAACTGGTGAAACAAATTTATTTTTAAATTAACTCTGGAAGTTTCCTTGCCTTCAATTCCTTTTCCGTAAACTGGGAGACAAGTCTTCACCTGAGTGACAAGTGACAAGTTTTTTGTTGTATTATTTACATTCACGAACAGAATCTACATAGTGTAAGCATAGACTGAGATAATTAACTATAGTAGACAAAAAATATCTCTCCCTTCACACATGTCTTTATGAATAGCAGTCTGCAATTTAACATCCTTCCACTCACACCAATGCATATGTAGAACTGTAGTTATGTGTTCGACAGAGAAAATACGAAACGACTAAGCATATTTAGAACAAAGACGTATGTATTAGGAGAGAGTAAAGGAGGTGAGTGAGTTTCATTGCTTACTATGGTTTACACCGATGATGTCGTCCAGAATGGCAATCCAAGTTTCATACTTAAATCATTCATTTCAGAGAAGGCAACACTAATAAAACAATCTACCGATGAAAATATTTAGAATCGTTTTCATTTTGCATAGATACTACTCATTTAAAATCAATAACAAGCAACTTATTTACAACTTTTGTCGTGAGTAATTCTACATTTTAAATCCACACTAAATAGTCGTCAGTTACAGATGATGTCGGTTCAGTGATAACCAGGTAAGCAAGTGAAATAATATGCTAGTAATCATTATGCTGTTAGTGTCAATTCTGCTGCTGTACTCATCTTCACTTACTCTCCAATTAACAAATTTCACATATGGTTACAGGATTTCATCATGAGCTGACATGGGTTAGAGAACCATTGGAAAACCTGGGAGTACTGGACAGCTGTTTCGTCCTAGTTTGGGACTATTCAGCAGTACGCACCCACCAACCGGGGTTCGAACCCAGGACCTTCTGGTTCTCTAACCGATGTCAGCTCATGATGAAATCCTGTAACCAATCAACCAAATCCCTACAAACCAATACTTAAATTTCACATAGTTTAGAGGCTGACTTTTAAGGAAGTAAGGATAATTAAGATTTTAAGTTTCCAGACCGTAGATGTTACGAACTTCCTAAAATAATTTGAGTGATAATTCAGACTGAATCATGATAAATTATTTAAAATAAAATAAAAATAAATTTAAAACAAGATTTTTCTGATCGTTTCGCTGTGTAAGCCACGGCTTCTTCAGCAGAATTATTCGCATTGTATTAACCATTAAAGTCAAAAAATTACATAAGCTGAAGTGAGTTCCTTTGAAGGTCACTTGTTATTAGACATTGGTGCCAACAGAAAAATGTTAATAGTCATCACATTTCTGTAATGACTAATGTCAAATCGCCGTATAATCATCTGTACATGGAATGGACAACTAACTAATTTTTATAGTTGGTTGCTTATCTCCAGGAAAAGGAACTTAATTCATTCGCTCTGCTTTAGGATAAGAAACATTTGTAGCTCTGATTGCGTTGACTGAGAACTTGACTTCCTAAAAGCCACGCTTGCAGAAAACGGTTACCCAAACCGATTTATTGACAGAAACACGAAAGATAAGCATTCCAAACTGGTCACCGACTCAGTTCCAAAGAAAACCTTATTCATGAACTTGGAATTCAAAGGTGATCAAGCTTCAGGTATGCTCAAAAACCGTCTCTCTAAATCAGTCAATAAGACGTTGTTTGCAGCAAAATTACAAATGACGTTCATCAGCCGCAAGTTGTTCTCCATCTCTGTATAAGATAAGTTCCACCATTTGGCCGTCCACATGTGCATCTATCAGTTCACCTGCTCTTGTGGAGCAAGGTGGCCGTAACTAGAGAATGCTTTCCACACGGATACGAGAACATATTCCAGCATGGTTTTACAAGGGAGAAAGGAAGAGTGTGCGAAGCTCTATTCTAGAACACCTGATCGACTCCTGTCACTCTACCAACCCTGACCATGATTTTAAGATCATCTACCGAATCCATGCTAACTTGCCACGTTTTCTTCGTTATAGACTTCTAAATACAGCGGAGGCCTTGACCATTCATTAATTTAAGCCAAACCTTTATATCCAAAAGAAGTATGTACAATACCTACTTCTGCCTTGGCCGTAGAGGGATAGACATTTATTTATTTTGTTTATTTAGTTAATCTGTGTACCTTTCCCCCATTACTACGATTATTATTACTATTCTCACTTTGGATTGTTTCCGTTTGTCCCACTTGTCATTCTAAATCCAAAATTTTTTTTACAATATTGAATTTTCTCCATTCAAATTTCACACCATGTTATGTAACGTTTTATATTAGCCTACTAATCCTATAATTATACACCCCTTTCCAACATCTATACATCTTATGAATTATTCTATATATGACACTAATTGTTTTGCTACTTGACGTTTAACTATGATTCTAATCACAAATAGTTTGACTTTTATTATTTCATGTATTCACACCTTCGATCCAATTCCCTCACCAGATATGATTACTTAAAAAATAAATATATATATATATATATATTGTCGAAATCGATCCTATGTCCGCTGTCTATAGCATGCATTGATATCGCTGATCTTTTTACTAGTCTTTTTAATTCTACTTCATTTCTAAGTGAAAGTCTCGTGCAGCCGGGCTTGTAATCATTAAAAAAAGCCAAAATATATACTCCCCTGCAAACCTCAAAAGTGCACAAGTGATCATGTCACACCCCACACTATTAACCAATTTTAGTGTGTGTGTGTGTGGACACACGTACATAGGGAGGAGTAATCGCGCATGTGAGGGTGAGAGAGCAGATTCCAAAGTGGTTAGAAAGACAGATGAACTTTGCAAAATCAATAGACTCAAGTGACAGACTACCAACTTCCTACATAGCCAAACATCTAATCGATATGATCCAAAAGATTGATTTTCACAAAACTGCAAAAATGGTTAAGGGCACTAGCTGAAATACGATAAGGCTATAGCTATCCATAAACTTAGCCCCCACCCCCTTGTATGTTCAAAAACAATTTATTATTACTCTAAAGCTACCTTGGTAATCCTTATCTGACTGGATAACCAAACGTTGTATAAATTATCCTTAAATCCATTCTGTCACTTTGTGTACTCCAATTGCCCTTTATTTTTTTCATATAAATTGACTTGACGAGTAAAAGCGTGATCAGATTGTTCAGACAATCTCCGTCTTCTAATAACGCTACACAAATGTCCACCGAAAAGCGACCTTCAAAGGAACTCACTTCAGTTTATGTAATTTAAAAAAAACTTTTAATGGATAATTAAATACTAATAAGTCTGCTTTAAAAGCCGTGGCTTACACAACGAAACGTTCAGAGAAATCTTGTTTTAAATTTTTCTTAAACATGCTGTGAAAGCAAGGATAACTGTACCATGGATACCCAATTATGACCGTCTCCAGGTTCAGTGAAATTGTAATGAACACAAATGTATGGGATAAAGAATAATTACTTTAAAAAAAGTACTGAGAATAGAATGAAACTGGAAGATAACAAAGACGGAATGCATTTGTGAAACTGAGAACGATTTTGAGTCATGCCACTATGAATGACTCTTAACGTCTCATGGATCCCAGACAGACAATCTACACCTGTATAGGTGTAGCTCAAACCAGTTATCAGTTACTTCACAAAATTGATGCCATGTTTTGGCTTGACAGTTTATAACTATTTTCCAGCCCATTGCTATTTCAGCTGACATTGCTCGAGGTGGAAAGCGATAAGATGTCATGCGTGACTCATCTCCTAATGATCTCAAGTGACAGAGCTTGCCAATAAAGTAACCTCTATTTTCGCTTTATATATATTTTAAGGAAAATCAATAGTAAGCAAAATGGGCGTACATAATAATTATACAAGAACATGTGTGTAATAATAGTTATAATAAAAGAGTATGCAATAGTTAGAAAGGGTGTTTCTGTATTACTTATCAGATTTTTGTGTGCATAAAATTACTTCTTTTAAAATCATTGTCATCATCACCGTCATTGTTCACATTGTATAAATAAACAATAAACACTTGGTTAATATTCTTCTCCTTCTTAGTCAACTTTTTCATCTAAAATACATTGGTCATGCGTATTGACCAAGCCCATTTCAACTGTTTTTGACTAGACTCAATACTTAAATCAGGCAGATCAATCTTGACACCACTTGAAGACGACTGTTTGATTGGTGTGAATGGTAATGGCATGCCAGTTGCACTGCCATCGAGTAAAGTGAACTGTGAAAGATTCGGTTTTACAGATACTGATGGTAGAATAAGTTCACGCCTACACTGGATGCTTATCGATTCTGATTCATCAGTATTCTTGACTGTTGTACACTTTTTCTCTGGCCATTTTGTTAAAATAGCATAGACTGTTGCTGGATTTTCTTTGAGATATTGTAAATTATTAATGAAATCCAAAATAGTCATCTGTCTTGACAAATCTATGCTTTTAATAGTATCTTTCACTTTATAGGTGTACCTAAACAAAAACCAAAAAAAATGTATCAATGTTATAACTTCCATTTTTTGTAAGGCAATATGTATTGCATTGCTCGGTCGTCATTAGCCAGCAATGGGATTCAGTGGAATTCTATTCAAGACTTACTAGCTGGGTGTACATGTATTCCAGTGAGTGGCAGAACCAAAATGCATCTCCTAGATGCAATTGTTTGGTAATAATCAACCAAAGGACATTAAGTTTACGTCAAGGCACCTTCGAAGCGTCAGTACTAAGAGCTAACATGTTACTGCAGACCTTGAATTTCGATGCAGCGAAAAAAATTAGGGGATAAATGCAAAATAATTTCAAAAAATCATATGTAGTTTGGGAAATTAATTTTACTAAACTGTAATTCATTACTGAGGTATATTTTGTTCACGAGCACTTTGTAATTCAAGTGTCCCTGTTCAACAGGTTCTGCTTTTAATTCACACCGAAGTGTCTGCTTCGGTCCATAGCCGACTGTCATTTCATGTAACTTTCATTTCAAGTGTGATAAATCGTCATATATTACGCATTCAGTAATTCTATGTATTTCATTTAGAACACTGAAATTTAGTTACTGACTTATCAGCACCTTACTATACATTTCACCATCTTAGAATACTGAGCATGTTATTTACACACTTCTGCTTACCAAACAAAATCTGGATTAGTTTCTCTCTGGATTCTCCACGGTTGAGTTTCGTAGATAGCCTCACCGTTAACAGACAACCATTCGCCTAACTGAAGTAAGCGTTCTTCATAAATTGGTGAAATTTTGCCCCAAGCTGTAGGCCCAACATTGATTAGAATATTTCCACCATATGCGACAGTCGTGATAACTTCGTTTAAAAGCACCTACAAAAGGCAGATTAAAATAACAGAAGTTTTTTCGTTGGATATAATTGAACATGTGAAAAAAGGCTTACAGTAGTAAATACAATAAGATCACCTGAAAACTTTTAGCTTTTATCTTGTCGAAATTAAAGATGATTGTCAGCCTCAAATAATCTGCTTGAAAGAGCAAATTGAGTCAGCCAGGTACAAGACGCTATGAGGTAAATCCATTGAATCCTGTCCGAACTGCAACATAACAGTTACTGTTAAATGGTATGAAGCAATCAATAGGAAGCTTTCGAAGTGAATTTCTTGTTCACTGGTCTCGTCAGCAGGTTTAAATACTTTCCTCGGTAATAGTGTACTTTAGTCTAATGCTTTATGAATTATATATTACATGAGCGAGAGGACCTTTATTCCAGTGATTAAAGGACTATTTCAAAGACAGTCTGCCAGCTGTTAGAAATCAATATCTCGATGGATCACGATATCTAGTAAAATTCTGTTATGTCCCAATGATCACAGGATTTGATGTGATGTCAATGGGTCTACTGATTTCCATCTCTTCCAAGAATAGCTAAATAAGTTCTGTAAATGAAAAGTGGAGAAATTCTTCCCGTATAATAGGAGTAAGTGTAGAAAAAGCTTGTTTAACTGGCTAAATATAGATTACTCCAACTCCATAAGACGCAACCTAGTATCCTGTGGTAATACTCAAAAGGCCTGAAGGCTTATCTTGCTAAAATCTTTGAAATTATTTACTATACGTAAACAGTATCTACAGTTTCCCTGAGTTTTGACTGGGATAGCTAACACTAAACTTATCCGAAACAGTTTACGCTCCATTGCTTAAATCGATTTACGTTTATATCCGATGTCGGTTGCATCTGACGAACAGAAATAAGGGTTTACCTGAAATTCTCTGAATGTGCATTGGAGAGCCTTAGTTTAAACAGATCAGTCTTTATGCCCTTGGTGGACGCAAGACACCAAGATGATTATTTGGAGTAGTTCAGAATACTCAGCAAACAAAGCAGCCATTACCTTTTTCGGATTTCTGAAGCCATATAAATAACATTTCTCAAGCATGATTTATGTATTTTACAGGAATCAATTATAAGCGCAACGTATTGCCAGCTACTAAAATATTAACAAAAAAGTTTCTGGAAATCTTTAACCATCTCATACAGCTTAAGCAACAGGTAGTATTTAAGTGATAGCAATGATTAATATGTCAGCAATTGGTTAGTGACTTCAATTAACACTGACTCAAAGCACACTGCGATGTTCATTCACTTAACTCAGTGACCACACTGCAAACTAACACTAAGGTCTAGATTAAGGACACCGATTACTGTCTTGTGACAGTAATCTCCCCTATATTTTAATATAATACGCATGTCATCATTGTGAACCAAGTGTGTTTGCAAACCTTACAGTATGTAGAGAAATGTCACTACGATTTTCGTTGTAAATTGAAAACATTCAAACTATATTGTGTGATCTGATGGATACCAGTGATAGAGAAAACAAAAATTCCCATCCAGCAAAAAAGATCTCTGCTTTCCAAGGACTTCATTTCGAAGCTATGAAGTTGTATTTGTGTTACACTGAGAAAGAATGTAGGTGAAATAAAAATTGTTCAGCCGCTGTACGTGTGATGATGATGGTGATGAAATAGCATTTTTGTTAAAGGGTTGGGATGGTATAGATGAAATAAAGAAAAGGTTATGAAAGAAAGGATTTGATATGAATAAATATAAGCTGGGTGAAGTGTCGTCAAAAAATTGGAGTTACTGTGATGATTATAATAGTGAGGACAGGAGTAAGACAAGGCTGGCTGCCTACTATCGCCAATGATTTTCCTGATTACAGTAGACTGGATAATGCGACAGACAGCGGGCAATGAGGAAACAGGCATAAAATACACCCACACAAAAACCTTGAAGGATCTGGACTTCGCTGATGATTTATGTCTGATTTCCCACAAACTGGAAGATATGCAAGCGAAAAGCAACAAGTTGGCAGAAGAAGCATCCAGAGAAGATAGGACTTCAGGTGAACACTGAGAAGACAGAGGTGATGAAGATTCCTGGGCAACAACAACAGACAACAATCAGCATAAATGGGAGGAACCTGAAAGAAACAACCTCTTTTACCTACCTCGGAAGCATCGTTTCAACTATAGGCGGAACTGACGAGGATATCAAAGCAAGAATCGGGAAAGCAAGATAAGCTTGCACTACTCTCAAGTCTGTGTGGAGGTCAATAGCATTCAGCATCAAAAATAAGATCCGAATTTTCAACTCCAATGTAAAGTCAGTACTACTTTACGGATCAGAGACTTGGCGCATCATAAAGAGCACCTCAAACAAACTACAGACCTTCATTAACAGTTGTCTTCGCTCAATACTCAAGATCAGATGGCCGGCCAGAAAAGATCAGCAACAGAGATCTCTGGCAATGAGCGAACCAACCAGGAACCGATTGTGAAACAAATGGGCAGGAAGAAATGGAGATGGATTGGCCATACTCTAAGGAAACCATCAAGTGACATCACTAGACAAGCCATTGCTCGAGTGGAACCCGAAAGGGAAGCGGCGAGTTGGTCGTCAGTGCGATGGTGACTTGGAGGAGGTCATGTGAAGAGGAGATGAAAACGTGTGGGCAGACTTGGAGCCAGGTGAAGACTCTAGCAGAGAACCGAACGCAATGGAGACGCACGGCTGAAGCCGTATGTTCCTCTAGGAATTAAAGGAAACAATAATAATAATTATATAATAATGGAGTGAATGATTAATTCAAGTTTTGATGCTTTTACGTGGGGGACCGAAGAAGAATAAGGGTATACATAAATTTCCGCGGTTAACATTACTCAGTTATGATTAATTTAATCAAAGACACAATCGGCGGTATGCAGATAACTCATATGATGACTTTCACAAGACATCTTACAAAATAGTTCTCCATATCAGTTTGTTAAATCCTATAAGTACACGAACTGAATGTTGAAAAGACGGTTGGAAAGAAGGAAAATTGTCTATTTTCGATGAGGTCATCAACTAGGCTGTGAACATGCAATAAAAGAGGGGCTGAAATTTCAGATTTATCTCTGGTGAGGTGTCAAAATATAGCGAATAACTAAATAAGGTTACGTAATGCAAATGGGGACAAACATAAGAAAATTAACAGGCCGTGAGGATAACAGACACAGTTACATAATTTTCATGAGAAAATGACAGGCTATGACAGCCGTCTCAGTGACAAAGGTTAAACGTAATTATTTTCGAAATCTGGAGTTGGTTTGGATTTCTGGGCCACTAATGCTTTAACTATTCCAAATGTTGTGGTCTCACTGTCTGTGAGAAGTTCAGTCGTATCTTATATATATATATATATATATATATATATATATATATATATATAAAGGATTTATCGAGTGGATTTGACTGTGACGAATTCCCAAGGTACTCTTTTATAGAACAACCAGATGACAATAAATTGCAATTGTTATAACCAATTAATAAATGTAGGTTGATTATGACAAAAATAGTTAAAGCCTTATGAAAACACTTACCTCTGGTGTTAATACACTGCTCAGTGTAATTTCTCTTCTAAAACCCCATGAACAACAATCCAGTGTCATACAGTTTTCCCATTTATGATTAACTAATCTTCCTGGACGATAATGATCTTCGCATGAATAATAACCCCCATGTTTACACGAGCATCCATTACCCCAACGATCATTAGTAACAACAGTATCTTTAACTGGGGACTCATTGTAAAGCCAAGCAAGAAAGTGTGTTGAATTCCAGTAAGTGTCTGGACCGACATCACCATCCGACCAAATTACATCCGGTTTATAACGTAGCACTAAATCGTATAATTCAGGCATCGTTTTCTGCTCAACAAATGTCTTTTAAAAATTAAGATAGAAAAATTCATGAAATAAATGTTGTATGAGGACACAAATCCCGGGGTGAAAAATATAAGAAAAACAAACAAGAAAATACTTAATTTCTTCACAGTCTTCTCAAGTGATGAAGTTCAATACTTATATCAAATGACAGTTATGTATGCTGTGTTTTAATAGTTACGTAGGAGTAAGCAGGGGAAGTCTATCAATGAAGTTGTGAAACCCCACTGATTGAAATGCCTGGGATATGTATTGCGCACACCAGGACACCGCATTCGTCACCTGATATAGGATTAGAATGAAACTTGAACAACAGAAAGCAGTAAGAGGAAAATAATGCAACAATGATGGTAAAAACAATAATAACTTGAAGATGACTTAGGGGAAAAGAAACTGTCAATGTAATCTGGTATGTCAGCAGCTCCAAAGAAGACGTTTCTCTTGGGTAATTCCGCCTTCCTTATGTGTATCTAACATTTTGACTGCTCCTCTAACTACACGGAGCCTAGAGTTAGGCATGTTCTACTCAGATTTCTGAACATCATCAAGCGTGGTCAAGCAAAGCACATACAAAGTGTACTGGAAGCTCTGTTTTAACTCACCTTGTAGATACTGAACATAAAGTGGATGTTAACATGGTAATTAAAGTTATCTGCGATATTCTGACTGATCTTAATTTCGCTTTACGAGTTCGTCTTTTTTACATATAACTGTAGCCAGAGGAATCCACCTAAAGAGGCCGAACCTGTGTATTCGACGTTCGTACAATCACTTTCCTTACCTTGACCATAACTTTGAACTGTAATTCTCTTAATCTTAACAACTCAGTATTTTCTAGAACACATCAACTTTGACAGTAACAATTACTCTTTGAATATTATGTATTTGCTCTATCATTTTGTGTTCAAATGTATCTGTTTACTCACAATATGCTGGCATTTGTCTAAATCCTAAATTTAAAGAACCATTTGAAAAGTTTCTCATCAGTCCTTGTCTAATCATTAACATGTCGTTCCATCTGGCATACTTTTAATTTGAATGCATGCCTGCTACCATTTATCAATGACAAATTGTAACTAAGTTATTTATATAAATATAAATCAATAAATTATCAATCAATAACTGTTAGTATAGAATTACATTGACACACGAAGATTAACTTATTTAGTGGTCTACATAAATGGTAGAAATGAATAATGCCTGTTGCCTCAAGCTGCTATATAGAATTCGAGATGCATATTTGTTATCACACTGGTATACATCTTTTACTTATTGCTTACTTACTTACTTATTCCATGTGAATATTAATCACATACACGCATACTGCTTAAGTTGTGTCACTGAAACTCAAATGTTTTTTTGTCTCAACCTGTTCATATAAAGAAGAAGGTAGTACGAATGAATACTCTGTGTGAAATTGTTTTTCGTTGCTTCACTTGATTACTGGTAATTTTGTTTGTTTTACTTTCTTTTGATAACGGACTAGGTTAGCATATTTTGTATTTTCTACATACTTTTCAGAACAGTGTTAAAATTAAACTTGAAGTCAGTCGATAACTGTAAGAGTATTGTCAGCCGGTAAGTGGATGCATAATGTAAGCTAATATAAAATTGCGGCTTATTATACTATACTTATTGTCTCTTTGGTTCTTAGTAAAACTTAGGGCTTCTGCAGTGCATTGCCGTCTCACTCTGTTTTCTACAGTCTTTTTTTTAACTGACTGTACCATAATCCATAAGCTTTAATTTCCTCTTCAGACGATCTCCACCATGCCAACCGTAGATGCCCAATTAGTCATCCAAAAATTGAAAATCAAAAAAACCTAAGGATTTGAATGCGGATAATGTATCCTTGTGTGTGTGTGTGTGTGTCATGTATTATCATGTAAATTTATCTAACATCGATAGAGACACACTGTCCACTAGTAAGGTTTTAAATAGTAGGTAGTAACCATTCGGATGTACTAAGCTGCATATGATAACAGTTCGAAATCATGAGCTACTGGACTCCAGTTAGAGCTTCCCTGAACCTGATGTGCAGTGATAGAAAAAGTCAAGAGACTAGATCTGAGAAACGAACCAAGATGCTTAAAGACTAGTAAAGTAAAGAAAAAAGGCTTGAGTTTCTCAGTCAGCGAGACGCTTATCGAAATTTCTTAAGCGTCACACTAATTATAAGTGACAGAAAATACAAACAGAACACAATACAAAGAAGGAAAGTTAGTCACTGATATGGTAAATATCGCTGAATTTTCCACATTACTGTTAAGACAAACAAGACGTTTATATTGGTAAAAGACTATATTTTAAAAAATTCAGAAATAACTTGGCGTCTACCTTGAGGGTGACAGTCGTCCAGTTGCCTAATGTTCTTCAACAATCCAAGGAACACTGCCATATGTATGGTAGTGTTCATCTATTCCTATGGAGTCAGGAGTATAATTTATTCGACATGAGTTTCTTCGAGTCGAGTCTGAGGAAACAGTCCCACATGTCCGCAAAGAGGTTTCGATGGATCTACTAAGAGTGCAATAGGTATTTTTCATTATTAGAAATATTAGAAAGAAGAATAATCCATTAGGCTTCTCCTATGGAGGTTATTCAACAATCTGAGAATTTGATAGCCTAAACTGTCATGCAAACGATATTATCACGCTAATTTTATTTGCTTTTGTTTCAACAGACACTGACTTGTAAAAACGGCTTTACTCCCCATTTTCTCTTGAAATGTTGCTCATTTGCATTTCAGGGGTGACAGAGAATACGGCATGTAATATAGCGATATTGTGAATACCTTAGACTGTGACTCAAGAAAGTTATCTTCATCTCACTCCGACCCTTCACACACACAGCCTTCTCGATTGCCTTGTGAATGTAGTCTCACTTCTAGTGCTTCTGCATAATATCAACGAGATTTTCAACTGACAGTGCAAAATCATTCTGGACTATTCTGTGACATATTAAAACGAATCCTAATTCAACTTTCACATAGTCTGACGAGGTTTAAAGGAAAATGTCTGCCCACGAACGAACTGCCAATTTTATGCAATCATCTATAACTAACACTGGAGCCACTTGAGAACAAATATGAGTAATATATTTTGACTAGCATCTTTGAAAAGCACTGAAAATTTCTGTGTCAGTAGAAAAGCCAGTAAAGAAGAAATGCCAGAAGAAAGTAGTAACTGTGAGAAGAATCCAGCAGGAGACTGTCGAGGACGGTATTACTGTTAGTAAATTGTGAAATCAATATAAGGTTCAGGAGCCCAACATTCACCAACCACCCACGTGCTCGGGGATCGATTCCCGGTAGATCCACTCCTAAACCTCGCCTTTCCGGTAGCAGACCAGTAAGAGAGGGTAGTTTTGGTGTTAGACCAGCAGTAGAAACAACACAAATGCTACTGAGACTCCAAAGCTTGAAGTCCTGCATTCCATTCAGAATGCAAAGGAGTGAAAAAAAATTATTGTATGTGTTGCGACTGAGACTGTAACTCAGCACTTATTTCAAATGCTAAAATATCACCCGATCAAACAACACTGTGATTATTTCAGGGCATTATCCAAAACATCGACGCTAGTTGCCAGCATGTCAACACAGGGCAAGTTCCTAAGTTCAATAAAAGTCAGTCAACAGGGGAAATTGAAATAACCTTAACAGATATTTCTACTCACCTGTTTTGTAAAATTACTTTCTCTATCACTGATATATAAAGGATTGAACCATTCAAACAATGAATGGTATACACCAAAACGTAGACTTGTTCTTTTACGAATAGCTTCAGCTAACTCACCGACTAGATCACGTCTTGGACCAACATCCATTGAATTCCATTGCCATGAATTTTTCGATGGCCAATTACAAAAGCCTTCATGATGTTTAGCTGTTAAAACAACATAACGTGCTCCAGACTTATTGAACAAATCAGCCCATTCATTTGGCTGAAAGAATTCAGCATGAAATTGTTTGGCGAAATCAGCATACGCAAAATCTGGATCATGATATTTTTTCATGTAGTCAGAGATTTCTGGCATCGATTTTGAATCACCTTTCCAAAACCACCAAAACCATTCAGTCCTTGAATATGACAATGGGAATAAAAAGTTACATTAATGGTGAAAAACATTTTCTGAGAATATGAAACAAGCAGATGAATGAGAAGTATTTTCAAGTAAATACTCATAATGTTTACTTTAGCATAGATGAATTACACTGGAATTTCAGCAGGATGGTATATACTTCTGAGTGGTATGAATAACTGGAAATTAATGACACTAAACGGTAGTATTTCCTAGCCAGGTCAAAATAATATAAACACGACTTGGTAGAATTCACATGTCACTATTGCTCACAATAACTGAGAGACATCTGTCTTGTGTGGTTGATTATTGTTCCTGACAAATTTCTCTCTCAAAAACTCTTGCTTGTAGGTGGGAATAGCCCAACTAGATATAACCAAATTACCAATTGTTAGGTGGCAAAATACAGAACAGGCAGTCATAGAAACAACCACTTGCTGTTTACTTAATGTACCTCTAGAAACCTGAAGACTGACTGATTGTTACATGATGACACAGAGTTCTGAAATTGAAGTAAGACAATGAGCTAAAAGAGAAAAGTCAACAGAAATAGCAAACGGGATCTTTGACACTGAAAAGCCTGTTGGTATTCCTAAATTTCAAAAGCGTATCAAAATTTAATCATTTGTTTATTAAGTAGAATTGACTGAATGATTAACTACTGTACCAAGTAGCATGGAAATACATCATTGCAAGTTACTACACCTCAAGATGATGTATAAAAGAAGTAGAGAGAATTAGATCAGAATGATAATGCAATGATAAAGATTGTTTGAATAAAAAGGTTTAGATATACTCAGAATCATCCAATGACGACACTGGCTAGCGATGACGTTATTTATCGCAAGCTAATAGAAGTCAGGATTCATGGGTGATTGGATTCCATCTCAGTGACTGAATGTTCAGTAGGCTGGCTCGGTGGTGGATTGCTGGATTCGTGCTGGTGAGGAGTCCAAAACTAAGACGAAACATGGTTACAAATGGTTATAAAACTGATATCAGTCAATGATCTTACTTGAAATCAATTCAGATCCTGCAAAACAAAACTTGAAAATCACTTTGTTTTGTTGTAACCGAATATTATATTTTTAACCTGATTAAATGATATCGTTAAAAAATAAAATGCTACAGATAATTACCAAAATAAACTGAATAAGTTTGTATTGTTAAACTAGATGAATTCAAACATCTACGATGCATTTATGAGACACATTTCTCATAAAAATATCCCACCCCTACAGATAAGACAGTAATGAAGTGAATAGGCTAACAGTAAAACATCTGATTACCGTTAAAGTTAGGCAACAAAAAGTGTATTTCAGTGATCAGTCAAACATTATCGTGTGCCGATGTCGGACGTTTTTTCTATCCCGTTCATAACCGATCAGTTATGAAGTGAGTTTCAGGTATATTTCTTCCTGCCTGATAAATCTCACCCAGCATAAAATCGAAATAAAGCGAAGCATCCAACAGCCAACAAACTCCCACCACTTGATAAAGTGCAAACTCAGTGATCGATGTTAGGTTGTTGGAGGCAGTCAGTAGGAATCCCTGGATCTAAGTAAACTGCTTATCGGCTCTCATCAGCAATGCGTATCTGTAATTTCGAAGATACTGATCTCGCCTTTGGGATGATTGCGAATTTGACTGGCATAGAATTCAGTTTGCTCCAATACCGAAGACTAGACTCCTGACACTGATTACTGTTTAGTGACCAGTGAATGTATGCATTCAATAAGCTGCATTTTGACATACTGTTCTGTAATATAACAGAATTATTAAACTGTTACTATTTCATCTTACTTAAGTTAGTCTAACCTAAATAAATCATGACTACAATGTCACAACACTATATTACAATACATAGTGAACTACATTAGTTAGTTGAACTTATTAAAATAACAATCTTGAATTTGCTACAGTTACTTACTATCTTATAATAAACAATACAAACTTGACTGCATTGAGTGTCATGATCAGGTGACAATGATGATTACTTTTTTGTATTGATCAACAAAAATCATATAATTATAAACATTCTATTCAGACTGTATAACGGCTGAAATATTATCGTTCAGTTATGTCGAATTAACGATTTACATCTAATGTGTAATTCTTGTTTTATATGTTGATAATACTTTTCATATATTAGGCTTTTGAAGATCTAATTCCATTCTGGATAAGTTTATTTCATATTAAAACATAGTGATACAGTAGTTATAACTGAATGACGTTTGAAAATAGAAAAGGAAGAAAAAATGATTATTTTTGAAGTGATAAGTTTCTACACATATCTGAAAGCAGTTAGGAATGAGCTAGATATTTACCCTAAACTAACAAATAGAATTAATCTATCGTTTTAAGAAATAAGATTAGGTGTTCAGTTATGTCCAATCTCTATGGGGTTCAGATTTCAAAATTAAACATGCAAACAAACAAATGGAGTGGCAGTATCCCCAATAGTAGAGGACATATTTATGGGCAGCTGGAAACGCGAATTTCTAAAAACTTTTAATCTTGCCCATACTTTATGATGCGGATAGGTGGGTTACACATTCGCTGTGTTGAGATCTTAATATATTCTCGGGTTCATCACACATATAAACTCAGTAGTAGGCAGGATTCAGTTCACTTTCCAGTTAGAACATGAACAGTATGAGTTGGTCACGCTAGACTGTAAAACAAAACGAAAAAAAGATTGCGTAATAGAGACTAGAAACTTCAGAAAATTGCCACATTCTAAAAGATACTGAAACTTTGAATCATCCCACCCAAAATCGGTAAAAGTAGATTCAGTCGAATGTTTGAGCAATCAAGACAGAAGCTTAAACAGCAGGTCAGGAGATTTAAATAATGAAATCAAACAAATAAGGAAAGCATTGCTAGTAAATAAATACCCACCAGACTTTATCTACAGTCGTATAAAGACCCAGAAGAAAAATAACAGTAGTGATGTATATATTGAAAACAACATAAATAATAAGGAATTCAAAGCCTCAATAGTACTGCTATATAAAAATGAATAATCAGAGCCCCCACATGGGATTCTTAATAAAGCTGCAGTTTGGTTGGCGTTTAAACCAACTAACTAATACAGAGACGAACTTTGTCGGCTTATACACCCGATGAGTCCAATTGAGAAAGATAATATTATTTAGCAGATACCATGTAATTATTGTAACCGACTGGGTTTCAACATAGAACTTCGCACAGAAGTGCAGCAGTTGGAGTTAACACACCCCACATAGCACACACAGGTAGAGAAAAGAAAGAAAAAGAAATACAATGAGCAAAATGTATAGGAGAAAGAACAGTGGCATGGAATAACGTGAAGACCTAATGGATCTGGAACATTACAGCGAATGAATGCCACTGCACCACTGAGGTTGGTTTGCTACCAAATCACCAACAGTCTCCAGCTTTTGGTTCTCAGAACTCCATGGACCCCCACTCACTCAGAGACAAGCTCTGTAGGCTAAAGAACTCAGTGGACCCAATTAAACAAAATAATATAATTTACAAAATACCTTGCAATGTCTGTGAATTAAGTCAACTACATAGGTCAGTCAGACCAGTAGATCGGCGCTAGTCAGATTGTCAGAATTTAGCTAAGTTTAGAATGATTGATAAATAATTTAGAAAAACTCAGCAATCGCACTGCATGCATTAACACACAACCACACAATAGGATGGGTGGGAGAGAGTCAAAATTCTAAAACGTAATATAGGTAGGTGGGGAGAGAGGTTGATTACTGAATCCTTGCTCATAGAATCTACACCCAACACACGCAACAGAAATGACTCAACGCAAATACCAGAGATATGGAAGATATTACTACCAGTCAAACCAGAGCGGGATAATAAATAATGTCAAAATGCATTCAATTCACACTATAACATTCTAACAAGTTACTTATTTTTACTGTAAAAAAACATCTTATTTTCTGTCTTATTGACTTATATATAACACTCGTCTTATTTCCCATCTTATTGTATTTTATTGATAACACCAATATTACTTCCGAATGTACTTTATCTTCCTTTCTGTTTCACTCAAGTCTTATATTGGTTTTCTTCAAATGTTTAATCAACTTTTACTCATGTATATGAAGGAAGCAAGAAAGTTATTTGAGTACTTTGATATAATTATGAGCAATAAATTGTGCTCGAAACGCTATCTGATTGTTAATATTACTGCCTGTTTTATCAAATAAATGTAATTATATTCTAATACAGTATCCGAATCCCATCTCATGCAATAATTCAGAAGGTCTTATTGATTTTGGAGATAGATTCCACTGCAGAACGAAATCAGCTAGAAAAAAGCTTTTGAAAACCAAGTAGCATCGAATGTTCCTCCTGCTAGTTGTTTGATGACTACGCTTCAGTATCCATGATCTTCTAAAGAATTAAATTCAAGAACAATTTGTTTCATGGAACACGTGTTACCACTGAATCGCAGTGATACGTCACCCCTTAATTCCTCCAGTTCGCGATGCAGTTCGGCTTTCATTCAGTTCTATCATTGAATATCTTTATTCACAACCAACTTGTTGGACTTCAATTGTCTCAACTTCACATTAGGACGTCAAGAAATCGATCTCAAAGTTATTTACTGGTGATTAGTGGGTTGCAGAATTTCATAGTACTCCCACCTCTCAATATAGACGTATATATATATATATATACTGAAATCAGTCAAATATCTGAAAACCCACCAACTAATTTTACAAACTTACTGGAATTTTCGGTTCCATCTTAACTGAAATATATTTGTACACTTCATAAGTAGTTAAAATAAGAAGGAAAAAAGTTGAACTTGACCTTTTTCAACCGATGTTTTGCGAATTGATGATTTCAAAAATTAAGTCAATAGTTCATCATTTTTATTTTGTCTCAACACTAAACAAAATAGTAATTTTAGTACCATATACAAATTACGTGATTTTCTGATATTGTCATATGCTTTCTTCCATGATACAGTATTTATTAATCGGAAAATATCTTGGCAAGTAAATCTAAAACAGCTGCTTGGTAGGTAGCAGCTAGCAATGGAATCCAAGAAGTGCACTTCATCCTACTCAGGAGTCGTCAGCTGCAAGTACCTGCATCGTAGTGAGACATGGACCTAGCGGGTATCGTTTCAAACATCGAAGTGTTATTCACAAAACTGCATAGCCAAAAGAGCCAGTCTCTTTTCACTATTCAACAGTAAAAACACAGTTGAGGAACCTTCACATTCTTTTTATTTTTAAGATGATATCACATTACATGTACTGATAACGTGTTCTACTGTGAATCAGCAATTATCCAAGGGATTCAATATCTTCATAAACAGAGATATTATTTAGATTTCAGACATACTTTTAAAATTTTTTGTAACTAACCCTAGCTTATATAAGTTTGAATAAAAGCTTAAAATTATAGACTGACTGTAAACGACATGTTGCTAAGTCATCCAAAAGACACAAGATTATGAGCGAACTAGTATTTGAACACATTAATGCTAATGTAACTGAACAGTCCAGTACCAAGTCGGCTGATATTAGTCAAAAATATGTGTTGAAAATAAGAGAAAACGTGGCAGTCAAATAGTTCTTTGTACAAACTGATTCGCTAATAACAAATCAAACAACACTGAATCAGTCAACTCAATCAGTTGAAATTAAACAACAAGAGTAAAAAGTCATCCAGATGAAAATTCAATTACTATCCGGCGCAGTATATGTACTACTTACAGAAGCATACAAGTAGTATGTCGAACGTAATCATATTTATTACATTTTATCCCAGTCTCAGATAGCAATTAATCATCTCCACCGTAAAAATGACTGGAATGAATACACAGCAATAATTTAATTCACATCTCTTGTGCAAATTAATGTTAAATATTTCCATAAGTACAATCGTACCTAAGTAATTCGTTAAAATACATGTTAAATCCATCAAATAGCAATAAATTGATTTTAAATCAAAAGAAAATAAATTTCATCAATGAAAAAGGGAAATTAACTAAATAGTGGATACCACTAATTAATTTGCATAGCGGTAAATATTTAGCAAGAAACGACACTTCAGGCAATGATAATTAATCCGTAGAATAATAAAGCGAATACAGAGGCTTGAATTTTATACAATTATTTAATGCAATGGATGCTGCGTGAACGTGAAGTGAGAATCTGAGTCACGGCACGAAATGAGCCAGCAACTTGGGAATTACAAGTTCCGAGCTCTGCTGGCTAGTCTGTGAGACTAAACTCCTGACCAGGTCATCATTCTACTGCAGTAAACATCGGCAGTGTCTAGCTGTCACGTTAGTGAATGATTAGTAACTACTGTCTGTCTATCACCATACTATCTGGCCATCTAGGTCCGGCGGCCGCTGGTCTGAACTCTACTACTAACCAGGTTTCACTTCACCAACGGTCATCACTCATTACATCTGCTAACTAAAGACTATCTCAGACATACTCACCAAAAGTTAATTAACTCAGAAATTTTTTTCATGTTTTCTAAGCCTCAGTAACTGACAGTAGATGTCACATCGGTAAGCTTAGTTACATCTTTAGAACTAACTTCTTAATGAACATGTCTTCAGGCCTACTGATGAAACATCCATTATCAAACTCCCAAGCTCAGGGAACATCAAACAGTTTCCATTCTCATCGTGAATTTACGAAAATTCTGTATACACTTAATCAGTTTTGCGAAAAAGACTAACGAATAAACGAACACCCGAATGACTTTTAATAAAGTTTTTACCACTTATATTGAAGTTGAGATAGCTATCAAGGATAAACGAGACAAAATATTTCACTTTACTATTTAGAACCACAAGTTCTGGGTTCGAGTCATCCCACAATTCCAATGAACAAAAATTCATGAATGATCTGTCTAGCGCTTCATGAATCAGTTATTGATTATTCTTAAGTGATGATGAACTATGTTACATGTGATTGATTTCTGAATTACACCTGTGTTCCATTTTCATGCATAAAGTGTTTTCAGAAATTTAGAAACATTTAGTATAATCTGGAGCGCTCACAAAATCGTAATAATGTTTTCTTTCCTACGAATCCAGGTACTGAACAGCACTCCGTATATGTGCAGAACTTTAATGACAACCGGTTATTCAATTACCTGGTGGAAGGAATGATCCTTTAACTCATTCCCTGAATGTAAATTTGTTAAGACAAGAATAAAATGAATGAACGAAACTAGAAATACAGAATAAACAGAGAAAAATAACCGCCAAGGCTATTAACATTTTGTCGCTACTCACCTATAACTGGGAACAGAAAATACTCCCCAATGAATGAATATTCCAATTTTCGCTTTGTCATACCAAGCAGGCAATGGACGCTTATCCAATGATTCCCAATTAGGTTCATATTTAATACTCGTGTGTTTTGATATTAGGCTGGTAGAGATTGTCGATTGAATTACACAACATAGTAATATGAACAAGTAATGAGTAATAATTTGCATTATGCAGGTATATTGTTGTTAAACGAATAACTGATTTGCACACACTGTGGTGTAATGATGTAGTCTGAAAAAAAAGTATCTCATAGTTGTTTTAATAAACATAATTGTTTGACCAATGAAATCACTTCGACCTTGTGATTGGTTATATTGTGCCGTTGACAATTGTGATACAAATAAAGTATAACGAGCGAATTGTATATGTCCTCATGATTAAAATCATCTCTCATCGGATCCAGATACACGAATATACACCATAACGCTCTAAATCTGTGTGACTGGTTACTGAATATTTAATATGGAAAAACTATGCTGTAAATAAACATTAGCCTCCAGGTCACAGTTATCATGTACATGAAGAACATATCCGGTGTGTGTAATGGGGATATTGTTATCATGATAGCCATATAAACCATTCACTAACGGAATTCATGTGCATGTAAATAATTCAGGTCACTTTGTTTCACCAGGACCATTTTTTAAGCCTAACTGTAATCAGTAGTCTTAAATTCCGAAACTTAAGTATAATTGACACGCTAGAAATTCGTCAATATAAGTCTCAAATCTGCATGTAGAAAAAGTTTATGCACTCTGTCATTTGACAACTGTCTTAAATCCCATTTAACTTATTGGGTTTTGTTTTCAGTTAATAAAATTCAACACTTTCACTCCTAGCATATTTGTTCTGCGTAGTACTTGTTTTCATATTCTTCACACTTGACAAGTAGATAAACAAGTCTCACCTTGACGAATTTCAAATCCTTATTTTCATGATCTTGTTGATTATTATGTAACTCTTTCCTATTTTTAGAAATCCTTTTAGAAGAACTGCATCAGTTATATTTATCTTCACCATCAGTATCCATTAATTGAGTATTATACGCTCTAATAAGTGCAAATATGATTTTGGAGGCTTTGAAGATACGTTTGTCGGTTTTTTCTTCGAACGTCTCTTTTCTGAAGATTTTTTTCATGTTCACCATCGAAAGAACCAACATACGGTGGAAAGTTAAGACTCAGGATGTGTATTCTTGGAAGAATGATTGAGTTTTTTCACTACCTAATTTAGAAAGGTGTAGCTAAGCAAGTTGGTTAGACTTTAACTTAAAAGACACTTCTTATTATTTATTATTCATTCTTTGCATTCTCAAATGGAACATAGGATTTCAGTACCATGTCGCCGCTTCACTTAGTTCAGAACAGGCTTCCTTCTCACTCGATAAGGTCATGAATGCTGACTTCAGAAGAATCTCAAACAATGACACAACAGGTGCCCATCAGTAGTTTGTTTATCAATAATATTGAAATCCCTATGATTTATTATTACCATAAAAATTCGAATAAAAATAAATATTTTGTTTATATCTCCATTTCACACTGTTTTCTGATGTCTTTTTAGCTAACTCAGTGACTACCTGCAAGTTTTCATTTCCTCTTCATACGATGTCCCTCATTTCACCCTTTGACTAAGCCCAGTTCGGTGCTTTCTAGTCAGGTTCTATTTGAGGGCTTGATTGGATTACGACCTCGCTCACTGATCCCGTCAGCGTATGTCCAGTCCATCTTCATTTTCTTCTACATATTTGTAGGTTGATTCCCTACCAGAGTTCCTTATTGTTTATCTTTTCCGGCCAACTGGCTATCTGACTTGGTATCGAGCCAAGGCATCTGTTGATGAAACTCTGCAATACGCCGTTGAAAATACTCTTCATGACATACCAAGTGTCTGAACTAACTCGACATTGGAGTTGAAAATTCAGATTTTGCTCCGAACGGTGAGTGCTGTAGATTGCCACACTAATTTAAGAGTAATGAACGCCTCTCTTTCTTTTTCTACCCTGGCTTTGATATCCTCATAAATGCCGCCTTAGTGAAATAGATTTAAATTTGATCTGATTTTTAAAAAATATATTCACTTATTATCTATCTTACTGAGGTATTTAGCTCCTCTTAGGTTTTAATTCAGTGGAGACTAAATGAATTCGAAGAATCCCCAGAAATTACAAAGGTTTGCATTCAAATTTTGTACCTCCCGCAGTTGAATATGATAATTTTTTAAAAGTTTTTTTTCTTAAGAGAACGCAACTGTTGAGAGCAGATCTAATGTTTATCAAGAAACAATGCAATGAAGATTATAAAAATCATAAACATTGTCTTGAATTTACAATTCCTATATAAAACGATACATTTTATTTTGGTGTTCGTTTTCCTTTGTCTAATATATTTTAATCCAATAGCTTTTCCATTGAATTACAGATTATAATCACTTCTCCGAAGATGGTATTCTATGTGTACTACTGAAATGTGTTTGTAAATAGTACAGACAGATGAATCCAAACGTGATTTCTCATTCATTCGCTTACTTTGAATGTCAGTTATCTTAATTCCTTTGGTAGATTAATCTAATATTCAGGCGCTTGTTTTATATATTCTTCATTACCTTTTCCTTATATTCCTGTTTTTTTGTCTCAACTTTCTTCCCGTTATAGTCGTGGAACTCTCTCTCTTTCTCATAATTTAATGGATAGTCATTATTAGATCTTGAACTGTTGTCATTTTGTTTCCCTCTCTCTCTCTTTTGAAACATTACCGCTACTCATTTGACAAAGTTGCCAAGTATTCCATCATTCACATGAATTCAATAATAGAGAGAATAAAATTCACATTTGAAGCCGAAAATGAGCAGGGAGAATTAGCTATGTTAGATTGTAAAAGAAAACGAACAGAACAAGGCAAACTAATAGCGTTTATAAAAAACCAACTCACTCTAACAGATATTTGGACATTAATTCGTCTCATCCATTATCTGTAGAAGCAGACTTGGTTAAGTGTCTAATACACTGAGCAATAATTCTAAGTAGTACATCAAAAAAACCAAAATGATGAAATGAAGCAGTTAAAAGGAGCTAAATAAAAATCCAACGAAGTTCATTAAGAAGATTACAAATGCTTATAAGAAAAAGAAAAATAGTAATGGAACTCACTTAGGGACAAGCTTTGTGAGTAAAAGGACTCTAGGGATCCAATCAGAAGAAATAATATGATCTACAAATTACCTTGCAATGTCTGTCAGATCAGCCACATGGGTCAGATCGGTATATCATATGTTTTCAGATTGTCGGAACATAAGAATTTAGCTAAGGGTAAGATAACTGACCGCGGGAAGATGAGTACTATGAAGAAAAACTCAGCGATCGCAAGACATGCATTTGCACACAATAGGGTGGAGGAGAGCTTCAGTTCTAGGAAAATAATATAGGTAGGTGGTTGGTGAAGTTGGCGACTGAATCCTTGTTCATAGAATCTACACGTAACACATGCAACACAAATGATGCAGCGCCGATACCAGAGATACGGAAAATATTACTACCAGTAAAATCAAAGGATAAGAAATAATGGAATTATATAAACGAAGTTTCAAAGTTGTGTGAGTGCCTTGATATGATTATGAGCAATAAATTGTGCTCAAAATGCCATCATCAGCAAACAATTATATATCACTGTAATTTTATCAAATAGGATTGTTTTATGATGGAATTATGCATAGTTCCCAAGTTCTTTTCTTTTACCAAGTACTGACTGATTGATTTAAGTTTCGTCCTCGACGCCAACCATTTATAGTTGGAGAATGAATTCCAAGTGCAACGAATAGGTGTTTCGATCTTCTTTAGTACTATTCATCAGTGCGTATTCATAGTAGACTATCTGACAAAAGCTGAACCATTAGCCGAGGAGATAAGAACCTTTCTACTGAACCGTTGGGTCAGTATTCGTCCCGTTATGTACAACGACCAATGTTAAAAACTAACATCTTGCGATCAAGTTGGCTCGATCCCAGAGACCCCTGTTGCCCATCTTTTCTGGCCATCTCGTCTTGAGTAGTATTCAGCGAAGACAGCTGTTGATGAAGGTCTGTAGTTTGTTCAAAGTGCCCGTCGTGAGGCGCCAAGTCTCTGATCCGTATAGTAGCACTGACTTCACATTGGAGTTGAAAATCCGCATCTTATTTTTCATGCTGATTGCTGTTGAACTCCATACAGACTTGAGAGAAATGAAAGCTTGCCTTGTTTTCCCGATCCTTGCTTTGATATCCTCATCAGTTTCGCCCGCCTTTAGTTGAAACGATGCTTCTCATGTCGGTAGGTAAAGGAGGTTGCTTCTTTCGGATTCCTCCCATTTATGCTGATTGTTGTCTGTTGGTGTTGCTGTTGCTATTGGCCAGGAATCTTCATCACTTCTGTTTTCTCGATGTTCACCTTTTCCAACTTGTTGCTTTTCACTTGCATATTTTCCAGTTTGTGGGAAATCAGACATATATCATCGGTGAAGTCCAGATCCTCCAAGTTTTTTGTGTTGGTCCATTTTATACCTGTTTCCTCGTTGCTCGCAGCTGTCTGTCGCATTATCCAGTCTACCGCAATCAGGAAAATCACTAGAGATAGTAAGCAGCCTTGTCTATATGCAAGTATCAAGTCTTTATTGCATATGGATGTCTTCCAGTCAGCTGTGCAATATGACGTCTAGCCAAATAGATTTAACGATAAATGTAAAAAGTACATGTAGCTTATGTCTGAGGATTTCTTTCAACTAACCCTTAACACAAAACACCAAAATTATATCATGCTGCATAGGATTACACACAAAAAGATATCTGTAGTCCATACAGATTTTGGAGTCATCCCAGTTACATATTCTTTGCACAAAGTGGCTGGTTAGCTGTTAAAAGATGTAAAACATTTTCGGGATAAATGGTGCAGAAACATCTGAATTTTTAATATGGAGAAGTGTTGAGTTGTTCCATAGGGGTAAATCTAATTACCATAACTTCTACATTTTGGTACTACAAAGCCTTATAATTACGATTAACATCATTCAGATTAGACAAAGCTTCAAAAATAATTTCACATTTATTTTCATTTTACTCATTAGTAGCATATTTCTTGCCTGTTAAAAATATTTCAAATCATTTTTTCCCGTCGTTAGCCAATAAAATGTGAAAAACCAGGGTTAAACAATGATGCAACCGTGTGTGGGGGATTTTAGTAATATGAAAACACAAACGCCTGTAGAATTCCTCAATTAACTATCAATCACAGTTGAACATTTGGTTGCAGGTAGGTGTTCTTTTTTGTGTGACATCGTGTGATAATCATTCTGTTATCAGTGGACGCTTCTTCAGACCACTACTTAGATTTATGAAATGGCATTTCAAGGCATCTCATGGAGATACAAGAAACACTCTACCTTGAAATTAATGACTTTCCCACTCCTTTTGGAAAACTGATAGCTATAGCTGCTCAGTGAGTATGGATGTTTACTGAAGATACTGGACAATGGTGGAGCATAGTACGAATAAACATTGAAACATGAATCAGCAATTCTAAGCTAACATGCTTATCGCATGATTTTTTAAAGGTATTCACAATCTATTGCATGACATCATAATCATATGATTAATCAATTGCCTTTCAACGGTTATCAGTAAATATTCAAAGGCGTGTTAGAACAATACCGTGCAATGCGATTCATACAACAGATCGTTTGATTTTCTGACAACCAATCATGCCAACCAGTAATGTTTCCAAGAAGATCTTAGTTAGTTGGAATACTAAACGATTACATATGACTTTGTTTATTGTATATACCACTCAGTGAATTAGAATTATTCACCGTGAACACTATTTACTGTTCATAATCATATTATTCAACCTCCAAATGTCTGAGTTTTACACACTGGAGGATGGTTTACCACTAGGATTTGATTGGTGTATTTCGATGTCCGACCCCGTTCAAATCACTCATATCCCTGTCAACTATTTGGAAGAAGAACTGTTAATACAGAGAATACTAAACAATTCCACTTGCACTTTCGCCACATCAAGAAACCCTGTCTTCATTGAACTAGATGAAGAGAGGAATTTTTTATTTTTTCGGAAGTCTCGAGCCAAATTTTGAGTACCTCAAAATACAAGTATGATGAAAATGTATTCTTAAAAAGCATATATATCTGAGAGTTAAAAAATTTTTAAAAACGTTGACGAATAGGAGGCAACAGATAAAAAGGTACACGTATAATGTGTTATTAAGTATGCATCTGTTGTTCAGTTGCAGAATGCTGGTCAACCATGAACACAGTCCGGTTTCCATCCACGGATAATATACTGTCCTTCAGTACGCCCAGTGATGAGTGAAGGTTGAACGTGAGGTTAGCAAAACCACCCTGTAAAGACACTACCGCCATTGACACTTCAAAGTTCAATCTAGAAGCCTTATTTCCACTAGGAAAGCAAGTGAAGGGAAAAAAGAATGAACATAGAACGTGTCATTAAGCCATTGGAAAAATGATCAACATGCAAAAATCCACTGAGATTTTCATTGTCAATAATCTTCTTATGACGACAGTATCACTCACTTATGATTCCATCATTCGTCAGAAGTTTTACAGTGATATTTATATTAATCAGTTAAACTTGAAAGTTGATTGCTGTGTTCTAAATTCCAAGAAAGTAGATGTCTAGTTGATTATTGAGAAAAGAAAAGAAAAATATCAATAAAATAAGAAATTTAGACCTGACAGTAGATAGTTATTCCAACTGATCAATGATTCCTCTCCCCCAGAAATGAATACGTTCACATAGATTTATAGCGTATACATAGAACATAACATCGATCACTTTCATAAAATAATTTATTCTAAAAAAAAAAACAAATTAACGCAACAAAAAATCTTCTCCCTGAAGACTAAAAATAATTGATTGAATCACACTTCTCAATAAGTTAAAGGTTAATTTGATTTATGTGACTAGTAAAATATCGTATTACTGGATTAAATATAGTGGGTCAGACAGCTGCCAATCCTATTGGTTGGCATAAAAGTATGACCTAGTTACGAAATGGATTTCATAATTGGCTCATTGAAGACACGGATCATCAGCCAAAAGAATAACATCTTCATTCCAACTCACCACTCTATTATCACTCTAGGTTATTTGCATCGATCTGTTAAATTTTGGATATCCCAGAATTAAGCGTTGACCGATTATATTTTACCTAAGTGTTATATTTCTGTTGAGATGTGGGCTCCAAATTACTCTGGGTGAATGTAAATGCCAACAGTCAGTCCCAAGGAGGATAAAACGTGCTTTATGGAATCCAATGTTAGTCAAAATCAACCAAATAACGTCGAAAATTGATTAAAAATCCCTTCCTTCGTTGTGAGAGTTTATTAGAGAATTCATTGTTTTTTAGATTACTTAATGTTCTCAAAGTAGATTTCCTCATAAACCAACATCATTTAGGGGAACCAATAAAGATAGGAGAGAAATGAACGTGTTTCATCCTAATTAGAGACTCCTCAACAGTATGCATCCATGTCCTCACCAGGTATCCAATCCAGGACTTTGAGCATACGAGCCGAACACCCTTAAAAATGCTTCCTGTTAATCGAATTAAGACTAGGTTTAACAAAGACACATACATAACATGCACATAATAAACATTCTTGATGCGGAAAGTGAAAGAATGTTATAAAACAATTATGCCAACAAGTTTTCATTCTCTAGACTGGATTATTTAAAGAGTGAAATCTTAACAACACCACAAAATCAACGTTTTGTTTACTTATCGTGGTTTTCAGCGACTTATAGATAATTATATTAGTTGGAGGATTTCATCATGAGCTGACATCAGTTAGAAAACCATTGGAAAACCAGCACTGGAGTACTGGACAACTGTTTCGTCCTAGTTTGGGACTCTTCATCAGTACGCACCCACCCACTGGGGTTCGAACCCAGGACCTTCTAGTTACAAGGCGAGCTAGCTCGTAGACCAATAAGCCACTGGGACCTGATTCACTGGCCAGCCCATGATTTCTAACTTCTACCAGTTCATGACATATCGCGACCACTTCGCAATATCTTCTTCTATAAGTTACTGCCTCACCTTCAACCTGCTGTATTCTACTGGTCATGGTTTCCCCCAGGTAACTGCCTGTATATGGTCCTGGGTTCGAATCCCGGTGAACGCGTACTGTGAAGAGTCCCAAACTAGGACGAAACGGCTGTTTAGCAATCCCAGCAGGTTTTCCAATGGTTCTCTAACTGATTTCAGCTCATGATGAAATCCTCCAACTAATCAAACAAAATCCCCAGAAAACCAATACTTGAAGGTATTTATATGTTTATTAAGTTTTCAAATGTACAATTGAAGGAAGAAAATAAGTGGAAATGCACTTTAGCAACTGCAGTGGGCAGCTTGAACATGTATTCCTACTTTATCTACATGAATACGAACTAGCAGACAAAATTTGAAAATTCACTCGACTTACGTTAGTATACATACATTACTGGTCACTAATAAGTAACCACCCTCAGGTTTCTTCACTGAATGAAGTTTATCAATCAAGCTGCAGTACGGTCACCGAGCTTGATGATGTTCTGACACCACGCCCCCTGAAATAGTGTTGGATCGCTGGATATAGGGACACATACTCTCCTGGAGGCTAGAACCCATGTCACACTGGACCAATCATGAGTTTCTACCTTTGGCCTCCAACCATCCAAAATCAGTAAATATGTATGACTGCGGACACAAGTTCTTTAAAAGAAATGTCAAAATTTAGAACAAAAGAGAACACCGACATCTAGATAAGTCTGCATAAATGCTGACGCACAATTAATAGAAATGTTTCGAATAATAATAAATATAAAGGATAAGCATGAATTTAGGAATTAAGTCTAGAAATCTACTAGGTAAGGTGTCTGTGCGATCAATATCACTGTAATTATTGAGAGAGGCAGTTATATCAGGCATACACAGGACAACACGTGTAAAATGTTTCTGCATTTCTTTCTCAAGTTAAGGGTGACCATGATGTTAATAAGGTATATGAAACTACTCAAAGGAAAGTAAATTACATGGATTAAAACTGCCTGCTGAATCAATAATATGCTTCACTACCTCAACAATAATTTATACTAATACTGAACTTTTTATTGAAAATATTTCTTAGAAAAAGATTTTTGTACGTCTTTTATTCATTCCTTTGTGTCCTGAGTGAAAAATAGGTCTTGCGTCTTCAACTTTGAATTTTCTGTATTAGTTATGCTTTTTACGGGCTGGGTTGCTAGTCTCACGCCCAGCCCTCCCTCTTTACTGGACTTATTACCCCGTAGGTAAGTTTTAAGGGAGTACGTTGGCTTGGACTCAAACCCGGACAACGTGAGCGGTTGACAGGCATTCTATTATTGAACTACTAATATCTTTGTCTTCATTCTAGAGACAATTGTGTAAAATCAGTTTAACATTCGTTTTCAACGAGATGATTCATTTTAAGGCAGGTATTTCACACGGAAGGGTGTATTTAGCGTCCAGTATGGAATTAATGAACAGTTCTCATTAAGTGAAAGATTGAAATGGTGGTAACGATGTTTTAATTAATCAGCTGTGCTTGTTAAAATCAAATATTTTCTGCTTTTTAATATCTACTGTTTAATGATTTAAAACTTTATTAAATGAGGTGACCATAACACACATTAAGCAGGCTGAGATGTCGCTTTCTTAAATTCAGAATATACTGGAATGAATGTGGGCAGGTCAAAAAGTGGTGTCAATCTATGATTGATTGTTTGTCTTAGGCATATATAAAAGCGTAGAAATGTAATGGTGTGATACAGACCATGTGTTCCATCGGAATATTACTCTCATATATTCCAACAGTTCAATACTGTATTGGCAACAAAATAATATATATCTATTTCAACATTCTATTTCATGCCATTTAATGTAAGCCAAAATCACACGTTCAGTGATGGGTTAAGGAATATAAACTGTATATATATATATATATATATATATATAGCGGTTTGATCACTTGAAAACACACCTTAGCTTCCATGTATTGCCTTCTGCTGTTACAGAAGTGCCGTCTTCAGTTTTATGGAGGTTTCAGAGCATCGACTGATGACTCCGTTTCACCTACAGTATCATGCACAGCCTCACTGTACTTCACTTAATTGTTCCCTTTGTCACACTGCTGTTTATCATTCTGTTTTTAATTCCTGCATTTTCTATGCTTTCTGCAAAATGTGGAGTGTAGAAAGAGTTCTACACTGACTAATCAACACCAAGCAATTAGAAATTTCGACCTAATTAGTAATATGCTCCATTGGGAAGAAGAAGCTTTTGGGCTTACTTCTCAATGAAATGACAAATGCGCATTATCAAGTATTAGGAAACGATGAATAAACAGTATATTCAATTCATCTGCTAAATCCTGAACTCTGCATGCAAAAGAAATTCGTTCATTCATTAAATCTACAATGGACGTAATCTTTCTTAATTTCAGTCTTACTAATTGTATTATTTTGTCTTCTGCATTTTATTATTTCACATCTTCATTTGTATTATTCTCTACCTCACCCTTTTGTAATCTCTACCCTCATTAACAATGTTGCTAACTCGACCCACGTCCAATTCCTAGTCAACTATATTACGTCATCCGATTAACTTACTTAATTTTCAACTGTATTATTCTCTACACCCACCCTTATTTAATTTTAACCACCACTCATTAACACTGTTGCCAACCTGACCTACTCTGAATTCTACTCAATTGTATTACGTCATCCAATTCACTTAATCAATTTTATTTTATTTTCTATCTAATTAACATTTGTTTCCAAGCCATATAATACTTATATTACGTAATTATCTAAACTTTATAAATCTAATGTACACACACACACAAACAAAATTGTACATAAATGCGATTGTACAGCTCAGTGAATGAATTCGCCGAAAAGAGTCTCTTCGCTGAACGCCTTCTTTTCTTTTATAAACAGTATATGTCTATCACTCATCAACTTGTAATGCTAATCTCACCGATATCAGCTTCTGACATAATCTACTCTGAAGTCAGTTAAATTAACTATGTAGAAAAATGATTACTTCATTTCAGTGAATAATAATAATAAAAATAATGACAACATTAAAGTGTCACAAATTGAATTCAGGTATTATTTATCTGGTTGCTGGTGGCTAATAGTCGTATACATAATGAGCATTTCTCCCCATCGCTCAAATGTACCTACATCTCCGTAAGAGATTTAGCACTTTCATTTAGTTAAATCAGAAGGATTTAACTGGATAAATTAAATTTTAACTAATTAAAAATGCCCATTAAAATTTTCAAAAGAATGGACACGGAACAAAGAGTAATCTTTTCGATAAATTCATCATCAGGCTCTACAATTATATATATAATATACACATTTTCACAGCTTCGTTCCTATCAATTACAAAAGAAATTTAGTGAAGACCCTCAGCCACAGAGTTAGAGCTATATGCTCAGAAGAAGTAATCGAAGATGAATTAAGCATGGTATATGATACTTTGATCAAAAATGGTTATCCTGACAAATTTATCAAGAAACACATGACAAAGAAAGCGGAAAAGGACTACTCACTGTCTGTAAACAAGAAGCCATTATATATACGACTACAATTCAAGGGTGAAATACCAAGGGAGATAATTACGAGGAAATTAAGAAAATCAGTTCAAAGAACTTTTAATGCTGGCGAACTACACGTATTATTCTCTACACGGTCAATGGTGCTACTACGACTGAAAGATGAAGTACCTAGACTAGCCACTTCATATTGTATTTATCAATTCAACTGCGCTTGTGCAGCGAGTTATATTGGCCGTTGCTCTAGGAACTTGATTTTTCGTGCTCGAGAACATATCCCACTATGGCTAAGTAAAGGTGTAGTTAAAACTATTAACAGCTCGATATTAGACCATCTGGTGCAAACCAGTCACAAAGCCAGCGTAGAAGAATCCTTCTCTATAATATACCGGGTGCCTAACAAACTACCAAAATCTTCGAAGCACCGCATGCTCCAAACAGTAGAGTCTATTGCGATTCGCTTCAAACAACCAGTGCTCTGTGTTCAAAAGAAACAAGTCCAGTTAGCCACTACCACTGCCCTGACCCTCAATAGAAACTATAAACTCGTGAATTAGTACTATTATCTTTCATAATTCCTCTGACATTCAGCTTATTTTATGTTGATGCTGTTCAGCTGTAATCTATCAATATTATTGATTTGATGTTATTGAAACATTAATGTCGTTCATAAGACTAATTCATTCATTCTCTATAATGTATATATAATTGTAGAACCTGATGATGAATTTATCGAAAAGAGTACTCTTTGTTCCGTGTCCATTCTTTTGTAAATTAAATTTCTTTAACTGAGAAGCAATAAATATACATGAAGGAATAAAATACACATGATCGGAAAGATTTGCACCTCAGACGGATGTTATTGGTGTACTTGTGTTCTCTCATCTGCGTAGTTTGTTTGTGACGCTCTCACTTTGTTTCTAGACAACATTTTCAAAGCAGTTTTCATGAATGATATAAGCGTTTCTCTTGACTACCTTCTTTGTGACTGGTATTTTATTTGCTTCTCATCGACTTGGAAGCATTAGGCGTGACACCTATAATTCATTAAATAGTCAGTAGTACAATTGGACCTCGTCTTTCCAACTCATATCTTTTATAGGTACAACATTTCTTTCTTTCTCTTCCTTGTCTCTCTCTCTCTTTTTTCCGTTATGTGCTACTTTGTCTCTTTCTCTGGCTTACGCCAGTTAATAAGACAGCTCCCACTTTTCTAACACCTTCAAACACTGTTCAGCGTTGGCTTTGCTACCGACATGCCAATATTTTGTTGTCATAATGAACTGAGATTTCCCTAATCTATGTGGAATTCTATTTATTGATAATGTACTAACTGGATGCAATACTGTAGTAAGATGCTGAGAATTCCATTCTGTATCACAAGTACTGTTTTGGAATAAAGCAAATTATTATTATTATTATTATTATTATTATTGGAGAATTCAAATAAGTACACTACGCACTGGAAACTGCACTGAAGGAGTTGTCTAGAATGATGTTGAAAGCTTCGCGAAAAGCTTGGAGAAGGCAACTACACCAATAAAAAAACGTACATATTTAAACTATTATCGTCGTTTATTTCGATCAAAAGTTCAAATATCAACTGATTTTTAACGAGGCTCCAATGAATAAATAAATTAATTAACTCATTATCCTCTTACATTCATAACACATATAATTAGAGAACACGAATTAATTTCTTTTACTTCTCAACAACTAGTGACATAAAACAGGATTTTCTTTTTTCCCTACACCTTAGTTACAATGGAGAGAGATTATTTTTCATGTCAAGAATTATTTCAAGCTTTAAATAGGCGAAAGCGAGAAATCAATTTCCACTTGGTAGTCTATAAGTAGTAAAGCGTGAGTCAGTGGTTCAGGGACAGAATGCTCGCCAGCCAAGCATGTGATCCAGTTTCACTTCCCAGCTGACTCACTCCTAAGCCTCGACTAGTCGGTAAGAAGCTTGGAAGAAAGAGGGTAGCTGGGCGTGAGGCTAGCAACCTCACCCCACTCCATAGCTTAGAGCGAAGGAATGGGGAAAAAGTTAATGCTTAGAGAGAAATTAAATTTGCCTAATCTCTAATCATTATAGGGAAATTTTGTTTAATTTTATTTCTTCTACCCAGAAATGTTTTTAAGCCAATTACACCAATTTCTTCAGTTGCCATATCCATCGAACTTAATCAACTGCTTCACATCTACAGCTTCAAAAGGTATTCATTATAGGATTCAATAGGAAATGGCATTAAAATGTGTCGACAACACACTGATTGAAGGTGTTTATAAAAAGGGATACTGTCGATGAAATATAAAGGAAAAAAAAACAGAAACCATAATTATAACCGGAAAACTTTTGAAATAAAAGAGTGAGAGAAAGGTAGCAATTAGCCAGCCTTCCTAGTTATTGTTATTTATTAGGATAAAAAATAGAAACCTACAGTTTACGGGAAGTCTATAGGAAGAAAAAAAGAAAGAATAATTAAAGAATAATAATGATTTAATGGGTCTAGAAGTGAATACATCTCCATTACTCAGAATGATTTTGAGCCATCTCGGCAATAGTGTGTACACAGTGACTAGTGGCGTCTTGAGAACTCCAGTCAACACTGTTTGGTGAGTAAGGTGATGCACTAGAATAAGTAGCACTTATCCTAGTCGCCTCAGCCAACACAAATTTACAAAATCATCCACTGAATTTTCCTCTTCACATAATAATATCCTCTCATACCCTAATATTACCGACCACATTATATCACCTAACATTTGAAGTAGAACGCTAATACTTATGGTCAAAGACACCCAGTTTCTTCATATCTCAGCCTCATAATGGCAATATCTCACAGCTACCAGGGAAGGACAAAGCCAACTGTTGTATCACTAACTATCAAACAACTTACGAAAAGGTTAATGTGAAAACATTTTTTGGAAGGGCAGAAATCAGACACTATAGTTCAGTTAGTTTTAAGAAATCAGATGTGGACCAGCAAGTCGAGTTATTTTGATACAGAGAATAACTAAAATACATTATCAAAGATGCCTTTTCAAGAAGCTGAAAAAAAAACAATTCAGCAGCTAACAAGAGTGAAGCACTTCTTCACTGTTAAAATATTTCAAAATTAAAGTGCAGCTTTTAAAAATCAACAAAACAGTTGGAAACCTTGGTATGTAAGCCTCTACCCTAAGGTAAAATAATATCAGTTATTAAATGTCACATCTGGAACAATTGTGAATATGAATATATTCTGGACACCCTGAATATCAATTACCATTCCAACTTCTCAACATAAACTTATTGATCACCTTATATATAGATAATTATATCCACAAATCTGATCGATTAGACTGCATACCGCTTGATGTAAGAAGTCAAGTAGACTTCATCTTGACTTGGATCAGTAAGACTTATCTGTACAATCGCCGATGCAGTTCATAGTCGACTCAGCATTTAAAACCATATCTTTCGTCACCGGAGTCACAGCGTGTACCAATAAACTTTTAAAGTAAGAATATCCGACGAGATTCAAGAAAATTAGTACAAGCGCAACCATTTTGCCACTTTTAAAAATTCAAACTGAAGAGTTAACCGAATTGACGAAATCAGTCGACTTCAGGGAAATAAATCCTCATGCGATGACAGCTACTACCTCACCTTCCAGATGATGGTTACGTCACAATGGGAAGCTCAGCTAAAACTAAATCAAACACTGCTTAAAATGAAGGAGTACAAACTTTCATGATGTTTTAACTCAGTGGGAATACAGTTTGTAATATTCGATATAAAAAAATATATTATCATACCCCATAATCCACCTTCATTTATCACTTTCTGGTCAACTGATTATCTCTGGAAAAAACAAAAATCTCCTAACTAGACCAGTGTAATATGCACCGACAAATCTGTCTGCTTCTATGATGAAATTTGTATGAATTGAACTAATCCACTATTAATCAGTACAGATCATTCAATGGGAAACACAAATTAACTTAAACTAATGTTCATATACCCTACTTAACTGGGCGAAGTTCAACTTTAGACACTGTTATGACTAAACTGAACTGACCCATCGCCAATTTGTTATAACTCAACTGGACTGAAATGAATAAATCAGTTCGCTACTTTGTGATGTCTGCGCCTGTTAATTACTATAACGGTAATGAACTTGACTGACACTCTATTACCTTCTATTTGTCCGTTGTACTTTCCGATTCACTGAACCACGCAAATATCAAAAGACAAAGAGTGGCCTGTGACTGTACGATAGTGTATTATATACATTTATTAGGAAACAAAACATAATATTTGTATATTTAATTTATCACAATACAGTCGGCCTAAAACCGTGAGAATGAACTGTTCTTATTGTCTGGATATGGCTATTCTCATTGGTTGGTGATCCGACAAAGATCAAGACGATGAACTGATAACATGCTAAATCACAGTAAGTGTGAGAAATGATACATTGGCATTGTAACTCCATGACAAGATAAATCATACGAGTCGTGAGAAAGGATGGTGTACTATTTTATACTGGGTGCTATCAGACACCCAAAAGGCACTAAGACCTCAGTGACCATAATATCTCTCCCTAATTAGGTTGACTGAATCCTAGTCTTTCCCTTTCCCAATGGAATACTGACCAGATATGGTGTTTATTACCATTACACTTCATTCAACACTTTATCATGAATCTAGTGTTCTTTCACTGTCTGGCTCTGGCCGAACGTTCTAAGGTCTTTGATGCGTTCAAGTTTGCTGCGTGTCTAGAGTTTAGCTTCATCCTTAAGTGAATATATACATTTATATCACTGGATAACTATTTGCCACTCCTAACGATGGGTGCAGGCCTCCAGTCTCAGCGGGAACAGCACGACACACTAGACATGCAGCTACATCCAGATGACGAGTCTCAGGTAGGAAAAAATGCACATCCAGGATTCCACTGTTTATTTTTTAAAGCAGCCTTGTATTTTTAAAAATATAAAATCTACATAATGTAAATACAGGTCGGTAAAACGAAAGGCCCTATGTTTGCTTCATGTACCTGTTCACAGACTTCCCAAGATGACCATTCTACAGATGTAGCAGTCAATATTTTTTTATTATTATCTATCTTCTCAGCTGTGCGTATTCACTGAGTCCGATTAAACGAAAATTTGACCAAAGGTTAACAATATCTCGCTAGTCACTTGTGAAATTAAGCCATCTGTATGTGTGTGTGTGTGTGTGTATGTGTACAAATGTACATCATTGTTAAATTTAACCTCCATTGTTATTTCTTTATGTGACTATCATCTGTTCAGAAAGAGTGGCATCATTACCTACTTATTCTCCTATTTTCTGATTATTTTGTTTACATTCCTAGTGGTTTATTAAATTTTGTACAAATTTACCTGACAAATGGATATGTGATCAGACTATTCAAAATATACTACAGGAATACATCTTGTATTCTAACTAAGAATTCGTCTACTAATAATGCTCTTCAATCATATCTTTCTTCAACATCATTTGAGGTAGTACAGTGTAGAGATTTCTAGCATACTATAAAGAAAATAAACGTAGGTTTTCATTGTTCATATACACTTGGTGACTAGTTGTGGAGTCTGGATATGCATACTTCTTCCTGTCTGGCACTTGTCAGCTGGATGTACCTGCATCTTCAGTCAGTGATGCTGCACCCACTGGGACTCGAACCTAGTTTCTGATGTGAATCAATATAAATCAGTCAAGGCCAGCTGAAAACTAGCATGAACAAACGTTCACATTACATAACTAAATTTATTCTATCATAGGTCGAATTGATCCACGCACAACGGTATAATTAATAATTTTAAACGTCGTTCGACTCAAAGGACGCAGTAATCCACAATTATGAATTACAAATCACAAAGTCAATCAAATATCAAAATACCATTAGGCTCCAAAAGAAATGCTGTATAAGTAATGATGAAATAGGTACTAAATCCATTGTGGAAGCTATTCACTCCATTTAATCTACTACTAGTTTTACAATATCAAGAAAATTCTCTAAAAATAGAAATAATCAAACAGATAAATGCATTTTTTACAATATTTCAAAAATATCTAACAAATTTTAAATATTGTCCATAGCATATTCAGAAAAAGCAGTTTTAGGCGAACAACTGTTATCAATAACGTCTTCTTCTGGCTCTACAGTTCAAATTCCATAAATTGTAGAATACAATAAGCAGCAAAATGCAAATCTTAGAATTCTGCATCAGAAACTATTTTGGGGCAAAAGTATAAGATGGAATAACAGTCTGTTGGTTAAGGTTGTCTATTGAATGCATATAAAACCTACAGTCATTAAGATGAAATGTGAATAAACAATGGTGTGATACGCTAATGTATGGATGGCTAATCAATAAAATATTAGTTTAAGGGAGTGAGTTTTATTCAGTAGTGTGGCGGGAAATATGAATACCATAGAAATATAAACAAATGAATGAATGAGTTAAGCCGAATGTAAGTTCGAGTTTATTTCAAAATATTTCACATTAAGTTATAGATTCATTTAATTTGAAGTTCAGAATACCTGATAGAAACAAAAGTTAGTTGAGGAGATTATTGTCATTAATTGAGAATAACAATGCCTTCAGGAAATAATGACCAAAAGTAACTTTACTATCATACTAAAACACGTGCTTGCGCAAACATTAAACATTTATCAGAAAAATAATAATCATCTTAAGCGTAGTTGTGTATTTCCTTTTTCTACAAAATATGACTTTAAGGCTGACCGCTTCATTTCTTCGATGCATGTTTATGAAGCAGTATTTCAATCATTCGATCAGTGGTTCATTCATTTCTTCTTTCCTACACTTCTGTTTTTCTTCTTTTTAGGTTTTTTGTCAAATGCTGCCTGTCTAGCTTTTTCCCTACCTATTGCAGGTAGCTAGTTAATAGTTAGATCAATAACTTCTCAGAACAAACCAATAATCATACTGTCCCAAGGTCACTGACTCAAAAAACAGCAATGCCACGATTGAATTTAAGTCCAATCCAAATCAAGTTGTTTGAAATATGAGTTTATGTGTATGAGATCAGAAGGTATTAAGTAGTGTAATAATATAGTATACACAAACAACATTTATGATTACTATTAATAATAATATGACTATTTCATGAAGCATAGATTCTCAATTTATTTAAAGTAATGGGAGTTATTCCAACAGGTTTAAGCAATTTCTGCTGATTATCACCAATAAAATATGATGAGGTGAAACTTTGCATATCGATATGTCATTCTCTGAGTACAGTAGGAGTGAAGCAACAGCCATCATTTTATTTATCAAAACAATATGAATTTAAAGTCGTTATGAATGCTTCAATTAAACGTGAACGTATAAAACCTTCATCATCTTCACTACGTACTACAACTAGTAGTAATTATAACTTTGCTACACGTCTAAAAAATCGTGTCTGTTCAAATTCTTGCTTGAAAATAGTTTATTTATCCTGTGCTACATTGATATCTGCCAGTTTCATCATTGAATGTATTCTACTTCATTTAATTATTGTACCATATTTATCTGAATCAATATTTGAAGAGGGTATGTGTCAGTATAGTGCTTCACGTCGAGAAGAGTCTAGTAAACGTTGTGAAAACAAGTGTTCTAAAGAGCGTTCCACTTTTCCATGTCTTCAAATAATAGTTAAATTCACACCGATTCGTACAGTCCCTTATCAAACAGTGAAACAAAAGACTAACAGTAACATTAATAAAAATAAGGAATTAATGAAACAATATATGGAACATGAGAATTACGAAAAGTCATTAACATCTATGCTGAGTAATACTGCATCAGATTTATCCAATTTTACTAAATATTATGATTCAACAGAATCGCGTATGGTTTATTTATATGATTATTTTAGTACATTTGCTGCACATAAAACTAGTCAAGTAAGTTTCACCATGATTTGGATATACATATATATATTCGAATGGCTGAATTGTCTTGATAACTTATCTTTCTTCTAGATACTTTTCCAATAGTGAACATTTTTTTTGCATAATTTAGACCTGGTATAAATTAAGCACATGATGATTGAGATTTAAAACATACAAACTGTGACAGATCATAAGATCCGTATGGCGCGAAAGTGCGTCAGTTCAAGTAACTACAAACAACTGTAACTGTACACGTGAAAGAAATCGACAGAAGTAGGATAATTCCAAAATGGACAAGAATGAATATGTGATAGGAGAAAAAAATACTTTAGATTTTCTCAAATGATAACCTGACGTGTTTCAGTCTGACTACTACTGGGATGTGTTTACAGCCTAAACATGCTTCAGTCAACATTGGTCTGAAAAAGGAAGATCTCGGGCATTTCCTATCAACTGTGTTTTTGATAATTTCAGTAAATTACTCAAAACATCAACCCGACAGTTTATATTAAACTATGTGTTACTGATTTTTTTTATTTGAATACATCTCAGAAATTGTGAAAAGACACATTTTTTTTAAAAAAAAGCCTGTCCCTTCGAAATTCCTTTCAACTGTAACTGTTGTGTCAAACAGTCTGTAGAGTATAATGGAAGATTTCTATGGAATACACTTATCCTTTGATGGGTAATTGTATACACAGTGTATACAGTAAAATCCTCCCATTTCATTCACATATTGGTCATAGCCTAGTTTGTTACAAAACACCTAACTGACTTGCTCTGATGGGCTGTATTAGAATTGTGGCTTATAAAATTTTCTGCTTTACAGCTACTGAATTAATTGTATTGTCCACTTGTAATTGACGCATATTGATAGCATTACTGGGAAGTATTGGTCCATTTGTGGCGTGTTGAGCAGTTGCTCCAACCTCACTGACAGTTAGTTTTACAGCTGTTCTGTGTTCACAAGAATCACTTTGATACAGTAATAGTAAACAGTTTCCTTTATGCTTTTCTTCCTAAATTACGTAGATTATGTTTGATGTATAACTTCAAAACACTCCTTCATAATAATTTTGAAAAATAAAAATTCCCCGGTTACCCACTGCCAAGAAGTTTCATTTCGAAGACCGAAATCCAAGTTTTCTTTACTAACAGTAATCACACACACACAAGATGTATCAGTGAGCTAAAGAAAGTAAACTTCTCGAAGGCATTCTAATCTGGAACATTTAACTATGCAACAAGAGACACAATTATTGCCTTATCATTTATTAATGCCATAAAACATACTAACCGTCTTAGACCATAATAAATTGTTAACTGAAACGTGGCGATAAGCCACAAAGTTGTTGGCTTTTAGTGTGAGTCACACCAGTAGGCGTAGGTCAGAATTCCGAGCATCTTCACTAACTTGAACAAAACTAGTATTCTTTTCAAATATATGTCCATTGTGATGTCGTCTTATTCTTATTCCCTTCTTTATTGTGCATTTTTCTGAAGCATAGCCATCTGGATGGATGCACTTTCACAATGATTAAACGCTAGGTTAGTTTTACTTCAGAAATAAATGATTAGATGGTGATAACTTTCTAAAATGTATTTTATTCAGAAATGTAAAATTCTGTCTTGATTGGGATAGTTCAATATGAAACTGTAGTCACGAATCATATGTTTTAATGATAGCAATAGTCTCAGTCTCATATAAATAATGAAATGTTTTGAAATCTTTAATTCCTCTAAAAAGCACATGAACTTCACTTTTCCCACATAATAATCTGAGAGTTTTCAGTTCATCTGTATGTCATATTACATTCCTTATTTTATTACTGGCTTTAGTGTAGGCAGAACATTCAAATGAACTCGAATTAATACCATGTGTCATTGAGTAATGTATGTTTTGTTTATAGTGTTTGATAAACAAGATAAAAATATCATCATAATAAAGGTTTTTGTATTTCCCAATGAATGAAAAACAAAACGATATTGTTTTTACTGACGTTTCGCTATTTAATGCTGCTGCTAATAGCTTTATCAAAGTATTATTAAACCAGAATTTACAAAATCTCGGCATATATATATCAAAGAGTTAAGAGGGGAGAAAATAGGCTTAGGTCAAGTTGAAAGGATATATTGAAAGTCAAAATAACAATGAAGATCACTAAACCAAATAACAAAGTTTAAAGTACATCTGTTATGATATCAAAACAAAGTTTACTAACTTGATCATCGTTCGTCAGTCTGGGGGCATTTTTTCGTTGTCAAATTGGCCAATTGGTAAAGATAACAAAACCAAGTGTAGATTGTTGGATTTGATAAGTGTGTAGAATTATGAAACAGCGTGTGTTTATATAATGATATTGCTTATCACATTCGTGTTGATTTTGTCATTTCATGGGGGAGGTGGGTGTTGTAACCAGGTCACATTCTGTTTTAGTCCATCATTCCTATTCAGACAATTGAAGATTTGAAGTGCTTCTGATATTAGACGTTCTTTGTGATTTCTGAAGTTTTTCTGGATTATTTCAATATTGTCAAAATCAATTTTGTGGCCTGATTCCATAGCGTGTAGGCCAATGGCTGATGATTTTTCAAGCTTTTTTAGTTCAACTGAATTTCTCGGTGGTCGAAGAGATGCTCTACGGTGTTGATTCCTCTCTGGTGATGTTTGTCCGATGTATATCGCATCACATTCCAAGTATTTTATTTTATAGACACAATTAGATAGAGGATCTTTAGGGATTTGGTCTTTTATATGGACAAGGTTGTTTCGTAGTGTGTCTGATGTTTTGAAGAAAACTCTAATGTCGAGCTGATTGAGTACTCTTCTGATATTGTCTGACGTCTCTGCTCTATATGGAATGACGACTGTTGAGGTCCATATTTTCGGAATGCGTTTTTGACCATACTTAATCTGACCTGGTTACAACACCTCCCTCCCCCATGAAATGACAAAATCAACACGAATGTGATAAGCAATATCATTATATAAACACACGCTGTTTTATAATTCTACACACTTATCAAATCCAACAGTCTACACTTGGCTTTTTTATCTTTACCAATTGGCCAATTTGACAACGAAAAAATGACCCCATACTGACGAACGATGATCAAGTTAGTAAACTTTGTTTTGATATCATAACAGATGTACTTTAAGCTTTGTTATTTGGTTTAGTGATCTTCATTGTTATTTTAACTTTCGATATATCCTTTCAACTTGACCTAAGCCTATTTTCTCTCCTCTTAACTCTCTGATATATATATGCTGAGATTTTGTAAATTCTGGTTTAATAATACTTTGATAAAGCTATTAGCAGCAGCATTAAATAGCGAAACGTCAGTAAAAAACAATATCGTTTTGTTTTTCATTCATTGGGAAATACAAAAACCTTTATTATAATGAATATCATATACCCAATGCCCAAATTTTTTCAAACTGTTAAAAGTGAACTTGGTTTGGACACATATCAAATAAAAATATCATTTTAGTTTTTTAATCTGAGAACATTGTTTGAACCAATATTTTGACAACAAAATACTCAGATTTAAAAGTACTATTAAATTACAGATTGAATTACTGTGCTTTGATACTAGACATTGGGATAAGCCAGTATACAGGAGGGCATGCCTAATATTTTATTAGAGCCTCTATTCATGCGTATTTAACTGCTCAAAGATCTCAATATATTTACTTTCTTATCATTCCATTAAGTCATAAGAATCAAGCGAAAAAAGATGTCTTTCTACATTCATAACATATTTTAACTCACAAGTGCACTAATACTCTCTGTCATTCATTTTTAAATCTTTTTTAAACGATCGTTTACCAAAAAGATTACTTTTGTTGTCTAAAAGTATAGTTCTAGTACTTCCGATAATTATGTGTACTTTCTTATCACTCGTGGTTATCTCTTCAAGGAAATTTTCATTTGGTGGCTCCAAACATCTCATTAGATGAATAAATAAAGATGTGGCAAGAGTAAACAATAGACACCAAAGTTAAATGACCTTGATTTGGCCAATCAGATAGCTCAGCATTACAAATGGTTCCTAGTCATAATCCTCTTTGAAAGTGTCTCCTAGATTTGGTTTTTGACTTCTCTGTAGATAATGTGTTGATAGGGAGGGATAAAACATGCATGTGTGGAGGGATAATAACTCTGGAAAAGTATTGCCGGGCTATTGATGGTTATACATTCAGATGCAACCACTTTATATGAGGAAGTCTGTATAAGTTGGTAAGTCGTACATAACTGGTGATTTTTTAGACACTTTCTTCTCGAAATCAAAGCTCTCCCTTAGTAATATATTGCGTATATGCAACCAGTATCTGCTACAGCTGGAGAAATAGAGAATACATTGGTTTGATATGTCTATAACCACTTCTATGAGAATCTGGGACCAGTTTTCTCAGCATATTAGAGATATGTACCCTATATGATTCATTGTTATCACGTATATCGTAGATACACTTCTTTGTAAATTAAGTGCCACTTTTCACCTAGAAGAATCTGATTGGCTGATTCAAGGTCGTCTGAAGTTGGTGTCTATTCTTTACTGTTGCCAAAGATGTAACAGCAGAAGGCAAGACACAGAAGCAAAGGTATGTTTTAAGTGATCAAACCGCTATTTATATCTATACAGTTTATACTCTTTAACCCATCACTGAGCGTGTGGTTTTGGTGTACATTAAATGATATGAAATAGAATGTTGAACTGCATATGTATTAGTCTGTTGCTAATGCACTATTGAACTGTGGGAATAGTATTCAGACATTAACACCAACAAATACAGTGATTCCGTTGGAACCCACTGTCTGTATCACACCACCACAAAGATACACTTTACTTATCGTCACTGTTTTTTAGTGATTATATGGTTTCAAGTGTCAGTGTAGAGGTGCAAATTATCCTGGATGATTTTCTTAGGTTATATTTACCTTCTTTATATTTATGTCTTCAAATCTCACTGAGTAAGTTTTCTACAAAGACCAATACAAATTGACACGAGAATCAGAAAGCCTCTGGAGACAGCTGACCAGATCACCAAAACAGACAGTTATATCATTCATTCAGAGTCTAAAAGAAACTCACTTAGTATTGAAGTAGGCGATGAATATATTATCTAGAAAGACAAGGAAAGCTTCGACATTAAGTCACACAACTCAGAGAACACAAGCTCACCGAAGAAATCCATTTAGGCTGAATATCTTGTCCAGTATTTGAAAAGACCACTAGTTTTAAAGTTGTATATTACATATGAGCAGAATCAACTTACCTCATTACATGTTGAGTAAAGTTGATTTATATCAGTATGCCATTTCTCCTGCCTGAATAGGGCCAGTCGCTAGTGTGCATCAGATTAATTTTCAAGTATTGGTTTTTGTAGGGATTTTGTTTGATCGGTTGGAGGATTTCATCATGAGCTGACATCGGTTAGAGAACCATTGGAAAACCTGCTGGGAGTACTGGACAGCCGTTTCGACCTAGTTTGGAACTCTTCAACAGTACGCACCCACCGCCAGGGTTCGAACCCAGGGCCTTCTGGTTACAAGGTGACTCGTAGATCATTAAGTCAATGGCCAGCCCATGAATTCTAACTTCTGCCAGTTCATGACATAGCTCAACCACTTCGCAATGTTTTCTTCAATGAGTTATTGCCTCACCTTCAACCTGCTGTACCCTACCCTCCAACCAATCCAGCAAAATGCCTACAAAACCAATACTTGAAAACTTACTAATGAGCTTCAAACAGTGAAGACTTATCAACTAGCATGGAACAGACGTTAGATAGTTCTCTAAGTGATGTCACTTAGTGATGAAATCTATCTTGAAATCAATCACACCAGTAAACATCAACACTTGAAAGCTTGAAATGAATTCTGTTAGGCGTCGTGACAATCTAATAATATTATAATATCAAACCATAAGGTCACCAACGTTTATTTCAAACATATTTTTTAAATGCCTACACCATCCGTAACATAAAGGACACATTAATTTAGCTAGTTAAAACCTATGCATTCATCTGTTTGTTAGTGAGATTATCTGAAAAACATTCGTAAACTGAGACAGAGACTGATATTCACATAATCATGATTTAAAACTTATCCTTAATTCCATTACACATACTGAAGATTATTTTGCGTTAATGCATTAGCTTCATTCTTTTGTTAAACTATATTTGGATTTAGTTGACCATATATATAATATTTCATTCGCACAATTTGTCGATTAGTTACTTGTATATGATACTGATTATTAATCAGTAGTTAGATCCAATCACATTAATAATCTAAACATCAAGCTGATATTTCATGCACTTGCCACTTTGCTTCCTTTCTTAATACCACTTATTGGGTGTCAATAAAGTCACATACATTGATCTTAATACTTTCAGTTTTTAAAGGAAATTTTAGTCAAATCTTCAAATAATAAAGTCGATGGTTCTACCTCGACTGAAAGATGAAGTACCTAGACTAGCCACTTCAAATTGTATCTATCAATTCAACTGCGCTTGTGCAGCGAGTTATATTGGCCGTTGCTCTAGAAACTTGATTTTTCGTGCTCACTCGAGAACATATCCCACTATGGCTAAGTAAAGGTGTAGTTGAAACTATTAACAGATCGATATTAGACCATCTGGTGCAAACCGGTCACAAAGCCAGCGTAGAAGAATCCTTCTCTATAATATACCGGGTGCCTAACAAATTACCAAAATCGTCGAAGCACCGCATGCTCCAAACAGCAGAGGCTATTGCAATTCGCCTCAAACAACCAGTGCTATGTGTTCAAAAGAAACAAGTCCAGCCCCTACTACTGCCCTGACCCTCAGTAGAAACTATAAACTCATGAAGTTGTAATAGTATCTTTCCTAATTCTTCTGACATTCAGTTTATTTTATGTTGATGCTATTCAGCTGTAATCTATCAATATTATTGATTTGATGTTATTTAAACATTAATGTCGTTCATAAGACTAATTCATTCATTCACTATAATGTATACATAATTGTAGAGCCTGATGATGAATTTATCGAAAAGAGTACTCTTTGTTCAGTATCTATTTCTTTGAAAATTTTAATGGGCATTTTTAATCAGTTGTATTGTTATGGTGCGTGAAATACTGAGATATTTTAAAATAAGTATGATACAGAATGATAATCCCTGTAGAATCTAGAAAATGATCACACAATGCTTTGCATTAGTAAATACATTGGACTTGTTATCGATTAACACATTGAAAATGGTTACAATATAATAAATTCCAGATATGTATAGACATGCAATGATGCATGTGATGAACGTGAATTCACACAAACATACTACTACTATTGTAACAACAGAAGACAAGGGCCAGGCAACAGATCCTTTATTAAGGAAAATCAACACATATTTATAGATTTTAATGTACATTATTGTTAGTAGAAAATACAGTCTTTTGATTGGTTGTTTCTCACAGAAAGTTAACCTTGCATCTCTTTGTGGCTGTGCCAGATCATCCATATGCTAACTGAACCCGCCTACGCAAAGCCTTTGTTCTCATTTTCTCACCACCAATATTGGGGACATAAACACTGACGTCAATTACTGTCTACCGACTTTGGCTAGCAGCCAGCTCTCACCACACTATTACTGTAGCGGGAAAAGATAAGAGACCTGGAATAGGACTTTCCTTAAGGAAAAAGACATCATGTTTATGCATTCTTAATCACATTAAAGTTCGGCTCGGTCAGTGGACAATAGATTGTGGTGGTTAGTTGGCAACTGACTCAAGATTAAAAAAGTTTTCCAGTGAGGTTATTCCACGTCCTCAATGTAAACTAAAACCAAGTTTGAGGAATAAACATTTCTACCTCTACAGCTATTGACTTAAAGTGTTGATTTCAGTTTAGGCCGCTTCCTATCAAGCTGTATCATGCTACACTACTACTCCTAAACATTTGATTTTAGACAAGAAAAGGAGATGATATAAGTTTAAATAAACTTAAGACATGAGTGTCTGATCAAATACTCACACATACGTATATACACATGGTTCATTAAAACAAACCAATCAACTTTAAGTGTGTTTTGCCACATTACGGAATAATGACAAAAATTAATTGATTGTCATATTGGAACAAAGACTAAAATACGGAAGAACAGAAAAGATAATGAGATGATATAATATGAAGCATTTCACAACATACAAATAAAACCTTTCCACTGTACATTATCTGAAATAACCTCCGATTGTCGGACTACTATTGATGTAATGGCCGATGATTAAAATATCTGAATCTAATAGCCTCCGAATTATAAGTCAATAACTGGCCACCAAAAACGCGGATGGTACAGTGGTAGGATGCTCACCAATCATGGACATGGTATGGTGTTCACTTCCCGGCCAACGCATTCGTTAGCCTCACTTAGCCGGTAGTAAGGCCCGTAAAGAGGGAAGGTTGGGCGTAAGCCTAGTAATCTCACCCTGTAAATAAACCACTGCTATTGCAACTTTAAAGATTGAACTCCTGTGTTCCACTGGGAATGCAAAGGAATGAAATAATAAAAACAGGACACCAATCCATGACTATCCCGCATAGTTGCACCATGAATTAGCAGCCCGCTACTATCATTCAAATTCAGTATCTTAGATATTTACTTTTTCACTCTTTGTAGACCCTTATTATGCCGTTAAATATGACTATATGTTTTAATAACTATTCAGCCTTTTGTCCTTCACACTCTGTTCTCCATGCAGAGTAAAGTACTTATTCAATTCGCACGCTCTAACAAAGACTAATCAGTGCAATATCCGTGATAAAAACATGAAGTCGTAGCCATTTCCTCAGTAAGTTAATCTGTTAGTTTTTGTACCTTGACTTTAGAGCATCCTAATATAACAGAGTGCAGATGTATCTAGTTGATTCATAAATAAGAAAGTATATGAATCCTAAATTCCAGTACATATCATCATAAAGTATAAGGTGATCTTACGTCTCTAAATTCTAACAAGAATAGTAATACTAGACGCATTCAGGTTATACAACTGATTTTTATATTCTATGCAAACAGTAAAAACAGGTTCACTATCTACTTATTTATATATTAAAGACTCAGAACACTCTTCGCATGCGAACAAATAACTTGGAAATTTCCAATTCATTAAATTTAAAATAACCTATTCTAACTGGTGCATAATACCATTTTCTTTTGTAATACAATGACTGAAATGTTAATTGACCAGATTTTAGTCTTTTTTAATAACTACTGTCTGACATTTAGTAGTACAACGCTTAGTGCAATAAATTTTTCGATCACCACTATCATTTCAAATGATTGATCATCCCACACAACTTAACACGTGAATGGAGTAAGTTTTTTTCTCACCCAAAATGCATTTATTTATTGCCGTAAAAAAATGTGTCTGGTATTCACATATTAATCTTTGGTAATGATTTATCTTTGCAAAAGGAAAAATTCCCCATGAACCTAATAACCTTGATATCTACTCCTAGTAGCTTTGTGAAGGGAAAGTTATACATTAGTGACAGTGAATTGATATGGGTTAAAAAGTCACTGGACATTATATTTGAATAAATTTATTGAATGATAGATAGTACTGCCACTCCGAAAAATAACTGTGCTGCGATGGATATATCGTGATATTGTGTATTCTCTCCGATGAATCAGCGGTGATCAGTTTACAGTGATCCGCTAAATGATGTTGTTTTCAACTAGATTTTAGTAAAGAATACTTTTACAACATCAATTTGTTTAGAAATTTTATAAACGAGGGGACTAACGTAGTTTTAATTTCATCCTTAATTTTTCATTGGTTTAGCTGATTTAAACTACAAAATTGAACAAGCTTAGACACTTAGTATTGTGGTGGTGGTGTGATACAGACAATGTCTTCTAACGGAATATTATTCTCACATATTCCCACGGTTCAATACTGCATTACCAACATAACACTACATATCTATTTGATGTGAGAGACAGAGTGCTTTTCCCACAGTTTAATACTGCATTAGCAATGTGAACCAAAACCACAAGCTCAGTGATTGGTTATATATATATATATATCGGTCTGATCAGTTGAGAATACACATTTGTTTTCGTGTCTTGCCTTCTGCTGTTACAGTATTAAGGAAGAATATGGTATTTGGTCAGTTATTTTGCAAAAAATAGTCCGCTTAGTTTATCTGTAGGTCACAGTCTGATTTTGGTGTGTTTTACAAAAAAAATCCAACATATATATCTGACTTTAGAGTATTCATCATCTCTTTACAATTAGGAAAGACAAAATATACCTCTTATTAACTAATACATGTGAATATTATGGTATGAGTTTTGGCTTACCTTAGGAACTTAGAAGGAAAGAAATAAGGAAAAAGGTTACTCAACAACAATTTGAATTTTCATGCTTTTCGTAATGAGCCAAACTTATTGTGTGACAGGTAGTGGTAGCACCTGGTAGCCCAAATGTTAGTCAGGAGGAGCAGCGTTTGAATCCCTAACCCAATCGAACTCCTAGGACAGTGTCATATTTTAGAAGTGGATTATGGCAAAAAGATCGACGGACCGATCGGTACCGACAAAAAGTACAGTAAGAATAAGAAAATTTCAAAAGATAACCAACCACACACAAAGTAGTAGAGAGAGGTAGTTATATCATTCAGGAAGAATCTCAACAAATACAACAGTGAAGTAAGCACTGAAGATATTTTCTAGAAAGCTTCTCAAATAAACCATTCAGCTCAGAGAAGACAGTTACAGTAACATAAAGCTATTTTAGTCAGTCCCGTGAGCAAAATGAGATATTATCAATTATATTTTGCCTCAGATGTACTTAAAGATATTATGATAATATTGGGGTGAACGAACAGCTGTATGTCAATTATTCAAATGACAATCTGGAAAAAATTCGGTGGTGTTTAAAGTGAGACTGAAACTTGTTGAGCAGCTGATTGTGGAAAGTCAGTCCATATTATCAGGACAACATCCTACAGATTTTTCACTCCAGTTTCCTTTCTATAGTTTTCTTTTTCTTTTCATCTTCACCCACGTATATATTAATACCTGTGTGCAAAATGTGACTATACGACTGATTATTTGAGTAACGGGATGAGTGAATAATAGATTTCAAGTATTTGGTTGTAACCAGAAGGTCCTGGTTTCGAATCCCGGTGGGTGCGTACTGATGAAGAGCCCCAAACTAGGACGAAACGGCTGTCCAGTACTCCCAGGTTTTCAAGTGGTTCTCTAACTGATGTCAACTCATAATGAAATCCTCCATGCAATAATAGATTAGGCTAATTATTTTGTTTAATAGTGAGTTCCAGTGGGAACCAAGCCCTCGAGTGGAACCCGAAAGGGAAGCGGCGAGTTGGTCGTCAGTGCAAGGGTGACTTGGAGGAGGTCATGTGGAGAGAAGATGAAAACGTGTGGGCAGACTTGGAGCCAGGTGAAGACTCTAGCAGAGAACCGAACGCAATGGAGACGCACGGCTGAAGCCCTATATTCCTCTAGGAATTAAGGGAAACAATAATAATAAATAATAATCCAGTGGGATCCAGGATACGTAAGCCGTTCTACTATATGTATACATTCTTTGGATAGATTCAAATCTTAATAAGAAGTGGTGCTCTTACTTTGATTCAAACTCTGAACTCATCGAATAGATTCTGTCGTGATTACAAATCAGTTAGATGACAATTGGAGTACTAAAATTTTGTTTTATTTTAAACTTTTCAACTACATACACTTTCGACTCAATGATAAATCAGGCCCAAAATTGTCATTGAATACAAGTTCAAAGTTGATTGATCTTCAATACAGACTGCCGCCATAGGTTGATTATCATTAGCCTTTTGATGACTATTGTTTACCGTCGAACAATTCACATCATTTTGGATCTAAAATGTCCTTGGAAAATGGTACATTTCATTTACTTTTATCACACATGCACATGTTTTTTTTTTTAAAGAAATATGCAATTATGATAATCAAAAGAATATTGGGTAATTGAATGTGTACGTTTGTCAAACTTAAGCACTAAATTGTAGTCGAAAAGCTTTCCGTTAGTTATCTACTTTCATTCATTACCGAAATGGATGTGGTTTTCGACTAAATTTTCGTCTTATCTCATCCCATCTCACCCCATTAGCTGCTAGAATACTTTTTTGTCAGAGTACAATGCTTCTACAACACATGACATCTATTATCTTCTGAGTGATCTTACACTTTAATCTCTTTCATACTATTCTTTGCTATAATCATATTAAGACTCTGTCATTATGGAAATTCACTTGAAAACAATAAAAGTCTTTCAGTATAGCAAAAAATCAGTTTAAAAAACAGTAAAATGGAAAGGTTAAAAATAGCAATAGCCACGTATTCAGATGAATCCCCATGTGACGGAATAAGAGACGAGCAATAATGATGAATTGTAAATCTCTACATGACGGTATTAACTACACTTAATTTAGCCTCAAACAGGTCCAGAGTTTGTTTGATTTCCCGGTATATTTCATTACCTATCTATATGACTTCAGAAAACATTGAAGAAAGAGAGTATCGGATGGGTGTTTGTTCTGGTCGGGTACTTTTTAATCGTGCACATCCACACTCCACTAGAGACTGAACACAGAACCCCTAGATTACAAGGGAATTATTACCGGATCAAGGCAGAATCTTATGCTAATATGTTAGTTAGTTAAAGATACGACATTTTGAAAAATTAATAGGGCAACAGATACAGAATGATAGCGTAATAGAAAATTAGGGATTAATAGAGAATCTCAGGAGGTAGTAGTGGTTGCATTTGCACCTGTGTAAACGTCGTAGAGATATTAACTTACTGTTCTGATATCTTCTCAGAGGAACGCGCCAGTTGTTATTGTGACAATTATGAACGCATAATGACCTTCCGCCACTGATTCATGCAGAGTGGCCGGGGGAATTAAGGAAGTGTATTCACATATAACAGCTATGGAGTATATGTATACATACATGTAAAAAAACTGAGAATGTATATGAAGTAGTACATAACTCCAGCCCAAGATAACAGGCGGCCAGTTTGTATCGTGCAATGATTTAGACCTTCATTTCACTTTCAGTCGTCACACTTAGTCATCAATAGCGGTTTGCTAAGCAAAGTCTGTCTCAGATAGTCTCTCCGTCAAATTTTTATTTTTTAAAATATTTGTTATGATATAAATAACAAAATTCACTCTTTATTGATGCCGAGGGATCTGAAACATTTTAAGAATGCAACCAGTGTTTAAAACTGACTGCTACAGGTCGGCTATCAAATAAAAGCATCACAGCTGTGTGTTGAGTACCTGTAGTAGGTTTAATAAATCTTTCAGAAAAATAAACTCATTTCCCTAATTCAGTCTGTATCTTTAAGTTCCTCTACTTAATTTACCGCTTGGATGGATACATTCTAATCAAGTAGATATGACGCGAAAAGCTTTATTGGCATATGTCGTTCATTGGTTAAATATAGAGATAGAGAGAGCGGGGGAGAGAGAAAGCAAGGAAAAGGAACTTTTTGATGTGTACTTCCCTACATTACATAAATCAATGAGATAGGATTTATTTTAAACTAAAATGAATGAAATAAAATTCTTATCTCTTCCGGTATTTGTTTTGTGTAAATCATCAACCTATGGTAAGTGAAGTGGAGATTTCAATAAAATTGACATTTTAACGTTTTTATGACGAACTTATTCGTTTGTTCAAGCTACAACAAACTGAATCCATGTCAGAACTAATCAGGTAATTTTTAAATAAGTGATTTCTCATTCCCTTTATAAAAAAGAACATACGAAATAATAATTAATCTAAATAAAATATTAAAGCAACACTTTGATGGTGTGACTATCTGATGAGATAGTCTTCAGCATTACTCGGAATGATTGCAATAAAATGATGACCTGGTTAGCTAAAGTGAATCTAGCAGCTAAAATTTGACAGCTTCAGACTAATATTTCTCAGGGCGGTGGTTGGAATCCTGCGGTAAGTGAATTTTCATTTCACCATGATTTATATCACAAGACAGGAATTCACATTTGTTGTTCATTTGTCTTTGTTGGAACGCCTTCGTCTGTTGTCCAGCTAAATTAATACCACATGAATATTCATCTGAAGTATTTAGTTCAGTGGTCAAGCGACTGTTCCAGGTTTTCCTTCTTCTGAAAGTTGACTCAGTGAGTAGTCATATCCCCTTTTGATTAACATAGCAGTAATATAGTGACCTCAGAAATGGTTTCAAATTTAAAAACTGCTCATAAAGTATGAAATGCAATTAAAATATCTGTGATTATAATCATAGTTTAATGTCAAGTGGCAAAATAATTAATGTCGTATGTAGAATAATACATAAGGTGTATAGAATTTTGGAAAGGGGTACATAATTATAAGATCAGTAGACGAATATAAAATGTTACATAACATGGTGTGAAATTTGATAAGATAGAATTCAATATTGTAAAACTAAAAATATAAAAATTAATAATTTTGGGTTTAAAATATCAAGTGGGTCAAGTGGAAACAATTCAGAGTGAGAATAGTAATAATAATAATGATAATAATAATAATCGTAGTAATAAGGGAAAAGTACACAGAATAACTAAATAAACAAAATAAACAAATGTCTATCCCTCTACGGCCAAGGCAGAAGCAGGGATTGTACATACTTCTTTTGTACACAAAGGTTTGGCTTAAAGTCATGAATTGCCAAGGCCTCCGCTGTCTTTAGAAGTCTATTACGAAGAAAACGTGGCAAGTTAGCATGGATTCGATAGATGATCTTAAAATCATGGTCAGGGTTGGTAGAGTGACAGGAGTCGATCAGGTGTTCTAGAATAGAGCTTCGCATACTCTTCCTTTCTCCCTTGTAAAACCATGCTGGAATATGTCCTCGTACCCGTGTGGAAAGCGTTCTCTGGCTACAGCCAATGAACCTTGCTCCACAAGAGCAGGTGAACTGATAGATGCACATGGGGACGGCCAGATGGTGGAACTTATCTTTTACAGAGGTGGAGAACAACTTGTGGCTGGTGAATGTCATTTGTAATTTTGCTGCAAACAGCGTCTTAATGACTGATTTAGAGAGACCAGTTTGGAATGCTTATCTTTTGTGTTTCTGTCAATAAATCGGTTAGGGTAACCGTTTTCAGCGAGAGTGGCTTTTAAGAAGTCAAGTTCCAAGTCAACGGAATCAGAACTACAAATTTTCCTTATCCTAGAACAGAGCGAATGAATTAAGTTCCTTTTCCTGGAAATAGGCACCCAACTGTAAAAATTAGTTAGCTGTCCATTCCATGTACGTTTCCGGTGGATAGGTCTTTTGAGAGATCCGTCATTATGTCTGCTAAGTCACACATCAAGAAAGGGAATACTTAGTTCGGACTCCTTTTCTACAGTGAATTGTAAAGAAGGATGGCAGTTGTTGAAAGCAAACAAGACAATCAAGAATTACATTTTTATCGCAGATAACGAAAGTGTCATCTACGTATCTTTTATAAATGTCAAAATGACCGATGGTTTGACTAAGTTGAGAATTTTCAAGCTTTGCCATAAAGCAATCAGCCAACAAGGGACACAGTGGTGATCCCATGGCAATGCCGTCTCTCTGTCTAAAGATCTCATTATTGAAGATGAACTGAACATTCAGCGTGCATCTCAATAAAAGCTCTTTGAGGTAGATAGTCGGCAGTCCTATTTCTAAACTATGTGTATCAATATAATCACATAAATAGCAAACAGTTTCCATGAGAGGAACATTGGTAAATGGCGAAGTCACATCTAATGAGAACAAGATTTTGTCTGAGACATTGAAATCTTTAATGCTATCAATAAATAAACCATATATATACGATTGTACAGCTTGATAATAAATTCGTTGAAAAGAGTCTCTTCGCTGAATATTGTGTTCTTAATATATAACAGACGACATTCTTACTTAGCTAAACTAAACTTAACTGTCTAATTCCCTTATATGCCTTTAAGGGGTTTCAAAAACTGTGCATTACAGAACGTTTTGTGTTGTGTCAGCTAACCTGACGGCCAAGATCAAAGCAACTGTCGGTCTGCATATAAAATTTAATTAACTCATGTAATGTCGTTTCACTAGGCGTAAATATCAGTAGGAATAACTGAAACTTCACGCCCCGATGCACACACATTTCAATCTGAGTCACTGAATACCTGGTGTTTGGTTTTGCGAGCACACACTCTGCATATTCATAAAAAATTGACTAATATGAAATCTGAGTAATATTCCCTTTCTTCATTTTATTAATAGCACTAATGCGCGTCATTTACTCTTTCTATAATCTACATGTGCTGGGTAATAAAACCTTAATAGTCCTCTAAGATCATAATAATGATGATAATCGTGGTTACTAGATTATTGTAACCTTTAATAGTCGTCTGTTTATTATGCATGTAAATGGTTCACCGTGTTCTTCTATAATAGACTATCATGGCAGGTGAAACCTAGAAGTTATCAAACCAAAGCACAAACTACAAATTTTAGACATATGGAATGCCACATAGAATACTTGCCAACCACATATGAGGTGTGGATTCGATTCTCGGCATTCGTAAATCTTGCGTAGCCGGTAGTAAGCCTAGAAAAGACACAAGATTGGGGGTGTGTGGCTACCACTGTCACCTCGAGACACCACCACCACCACCACCGCCACCACTGCTGGAGCTACAGAGCTTAAAGCTTGAAGCTGTATGTTCCACTTGGAAAGCAAGGGATGAAACTACATATATGAAATATAGAAATGTTAAGTTAGCCTGACTGTTGTCCATCAGACAAACAAAAAGCCGATGGTTGGAGAAACTGCAAGCATTATGGTCAGGAATAAATCATCACACAACTTGATTTGCTGCAATTCTTCTTCTTCACCTTTACCTTCGTCAGCTTTTGTTTACACAGCCTTTATTGTTATCGTGTAATGGTATTTTCGCACTTATGTCTTTATTTACAGCGTTACTACTACACAAAGGAAGTGTAGCTACTCCGAAGCTACTCCACTTTGTTGTTAATGTTTATTTATTCATACACCTAAACTTTCATACATTCAACTATCACTTTTTTATCATTTCGAGAAAGCCGATCGATACGATCTCATCGATTAAGTTGAATAGAAATCCTGTTAACACTGTTTTATGAGATAGGTATGCAATATCTGAAACAAATTATGAAACGTGTTTAGAAAACAAACTCTAATTAACACTGACTCAGAATAGCAGGTTCAAGTTAAAAAAAAACCTGTGTTTCAAATAAGAATGAATCTCTCTCTCTCTCTACATATATATATATATATATATATATATATGGACAGGCGTGTAAATTGGGACTTTGTATCATTTTACTTCCTCTTATATACAATGACAGTTGGCTGGATTGATCAACACTGGTGTTCTACTATACCCACTGATCACACTCCACACCTGACCAATACATTTGGACATCCCTACTTATCATCTTTTTGTGAACAAGTGTCAACAGTCAAAGAGTAAAAGTAACCCCTGGAAACTATTTTTAATTCGTTCTTGATGTGTACAAAAGCACTAATATACACTGTATTGTTTATGTTGCTTCAAACATTACCAATCAAAAGGCCGTGAGACTGAAGATTTAAATACACCTTTGAATAATATTCAGAGGAGGAAAGCAAGCGACTATATAGTGTACTTTTTATAGCTTTCAGACTTGTTTACTTTTCTCAAAAAGATGTGACAATAATCTCCAGGATACGAATATCATCAGAGAGATTTGTTTCTGCAATATCAAGTTCTGCTGTCAGAAACATCATCAATGAGATATTCAAGGAGGAATAAAGCAATACACGGAAGCGTGAAACACATTATCTGTTGACCGTTTTCAAGGATGGAAGGGAGTAAAAGTTACAAAATCCAACATGAATTAAGTGAAGACAAAGGTTATTACTAAATTAAGTATACAATAGTAGAACTATATGTTAACATAATAACCAAAATTACCAGAGTACTTTGTCATGATTATGAATTGATGTATTGTAACTGAAATGGCACTACAATAAGTTACACTTTATCACTGTTAACTTTATCAAGTAAATTGTTACATAGAAGGTGAAAAAAATCCAAGTGAACTTCGATTCGTATACACAGGAGAGTATATTGTGGTCAATGTAAAGTGTAGTTCTTTAGATTTATTTGTAGATGGAACAAACATTTAAACTGTCCTAAGGTCTTCAACTTAAATAAGATAGCTAATTAACTGTTATTTGAAAATCATCTCAGTTTTGCAATAAAAAAACAACTAAGATTACTGTTTTCAAGTTAGATCATGAATTGACACCAGTAAGGAAAATCGAGTGTATTATACAGCTATTTCATCCTATTTAAGGGCTTCTCAACACTACGCAACCATGACACAACCGGGGTCGAACTCAAGACCTTTAAGTTACGAGGCGAACCCATTGGCCATTCAGCCCTTGGGATGGAGTTCAATCGTTCATGATTTCTGTCCTAGTGGCTGAATGGTCAGAGTGCATGCCTCGTAACCAGAAGATCTTGAACTCGATCAATCCTGAAGATTCTCAAACTAGTGCATCGGTGGCACAGTGGTTAGGACTCTCGCCGACCATGCACATGGTCCGGGGTTCGATCCCCTGCCGGCGCACACCCGATATCTATGGTCGGCCTGTAAATTTGGGCTACCGATATCCATGCTGAAAATTCCATACTTGTACTGAAAATACGGTGTGGAACCAAGCTGTAAATCAAAATAAAAAAATAATAAAAATAAATAGAGCGACACAGACAACCAGTACTCCCTAGTCTCCAGTGGTTCTCTAACTGATGTCAGTTTGTGATCCTAACTGAAATCAATGAATTCTGCGTCCATTTATGTTCAGTTGATACAACTTTCAAGCTTAAATAAGAAGTGAAAAGGAAGGACAATACATGCAGATTCTGAAAGATTAGGAGAAAATGTCAACTCAGGGATGAGGATGGAAACTGTATGGTATACTCAAGATGTCACAAAGTTTCGTGATAATACTAGACAGTTATACGATTTTTAGTTACGTAACAAAGTCGGCACTCATCGGAAGAAATGTATTCTTTAACTACTGAAAGAAATGTCATTCCCCTTCACTGACTTTCGAATCTGCATAACTAATGAAAACATTTTCATGTAAATGATCAGTGTAACACATAAAGGCATTATTATTATTGTTCCCTTGGGTTCCTAGTGCAACATAGGGCTTCAACTGCACGTCTCCACTTGCTTCTCTCTTCTGCTGTACTTTTCACTTTCATACATGTTAATCCATACTGTTTCAACTCCTCTTCACACGATCTCCCCAACGTCACCCTCTGACGTCCCACTCGCCGCTTCCCTTTCGGGTTCCATTCGAGCTATGGCCTGACGCGCGATGTCACCCAACGGCCTCCTCAGCGAGGGTCCAATCCATCTCCACTTTCTCCTGCATATTTGTTGAGCGATTGGTTCTTGTTTTGTTTGTTCCCATAGCTTCTTGTTGGTGATTCTTTCCGGCCATCTAATCTTCAGTATGGAGCGAAGACAGTTGTTGATAAAGTTTTGCAACCTGCTGAAAATATTCTTTGTGATCCACCAAGTTTCTGATCCGTAAAGCAAAATTGACTTGACGTTTGTATTGAAAATCCGAATTTTGTTGTTGATGCAGGCTGAGTGACGAAGATTTCCAGATTGGTTTCAGGTTGATGAATGTGTCTCTCGCCTTCCCGATTCTCGATTTGACATCCTCGTCCGTTCCTCCTGTGGTTGAGACAATGCTCCCTAGATAAGTGAAAGAAGTAACCTCTTTCAAATCCCTCCCGTTGATGGTGATTGGCGCTGGATGTTGCTGCTGTTGTTGGTTGGTTATTTTCATAACCTCCGTCTTGTCTATGTTCACGTGGAATCCTGTCTTTGCTGCTTCTTCGACCAGTTTGTCGGTTTTCGCTTGTAAGTCTTCGATTTTGTGAGACATCAAACATAAATCATCCACGCGCGAAATCCAGGTCTTCTAGATTCTTCACGTCGGTCCAGGATATCCCTGTCTTCTCGTTTCCCACTGTCTGACGCATAATCCAGTCCACCACAATTAGGAATATCATTGGTGATAATAAGCACCCTTGTCTGACTCCTGTGTTTACTCCAAAAGCCTCGCTGAGTTTTCCGTTGTGGATCACTTGACATGTGCAGTTGTCGTACAGCTGTTGAATAAGGATGATGAATATTTGGGGTACGCCGTAGTACTCGAGTAGTTTCCAAATTACTTCGCAGTCAACGCTGTTGAAGGCCTTCTCAAAGTCTATGAAGGAAGTTGAGGTAGAGGTTTGATTGCCATTCCATGCTTTGTTCGATGATAATGCGTAGAGTTACAATTTGGTCAGAACATGATTTGCCCTTCCTGAATCCAGCTTGTTCTGGTCGGAGTTCTGTATCCAATGCGTCCTTTATTCTCTCCAGGATGATGCGACTCAGGATTTTACTTGGCGTCGACAGGAGCATGATTCCTCGCCAGTTCTTGCAGAGTCCTAGGTCGCCCTTCTTTGGTAGTTTCACGAGGTAACCTTTCCTCCAGTCAGTAGGCACCTTTCCCTCTTTCCAGATTTTTTGCAATAATGGAGTCAGCATATCTGCTGTCGTTTCTGGGTCCACTTTCAGTGCTTCCGGGGGTATTCCATCTGGTCCAGCTGCTTTTCCCGCTTTCAGAAGCTTGATTGCATTCATGACTTCAGTTTTCGTTGGAGGATTGGTGTCAACTTGCAGTTGTGTACGTGCTGTTGTTGGTACTACTGGACGGGTTGCAGGTGGTGGTCTGTTCAAGAGTCCTTTGAAGTGGTCCGCCCATTGTTTAATCTGTCTTTCTTCTTTAGTAATTGGGTTCCCTTGGTTGTCTTTTATAGGTTTCACTTGTGTTGATCTCTTCCCAGATAGAGACTTGGTTATCTGATGTCAATAAATGCTGTCATCCGTTTTTTCACTGTATGTATAAAGAGTCTCTTTGTTTCATAACTTATCATGTCACTAAACTTTGAAACACTTGGTAAGTTCACTAGATAAGCAGATATCATATGACATGAGTGTTAATAGTACAACCATTTATTTCTAAGATGTTATTATTCATCAACATTCCTAAAAAATCATATGACTGTCTTCATGCACAACATATTATATGATTAGAATGATAAATAATGATTCATATCTTCTACAATTTAACACATAGAATAAAAGCAGAAAAAAACAGCAATGAAATAGATCAGAGATATTTTATGGTGTCATAGTATTCTCTGACCTGGATGGTTTCATAGCAAGGCTTTTATTTTACATCTAGACAACTGCTTGCGTCGGTGGCACAGCGGTTAGGACGCTCGCCGACCATCCACATGGTTCGGGGTTAGAATTCCGCCTAACGCACTCCTTTACCTAGCTAAGACATAAATAAAAACCTGGTAAAGAGGAAAGGTTGGGCATGAGACTGGCAACCTCATCCTGTAAAAATAAACACTGATACAGAGACTTCAAGCTTCTAGCTTGAAGCCCTATGTTCCACTGGGAACCTGAAGGAATAAAAAAAGACAACTGCTTGAGGACTCTCTTCTAGAGGAAATCAGTACTTAGATTTCTCTCTGTGAATGGAACAACTGTTCCACTTGATATCCTAAACTAAACAGATCCAAATTGTCACTTTATTTTCAAGTTAGACTCTGGATGTACAACTTAAGCTTTACTATTAAAACGCCCAAACCATGCAACACAATAATGCCAAAAACGCCTACCTGAGCCACCAATTTTCTATACTATATCTCAAGACAGGATATCTTTCGGTACTTGTAAAATACTTAATATACCCTACATGTAAGGATTTATTAATTCGCGTTGAATTTTATGTAGGCGGTTGCTCCTCATTCATTGTCATTCTAAACGTTTAACTAGTCAGTCTTAACTTTTGTTTTAAACACTGTTGCATTTAGAGACGTTTTGAACAACCCTTAAAACATATGTAATTACGGCGTGTTGATAAGTGTGTGAAGGTGATTAATGCCTCTTTATTCAAACAACAAATATTTCAACAATAAAAGCAGGTCGAAACTAATTTTTTAAAAATTTTCACATAAAAATAACAGAATTAGAAGTTAGAGAATGAGAAAGAATTTAGAAAAATTAATAATAATAAAGCTTTATTTCAGACAATACGTGAACATAAGGTACAAAAATTTTCAGTGTATTTAGTTCCAAAATACGTTTTTCTCTCCATACAGGGTTTAAAGTAATAATCTGAAGTATATCTTCATTTCGTTGAAGAACTGCATAGCGTTTACCCAGAAGCAGTTGAATAAAGCGCACAAGTTCATCTGTAGGTCATTTGATGTAACTGGACGATTAAAACAGTGATAAATCCAGATGAAATTAAGCATTTTGGTAGCCCAGTGACTCAAGCAGGCCTAATGGAGTATTACAAATATTTATTAAGTTACCTCTGATTAGAATAAATATTAATTCTATTTGGCTGAATTCCCGTCACTAGGATCATATTTGGATATTAGGAACAAGGACCTCAGCAGTACTCAGTAATATACGTTGAAGTGTCACAGAATTGTTAATACACCACCGAAATCGAAATCAAGCAGGCCCTTTTGTCAACTAGGTTTAATCAATAAAAAGAATTTGCTACCTGACATTTAACTATGATTATAATCACAAATATTTTAATTGCATTTCTTACTACTATTATTATTATTTCATGTGTTCACACTTATGATCTAATTCCCTGACCGGACATAATTTCTTAAAAAACCATATATATAAATACGATTGTACAGCTTGATAATAAATTCATTGAAAAGAGTCTCTTCGCTGATTATTGTGTTCTTAATGCTACAATGGGAATTACTAAATTATTGAGTTAGTGAATCATCTGAAAACACACACTTAGTTTGCAAATATTCAACGGCACATTTCCATGACTCCAGCAGGAGTCGCACCCAGAATATTCAAACTAGTAGTGGGTTAAAATACAAGGGCCAAGAACACTAGTTTATTTCTATTCGACATAACACAAATAAGAAAAAAAATAGCAACTTTCTACGGCAGTTTTATTCTCCTTCCAACTGACTGACAACGGAAAAAACACAAACAGAGAATGTACACTCTTGCTATTCATTGTTTGTTTTTTAAAACAAAAGTATTTCATGGACAATAATATGTACTGTATGAATAAATAAATCAATTGTAAAGTTGCACAAAAACATTTATTACTTATCATGACATTAGTTAAACATTGTTCACATGTTATTTTTTATTGATTAATATATGCACATACACTGTGACAGATTTTAACCTATAAAAAACATGGGTGAATAATGATAGTTGTAAGCGTGGTAGTTACTGTGCAGAGTGTATTACTAGCAAGAGTTTGTAAGTAGTGCATTGTGTGTGATGTCTGGATAGCAGAGAGAGAGAGATTTTATTGCGAATGGGGATAAATCAGAGATCCTTGCTAGACAACACGAAAAATGAGAAAGGAAAACGAAAAAAGCAGAGATTTCAGTGTAGGGTTTAGGCATTTCGCCATCAGTAACTATCCATCAGTTAGTCAATAAACAATCCGCTATCAAATGCTAACGTCTACTGCTGTTATAAATAGTGGTAGGCTGGTCAGCTCGACTGAAAATAATAGTACTACTATTACAATTCACAGGAAACAACTAAGTATGATTATTGAAATTAGAGTGAAAATCTGGATACAAATCCCCATCAGCTAGCTTTTGGGTTGGCGAATTTCGTTTTCATGACTCAGCTTTCCACTTCAGTTACCTTATGGAGTGAAGGTAAAAAAAGGTCAACAAGCTGACAGTAAACTATATAATATTTGTTTATCTTTAATTTTGTCCTCTTTGAATGACGTTTGCATGCCTGGTCTTGAAACAAAAGGAAGATCAGTGCGTCAGTGTGTGTCTGTTCTTCATGCACAAATATATGCACACACATAGAATTAATCAGTTCAAAGCAAACAGTGTTTGCAGACTTCTCGATTGTTTTCGCAATTTCAGACTTCTATCTTTACGAAATATACATTTACACCAGCCAGACGGATTAAGTCTCACCGACACCTATCGTTTACACTTGCCTTAAATATTTCTGTTTGAGAAAAAATTTCAATTCTTAATCCTAATCATATGCAGAATATTACCAATGAAGCAGGTGAAAAGCAAAACAGAATAGAAATAAGTATTATTGATCATTGGTAGAATGTACAAGCAGAAAACAAACTTTACTGAATACCAATATTTTTCTCGTCTTACTCATTGTTACAAATAAGTGGCTTGTTCATATACAAAATAATATTGATTAATGCATATATATATAATAGAGTGTGTGTACATCTGCACTTATGCATTTATAGACAAGCAGTAACATTCTTACTTTTTAGTTGACTTTTATAACTTTGTCATGTGATTTTATGCAGTCTACCTAAACCATTGAAACCGATGTCTTCACTTGTAAATCAGTCTGTTTAAAAAAGACTCATTTTCAAGTGTTGATTCACTGGGATTTGATTGATTTCAGTTTTTTGATCAATGAACTGACTTCAGTTAGAGAACCAGCCGGGTTCGCAAACCAACACTTGAAAATTTTAATATATCACTCATCATTAGTGGCCCACTACAGCATGAAGTTGCCTAAAGTTCTAGTGGAGTCCACCAAGCTGGGCTTGAGAGCAGATGTTCACCGATTACATCGGCTGGCGGTCACGCTAGATCACGGACTTGTAGAAGTTAGAATTGATGTGCCATTTGGATTCCATCCCACTGGCTGAATATCATTTGAGTTCTACTTGCAACCTGAAGGTCCTGGATTCGATCCCTGATGAGATAGTGGATGCGTTCCCAAACAAAGATGAAACAACTGTCCACTTCTCCCTTCTTCTCAGTAGTTCCCTAACTGAAGTTATCTCGTGAATCGGGTCCCAGCGGCTTAATGGTCTACGAGCTCGCCTTGTAACCAGGAGGTACTGGGTTTGAAACCCAATGGGTGCGTAGTGTTGAAAAGTCTCTAAATAGGATGAAACAGCTGTCCAGTACTCCCCGCAGGTTTTCAGTGGTTCTCTAACTGATGTCAGCTCATGATGAAATCCTCCAACCGATCAAACAAAATCACTAAAAAATCCAATACTTGAAAATTAATCTGATGCTCACTAGCGACTGGCCCCATTCAGGCAGGAGAAATGGCATACTTTAGGTAAAATAGCAATCTATAATATATCATATGACGCAGTGCTGTTAGATGTGAAGAAAAAAATAATCTCTCATGGTATTTTTCTTTCATCGCCGAGGTATGTGCAGCTGTAGGTTGAAAATGAATTGAAAATGTGCATGAGAACAGTTGGTGATCCACAGATATAATTGAATGGTTAAAACAAAGAAAACTATATGAAATTTCATTCACTGTGTTGGATATAAATTCAGGTAGCCTGGTGATTCAAGCAGGCTACATTATTTAAAGTAGACAAGGGTTTCTTTCATTTGTTTATTTGCAGAATGTATATTGAAATAAATTGAATGTTATCAGAAATAGCACGAAACAACTGTTCCCCTTTAAATCTGGAACTTTTCTACAGCGCCCTACTGCACCAATATCTGTTCTAAGGTGAAGCCCAAGTGTGAGAGCACTGAATGCTAGCCTGGATGTATCGTGAATCCATTTTGGCTTACCCAGTCTCTGAACCATAGTGTGCTTACACAGCTGACAAAACATTCGTAGCTTCATTTCGTAAACAAAGCGACCGTGGTTTTCGACTATTCTCTGACTGATTTCAGTCCAAAAACAATTGTGCTAGAATCGTCTTTATTCATTTGGCTGTGAAAGAAACCCTTCACTGAATGCCGGAACATAAATACAATAGAGTGGGTAACTGAAGCTGACAGGGAACTTGCAAGCTATTACATGTATTTTGTGCCTTAGGTTTTAAGCGCCTAGGTTTTTAATTCTCACGCAATAGAATGAAATCTAAGTTGTTATTATTCAATGATGGATAGATTTTCATTAATGTAATGATTATTCAAATTGAAGGGTCTGTTCATTAGCATGTACCACTCGTTATATTGCATGGGTAACCCAGTTTATCATCCTATCAATCTCTTCATTTATTTCATTTTAAATGGCTCTAGAATATGGTAAGATGATTTGCCATTTAGTGTAATCCAGTATGCTAACTGATGTCTGATGAAATTATTTAAACATGTACTATCGATTATGCCTCTTCTTTTGCCTCATCAACCTCCATTCTTTCAGCTGTTTATGCACTGCTTATTCATAATGTCAGTGTTAATCATATGGAAGGCCCACTGTAGAATTATTCTGTCCAATGGCAGATTTATATCAGAAGTAGAAAGTATGCTTGGGAATGACATAAAATGCATGTGTGATCATCACTTGACAGACCAAAACTAAAATGTAAACAAATACTCAGTAAATTTTCATAAATTTCCAACAGGACACAGTGGTTAGCACTCTCGCCGACCATGCACATGGTCCAGGGTTCGATCCCCTGCCAACGCACACCTGATATCTATGGTCGGCCTGCGAAATTTGGGCCACCGATATCACATGCTGAAAATTCCATACCTGTACCGAAAAATACGGTGTGGAATTAAGCTGCAATCAAAATATATATATAAGCTATGGAATAAGGTGTGACAACCCAGAGGATAGCAATGAAAACACAACACAGGTTTTGTGAGTATTGAATCTCTCCAGAAAGATTTATCTGTAACACTGATAGAATTCATGTTTCGATTTCAGTTGTAATGAAATTTAACAAATCTCTGAAATAAGTCCTACGCATTTTCTCTTTATACACTGAGTGTCAATTAGAGGAACGAAAATTTGTTACTCATTTCCTCTTTTCACTGTACTAGATTGGTCCTTAGGACTGTATCTCCCCCCATGACCAATAAATACATTCATATTCTATTATCTTTTATCTTCACTCAACACTCAAGATCAGATGGCCAGAAAAGATCAACACCAGTGAGGGATCTCTGGAATCGAACCAACCAGGAACCGATTGTGAAACAAATAGGCAGGAAGAAATGGAGATGGGTTGGCCATACTCTGAGGAAACAAACCATCAAGTGACATCACTAGACAAGCCATTGCTTGAGTGGAACGCGAAAGGGAAGCGGCGAGTTGGTCATCAGTGCAAGGGTGACTTGGAGGAGGTCATGTGAAGAGGAGATGAAAACGTGTGGGCAGACTTGAAGCCAGGTGAAGACTCTGGCAGAGAACCGAACGTGATGGTGACGCACGGCTGAAGCCCTATGTTCCTCTAGGAATTAAAGGAAACAATAATAATAATATCTTTGAGCTAGCAGCCATATTTCGGTTATTAAATCTACTCACACTATTGATATCGATAAAAAGTATGATTTCCCGACAGGTGTGTATAACTATCTATTCTACCTTGTTAATTATTTCAAGGTAGTTGTCTCTACAAACCCTCATTAGTCAGGTGAGAATTGATAACTACTGGGTAGGTGCTTCGTCCTAATTAGGGACTTTTCAATAGCGCACACCGTAAATCCCATCAGCATTCAAGTCCTGAGTCATTAGCTCCCAGGGTTCCTTCTTGGAAAGTTGTGAATTAGGACGAAACATCTGTCTGATACTCCCTGGTTTCCCAATGGTTCTCTTAAGTGAAATCAGTTAAATCCATGCAAGCCAACACTGAAAATCCTTTCTTTCTCTTTCTTTTTTTTAAATGTTAGTGTTCAACAAGTCCTTGTCATAGACGTGAAGAGGATAATAAATTAGCTGTTGAAGAATTCAAACGTGATTTAAGTCGTCGTCATATATTTCACTGTTATGCTCGCCCAAAAACACCAATGACCAGTACACAAATCATGAGCAATATACAAACTACAAGTCAACATTCAGTATCATCATCATCCTCTTCATCATTGTCATCTTTACCATCATCCACGTCCTCTTCTTCTTCTTCTGCTTCCCCTCCATCTTCGTCTTATTTCTATTATAATTTAAACGATTCAAAGATATCTAGTAGATATCTACCTCTGATATCATCAGATCCGAAAGACGCTGCAGCTATCCTTCATCGATTGTATACACCGTCGATGTTTATGCATAGTCTTTTATGGCCTGGTGGTATATTTTTAACTGCTTTACTCATTTTATTATTCACATATTTCACTGATTCATGCGAAGCATGGGCTGGTGATAAAACAGTTATAGCCTAAACGAGGCTATGCATGGTGATGATATGACAAACATGTTTTTGTTTTTTTTCTTGCTGTTTAATATACTTTCACTTTTTCAAGCAAGATGTAATTATCTACTATGGTTCTGTTGTCTCAAATTATTATTCTATTCAATTATCACATTATCAAGTGAAAATTAACGAAATTATACAAATGAAAACAACAACAACAACAAATAACAACACTGCAAATTGACGACGTTGTTTTCTTCTTTTTCTTCATAAAACTGTGTTCTTTCCAATAATATTCTAGCATATTATGTAATATAAGTCTGCATATTTATGTATGTGTAACAACTACCAGTGGTGAAGTTGTTCGTTGTGTACTTCATTTCGTGTTTACCTCATAAACTCTCCTTTTTTTTTCACCTCCATTCTCTCGCTCTCTCGCTCTTCATATGTTCTTCCGTCTTTCTCCTTAAGATCTTAATTTGTTTATTTATTTATACATGCGTTGAAAGTTTAACGATTTATTGTCAGTTGTTACCTAACTCTTATATTCAGATGGACTTGCTAAACTGACAAAACAACAAGCGAATATATATATATATATATATATATATATACATAAACAATCAATCGATTCAAATAATATATAACAAAAGCAAAAACAACCGAAAACAATCTAGTTATGTATAAAGTTTTTATTGAATAAATATTTGTTTACCTATTTATTTTATTTTGCTTTATTCAAATTTCAAGTATGTCAGTGTTCAGATATATCTCTGTATCAAATGGAAATTCAATTAATGGAGATTACAAAAAAAATAATAAAAGCTTTTAAAAACCATGTTTTGTTATTCAACTTAGTTAAATACATTCGAAATGCCAGTGTAGACTTCATCACATAGTAACATCAGTTAGATATTTTCTAGAAACTAACTAGCATTGGACAGCTCTTTTGTCCTCGTTTGACACTCTCCAGCATTGCCCACCTATGTATGATCCAAGCAGGGGTTAAGTTACGAGGCTAGTTGGTTGTCTATTCAGTCACTGGGTTGGAATTCACTGAATAACCCGTTAATTATAACTTTTTTCAATTCGCCGTGTCTTAAATTAGAAATCTGAAAGGAAAGATCAAGTGTTGGTTTGTAGGGATTTGATTGGTTAGAGGATTTCATCATGAGCTGACATTAGTTAGAGAACCATTGGAAAACCTGGGAGTACTGGACAGCTGTTTCGTCCTAGTTTGGGACTATTCAGTAGTACGCACCCACCGGGATTCGAACCCAGTACCTTCTGGTTACAAGGCGAGCTCGTAGACCATTAAGCCACTGAGACCCGATTCAATGGCCAGCCAGTGCATGAATTCTAACTTCTGCCAATTCACGACATAGCGCGACCCCTAGCCAATGTCTTTGTGGAGTATTTTTCCTCACACCCGACCTCCTGCACCCTACTGGTCACGACTTCTCACTAGAACCCCAGGTAACTACCTACCTGAATAGGGCAAGTCGCTAGTGATTGAGGTAGGTAGTTACCTGGGGTTCTAGTGAGAAGTCGTGACCAGTAGGGTGCAGGAGGTCGGGTGTGAGGAAAAATACTCCACAAAGACATTGGCTAGGGGTCGCGCTATGTCGTGAATTGGCAGAAGTTAGAATTCATGCACTGGCTGGCCATTGTGTCGGGTCCCACTGGCTTAAAGGTCTACGAGCTCGCCGGCCTTGTAACCAGAAGGTACTGGGTTCGAACCCCGGTGGGTGGGTGAGTACTGATGAAGAGTCCCAAATTAGGACGAAACAGCTGTCCAGTACTCCCAGGTTTTCCAATGGTTCTCTAACTAATGTCAGCTCATGATGAAAATCCTGAAAAGAAAGTTGTTTTTGCCTTACTTTTTCATTGTCCAAGTTACTTATTCATTGGTTTGAAGTTCTGATTAACGGTCTATGCCATGTCCTCTTGGATATCTTCTTCATCAGTACAAATTGTTTCACGAAAGTAATTTGATTGATGAGATTTTTACATGACTTGAAATTAGTTGATCATTCTTTGTACGTGTTACACATGTTACCATGTGATCCTGAGTGAATGATACCCAGCATGACACTAAAAATATTTGGTATAGATCATAAGTATATCTGAGCGCTAACAAGCAGAGCTATTAGGGAACTCCACATGCAAACGATATATCCATCTACGGTTTTCTGCTGCACTAGGGAATATACAAAAAGAAGCATGATTTAGCAATGACTCAGGTGATTTGTAGCTCAAATGGATGCGTCTCTCTACTGTACGAAACAGAGTAAAGCTTAAGAAACACAACGAGTTAATTGTTTTAGCGAAGTTACAGACAGATATCATCAACACAAAGCGTGACATTATGACAACATAATTTTACCTGTCATCCGTATCGAATAGAAGACAATATAGGGGAGAAAAAAAGCAATAAAGGAGTGAAACTTAATTCATCACCCTCATTGTAACATACTATCCGCTTGCAAAGACAACATGATACTGGCTTTATTTCTAATGTGAATTCACGATGACATCTAGAATCAAAGTTTCACATCATATTTGAAAGTAATCACCGGGACGCACAATCATCCGACTTGTATAACTTGCATTAATTGTTTACACTTTTGATTCCCCATTTATATTTCCACTCCGAATAGGTGTGTCTTTAGTTCTTGACAAGAAATCAAGTGGAGTGCTTCACTGCATATCGCGATGAAACTTATGGCTTTAATTTTATTGGGCTACTTGACGGTTATATAACCTATCATTTATTCAGATACTTACGTTGAAATGAGGTTTATCAGCGTTTCAAACTTTTATATGAAGCATTTCAGTGAAATATTACCTTTTGCAATATACTTTGGCTTCAGAGCTTGAAATATTGTATGAAGTAGCTTGTGGTAATCCAAGGAGTATGCACATCTGTGAGGACTTTATTTTTTCAGTACAGGAACAACCACCACCAGTTACTCTATAACAACAAGTTCTGTTTGTTGACTATCACAAGAGACAAAGGGAGAGAGAGAGAGAGTCTGAATCCCACTGGTATTCTTTGGATCCTTCTTTGGCGATCTCTTATAGCGTTTGGTTTAGAATAAGTAAATCGGGTAGACAGATTAATAAGTAAGGCGGTTTTAGAATACTGAATAGCAAAAATGGAACCATCTCTGTTTCAATGATCTAAATTTTCTAATCTTTTACACTATATTAACATCTATCCTTTTTATTACTTTCGGAGAGTTTTACAGATTGATAAAGCTGGCTGCTTTTTGCATGAATAATGTTGTCTTACAAAAAAGGATGAATTGTTGTCAGCAGGGTTACAATACACTTTCGTATCAACGTTGTGAATAATAACTCCTAAGACCATCTTCACCTACAGTAAAGCTGTCTGTTCATTGAATAATGAAGCATGTCCTGACTAATTTCGACATAATTGTCAGCTAGTTTGCATCCCATCTGAAAACATTTCTTGCCTATACATGCAGTTGACGAGTCATAGACGGGACGAATCATGCCTATTAATTTCTACTATTAGCCATAGGTCAAATGAAATGACATTCTTGTGAGTGTAATTCACACTTAGATAAAATATTTTTGTCATGTAGCCAAACAAAATCAGTGATGCATTTTTTTGGTAGACAGTCTAGAGAAGCGATAGAGAATGACCCTAGGTCAAATGAAAATTTGAGTCATGTCAGGAGTAAAAAGAAGCGCTAACCTTGATTGATAACAATGAAATTAAAATATACATTCAGTTTGCTAATTTAAGTCAACCTTAAACAGTTTGACTAAAAACAATACTGTGAAAGCATATGGTGAACTACTATCATCCACTTCAGCAAAAGTATAGTGTTAAGACTCTATAGATAATCCATTAATTACTCACAATGACCAAATTCATTTTGTTACTCTCAATCAGTAGACAACTGATAGTTACCTTTTGTAAAAATTCAGACAATTTCTAGATAAAATTAAGTCAGCTTTCACATTCAAGACTTCGTTGGAAGTTTATTTGTGTTTCGCTTACTCAGTTATAGTGATACATAGATTTATATTGTATTGGTCTATGTTTGCTATCAGTAAATGTTACTGCTTTGTACTGGTTCTTGTATATAGTAATAAATATCCAGAAACAACAAGAAAACAACAAGGCTGTTATTATTTTTTTGAAGTAATTCTGAATTTCACGTTGATTGATTTTTACTGGACCGAAATCCTCGGTCGGTCTCAGCTGACGTGTCGGCTCCTAGTGCAAATCGTTCGACGCTGCTTGAGACGAACATGTTAATTTATGTTAGATAATCAAGTGATGGTTTGTAGGGATTTGATTGGTCACAGGATTTTCATCATGAGCTGAGATTAGTTAGAGAACCATTGGAAAACCTGGGAGTACTGGACAGCTGCTCACTAGCTACTTGCCCTATTCAGGTAGGTAGTTACCTGGGGTTCTAGTGAGAAGTCGTGACCAGTAGGGTGCAGGAGGTCGGGTGTGAGGAAAAATACTCCACAAAGACATTGGCTAGGGGTCGCGCTATGTCGTGAATTGGCAGAAGTTAGAATTCATGCACTGGCTGGCCATTGTGTCGGGTCCCACTGGCTTAAAGGTCTACGAGCTCGCCGGCCTTGTAACCAGAAGGTACTGGGTTCGAACCCCGGTGGGTGGGTGAGTACTGATGAAGAGTCCCAAATTAGGACGAAACAGCTGTCCAGTACTCCCAGGTTTTCCAATGGTTCTCTAACTAATCTCAGCTCATGATGAAAATTATGTTAGATAAATTTACTTAGTATGATGCATAGTGATACAGTATTAGTAACTGGATGACATTTCGAGCAAAATTCATTGCTCACAATCATATCAGTGTATTCACACAGCTTCATAATTCGCTTTATATACATATATATTCTCTTCCCCTTGTTATTCATTGTAATTTTCTATATCTCCAGTGTGGGCTTTACGTCATTTCGATTCCATATACTCAGTGTTGATACGATGAATAAAGATTCAGTGATTGAGCTTTCTGTCTCTCCAGCCAACTGTATTACTTTTGAATACTTTTACTCTATTCTACCCTATTGTGTGATTACATGTCAATGAATTCATTGCAGCGGCCGAGCTTTTTATGAGATTATTCAACTTATCCGGACCAGTCATTCTAGTTTTAGCTAAATTTCTGTGTTCTAATAATCTGACTGATCCCAGTCTACTAGTTTGACCCATGTAATTGACCTCACAGTCATTACATGGTATTTGGTAAATTATAATATTTCTCTTAATTGGATCTTTTGGGTCCTCATGCGAACAGAGTTTATTCCTGAGATAGCTGGTTGATTTAAATCGAAGGGTCTCTGGGGTTTCTTCTTCAAACGGCAGTACTACAGAGGCTTTGAATTCCCGACTATTTGTGGTATTTTCACTATTTAAATTACTAGCTGTTTTTTTCTCTGGTTCTTCATATGTTTCTGAATAAATTCTGGTGGGTAGTTATTCTCTAGTAATTTTTCCTTCATTTGTTTGATTTCGTTATTTAAATCTTCTGGCCTACTAGTTAGTCTCTTGGCCCGATTATTATTATTATTGTTCCTTTGGGTTCCTAGTGGAACATAGGGCTTCAACTGCACGTCTCCACTTGCTTCTCTCTTCTGCTGTACTTTTCACTTTCATCCATGTTAATCCATACTGTTTCAACTCCTCTTCACACGATCTCCTCCATGCCACCCTTGGACGTCCCACTCGCCACTTCCCTTTCGGGTTCCATTCGAGCTATGGCCTGACGCGCGATGTCACCCAACGGCCTCCTCAGCGAGGGTCCAATCCATCTCCACTTTCTCCTGCATATTTGTTGAGCGATTGGTTCTTGTTTTGTTTGTCCCCATAGTTTCTTGTTGGTTCTTGTTCTTTCCGGCCATCTGATCTTCAGTATAGAGCGAAGACAGTTGTTGTTGATAAAGGTCTGCAACCTGTTGGAAATATTCTTGGTGACCCACCAAGTTTCTGATCCATCCGTATAGCAAAACTGACTTGACGTTTGTATTGAAAATCCGAATTTTGTTGTTGATGCAGGCTGAGTGACGAAGATTTCCAGATTGGTTTCAGGTTGATGAATGTGTTTCTCGCCTTCCCGATTCTCGATTTGACATCCTCGTCCGTTCCTCCTGTAGTTGAGACAATGCTCCCTAGATAAGTGAGTGAAGTAACCTCTTTCACATCCCTCCCGTTGATGGTGATTGGCACTGGATGTTGCTGCTGTTGTTGGTTGGTTATTTTCATAACCTCCGTCTTGTCTATGTTCACGTGGAATCCTGTCTTTGCTGCTTCTTCGACCAGTTTGTCGGTTTTCGCTTGTAAGTCTTCGATTTTGTGTGACATCAAACATAAATCATCCACGCGCGAAATCCAGGTCTTCTAGGTTCTTCACGTCGGTCCAGGATATCCCTGTCTTCTCGTTTCCCACTGTCTGACGCATAATCCAGTCCACCACAATTAGGAATATCATTGGTGATAATATTCCCAGATTACTAGATCACTAGTATTCTAGCCGGTCCCAAGCCCGGATAAAGAGGGAGGGTTGGGGCGTGGTGCTAGCAACTCCACCCCCAAAACTTAACCAAATTGCTACAAAAACTTCAACGCACAAATATATTAAAAATTCTTGGCCCGATTATACAGACATTTAACTAAACCTATCTTTACCGATTCTGGATAGGATGAATTAAATTCTAAGTATTTATTAGAGTGTGTCGGTTTCCTATAAATACTAGTATCTAACCCACCATCTTGTTTTCGTTTTATTTTACAGTCTAGCATGGCCAACTGACCTTGTTTGTTTTCTAACTAGGTCAGGTTTAGCATTAAAATCACCTCATATTCCCTGAGTTTTAATTTTTTTTTCTCGTCAATACTTTTGACAACCAGGCTTTAGGAATATCTTCAACCAATGATGTAATTTGGACGCTAGATACTTTTAAGTCATACATTAACTAGCTATTGCAGTGTAGAGATAAACATAAAAGTTAAAAATGTACACTGACCATTAAGCTACATGGTAGATTATGTTACCTAAGCTTAAATAAACAGATGAGTTGCTGAAATAATTGACAAAATAAATTTACATTACTAATGTGCTCAGCATACATCTGTTTCTTCAACTAGTCTGTGTAATGATTAGCTAAAATATATCATTCAGTCTGTATGATACAGAGGTCACAAGTTCTCTTTTGCTGTTTTTCAACTCTCAATGAATAGTCATGATATCAGGTTTACATTGGATTGGCTAGATAGTGACTAATCTTAGACTTATTCCTCATCCTTCAAACTTTTAACTGTTTAAAAGACTATAAGAGACCATACTACCTGATAATCTGGCAACTGAAGTGATGTTTTGAATGATTTCTGTAGTGCTTTTTGTGTAGGTACAATGTTGAGATCAACAGTTACTCAACTGGATCTTATTTAACAGTCGTCCACAAGCCGCCAAGATGAATACATCCATCGGAATAGCGAAAGTTCATGAGACTCTTCAACGCCTTTCCATAATCTTCTTCTACATACTAATTAATTTCTGTCGCGACGAAATAAAGAACAAGTTCTAATTAAAAGACTGTCTAATATGTTACTAAAAGCAAAACACAGATGTAGTCATCTTAAATCCTAAAAGTGTGGAAGTCGAGGTTGTCCAAAAATCATACAGCAACGAACTAACACCTGTAAATGTCTCTCACAGTTTTAATCAGAGAACTATCTTCTACTGGCTAACATATATTTTAAACACGCGAAACGACTGTTTGCGTAGTAGAGATGCAAACATCAGAGGATGTCTTCAACTGTTCATTTTAGATTTGGTAACATGATGAGTAAGAATGAAACTTAATGACGCGAGAGTTACTCCGTGTGTTTATGAATGTACATCGATTTATATGGCTGAGAGGTGTGTGACTCATTCCAGTAGGATGTCTCTCTAGAGGACAAATCTAGACCGCTTTGTAGAAGAGTTAGAGATGGTCAGACTGAAATACGGTACCAGCCTATACATTCACTGACTATTCATTTGGGTCAAGCAAAACAGAGAAGAACTGCCTATCTTAGGATACCAAGAATGAGTCATCGAGAACTCTTTTGTGACATGCCACAAGATTGTTTACAATGGTACAAATGTATTTACTTATCATTTTTCAAATTCTTCAAATCTTCTCTAGTCTTCATGTAACTATTCTGTCCCCTTAAAATTTCTTCCATTTTATTTTCATTGTACTTGTTTTCTCTACTTTTCTATTGTGCTTTCGAGAGGTGTGGTAAACTGGGCTTATGCATTTTGCGCAGAATTCTACATTGTGATAAGTGAGTCAGTCATTTGACTGCACACATTATTTAAAGATACATGTGGAGTATTTGAGAAGTCACATGATTTACTAGATAGAAGAAGGATATAGATGTCACTTGTGACACAGGAAATAGTCTTGCGTTTGATTCATTATGAAGACTTTTAATCTACGCCATTTTTATACATCCTTTTTGTTGATATCAAATAAAGCTGGGAAACTCCCCCGCGGCTGTGTAAAATACAGCATCGTTAAATATTAGTTGCTTTTAATCATGAAGATTTCATCATGACTGATTCTTTTGTTTATAGTTTTCAGTGGTTTGTACTGTAATTCAACTTAAAACCATGTGAATTTGGTTTTCCTTTCAAGATGAATTTCTAACAGGAATTTGTGACCTGTGAAGTCCAAGTAGTTATCTGTGAAAACATTTAGTTTCTTTTAGTCTCCCCAAGCTTCACTCGTTCCAAGTATATTCCTACTCCTTTTGGACTGTATGTTCTTTACTCTTTCCATCGGTATTTGACCAGTACCTTCACAGGCTTCTGGTTGATTGTGTAATATACTTTATGAATGAATCGTTTGAATTGCGAAGCATAAGAAATAACCTAACCAAGAATGATGATTTCAGTAGTTCTTAGTTCTCTGATTCACAATGACTAATTGATAAGGAACATGAGAAATAAGAATAAAGTCAGTGATAAGATTATCAGCCCAAGCATATATATATATATATATATATACCGGTTTGATCAATTCAAAATATGAGTTTGCTTCCGTGTCTTGCCTTCTGCTGTTACAATAGTATAGTTAGACTAGACAGGAGGAGATTTTATATTTGCCATGGAAACAAGGATAGACTAGAGACAAAATACAAGGTCGAACGACATAGTGAATTCTACATACTATGATGGAGATTTCAAGAGGTTGGAGCATAGCACTTACACTAATTATACTCTAAATAGTTAGTCTTCTAACACTGAATAATTTGTTCACTTCCATCATTTTTGGAACTGTGCTGCTAATATAGTCTTCTTTAATTAGCTCTGAAAAGAATAAGGGGAAGTAATAAAGGAAAATAGGAAGAATGCAAGTGTCAACAAACTGTAAAAGTGAAGGCAGAGTGATACCAAATTGTCTTAACTTTTCTACATAGAACGTTAGATGAAATCTCTGTCTAGGAATCAACAGGATATGGAACGACCAGGAAAGATCAGAAGAGCAATATAATTCAGGAAATCTAACATTCAACTTAGTTTCAACCTCAGACCCCACGAATATGACAAGATTCATGACAACGAACGAGTTCATATAATTCTGGTTGGTGTCTGGAAATAAAATTATTATTCTAACATTTGGAACGATTCAGATACAGACGTGCAATTAAGAGTGTTCTCTGAGCTGGTTGGTTTAGTTGCGGAGCTTTCGTCATCAGATACAGACTAATAAACAAGGACCACTGACTGACCTTGCATAAAAAGTTGTTTATTTCGTAACAGTCTGGTTAGGAAATAACACTGTATAACAGTGTGATTTTATCAAATAAATTTAATCCATAATGGAGTTATACTTTACCACAGTGCCCAAGTTTTGTCCTTGTATCAAAACTTTTTTGGTAAAACTCGAAAATGCTACAGTAGGACTATAAACACACAAGGACATGATTGAATTATTTAGACCTATATTACCTCATGTTCTTATTGACTACACATTTTATGCGGAGTTAAGTGACGATCAAATCTAACTAATAATCCATCTTGTACTAAATACACTTTCTGATCTAATTTTAGTTTACATTTCCCTGATTGACATTAATGTATTTATGATTGTGGGGTTTGGAAAATTCAATGAAAGCAACTATTCTGTGCAATTATTCTTAGAAGTTGATTGGTGGATGGTGACTAGCAGTGGAATCCAGGACGCATATTTCGTCCTATTTGGGACTCGTCATCTGGATGTATCTGCATTCCGCAGTGATTGATGTTTCCACCGAGGCTCGAACCCATTGCTCATAGTTTCAAACACCAAAGCGTTATCCACTAGACTACTTGGGCCACGAGAGCCACCTCTTGTGCACCTCATATTAATCAATTATTTCAATTATTCTCGTTCTGAATAAATTATGGGAGCATTTAGATAACCCTGAATAAAATTCAGTGTGGACATTAGTTATGAGCACTAGCAATATTTACTGTTATTCATGATATCTGACGGTCAGTCTAGTACCATAGTTATGCATATTACCAAACATTTTGAACTGTAATCTATTGCCAGCAAATTCACATATGCTTCTTGGAATTTTGATGTCGATAATTCGATATTTGTGGAAATATTCAGTCAAATCCTGATCAGAATTTATATAAATGGATGACTCGACGTTATTTAAAAAAGAAATTATTCTTTAACTGTTGTGGATATATAAGTGTGGAATCTGAAGAAGTTATAGGAATAAGCATTCCTCTTTCACTAATCGCCGTTTTGAAATTCCAAAAGTAAAAGTTGAAGAGAAAAAAAACAATAATAAAAAATTGACTATCAAATTCACCCGCATATTTCGGAGCTAACAATGAAATCTCTTACAGCTAACGAAAAAGATAAACGAAACATTTTTTAGCCCTAATTTTATTCACTGCTAAGATAAAACATTCATTTTAATGTCAGTCCATCTCTGTTAAGTGACATTTACACCTAGATGTTCTGTGTAAAGTTATTACATGAAGTACCTGAAAATATTAATGCAAACATACACAACCTACCAATGAATATTATAGTAGCACAATACATGTCTGTATACTACAGTAAATTTTAGCGAATCAGATTTTAACACAGTTTGTAGGTCAATACCAATCGATGAATAAATACAACAACCATGCCTTTTGAATCACAATCAATTCTTTAAAATACGTTGCTGGGATTTAAGCGCGCCAGATTTTTGTTGACCGCTCTTCGATTAGCCTACATACATTCCACTGTTAATTTGTTAATACATTCCTGCAAAACCTGTGATCAGAAATCTACTGTTGGTACAGAATAATTCGATTTAATTATTCTCATTACATTTTAGTTATTGGTCTGGAAGATACCGGTCAGCGTTTATTGTCAAGTCTGATTGCTAATCTCGTTTATGCCATACATGTTTGTAAGACCACCTACAGTACGAACAACAAGAAATCCTCGCAGACGCCCACCGTCTGTTCGTGTTCCTTTAGCAGAAGTCAGTCGTCCTCTATTAAGACAGTTCGTACGTAATCGTCGGTCTGATCCACGTTATGAAGCGTATTTTTTGGAAGTCAGAGAAGGACCTGCAGTTAATGGTAACACAAATGCGGCTGCCGGAAAGTCGATGCCTCAACCTTGGGTAACTGTTCGCGACTATTTCAAGGGACAATATTCTGTTGGTCTTCCTGTTTCTATTTGTAATACATTGCTGAAACATTTGCTAACATGTGTAGTCGTTGAAGAAGAGCAGCAGTCAGATAGCTCGGAGGACAGTGATATCGCCAGCGCTTCATCACCACTTCCAGAAGCTACACAGAATGCAAGTCCAACTCAAGCTTCTGGTGATACTAAGTCACCAGGTGAAGAGGCTACCTCTGAAGAAGCTTCTGTGAACAAGAAGCGTTCATCCAGGGTCCGACAAAAAGTATTTCAGCTTAGTCGATTAAAGCCCATAAGGATAGTGTGTGAAGCCACAGGATGTACCTTGGAAGTTACAGCTCGTGATCCAACAGCTAAGCGTCCATCCGCCGGTTCGGAAGAGCCAACACAGACAGTTCAAGCAGATCCTGAACGACGCTGGTTGATATCTGCTCCGTTGGAAATTCGGACCAATGTTTCTTCAAGTGGTGAACAAACTATAGATAGTAGCGGTATAGGCAGTACAACCAGTGGTAATGGTAAACGAAAACATCCGTGGGAAACACGTGGTACATTGGAATTACATGAAAGTTTAATGCCTCAGGTGTCAGCATTCCTTGGTAAGTAACTTAAACTCATTTTTACTGGTGTTTTTCTGCGAATTAACTACATGGCTCACTGGTAATACTGCAGTTGGTGTCATTTGTGTAATATTTTGATCTAAACTATTCACCCCCATGCAGTAAGTGGTAATATATTTCGTATATGCAAGCAGTATCTGATACAGCTAGAGAAATAGAAAATACGTTGGTTTGATATGTCTATAACCACTCCTGTGAGAATCTGGGACCAGTTTTCGCAGCATATTAGAGATATATACCCTATATGATTCATTTTTATTACATATATCGTGGGTAAACTTCTTTGTAAATTAAGTGCCACTTTTCACCTAGAAGAATCTGATTGGCTGTTTCAAGGTCGTCTGAAGTTGGTGTTTATTCTTAACTATTGCCGGTAATATGAGTATTTACGCCGTGACTTTGAGCCAACATCATAAATATTCTGTGATATTTGAGACTCCATGTTTTCAATGTGCTTTATATTTGTTGTGGATGTCCAGGATATTGTGATGGTAAAGGCTTTCATATGTTAGTTTTCAGTCTAGAGTCCTGAACTAGTATGTATTTTCAAATGCCAGTTTAATTCAGGCGCCTATTATGCACTTTAAGGATAACTTCTTCACTTTGGTTTCATGAGCATGTTGGATACACTCCCGCAATATAATTTGCATGCAACTGTGTTCTTGTCTTATACTGATCAGTGAGAGAATTTTGAAGTTAAATGGAGGAGTGTACCGTTTCTTAGATGTCTGAAAGTCACTTATTTGTAGTGCAGACGATTTGGAATACACCTGAGGGATTTTGATTTCCATCTTCCATGTTGATCTGAGCCACATAAAGGTGCACAAATTACCCGGATAACCTTGCCGGGATATCAAAGGTTACATATGTCAAAATTCTGGACGTCTCCACAACCATTCAATAAACTATTTGGAGTATTAGGAAGGATTTTTTTCTCGCGGCTTATCTTTGGCTCCTAAAAGCCAAAAAATCACATTTCAACTGGAATGGCATTTAATATTTTAAAAAACAACTGTAACGGTCACGTAAGTAAACAATTAAGTAAGTTGGAAGATTACCAATGATTTCAACCGAGCTAAGATCAAAATTACATAAGGATTCCAACGCAACGTAAAAACAAACGAAAAGGCATCTAGTTGCTAAGATAATATCAGACTTTTTTATCTGAAATGGTAGGTTTCATTGTTTTTTCGGCACTAACCTAATCCTTAGAAAAAGAATAGAAAGGAAGATGACGCGTTCTAAGACTACCGAATAACAAAAATAGTGGTGCATATTTTCTCACTACCGTTTGTTGATTATTTTGTTCATGTAGATCAATGGGTGGACTGTATAATAGTTTGTCTACGTTTTTACTGAAGGTAGTAGCTGCGGATTCGTTACGTTTACATGATATGTTTTAATCATCTGTGACTACTGTTCCCATTTCTCAAGTTTTAATGTCAGCCTGATACTATGTTGGCACTACTTCGGTTTAGGCAGTGACAAATAACAGTATTCAGAAACAGGCATTTTACAGAAGTTTGAACTCAAATAAATGTTTGCACACTAACTGTCTAGTCTTTCTCATTTGTAAAACCTTTTTAACTTACAGACCATGTGCTATAGTCCCTTATACCAGGTTTGTGTATAAACTTAAAGTCTATGGGATTTTTAACATTCTGACATACTATGATTACGTTTAATTCAGATCAGTAAATTAGATCTATGGAATTGTGACAGAGTAATTTTTACAATTTTATGGTGGTTATTTTCTCGGAACTTGGATTATGAGATGGTGACTGGACCAAACTTCATTCTGACATACTATGATTACGTTTAATTCAGATCAGTAAATTAGATCTATGGAATTGTGACAGAGTAATTTTTACAATTTTATGGTGGTTATTTTCTCGGAACTTGGATTATGAGATGGTGACTGGACCAAACTTCATTCTGACAAAGTCTACATCGTCCACCAAAGTTGTTGATAGTGTCGATTTCTGGACTTAAAACTGTTGTTTTAAAGAATCTATTGGTTTCAAGTGCTAGAACTCATTTATTCAATATTCCCTTTCGGTGACATTTTTGAGACTTTATATGAATAGGAGTACAATTTAGTTTAAAAAGCACCATATTTAGAAACTTTTTAAAGATTATTAACTGTCACATTTGCTTTTACAAGTTGTAAATGTCTCAACAATTTATTGTTACTAGTCACTTGAATTTTTCAAACTTGATCACATCACCCATACTTTAAATATTTACATTATTTCAAACTTGCCGCCGGTAGTATTTTGGAATATTTACATCGTGGGAGTTATATGGACCTTACGAAATACATCAGTGTATTTAACGTATTTACCATTAAAATGAATAAACTGCATACCTAGCTTTTATGTTACAACTAAAGCTGTGTTAGCGAAGCAGTATAAAACGATCAGTAGTGTTTTCTGCTATCTGAGTTAATATCTTCAATGGTATTGTTCAGATATTGTGATTACTATCTGCTTATATCCCATTTTCTCTATATTTTTGTTTTGCAGCTGACGTTGTCACACGATACCGTTCAGTTGATTTAGTTCCTGAAGTACGATCACTTTATAGTGCATCTGGCGGAAGGAGGTTCTTCTTTGATTTACGGGATACTCGGTGGGGCAAACGACTCCACATTTCCCAAGTTACTGAACTCCATCGTAATGTCATTGGTATTCCTCTTGAAGCGCTAGTGAGTTTTCGTTCAAGATTGGATATGGTGATTGAAAGTCTAGGGTTGGAGGACCAACATGCTTTAAGATCAACTATTTTCAGAGATGGAGAAAATAGGTCATCTCGTAAACAACCGCGTGCACCAGTCTCACCTCGAGATGCTTCAAATGAAGCTGGAGATTCTGGAGATAGGGAAAATGGCACTCAAAACGACGTTCAGAACAATCGAGTTGACACTAACAATACAGGAAATCGCACACGTGGGCGTGAAAGACGTCGTTTGCGTACAGGTGGATTTGTGATGAACAGTAAAGTAGGTGAAAATACAGAAACATATACGAGTGAATCTAGACCACGTCGTAATATGGGGAATAGGTTCGGAAGACGTGGTTTTTGGACGAATGGTGGACGTGAACGCCCAATTATGAGAAGGAATAGGAATCCACGGCCTTTTAATCGAGGTCAAAAGACATCCTCTGGGGAAAATGAAGATGCTGACGTGAGTTCAAAATCCAATACTCAGAGTGTACCAGAACCTGCAGTTGAACCTGCTAGAGTAGCGCCTGCGGCTGAGGCGACTGCATAATCACAGCTTTGTGATTCGTTTGATGGTGCTTTTTCTGAACATGTCTACTTTGTTATTAATCTTCACGCTATTCGTCTGTCATATTTTTCAGCATCAAACAACTCATTAATGTTTTTTTGTGTTTGCATTATCCAAGCAGATGTACTCAATTATTATTATTATTGTTACTATTATTATTGTTTGTTCTTGAACTTTAGAAAATTTTAATTAAACTGTTGAGGTTATTACGTCATATATAGATTTGATTGTGGGCTAAAGATGACAAAGTCTATTCTTATCAGTCCTCAATCAAACTATGCATTACAGAAATCTCATATTCCCGTGTTTCATAATTTTGCATGTTTTTGAAAAAAATACAATCCAGTTTAACTGTGAAATACTGTTTACTTTCTGATTATCTTTGTGAAAAATGCAGGGTTAACTGGCTCGCGAATCAAACAAATTTGAAGCAGAAGTAGGTATTTCGAATAAACAGTTTATAACTATAACCCGAATACGAAATACGCTATGCGATTAATATTCCTTTAGCTGACAGTATATAGGAATACAGGTTTTGCGCATTGTATCGTTTCTCTTAACCTTTTAACACAAAGATTTTATTATCAATTATAGAGAGTTTTAGTTTTGATTTTATGCATTGTATTCAGTAAGTGGTAAACAACTGACTTATTAATGTAGCTTGGCTGTTTGGAGGTGTAAAACTTTTGACATGTCAATAAGGAAATGTTTTAAAGGCTCAAGAAATACACATCATTTGGTAGATGCAGTTGCAGATGATATGAAGTAGCTGTTTATTTACTTTTCTGTGACCTAATCGTGAAGAATGTGTTGTGTGCACCGCTGCCAATATCATGACATAGGGCGCGCGGCTCAGTCAACTTTGGGTACAAGTAGGCCAAACACTGACTTTTTATTACAGTGACAATAAAGCTATAGGTCGCTGAGCTCTTTCTTTGGGATACGTTATTTAACTGTGCGAGGCGTGTCCTAAAAGTATGGTAGTAAGCTTGGTTACACTATCTTGTCATTTATATAAGTTGTTTCCATGCTGGTAGGGCGTTTTGTTAAGTAAGGAAACCGTATTGTACTTATATGATACTATAAAATCAAACTTGAAGTGACCCTGATTCATTGACATCGTTTTGACCAACAAACATCAAAGAACACAAAATAGTTGAGAAATTATGAGTCTTAGAAGTTACTAAAATGATTTCCTATAATATACTGTGCTTTATGCGGTAAGTAATAATATATTACTGTATGTTCTATGAGTTAAACATCTGATATGTGATCGTACAATGCTCAAGTTCTTATACATTCAGCGCTAAAGAATTTATTGATATAAGTATAAAACTTGGACACTGTGGTAGAGTATAACTCCATGATGAATAAGATTTTCATACATTTGGTTCCCTTGATAAATTTCGATAGAGAAAGAAAGACCAGATTTGCAGTATAAAATGATATCATTCTACTTCACAGGTTCTCATCATCTGCAAACTACCTGAAATTACAATGGTTATAAATAATAACATTTCATACTTCATTGTTTGAAAGGTAATAGAGAAAACATTATAAGATGAACGCATCCGGAATATAAGGATTAAAATTTTTATAGTTTAAGTTACCATCAATTTATATACTATCAAACTATGAAAAAAGAAAAAGGGGAGAGAGAAGACAGAAAAATCTAATAAACAGTGTCAACATGGCAACTCAACAAGGTAAAAGTTCATCAATTTGAAAACTTGCTTAGTGAGTTGAGCCCACTAGTGTGTATGAGTAATCAGTGTAATGAAAGTGATATGGTTACCAAGGGAGTGAGAAATTGACTACACTGTCTCTGTCTGTGTGCATAAGTTTGGTCTGAGACGTTAAAGGATGAGATGAATTAAAGTCTGAATATCATCTCATCCTTTAACTGTTAAGGCAGGCTTAGTTAAGTGTTTAACAAACCGAGCAATGGCACTAAGTAGCACAAAAAAGACCTTAATGATGAAATAAAACAGATAGAAGAGGCGTTGGTTTTAAATAACTATCCTCTAAAATTCATTAGGAAGATTGAAAAACGCCAAAAGAATTGTGAAACTAGTAATAATAACATAAATAAAAGAGAATATAAGTCATCTACAGTTATACCACATAAAGAGGGGACATCTGAAACCCTACGTAGGATTCTAAATAAAGCAGGAATTAGGGTGGCATTTAAACCTACAAACTCACTCAGGGACAAGCTCTGTAGGTTAAAGGACCCAGTGGACCCAGTTAGACAAAATAATATAATTTACAAAATACCCTGCAATGACTGTGAGTTAGGTCAACTACATAGGTCAAACTAGTAGGTCAGGGGTAGTCAGATTGTCAGAACATAAGAGTTTAGCTAAGGTAAGAATGGTTGACCCAGAGAAGATAAGTAATTTAGAAAAAAGCTCAGCACTACATTGCACTGCATGCATTAACACACAACCACACAATAGGGTGGGAGAGGGTTAAAATTCTAAAAAGTAATCTAGGTAGGTGGAGAGAGAGAGGTTGATTACTGAATCTTTGTTCATCGAATCTACACCCAACACATGCAATAGGAATGAATCATCACTCATACCCGAAATATGGAAAATATTACTACCAATCAAATCAAGCGAAAAACAATGGAACTATATAAATGAATTTAGGAAGTCGTGTGATTACCTTGATATGATTATGAGCAATAAATTGTGCTCGAAACGTCATCAGTAAACATTACTGTATAACACTGTGAGACTCTATCAAAATAAAAATTTACCCATAGTGGAATTGTAAATATCTGCTTTCTTTTAAGCATAAGTTTCTCGGAATATGCTCTGAAAACCGGATAGAAGCCCTTCTTTCTGTCCTTCCAATGTACTTGCTGCCGCAGGTGCACGTAAATTTATAAATGCAGTTGGAGGTAACATCAGCAGGGTACTTATCCAGTTTCGATTGGCTTATAGAGCATGTAGTACTGTATAGTGTCACCAGATTGGCTGCAGGGAAGCATCTCTTTATTGTTCCTTTCATCCTCTTTTCAATCTTTTGCGGTACTGTTTCTCCTTTGTATGGGAGGCAAATGAACACTTTCTTCTTTTCAACTGTTGCATACTTGTCTTTCTCATCTATTTCTTTGCTGTACTTTAGGATAAATCCTTTTGGATACCCATTTTCCTTAGGGCATTTTTCAACAAAGCTTAATTCTTCTTCTACCTTGTTGGGCGAACATAACTTCCTGGCCCTGTCGCACAGTGTCCTTACTAATCCCCGCTTATAGCTCATAGGGCAGAAGCTGTTGTAGTGAAGGTATTGTCTGGTCCAAGTTTCTTTTCTGTAGGTGGACTTTTCGACCGTTCCGTCGTTTCTTCTTTTTACATTTAGGTCCAGGAAATTGAACTCATCGTTGTGTTCGTATTCCATGGTGAATTTAATGTTTGGGTGGAACTCATTTAGGCGGTCAAATAATACGGATGCCTGACTCATGTCGTTACAAACAACATCGACGTATCGACGGTAGTATGTTGTTTCATTGATAGCGTCACTCAGTCGCGTCTGTTCTAGATAGCCCATGAAGATGTCTGCTAGAATGGGTCCTAGAGGCGACCCCATCAATTTGTCGGTAGAATTGGTTATTGAATCTAAATTAGATGTCTTTTGTGCAAAGAATTAGTAGTCGTTTCATCTCTGACTCCGGTAATGGCAATAGATCTGTTTGTTTACAAATGATATCTATTGATAATAAGAACAGGATTTTATTTTGATAAAATCCCTCAGTGTTGTACATCAGTATTTACTGAGTATGTTTCGACCACAAACTATTGCTTGTAATCATATCAAGTAACACACAACGTTTTTGCCTCGTTTATACATTCATGTATATAAATGAAGCAGAAACGTTGTGTGTGACTTGATATGATTACGAGCAATAATTTGTGGTCGAAACATCCTCAGTTAATATAATTGTACAACACTGTGTGATTTATCAAAATTAAATCTTATTTATAATGGACTAAAAAATTTTTGTTATAAATCCACTTAGAAGGATTATTTTAGGGTAGAATGATTGTATAATTATGCAAGTGAAAGTAATTTTTCCCAGTTCAATTATCAAACACGAAATTACATGCTGAAGTACTGCGTTTAACTTAATACAAAATTGCGTGAGTCAGGCTCGAGTCTTGGTTAGTCCTATAAACCCAGTAAATTCCAACAGCCTCCAAACTATACGTTGATCTTGTGAACGGGGATATTCTAAATCAAGATGTAATTACTAATTGATTGTGTATTTATGTTGATAAGTTAAATGCGCATATTTGACATATACTAGAGAATCGTTGAATTTTGTATCATTTCGATTTTTACGCTACATTTCCTTAGTTACATAAAACTTTCATTTCTCTGTTTTTATAGCCAAGAAGTTGTAGAATAAGTTGTAATTAGTTGACCTTCGAAACCTGGATCTGTGGACATGAACTTGTTGACTCATAACTCCTATAACTCACTGTTTCCCATTTTGTGACTGATTAACACTAATCAATATAATTGAATATTTTGTTCGATATACATAACCAAGTCACTGAATCGATGGTATCCATATCGTGTTTGTTAACTGTCATTGACAGTGAAAATACTTCGGCATTTTTTCGAATTGGCAGAAGTTGGAATTCACGCACCACTGGGTCAGGTCACAGTGGCTGGATCATCTAAGAGCTCGCCTCGTAACTGGAAGGTCGTGTATCTGAAACCTGGTTAGCGTGCACCGTCAAGAATCCCGAACTAGGACGAAACAGCTGTACAGGACTCGCTGCTAGTCTCCTAACGGTTCTCTAACTGATGTCGGCTCGTGATCAAGCCTCATATTTTTGTATTGTTCAGCTTGTAGCCAGCTGAGAAGAGACCACGAAATACTGAAGAATGCGTCCATATTATTATGCTAGTACATTCATTGTCTCTGCTTTCTCCAAGTTAACATCGAATCTTCGACATCAGAATTGTACGAGCCATGTGAGAACAGATTGATAACAGATTGTGCTTGAAGATGCGTGTAGGCATGCATGTGTATGATAATATGGATAATTTATTGTAAGGCTGACGATGTAAGACGTACTGTTGAGTGATTTGAGAAGACATGGGACGATGAGTGACCTAGTATGTGGACACACTCATTCTCGTATATCTGAATAGCCGAGGAGAATATCGTTTACATTTAGTCGAAACGTAACACTGAATTGAACAGCAGATTTCAAAAGTGAATAAACGATTATGAATAACAAACAGTAAGAGCTATTAGATGGTTGGAGGCCATCCATTGGCAGGTAGTTTTTGACCCTGAGTTTCGTGCTTGTTGACACTCGTCAACAAGTCGTATCTGCACAACAATCTGGAAGGAATTCATGTCTCCTTCCTGTAGGACTTTATTGGATATTGGATACTTTGATCGGACACTAGTTAGTAAGTAACTAGCATCATGAGTCTGGTCGTTTGTTTGGTGGCGAATTGATTCTACCTATTGGTCCGAATCTCAGAAGGGACATGAGTTCCTTCAAGATTGCAGAAATGCCTTTCTGACGAGTACCAACAAGCACAAAACCTAGGAGCAAAGGTGTCCTACCGATAGCTTGCAAGAACAATTCACAGTGCACTGTGATGGTGAGCCAGGTAGCTTGGTGACCGACCATATTGCAAACTTGACTGATAGAATTCAGTCTGCACCAAATAAAAGACTAGCTGCGTAATATACTAGTTACTACCTAGCGTCCGACCAAAGTAAACAATGTATGTTTTGAGATGGTGGCTTATGAATAATTTTATATTGAACCTCATACTCAGCATGAACGTCATATGTATGTATAATAATATTAAAAACAGGAACCAAAAGTAGATAGAAGGCTCTGTATGTGTGTGTGTGTGTGTGTAAGTGAATTACTAAGGTTAAGCCTCATGATAAAACTGAATCCTCAATCACATGGTCAATCAAACTGATTGGTATGGTATTTCTTATTATTGTCTAAGCGATATGTGAGCGGTGAATGATTCATCCATCAAATATTCTCACACGTTTAACTTATCCACACATTACATAGAGGACATGTAAAATAGATGTTTAGGTTATATCAATTCTCGGACTATTTTTTTAAAGCATATAATATAATATGTAGTACATAGTAGTAGGTATCCTTATATTCAACTTGTCGTCGTTATTGTGTTTGCATATTAAACATTAGAAAGAAATTCAATTCACATCATACCACAACATTTACAAAGAAGGGACAGCTGTTGAATAACTCATCTTTTTGATCAGTTGGTTTTATATACTTCATAGCTCAGACATGATTTGATGAGCACTTCTAAAGACAATATGTATCCTGTCATTTCTAAATACCTCTGATATTTTAATTTTGATTATTTCTCTGGAAAAGTTCAAGCCAGCATCCATCGATACTAATACCAGCTAACAGTCAACCATATCCAGGGTCATGAGGAGAGAGTTATATGAAAACAAAACACGTAGATCAGCTAAGAGTCTATTTTCGGCGAATTCATTTCCTTAGCTGTACCATCGCAAATATATATGTGTTATTTTGTATGTATGTGTACATTAAATTTATCAAACAAAAATACAATTGGTTATAGTTATTTAGACTAAACAGGTGAAGATTGGTAATTGGAGTTACGTAATACAAAATCAGTGAAGAAAATTAGGTGTCAGTGAAATTAGGGTAGTAACAAAGGTGATGAGTTGTCACAAACAGTTGTGAAAAGAAGTTATGTAATAATATGAATAGTTTGATGAGTGAGTTTTACCCAGGATGCACACAGGAACAAAGTAGATAATACGAAATTGCGTAAGAGTTCTAAATGAATACAAGAATTATAAGCAATTTAAGAACAGGCAGAGAAACAGAATCAAGTCATCAAAATCAAAAACTCAAATCAGAAAAGTTGTTACCAAGACAGTAGAAGTGGTTGAGTAATCCTCTTTTGTATGCATAGATCCGGTTTTTCTATGTGAATGGCCAGAGCTTCAGCGATACAAAGAAGGCGAAACCGAATTGCCTTTGATAGGTTGTTCTTGACTCTGTAGATTACTTTGAAGGAGGCGTTTGTTGAAATAGAATGATCAGTGTTAACCAGATGTTCAATTATGGCACTCCTTATTGCACCACTATTGCCTTTTCACAGCCATGCTGGATAGTGTTCTCGAGTCCTCTTGGACAGGGTGCGCGTCGAACGACCGGCTGGCTCCACAGCAGCAGGTGAACTGATATATGCACATATATGTGGTCAGATGCGAGATCTTATCCTTGAGGCTTCTGCAGATCAGTGGGTGACTGGAGAACACTATTCTTAACGTTGTTGTAAAGAACGTTCTTTTCAGAGATGATGTGATCCTTCTCTTCAGAATATCGCTTGCTAAATCTCCCTTGAAATCCAAGTTCATGTAGAGTTTCTTTTTTGGCGCAATTAAAGTTTCGTTTCTCCGAATTCTTGGTTTGATATTTTGTCGATGAATCTTATCGGGTATCCATTTTGGATAAAAATTTCTCTTAGAATATCTAACTCTGTTTCTAGAGCATCGGGACTGCAGATGCGTTGGACGTGGGTGGCAAGTGATTTAATTAAATTTCGCTTTTGTTGAATGGGTACCCAGCTATAGAAGCTTGTTAATTGACCATTCCAAGTAGGTTTTCTATGGATCGATCTTCTTAGGCTCCCATCAGTTCTTCTTGTTAGTTCCACATCAAGAAACGGAATTTTTGACTCATTTTCCATTTCAAGAGTGAATTTTATGGCTGGATGGCAACAGTTAAATGTCTTCAGCAGTAGATTGGGGTCATTGTTGTTGTCACAAATAATGAATATGTCGTCTACGTATCTTTTATACATTCGCAAATTGTCAGTGCTGGCTTTAGTGGACCTTTCTCGAGGCTTGCGACGAAGCAATCTGATAGTAGTGGACCCAACGGAGGTCCCATTGCAATACCATCTTTTTGTCTGTAGATGGTGTCGTTGAATGTGAACTAGACGTTCAGAGTGCATCTCAGCAGTAATTCCTTCAAAGATGTTGTTGGTATTCCAATATTGAGATGGCTGTCATCTATATATTTGCATATGAAGCAGACCATTTTCGTTAGTGGGACATTGGTGAAAAGTGACTCAATGTCGAAGGACAGCATAATTTTGTTAGATACATTAAGGTCTTGTATGTAGTCGATGAACTAGAAAGTGTCACGGAGCGAGTGCGTACATAATTGTTTCCTTACAGGTTCCAGAATATCTGCTAGCCATTTTGCAATAGAGTGGTAAGGGGAACCTGACATATCCAGAATTGGATGAAGTGGGAGATCAAACTTGTGTACCTTTGGTAGGCCGTAAAGTCTTGGTATTATTGAACCTGTTGGCCGGATCCGGTCATAGATATCCTCACTGATTAGTTGACTGGCCTTCATTCTCTTCAAGACGTCTGTGAGCTGCTTCTCAATCTGTTCCTTTTTGTTTCTTTCATTGGAAGGTTGGGAAAATGTTTCTTCATTCGACAGTATATCGTTCATTTTCTCAATGTAGTCTCTTCGATTAAGAAGCACTACACCGGCACCCTTGTCGGGGCGAGTTATTAGCAGATCTTTTTTATCTTTCAACTGTCTTAATTCTTCTCGGTGCCGCTTTGTTAGCTGGTTGCGGACTTCTGATTTTGTATTCAAGTATTGGTGGCAGCAGTCGATGATTGTTGACTTGAATCTCTGTAACTCGTCCTCAGGAGTTGGGATGAGGTTGCTCGTTTGGCTAATTAGATTTTCAAACTGGACCTGAGTATGAAGTTTGTCGGCGTTGAAACTGATATCGCAGAATTTCGGGCCCAGAGATAGGACTTCCAGTTGCACGTCCGTTAATGGTACTGAGGAATAATTGAACACAAATTTTGTGGGCTCGTCAGGAAATTTGCCGTGAGGTTTCATCTGCTTAAGACTGTTGTTGAGCTGGGTTACGACAGACTGAGACCGTTTATTTGCAACTAAGTTGATATATTCAGTGAATCTTTGACATTCGCCAGGAGTCAATTCGTATAGGGCAGAGGATCTTTGATTAATATTCCGCTGCATTTCGGGCATACGTGATTTGATAGAATCAGCACAATTTGTTATGTATGTTCAGCCCAACCTCCATCCGGCGTGACACGCGAGCAACTGTCCTCTTGTCTCACTTGGTGGAGCCCACTGCTTACTACTTCTAACTAGAAATCCGGGATGTGTGCACTGTCAAGGGTCCCGAACTAGGACGAGATAGTTGCCCAGTGCTTCCAGGTTTTCCAGTGGTTCTCTAACTGATATCAGCTCGTCATCAATGCTGAAACTTATCAAATTCCTGCAAACCGACACTTGATGGAAATGTCAATCATATGGAAGATGGGAACATTTCTTTCACGTTATGACAAGGAGTAATTGATAGGAACTATAATTACTTATAAATAAGTTAGGTTCTAAGTGACGTACGTTGTTAAATTATTAAGAGTGAAAAATTTTCAACTCTCTTCATTTTTTTCAACGATATTTGTCTATTTGTCTTTTAAGTAGTGAATTCTTTTGATGCTTAGTCTACAAATTCCGACAAAGTTTTCCGAAATGGATACGCGTGCATTTGCCTTGTTTATCGGAGACTCTGGAATACATGAGATGAAGCGAGGACTTAATGTACAATAGCAATTTGTGCCATCTCTTCGTTTTCGATGGTTTTATTTTACTATGTAATTCACATAACAACTTTGTTATGCTTCTTTATTCCATTTTTGTTTTATTTTATTTCACTTTACGTTTTCAATAATGTCAGTAGTAAGTTTTGAGCAATGCGGATTAGATCAAATATAAGTATGTTATGATATTCTAATATTTTATCTGGTTTACTACTTTGACAACATTTCACCCATCCTGTGTTTCCATCACGTTTCCAAATGTACTTTATTTTCCCATCATCTATTTTGCACTTTTCTATTGAACTTTAGGTTGACCTGTATTTATTTAGTTATTGATTCATATATCTAATCAATTGTGACTCATAATCCTATGCACTAATATTATTATCGCACTTTAGTATTTCCACTCACTGTCCAACTAACAATCATATTGTACAGCTATGAAAATGAAATCGTTGAAAAGAGAATTTTCTTCGCTGAATTCTTTGCTTGGGGGATCTAATAACTTATATCACTGTCGACCAATGTTAATTATAGTTCCTATTAATTACCCCTTGTCATCACATAAGGAGTATGTTCAAATCTTTTATTTTAATGTATTGTTGAGGCTGTGGCCAGCTGTGGAGAAGTCATGATATAATGAAGAATGAGGTCATATTATCATGGTATATTTGCTGTTCCTGTTTCGTTCAAGCTTACTTATGGAAAGAAGTGCATGAATACTCATTATTATAATAATAATAGTATTCTCCTTTATTCCAAAAACAGTACTTATAATACAGAATGGAATTCTCAGCATTTATCACAATATTGCATCTGATTTACTCAAAATATAAATAAAATTAAATCAAAATTAACCAGAAGAATTTGTCCACATTTATTGACAGTCTTCAGAGTTCTACGAAGTATGACACAGTCTTTTTTAAGCAATCCTGTAAAGAATAAGGGTGAACAATAGAGAAGAATAGGTAAGATGCACGAGTTGACAAAATGTAAGAGGAGGGGTTGAGTTATGCCTTAGTGCCTTGACTTCTTAATCTAAAAAGTCAGACGGAATATTGTTTTATAAATCGCCAAGTCATGAGAGGACCAGAATAGTTTAGAAGAAAGAATTAATCCAAGATTCTTAACATCAGAATTGATTTCTGTGTCACTATCATCAATGTTGCAACGGTCATAGTGTGGTGGTGTGATACAGACAATGTGTACCAACGGAATACTATTCTCACATATTTCCACGTTTCAACAGTGCATTAGCAACAGAATACTATTTATATTTGAACATTCTATTTCATGTCATTTCATGTAAGTCAAACTCTCAGTGATTGGTTAACAAATACAAGCTGTAAATAAATAAACAGTGGTTTGATTAATGAAAAATAAACTTTGGCTTCCGTGTCTTTCTTTTTTCTCTTACAATAGGAATTAACAGATTCACTTAACTTTGTTTTACATTGGAAGCTGAAAGCAACAGTCTGACATTTTGAAGGATTTAGTTTAAGACCATTAGATGAAGACTATTTGCCGACTCCTGATAGGGTGCTGTTCATCTTAGTACAGTTTAGCTGGGAGTTAACAGACATTGAAATAGTTAGATCGTCGGCATACTTAACAAAGTTCATTTTATCAGAGTGAGGTAAGTCATAAAAGAAGAAAGAAAACAGAAAAGGAGAGAGGACAACACCTTGAGAGACACCAGCCTCAGTAAGCAATGAAGTGGACGTCTTCCCCTGACATACAGTGTACTGCTTTCTTCCTGAGAAATAAGAATGCAGCCATTTGACAACTCAACAGTCAGTTTGAGTTTCAGCAAGCTTGTTTAACAAAACATCCTTAGGTACTGAACCGAAAGCAGATATGTAACCTAGAAGGTGCAGTGAATATATTTAGCCCCCTTGTCTAGGCTGGAGACAGTGTTATGATGCGAGACTGCGGCTGCTTCTGAATTGGTTTGGTTTGTAGGGATTTGACTGATTGTTTCCAGGATTTCATCATCAGCTGACATCGGTTTGAGAACCATTTGAAAAGCTTGGAGTACTGGGCAGTTGTTTCATCCTAGTTTGGGACCCTCAGCGATACGCATCTACCAGAGTTCTACTATGTTTGTAGGCCAATTGTTTGGGATCGTTAACGGCTTTAAGTGAAGGTTGAAGACTTAGTAAGAGCAGCTTTTCCATAGGTTTAAGAAAAAGAGAGGTAATAGCAACAGGTCTAAATGTAATACATGTTCCAGTAGATGAATTACGTATAGGTACAGTTTTAATATCCTTCCACATGGCTGGCACGACATTCCCGGAAAAAGAATAATTAAATATGTCAATGACAGGATAGCATAGGATATCTGTAGATTTTCTGAGAATAAGGCTAGGCAAACCATCTGGACCTAGGCTACAAGAAGGGTTTGAAGATTGGAGACATTTTAGAACGTCACTTGTATTGAAACTAAGGAAGCAGGTTTCATTAACACTTGTGACACTAAAAAGCTTGGCATTTGTAGGTGAATGTATGAAAGGCTTGTTTAGTGTACACACATCAAATGAATCAGGAATACTATTTATCTGATTACCACCAATAATCTCTTTGAAAAGTTTCCATATATTAGAGGCATTTTCACAGGATACAAACTTCTGGTTATGAATTGAATTCAACCTCTGTATTTCAGACTTGAATAGGATGTTAATTCTTTTCATTTTGTATAACTTCTGCTTTTCCCTGCGAAGCCTTTTAAGTTGAGGGGAGGAGAAACAGTCAAATTCGATGAAGAGTGTTTCTCTGGGACAACAGGTGTCAAGACAAAATTTGAGATAACATGTAATATTTGTGAAGGTGTCGTCAAGACAGTCTTCATTAAACAATTCCCACCTTATGTCTTTGAGCATGCTTCTAAGATTCTGAATATTCTCCTTAGAGTAAAATCTATGTACAATTTTCTTGGAAGGTGTGGAAAGCTCCTTTTGTGTAACTTTCCATAAATTTTGGGTAAAACCCGTTAAACAGTGGGGCTCTTTTACGAGCTTTATATATTCCGGAGTCATTTATACAAGATCAAGGGAGGTATTCAGTCGGGTGGGAAAGTTAACAACATTTCCATGACGTAACACTGTAAGAAAACTGCAGACACAAGAATGAAAATCTCCTGTCACTATGGACACTGAGTTACCAAAAGAGACGGCAGGGAAAGTAGTGAATTCATCAGCAAGCATAGATAGTTCTGAAGTACTACAACAAGGTGTGACATAAGTGTTGGTGATAAAAATGAAGTTGAACTTAGACAGGTGTTTAGGTCGACATTTAACAGTTATTTAGTCAATATTATCACCTGAGAATTTAAAGCAGACGTTGTTGGCAACATACTACTGATGATTGATAAAAGTAGCAACACGACCTCGCTTTTTCCTGGAACTGCTTCTGTCTTGTCTGTGCATAGTGAAACCATTTCGGGAGATTAAATTGCCAGCATATGAATCATGGAGCCAAGGTTCTTGAGGCGTTATTACACCTGTATTACGATAAATATTTGAACATAACAGAGCATGGAGGTAATTAATCTTGTCTGATAATGACCTGCAATTTGTGCTCACAATCATAGGAACAGTTATCTAATGCATTGGAGTACACTTTTAGGCTCGTTGTCACTCACCATGATGATTTTTTGAGTTTATTAGAATCCTGTAAATCAACCGGCTAAAACACATGGCTGCTTTAGACTCGTATGACAGTCTGAATACTCCTCACTAAGATTAATTCTCAGTTGTGACTTTCTATTTGGACATATCCTAAGAAATCTAAAAACATGTCAGATTCTATAAGAATAATAATAACAATGGTAATAATAATATCAATGATAACAATAATAATAATAGAAATAATAATGGAAAAAACATTGTATAGCGAAGAGGGAAGGAAAATTACGAAATTTAAGATTTAGTTCCCTTTATGAATTTAGGCAAATCAATAAGAAGACGTTGTGGCGGTTGGTAATTCCCTAAAATTGCTAGCCGCAGTATGCACTACTATATATCGGATACTGACCCTTACTGTTCAGTTCGACCTGTTTAGCTGAAGGCACACGGTCAACCACGCATGCCATTCGGCCCACCGTCGTGTTACTCTTGTTCGTTCGCTCGCGATCCCTCGGTAGTTAAGCAAGCAGTCTTGCACTTCAATTTGGTCCTGAAATGTAATTCTTAATTTGGACGATCAATTTTGTTCGTTCGCCTTGCTTTTGGTCTACGAGCAACAAATACTATAGAAGTTGTGGGTATTAGATCTTGCGTTGGTATAAATTTATTTTTATTTTTTTAAATTTTGATTATAGCTTGAAACCACACAGTATTTTTGGTACAAATATGGAATTTTCAGCATGTGATAACGGTAGCCCAAATTTAGCAGGCCGACAATTGATATCAGGTGTGCATCGTCAGGGGATCGAACCCTGGACCATGTGCATGGTTGGCGAGGGTCGTAACCGCTGTGCCACCGACGCACACCATCCGTGAACGTCAACACCCTCAGCCTCTAAAACGTAATGCCTGAATCGTGTAATGTATTTGCGCAACACATTTCGAACAATCTGATCACACACGGACTTGTCATAGAAATATATATGAAATTAATACAGAGTTAAGAGGTGAGAAAATAAATTTAGGTCAAGTTAAAAGGACATATTGAAGGTCAAAATAACAATGAAGATCAGTAAAACAAATAACAGAGGTAATAGTATATCTGCTATGAAATAAAAACAAAGTTTACCAAAAAAGGTTTAGTGTGATGACAAATTGTTTCTGAACGCATAAAAGTGGTTTAAACTTCATCATTTTCAGCTAGGGCTTTCACAAACGTTAGGATACGTCCCAAACACGTTTTATAGATAGGTTTAAAAAACCTGTGAACATCGATTTTATGTCCTGTCTCTATAATATGTTTTGCAGTAGAGGAGTTAGGTCTCCTGTTCTCACCATTAATGGATTCTGTTTTCTTCTGAAGCCAGCTCTTACTTGCAGAGATCGACGAGTCCTCCCCATGAATGTATGTCCACACGTACATTCAAATTGGCAAAAACAGTGCGATGTGACATCATTTTTCGCATGTTCTAATGACTTAGATGGATATACTGGCCTCACATTATCAATTATTATGATATTAGCTGCATAAAAAAGTCTCTTTAACCGCAGCTACCAAGTGAGATTTAAGCTAATTACTGTCTCATTTTGTATACATAGATCTGGCTTCTTTAATCTGATTGCTAAGGCTTTAGCAAAACCAGCAGCTTTTTCACTAACCCGCTTATTAACAGCTATAAAGCTTTCACGGAGAATCATGGCCTTATCACAGACCAATAAATTGCATGTGACTCAGCTCCTTAGGGCAACATCATAACTATTAGAAAGCCATTTGGGTTGGTTTTCGGGGATGTGTACCAAAAGAAATCTTTCCGTACGTCCAGTAATATATATTGTATGTATTTAACCTTAAAAGGAAGTAAAATAAATAACAAAATTTTTTAGAGTGTTCTTCAGATGACGAGTCCTGCCAAGATTAATGAATTAATGAAATTCATACCTGTCTATTACGGTATACATTCTAGTGTAGAAATATCTCCTTTAATTACTTTTAATATAAGTTGCAGTATTCATCTTTGATATTTGTATGAAGTTATTCTGCTAAATCAGTTGAATGTCTGTACTTTTTATAAGACCTTCAGTAGTTTATATCTTCTGTTCACTGAAGAAGCTGGTATTATACTTGTCCGATTAGTTGTTAAGCCCTCTGCGTGGTACTGTTCACTACCTCCAAAAAATATTGTTCCTTGGTTAGGTGTTAGTTTGCCGTTTTAGTGAAATTAGTTTCAATTGACTCAGAACACTCATTTATTTATGAATAAAGAGAACACATGAATGGTTGATAAGTCATGAGTCGTCGCCTTAGTGTTGATTCTGACTAGATTCTATCTGTCAACTTTGCTATGTGGTCACCGAATTAGGTGACGCGCCATTGCAATGCACTCAGAAACCATGTTAGGTGCTCAGAAATAATTGACAGAAAACCGTGGACTCATGCTTACTGTCAGTTGTCAGCAAGGCATATTTACTATCTCGAATGAAACTGACGTTCACTTGGAAATTTGAATCGTCATTACCTAGCACTGCAGTCAATAACCTCACCACTGAAATACTTGGGCCATTTGTAGATACACCATACTGACGAAAGTCAACAAGCAGGAGACATGGGTTCGGGGCTTCCTACTGTTTACCTGTAAAACCTTTAAAAAACAAAGGATTACTCATTGGAGATAATGTTTGGCTTTTGAATTATTTCACTATCATTATCAACCTGTGATGCAGACAGTTGGCTGCCACAGAATTGCTCGTCAAATATCTGTGCTGATTCCTAAATACTCATATAGTCACACATTCGGTTCATACATAAAACCATGAGTCATATTGTTATGTCTACTGACTTTCTGATTCTATATGCAGTATGCTACCTCTCTTGAATATTCCCATGAATATGACGTTCATTAGTGTGTCTGAGTTTGTTCGAGGATTATAAAAACTGAGTGCATCGTGTAATTATTAATAATGTACATGCAAACAACATGGCTGTTTGGATTTCAATTATCCCAAAAATGCAAGATTGCTACCGCAGTCTGCGTAGTTCTTGTTTTGATTTTGGATGTAAGTTCGAAATGAGACAAAAACAGCAGCACAGTCATTAAACGGTAACGAAGGTGGGAGCGAACAGTTAGGTGAATGAAATATAAGAATGACTGGTAAAGGAAGAAAGTGATGGCGAAAGATATAACATGAGGCACTTAGAAACCAAACAGGTGTAAACTACTACTAGTAATAATAATAATAACAATAACAAAAGTGAAAATGAAGGTAGTGATATGAAAGTTACTCAGAAGAATACTCAGCAGTCTTACATAGTTGGGATCTTTGTTCGTGTGCAGTAAGTGTTTCAGCAGTACACTGGGGTCAAAAGTTAAAGTTTGTGGAGTGACTGAATTTAAACTGAATGTACATTATTGTTTAAAATGAATTACTGGGACCTGAATGAAATTACTTCATAATATGTTCCAAATTGGATCATACTATTATCTTATCTTATTATTTTTTTTCAATCAATGTAGGTAATGTTCTGTAGTGAGTTTCTTGGAAACGTCCTTACGTGGGCCTATGTAATCATCCTTTCCAGTTTCGATGCTTTTCTTTTAGGCCTAGCTACTTCAACTGCATTTGTTCTTCAGTACTTCAATTCTCCAAGACAGTTAGCATCAAAACACGACGAAATCTATGCGCACACAAGAAACCATGCCTTAGAGTAGCGAAGAATGTCAAGGATCTTTTAGTCTGCTAATTTTAATTTTTAAGTTTTTATGCATTGTAATTTACATATTTTTAAAATATCCAGACAACATGTATTTTTATGAAAAAGCGATAGTAAGTTAAGTGGGCTGACGGTATAATTAAGACATGTAGCTGAGTGATTCAAAAATGTGAAGAATTGCAGCAAAATATATTTAAACCGTGTTCCATTTTGTCACACCAGAGTGTAGTTTAATTATTTTCTTTATCAAATTTTCAATCTTATTCGGTTATTAACTGAAGTACCCGTTGACTTAGCTCAGAAATCTGAAGTAGGTCAAACCAACCGAATTCTTGATAGCCATTGAGCCGAATTCAATTCGCAACGTACACTTTACACAGTTTGAGGTGCGGTTTTCAGGTTATTCCAGTTGATTTGAGTAGTTCCCAAGTTACCATATCGATCAGTATTATACACTCTCATGCAATTTACTTTCATTTATGATATGCGGCAGATAACATATGATGATCTGAATATTTTTGGTTTCCATAGGAAACCCATGGAGGAGCTGTGTCGCTTGGAGACTAAAGAATTCGATTTTGTCTTTTTACATAAATCCATTTTGGCTAATCGACAACAACCTTTTAGATAACTGGACTCAAACTCACACACTGAACCGCTTATTCAGTACATTCTACTTTATAGCGATTTCTGTATTGAAAGCAATTTAAAATTTATAACAGAACACCGAAATTTAGCATTGGCGGTTGTAATTTATCTTTGTTTCTTTTTGAGTATGCCAGTGTTCAGTCAACTTCAAATGGTTACATATTACAATCATAGGTGTCTTTGGTGTTGTTATGTTCACTGAGCTTCATGGTTTAGTTGTGAAGCTTTAAAAACTGTCCACCTGGACAACATCTTCAACTCCGACTTCTAAATATTAAGTAAGCCAAAGGAATCCTTCTTGATTGAATATATCCAGCCTGGAGAACTCAACAACAACAGATCCACTTGAGTGAAGTGGAAATCTTATATATAGTATTTCCAAGTCACATTTCAGAATGCTCAAAAATATTTAGTTTTTTTTTTTTTTTTTTTTTTTTTTGGATTTTACAGTTGCAGAAAGATAAGGTTTTTTCTGATAAATGTTTCATTGAATGTATTTTTAGTTGTTTTATTCTGTTGAAGCAGAAAAAGCAAATAGTAATAATAAAAATAACAACAACTGAATCTTAACAGTAATCAATAATGATGCATAAACAAACACAAAAATAACGTGGTCAATGCTAAAAATCGTGTTAATATACAATAAAACGAGTGTTTTAACGAAATCAATGAAAAATGGCTGACGGAATGCGATGTGAACTGATTTTTTTCTTGGTAATAAATTAATTTTATTGGTTCAAAGCTTGGTAGATGCTATTAATGCTACCAAGGTCGCCTGGCGTGGGGCTGGGAACACAACTCTTAGATTAAGAGTAGCATACTCTACTGATTGATGTAGGCGAGTTTACTGCTAATACAGCCTTAAATCTTGACCAGTTCACTCACCGACACTAAGCTAGGCAAAATGGGAACGTTTAGCGTGAGGCATGTCACCTCACCATGTGAAAAGCAATACTACCCCTCACATGTTACCTCCAACTGTGTATACCAATTCACATGTATCTTCGGGAGCAGTTACATTGGAAGAACAGAGAGGAGGGCTTACGTCAGATTCTGCGAACATGTACCAAGGAGCCTCCGGTTAAAGGGGCCAAATTATTTAAGCTCTTCAATCGCCAAATATCTGATTGACACAGGACACCGAGTAGATGTGCTGGAATCATTCGAAATAATTAACAGACAAAGTACCTCAAGTCTTCTCAGGTTTGCCGAAGCTATAGCAATAAAACGGTTTAAGCCTGACTTATGTGTCCAAAAGGAATCCGTCGTTAGACTTCAATTACCCTGGTAACTGACTTCTTAGTAACTCTTTGTTTTCTAATTTTGTTAACTTATCTTTTCACTCCACCCTCCCCTTTATATTTCGTTTGACTCTCTTAAGAGATAATTCTTCTCGATCTTCTGAATTCTGCTCACTGTATTACATCATCAACTTCTCATCTGACCTCATGTGCACCGTAATTTTAAAAAAAATTTTGATCTCTTATCTAATTACGTAACTATTGCTAATTGTCTTTTGTTACCACCCTAACAACACAACTGTTAACTAATTTCTTTTTCAGGAAACTTCTCTTTACCAAGACACATATATATATGTCGTGACACTTTAGACACCCTGTAAATCTCAATGCCTTATTTTACTATGACGCTCTGACACTATGCTTGCTAATGGACAAAGGTTTGTTATAAAAAATTGTACACTATTTATTTTTAATAACAAAAATTCAGGTTGTACGCAGCTGATGAGAACCAACGAAATAAAATGGATCCAGATTATTCTGCGCCAATGTTTCTTCTCTCTTTGTTCAAATACTACAGCTTTTGAAACCCTATGTTCCACTCAGAAAGCAAAGGGATTGAAAATAAACCTACAACCTGTACAATCTTGTTCTATTTGATAATTAGCATAAGTGTAGAATCCTCGGAAGTACACTTACTTCAGTCTGTATTATAAAACAGAATGTTTTCACAAAGTTGTGTGGAAAAGTCGTATTGATTAGGTTCTGGTATCATAGCTATACAATTCATACCGACACACACACACAGGTACATATACAACACACTGAGCTAAAAAGGTTCAACCACTTTTAAGACTGAGGATCTCAGTGACAATACAAGGATAGGAACTACAGAAAATAAAAATTATTATATACGACTAGTCAGAACTGAAGAAATTCAAAGGAGACATTAAGAATACTAATCTCTATTATTGATGTCATGCATTATTAGTTGGCACATTGGTTGACAAGCAGATTGCCTCTCCACACATACAAAATACACCATAGTGAATAAATCACAGACTATGATCCCCCGTGTCAGAGTCAGGTTATTTATGGAAGTAATGGAACGGTACCTTCAATCGATATTTGGAAAGCATTTTTATACTACAGTCTCAACTCTGAAAAATAAACGAATTTCTACCCAATAATTACTCGATTTCTGTTGAAATGTAATTATATTTTCGCCTTGTGAAAACGATGTAGTTGAAAAACTCATAAAAAATTGTTCTCAGTGATCGCCTCTGCATGGTTATGAGGAATAAATTCTGCTGGAAACTTCTTATCAGTAAATAATACTGTATTATTTTTATTTCCTTCACGTTCCCCAGTGGAACATAGGGCCTCAAGCTAGTGGCTTGAAGTTTCGGTAGCAGTGTTTATTTTACAGGATGGGGTTGCTAGCCTCATGCCAAACCTTTCCTCTTCACCAGCATTATTTCTGATTTAGCGAGGTAAAGGAGTGAGTCGGCCGGCGATCGAACCCCGGACCATGTGCATGGTCGGCGAGCGTCCTAGCCACTATGCCACCGACGCACTAATAATACCGTATTACTGTGTGCTTTTTTATCGAATGAAATTATTGGATAATGGAATTATACCCTACTACTACAGTGAGCAAATCCTTATTCTTATATCAAAAACTGCTTCGTTGTGTACTTTGAAAGCTACTTAATACAAAGTAAAGACAGGCTTCAGTTGACATACAATTACTGATCAAACTGAGGGTGTTCGAAGGAAGGGCGAAAATCGACAGCCACCCAGGTGTTATTGGCTCCACTTTTAACCGAATGAGCTACAATGTATTTTATCCATGTATCATCCAAACCAATAATGTAACATCGCGAAATTTTTACTCATTGTCACAGTTCTCACATCAACACAAACAAACAAACAAACAAAGCTATTATTCTCTGCCTTCGTTTATACAGACACATACATTTGATTAAATTTAAACATTAAATAACTGTAGAGAAATATTCTTTTCTCTGGAATTTAATTTTTTTCGCTCTCGGTCTGTCAGACTGCTGTCTTATCGTTTGATTCAGATACCATAACTATAAGAAATGACTACATTTGTGGCCATAAACAAATCAATCATTTTTAGCAAATATTATTTTAAGTTTGTAGAGAACAAGAACCAGTATATAGTTTAACAAATACAATTTATTGAAAAAAGTATGTATGTTCCTTTTTTCGATGGCAGATTTCATCACCTGTTGACATTATTTATGCAGTCAATGGGAATATATACGGTGCACATAGGACATCCAAGATCTCAGAAAGGATAAAACTCATGATCTTCAAGTTATGAAGCTAGAATTTCCCAACTACTACACTGTACTCACTGGATACAAATCTAACCCGCTGCTGTGTCTTCGATTGACGAACTGGCACCGTTTTTATCCATTGCCATCGGAGATGATTTCATCTGATTGGCTGACAGATGCACATGTTTTTGATAAATGTTGCCAGATTTCTCATTATAAGGTGCCAGCCAGTTGCAATAACTGAGTTGCATAGTTATTTCAGTCACCGTCAAAAGAACATTATATACTGTTTACCAGTGGTATGAATATTCATACTGCTTGTAAGTAAACTAGACTGAACCCCACAAATGTACGGAATGTACTGCTAATTGTCGGTTATCAGAAAGAAGTGATCTTTCCCAGTGATTGGTTTCACTTTATGATTTTTGTTAAGTTTTAGGCCTACATAAAATTGAAATTGCTCAGACTGACTAGCAGAAGTCTTCACATATATATTGTGACATTTAGCAGTGTGTAGACAGCATCCAAATGACGATGAAATGAACCTCAACACCTCAGTGGTACAAGTTTAGCAATACTGTCACTTAATATGTATTCTAACTGCTACCAGTCACCGCTGTGCGAGAGTCCTAGAATCAAAAAAAGAGATGTGTCCTCAGTGCTATTGAGTCTGTTAACTGATGACATTCTGTGATAACACGGAAACATTTTTCTTTGCTTTATTTATCAAATAAATGCTGTAGTCTTATTTCTACAGGCTTTTCACAATTTGGATTACAGGTCTGATTAGTTCATCCATATTTTGCTTGTTGGTGGGATATACTTGATCATTTTGGTCGTGTTACCCCTGTTAAATTATCAGTCCCATTTGAAATCCTCCAAACAATCAAACAAAAAAGATCCCTAAAAAACCAATACCTGAAAATTGATCTGATGCTCACTAGGCACTGGCAGTATTCAGGCAGTTACCTAGGGTTCTAGTGGGAAGCCGTGACCAGTAGAATACAGCAGGTTGAAGGTGAGGCAGTAACTTATAGAAGAAGATATTGCCAAGTGGTCGCGCTATGTCATGAATTGGCAGAAGTTAGAATTCATGCACTGGCTGGCCATTGGGTCGGTCCCAGTGGCTTAATGGTCTACGAGTCACCTTGTAACCAGAAGGCCCTGGGTTCGAACCCTGGCGGTGGGCGCGTACTTTTGAAGAGTCCCAAACTAGGACGAAATGGCTGTCCAGCACTCGTTACAGGTTTTCCAATGGTTCTCTAACTGATGAAATCCTCCAGCCAATCCAATTTGAGGCTGAGCGTTATAGAGAACAAAAATTCCAGGGAAAGATATGTCACATTAGTATTTCTAGATAGATGGTGACGGTGAATGCCAGGCGTGCTTGCATCTGGGAATTCTACAATTGTGACAATGACTAGAAATATTCAGATTCGCTATTACTGGTCGTAGCTCAAAGGGTAAAGTGTGGCTCTGGTAATCTGCAGTGTGTTGGTTTGATCCCAGCAGTGACTAAGATTCTCATTTCTCCTACAAATAATCAATCGTTCATTACATCACTAGTAGTAAGTCAATTCAAAACTGTCTCACATAGTTGCACTATCAATAAAATACCTGCTAACATCCTTCCAATTCTGTATAAGTTGAAGCGAAAGGAAAAAACTTGACTGGTCTACGACAGTGTAGATTAACAAGCAGCTGTGTATGATTCATTTATATGACAGCTGATTTAAAAAACTGCCATTCAACCAACCATACTAACTACTTATAAACACACACACACATTTGATGGACAGTCTAGAAAGTAAAATAATAGATGTCTGTGATAATCATACTCAGTTAATTATGTATTGAGTGGATGAGACGACACGTCTGTTGGTATAAGACATTTCGCAAACGCATTCAAAGTCATTCAAACGCAAAAGACAAATTTATTCTAAAGTATTCACATATCCTAGCTATATTTTTTATACCGTCAATGCTAGATTTTTGATTGATTGATTGATTTACAGCTTGATGCCACATTGTATTTTCAGTACAAGTGTGGAATTTTCAGCATGGATATCGGTAGCCCAAATTTTGCAGGCCGACCATAGATATCGGGTGTGCGCCGGCAGGGGATCGAACCCCGGACCATGTGCATGGTCGGCGAGAGTCCTAACCACTGTGCCACCGACGCAAACTGGATATCTCATAATTATCGTAGGTATAGCTTTCCAGAATACTCGTTATTTATTCTTTTATTCCTTTACGTTCCCAGTGGAACATAGGGCTTCAAGCTACAGGCTTGAAGTTTCGGTAGCAGTGGTGTTTATTATTTTCACGGGACGGGGTTACTAACCTCATACCTAACCTTCCCTCTTTACCAGTCTTATTACTGGCTTAGCGAAAGGAATTTTCATGGTTGAAATCTTTGTTTTATGCTTGCTACTTCACTGTCTTTAATTAACATCCTGTTCCATAATCAAAGCTCATGATGAAATTTAAAAATTATTTGATAATTTCAACTTACTCACATGATCACTATCTATATAGTGAACGAAACAAAAGAAAACATACTGACTCATCCTTCCTAATATTGTCACACGCACACACACACCGGATCACCAGTGTATTATGACTAAAATTAACCTACATGTTGCTAGGACATTCAGATATATTAGAACCAATATATATAAGTACATACATATGTATACTCAATTAATAAAGAGTTAGGAGGTGAGAAAATCGACTTAGATCAAGTTAAAAGGACATATTGAAGGTTAAAATAACAATGAAGATTAATAAAATAACAATGAAGATTATTATTTATATCCAAATGCTAGTTCACTAATAATTGTCTATATTTTGAATGACTTAGCAACAGACTCTTTACTGTCAATCTTTATGTCAGGATATATGAGACTTGTTGCTAAGCCCTTGACAAAAATAACATAACATTACGCGTCAACCACTGTTTGGGTTCATTTATTCTAAAATATCTGAATATCCTAGCAACATGTAGATTAATTTTAGTCATAATACACTGGTGATCTGTGTGTGTGTGTGTGTGACAATATTAGGAAGGATGAGTCAGTATGTTTTCTTTTGTTTCATTCAATATATAGACAGTGATCATGTGAGCAAGTTGAAATTATCAAATAATTTTTAAATTTCATCATGAGCTGACATTGGTTAGATAACCATTGGAAAACCTGGGAGTAATGGACATCTGCTCTGTCGTGGTTTGGGTCTCTTCAGCAGTATGCACCCACCCACTGGGGTTCGAACCCAGTACCTTCTGGTTACAAGGCCAGCGAGCTCGTAGATCATTAAGTCACTGGGACACGATTCACTGGCCAGCCCATGAATTCTAACTTCTGCCAATTCACGACATAGCGCGACCCCTAGCCAATGTCTTCGGCGAGTATTTATCCTCACACCCAACCTCCTGCACCCTGCCAGTCACGACTTCTCACTAGAACCCCAGGTAACTACCTACAAGAATAGGGTAAGCCTCTAGTGAGCAAAATGGTCTACGAGCTCGCCTTATACCCATAAGGTCCTGGGTTCGAACCCCGGGGGTGGGTGCGTACTGATGAAGAGTCCCAAACCAGGACGAAGCAGCTGTCAAGTACTGCTAGGTTTTCCAATGGTTCTCTAACCAATGTCAGCTCATGATGAAATCCTGTAACCAATCAAATCCCTACAAACCAACACTTGAATTTTTAAATTTATTCTAACCTTTGATTATGGCAAAAGATGTTGAAGACAGTGAAGCAGCAAGCCTAAAACAAAGATTGCAACCGTGAAAATTCTTTTTGAAGCAATATCATAGCTTCATAGTTGAAGGAGGAGTCGCGATGATTTATGAGTGAGAACAGAATATAAACCAAGTGCTGGCTTCATGTTATGCATTCTAGAGTCTCCGATATACAAGGCAAATGCACGCGTATCCATTTCGGAAAACTTTGTCGGAATTTGTAGACTAAGCATTAAAAGAATTCACTACTTACAAGACAAATAGACAAATATCATTGAAAAAAATGAAGAGAGTTGAAAATTTTTCACTCTTAATAATTTAACAACGTACGTCACTTAGAACCTAAGCCATTTATAAGTAATTATAGTTCCTATCAATTAGTCCTTGTCATAACGTGAGAGGAATGTTCCCATCTTCCATATGATTGACATTTCTATCGAGTGTTGATTTGCAGGAATTTGATTGGTTTCAGGATTGATGACGAGCTGATGTCAGTTAGAGAACCAGTGGAAAACCTGGGAGCACCGGGCAACTATCTCGTCCTAGTTCGGTACCCTTGACAGTGCACACATACCGGGTTTCTAGTTAGAAGTAGTAAGCAGTGGGCTCCACCAAGTGAGACAAGAGGACAGTTGCTCGCGTGTGACACCGACTGGAGGTTTGGGCTATACATGTATCACGAATTGGAGAGAGTTGGAATCCATGGACCACTGGGTCAGGTCACAGTGGCTGGATCATCTAAGAGCTCGCCTCGTAACTGGAAGGTCGTGTATCTGAATCCTGGTTAGCGTGCACCGTGAAGAGTCCCGAACTAGGACGAAACAGCTGTACAGTACTCGCTGCTAGTCTCCCAACGGTTCTCTAACTGATGTCGGCTCGTGATCAAGCCTCATATTTTTGTATTGTTCAGCTTGTAGCCAGCTGAGAAGAGACCACGAAATACTGAAGAATGAGTCCATATTATTATGCTGGTACATTCATTGTCTCTGCTTTCTCCAAGTTAACATCGAATCTTCGACATCAGAATTGTACGAGCCATGTGAGAACAGATTGATAACAGATTGTGCTTCAAGACGCGTGTAGGTATGTATGTGTATGATAATATGGATAATTTATTGTAAGGCTGACGATGCAAGACGTACTGTTGAGTGATTTGAGAAGACATGGGACGATGAGTGACCTAGTATGTGGACACACTCATTCTCGTATATCTGAATAGCCGAGGAGAATATCGTTTACATTTATTCGAAACGTAACACTGAATTGAACAGCAGATTTCAAAAGTAAATGAATGATCATGAATAACAAGCAGTAAGAACTATTAGATGGTTGGAGGCCATCCATTGGCAGGTAGTTTTTGACCCTGAGTTTCGTGCTTGTTGACACTCGTCAACAAGTCGTATCTGCACAACAATCTGGAAGGAATTCATGTCTCCTTCCTGTAGGATTTTATTGGATATTGGATACTTTGATCGGACACTAGTTAGTAAGTAACTAGCATCATGAGTCTGGTCGTTTGTTTGGTGGCGAATTGATTCTACCTATTGGTCCGAATCTCAGAAGGGACATGAGTTCCTTCAAGATTGCAGAAATGCCTTTCTGACGAGTACCAACAAGCACAAAACCTAGGAGCAAAGGTGTCCTACCGATAGCTTGCAAGAACAATTCACAGTGCACTGTGATGGTGAGCCACGTAGCTTGGTGACCATATTGCAAACTTGACTGATAGAATTCAGTCTGCGTGATATACTGGTTACTACCTAGTGTCCAGTCAAAGTACCGTTTTAATTTTTGAATATTTTTAGCTGTAGTACTGATAGCATGTTGAAGAAATGCTGAGCTGGTTGACATTAATGAGTCATAGTAGTGATAATTTTTCCTAGTTATTTAGGTTCTATCTCCCTATGATCTGTTTCAAAAGTTATTCTTAAAGCCATTCTATTCATATGTTACTGTTCTCTGTTCTACCTGTTGTTGTCTGTTTTTTTCTGGATAATAATTGAAAATGGCAGAAAATGTGATTGATTTCGGAACCTTTCTTCATGCTATTTTGTATGCTGGTGTATCCTGGTAATTTGCTAACAGTTGAAGGCTGTTGCACCAAATTGGTAAACTACTTTTCACTGATTACTTTCTGGACTTAAAATACCTTAGTTTGAATATATTCGACTGAAATATGAAACATATATGATGTCAAGTTAACACGTATAGTTTCGATTTATAATTAGTTCGACGAATTCGCAATTTACATTACGCATTACCCATCAGTCTTAATATTTCAAAACTGGTCACACGTATGATCAGTGAGAAAAACTTTTGTCATTTGCCATTATGTTTCCAAAATCTGAACAGAGGTGATGATAGAATTTGGTTTATTGATTCCAAGGCTTACGAAAAAATTGACCGGTTTCTATGGTGTTTTGCGTTGTTCAGTAGTACTAATTTGTGAAGTTGTGTATGACTCAGCCTAGAATCAAAATTTCACTTGGAGTCAATCATGAGAGGCGGACAAGGTCTTAATTACTTTGATCATTTTTCTGCTTTGATATCATTTATAATAAAAGTTACCTTGAGATGTGTCGGATGCTCACAAGCCTCGAGTTCTGACTAGCAGGATGCTTCTCCAGCAATTTTAAATTGGCAACCATAAATCAGTGAATTGCAACCCAGTGAATCATCAGTAAGTAACATGATGGCCTAGGTAGCGTATTTTTGCACAGAGTATTTGTTTGGCATTTTATTTGTAAGTTTCAGAATACAGTAGACTTTGATTGTCAAAAAATTTACTTATTTTGTGTCAATTTGTGATGAAAAGTAACCTGAAATCTGCCTAGTGAATTTTTTTGCTTAAAAATTTATGAACACTATATTCATTGCTGTAGCATCAAATTCAAAAGTCTTTTTTTTTATTACCTAGTTAAGTACCATTTGCGAGGTAACAATAAAATCACTGTATATCGTGTGACATCTTAAACTCCAATGGAAATGTTTATGTAATGACCGACGACTGAATGCTAAAATGAAGATCTCATTTCATTGGCGTATGGATTACCAGTTGGTAGAGCACTGGGTTAGCAATCTGGAGGCTATGGGTTAGAATCATGTCGCGAACCAGATTTTCCTCCCTCCCACTATATCATACGCATATGCTCAGAGGAATGCATTAAGGAAGAAATGCATAAACCGAAACTCACACTGCAAGAAAATAGATATCCAAAGAACTTCCTAAAAAAGTATATGTCAATACCTAGAGACAAGGTAAAGGTGGCTACCGTAGAAAAGAAACCTTTGTGTCTTAAGTTAAGTTACAAAGGGGAAATTGCAGCTGACATTCTAAAATGTCGACTTAATAGAGCAGTAGATAGAACATTTCCTGCAGCTAAACTGGTACTCAACTTCTCAACTAAACCAGTACTCACACAGCAAGTCAAGGATAAATTACCAAAGATGGCCTCATCAATGTGGATCTATGAATTCAACTGCTCATGTGGAGCTAGTTACATTGACCGTACTCAGAGGGCTTCATCCATGTGCGCGCGTGAACATGTACCTGTATGGTTGAGTAAAGGGGAAACCAAATGCGTAAATAGTGCAGTCTTAGCCCACTTGATAGATACTGGACACCCGATAAAACTTGACCAGGCGTTCTCAGTTATTTACCACGTTCCTAGTAATTTATCTAAAAGAGCTCGACTACGTATTTTATCAGTAGCTGAAGCGGTTGCAATCAATACCAGAAGACCATCTCTTTGCATACAGAAGAAGTATGTTCAACCTCTATGTTTACCTTGGCCTACAATAAAGCCAACAAATCCTCCATAAACACTAACACTATAAATTCCTATCACAATTTTCTTTTCTTTTCTTCTTCTATTCCTCTGTTTCATTGACAAACGTTCATTTTCGACTTTTGTGATTTCATGACCTTTCTTATGATTTTATTACCTTAGGTTTAAGTAGTGCTTTTCTAACTTGCTATCGTATTTACAAAATCCTGTTCATTCCACTTCATTATATTCATTATTATTATTTTACAATCATTCACCAATAGTGCTTGTAATTTTACACCATATCATCGTTATTATTATTTTACAATCATTCTTACTGTCGTTATTTTCAACCTTGAACTTATGTCTAGTCCGCCCCATTCGTTGGTTTATTTTCATATTGTCTCTCACACACCTTGATTACACACACTCTCGAAACCTGTATTTTCTGTTGACTAAATTTATATATATAAACACACATCATTAAATTAAATTACTTCATCTGATTTTGTCCCATGTTCTCATTGACCATGCATATTAGAAAAAACAAAAAACTACCTGACTATTGTTCCATCCCATCTTATGCTTGTTCCACAATACACTTTCTGATATGATTCTAATTTGCCTTTACTGACTGGTTATTGTATGCTTAAATTAATGGATTTATAATTGTAGAGCCTGAAGAAGAATTTATTGAAACCACAATTGTTCGCTCTAAATATTTTGTTCTGAATATCATAAGTAGTCTACCAATCTAAGACTACCTCAGATTGTTTATCATACAACATTATTTATCTATGGAAAGTCGGAAAAAACTACTTTAGTAGCATTTCCTGGTTTTTCCTTAGCCGTTTTATCATTTCTGATTCCTTTTGAAGTCATGATCACGAATTAAGTAGGAATTATGTTATTTAAGTTAGATCACGAAATAATACAAGAAAAATAATAATAATAATAATCCGGAGGGTATTCAAGTGACTATGTCACTCTTACTTCATTTACTTTTATGTCACAGAATACAGGAGCACTTGATACTTAAAGTTTCCAGAGTAAAAACTACAAACTACTACTGTTGTGGTGTGATACAGACACTGTGTCCCAATGGAATATTATTCTCACATATTCCCACAGTTCAATACTGCATTAACAACAGATTACTATATATGTATTTCAACATTCTATTTCATGTCGTTCAATGTAGGCCAAAATCACACGCTCAGTGATTGGTTGACGAATATAAACTGTATAGATATAAACAGAGTTATGATCAATGGGACATATACCTTGGCTTCTGTGTCTTGCCTTCTATTGTAACACTACTACCGATAATAATGATAATAATAGCTTCATTCTGAAAGATATGCTATATAGTTGAATACAAACGTTTTAGAGTGTCTCATTGCAAAACCTTCCCTCCTTCTTGTAAAGAACCAGCAGCGTATCCTTTGACAAACTACTATTCGGTGTAAAGCACGTTGTGATCACCCACTATGCTTTTCACTTAGTTCCTTTGAAACTGCATATCGGTAAGCGGGTGTACAGATAACGATTTTTGGGTGTAACTGAATGAGCTCATATTATCCTGGTACAATTGTTGTTCTTGCTTAGTTCAAGTTTATTAATGGGAAGAATTGCATGAAGCTTTTCTAACTGAATTATTAAAAAAATTGCATGACGTGAAATAAACGCTATGAATTATGTTAGATGGATGACTAATTAAGCTAATAGTGTTTTTAAAAAACTTCCAGGGTAAAATTTCCGAAATTTGTAATATTAGTAATGACATTAGTGATGCTTCTGGGGGGCCGCACAACTCAGTGGCAAAGTTGCTGACTGTGTGCCCCAGTTTCGAATCCGTGAGGGCATATCAGTCTTTTCTAGGAAAGAAATACCCCTTACTGAGGGGTTTCACTGAGCACGGAATCTCCGTTGTAGGGCATGCCGCAGAAGCTTTGGGGACCGCATTACAAATCTAACTGATAGAATTCTGTGAGCACTAAGTCTAAGTACGTCATAGTGGTTACGCTCTAGTGACAGAACAATGAAATAATTTATTTTTGAGGGAAAATTTTGACGACTTTGATCGTTCAAAAATATATCTTCTATAAGTAGAGTAGTATAGAACAAATCAGTGGGATTAACTAAATGTGTGTGCGTCGGTGGCACAGCGGTTAGGACTCTCGCCGACCATGCACATGGTCTGGGGTTCGATCCCCCTCCGACGCACACCTGATATCTATGGTCGGCCTGCTAAATTTGGGCTGTCGGTATCACATGCTGAAAATTTCATACTTGTACCAAAATACTGTGTGGAATCAAGCTGTAATAAAATTTTTAAAAAAATTAAATTAAATGTAGGCAATTTGACTAATTTAACACTCAGAATTTCACAAGTAACTCAGGTGTTCCAGTAGCATTTGCTAAAATCAATTTTTGTAACAAGCATGTATTGACTTATTATAGTTAATCAAATTCTGAATATATTCACCTGTTCACACTCCACTATTGCTTCAGCTATTCCAAACAGTTTTCAGAACCGATCGATTTAACCTAGAAAACCCGTTATAAAGTTCTTACATACATTTGCTTGTAAAATAACACCCTTTTTCAGTTAATGTATGTTAATCAGGTGTTATCGTCGATATCCAAGCAGTTGAACTGTATCGGATTTGGTGATTCTTAACATGGTATCGTTTATCAATACAACTCCTAGACATGTACCTCAAAGCTACTCCCCTAATGAAAAGTGACTTGATATGAAGTTATATCGAGTCACTTTTGAACTCCTTATCAGTGTTCAGCCATAACGTGATGTGATTTGTTAGTCAAGACTATCAGGTTACGAGAAGAGGACGACTTAGCCACTCAGACAGTGAGTCGTAATCTAATCTAGCCTATGAATTTGATATGACACCACTATCATTCACTGTTTTACACGAACAAGTGTATTCACACTCCCACTTTATGAACCTCATCGATAATAGCTTCTGACTGGAAATTCACAAGTTCCCTTTGGAGCACTATCACAATGGAATAGTGAATTGGTATTTGGATATCCACTCTGTGGGGATTTACACGGTTTCAAAGTATGCTAATGAAGAGTCCCAAACCCTAACGAAACAACTCTTAATAATGTCGATTTGTGCAGTAATAATGGTCTACAAAGGCATATATTTTTTAATTTCCATTCTCGTTAACTTAAAACTTGATATTTCTAATTTTAATAAAATAAGAACAGTGAGAAGTTAGTGAGATTATCACTCAGCTCACCTAATCACTCTAATAAACCGTCTGATATGGGAGCTTGCCGATAGAATCCTAACGACCAAGGGAGAGAGGCAAATATGTGATTAGAATTTCTGATAAAGGATCAATATTTGGGACGATTCATAGAAAATGGCATCAAAATGAAGGAGCAGGGAAACGGACAGAAAAAGACTTATGAAAAAACTATATTATGAGCATGTAAGAAGTCTGCATCAGGGATAAGTGAAACATATGTTTAAGTATTTTTCAGAACCAGTCGATTCAACCTGGAAACTCCATTATAATTATTGAACGGTCGGTCACTTCAGTGATCAAAATAACCTATTAATTTAAGGATACATGAAAGTTTTTAATTCTACATTAGAAACAAACAAACGAAATCGAACACAATCGATGCCATACGTAAAACATATTGTGTTGACTGACCATTTATGATCGCACTAAATGAATATTGAAGTTAACTCACAAATGATGCAAAAAGATTGCTTTTGTCAAGGCAGACATATTAGACGTTCATTGAGAAATATTATTCGTCATGATTGTGAGAATACATCAGCTTGGATGAGTCATCCGTTCACATACATCGGAGTTTGTAGTTAGTACTGGTCAGGTAAATTACGATTCACATTTCAACTATAGTAGTAAAGAATCTTACAAAAGAGAAAATATTTAAGATAAAACTGATAGGAGTCAACATTTGAATCTGTTGGCTGTTTTTATGCAGAAGATTTTGTTTCGAATTGGAACTTACTTAGACCATTGGGCTAACTGAATTTCTGTCCAGCATAGTGCATCCACCTTTCTTTGTTTCTCATTGTATTTTAGTCTTTGAATTGTGTCGCTGGACTGCATCATGAACTCACGCAGATTTGTATTGTATTTTCCGCCTGACTCTGTGTACTCCAGTAAAACAAAACTAAGAAAAAGTGTTGTAGAGGAATGAAGTTCCTTCATACGATTTACCATCGATCAATATTTTACTTAAAGATTCTATATGGGGAGTAAATATTTTGTAAGAAATCACTCTATATTTTATGTAAGCATAATTTCCAGAATAAAGCCAAATATTATTATTATTATTATTATTATTATTATTGTGTGAACAAATAATCCTGCCCTTAGATTAAGTTATTTCGTCATTGACCTGGCATAGTTTCATGTGTCTAGGAAATACATGTATTTTTGTCAAGTAAAGTCGGAATTACAGTTAAAGACCGGTTTACCCTCTGTTCTGGTAATTTCATTTCGCATCAAAGTAGACTGTATTGCGGTAGAACAGTCATAATCGATAATCAGTTGAGGTGCCTATTACGTTCATTATCTTTAGAAGATTGCAATATATGATGGCAACGTTTTAATTTGTAAAAATATTTCCAATAGTTGGAAGCTGTAAAGTCAACTTACTAGCGAAAAGAACAAGAAGTTCAGCAAAGATTGAGATCTTTTCGGTGATTTCATTCTCAAAAGCTGTACAATCGCACTTATATACACTGGTTTACATGGATACAATAATTATTTATTTAACTTCACATAGTAACGAAGGTGTTAACTTGATATGAAAGTTTGAAGGTACGAATGTAGATTACAAGGGGCTTACAGACAAGACTACATAGAATTAAAAAACAGTTACAACGTATGTAAAATTAATATTTGATAATTAAAGAAATAATTTTAAGGGCGAATAAAAGGTGATAATTGTTTTCAACTTCATATGGTTTACGAGAGGCTTAGAAACAAAATTACACAGGATTAGGATATAATTGTAAAGTATTTATTTTAAACGAATTATAAATGTGAGCAGGAAAAGCATGGAAACAAACTTAAAATAACTGATTTTATAACTGAAAAAAATGGCATGAATTGAATGAAGACAAAGAGAGAAAATTACACACACAGAGAACAAAACAAGAAAATACTGAAGGGTACGGGAACATATCAAACTAGGTCCATGGTAGTTGTAAAGGCTGAACTAGTTTCTTTTGAACACACAGCTCCGGTTTTTCGATGTGAATGGGGAGAGCTTTGGTAGATTTTTGTTTACTTGGTAAATGACTCTGAATGATGAGTCAGTTGAGATGCTGTTGGAATTTAATGGTTTTGCCATTGGATTGGGTCCCAGTGGCTTAATGGTCTACAAGCTTGCCTAGTAACCGCAATGTACCACAGTTCTCAAAAAAGAGTATCCTATATTCTATAGGACTTCGAAGGCCGTAAGCAGGGTTAATGGCCTGTCTTTAACTCAGTTAATTGACATTTCTGTTGATGTAGATTTTAATTCCTGCAAGATATTGACTAAAGTGATCTTGTGGTATACTGAACATCCTCTCTTTGTTCGAAACTTTCTCCTTGTATCTTTTCATGTAAAATTAGAATAAATTTCAAAAGAATTTATACTCATACTGTTATTTATAAAAATCCACACATACTATATTTGGGAGCATTGTTTCAACTACAGGAGGAACGGACGAGGATGTCGAATCGAGAATCGGGAGGGCGAGAAACACATTCATCAACCTGAAACCAATCTGGAAATCTTCGTCACTCAGCCTGCATCAACAACAAAATTCGGATTTTCAATACAGACGTCAAGTCAGTCAGTTCTTCTATACGGATCAGAAACTTGGCCAGTGTGTCACAAAGAATATTTCCAACAACCTGTTGCAGACATTTATCAACAACTGTATTCGCTCTATACTTAAGATCAGATGGCCGGAAAGAATCACCAACAAGGAAATATGGGAACAAACAAAACAAGAACCAATCGCTCAACAAATATGCAGGAGAAAGTGTAGATGGACTGGACACCCGCTGAGGAGGCCGTTGGGTGACACCGCGTGTCAGGCCCCCAAGAGGAACCCGAAAGGGAATTGGCGATTGGGACGTCCAAGGGTGACATGGAAGAGATCGTGTGAAGAAGAGCTGAAACAGTATGGAATAACATGGATGCAGGTGAGAAGTACAGCAGAAGACAGAAGCAAGTGGAGACGTGTCGTTGAAGCCCTATGTTCCACTAGGAACCCAAGGGAACAATAATAATAATACACATACTATATTTAGAATGGATGTTGTGCTGAAGAGACGAATGTCAGAAAAGAGCTTATAAACCTATTTTATGATCTCTTAATTTGCAGCGACTAATTAACGATATCACTACTGAAAAATTATTCTTCTGTTAATTTTCAGTTTTTGTATTAAATTACTGAGACAGTGTTGGGTGAACCGGAAAATGTGCTGCTTCTGCTTCTATTTCTGCATAAGGTGACTATCCTTTTTATTGTCCTATCCTTATTTCATCTAAATATTCAACTATACTCGCTGATATTTTTTTTCTTAACATTCATACAACTAGATAGCTTGAAAAGGAAATCGTTGTAAAGGAATATTTCTTCACTGAACCATGAGCATATTTCTAAATAATATTTATTCTCTCCAATTTTAAACACCATCACATTCTAATTAATGAGCCTTGTGTTCTGATAAATGTTTTTGTTATTCTTTGTGCTTCAGTATTTTACCGGGGGAGATTTTTCTGCCAGTCTAGATATCGTCTTCAGTGCAGCCCGTTTCCCATGCGTATTCATGAAACTTTTCCTTCTCGAATGTACAATTTACAAATTCGGTCAACTGGCTATTGTCAGTTTGGCTTCTTAGAGGTTTGTTTATTGTATCAAGTTTCGAATATTTGTCTTCAGTTTTCATTGTTATCATTACTCTTATTTCTCTTCCCCTACATCTTCTTCGTCTTCGTCTTATATTATCTGATTGCGAATATCACCTAGTGTCAATTTAGATGAACGATGAAGTAAATAAATAATCGGTTACAGGATTTCATCATGAGCTGACATTGGTTAGAGAACCATTGGAAAACCTGGGAGTACTGGACAGCTGATTCTCTAACCAATGTCAGCTCATGATGAAATCCTGTAACCAATCAACCAAATTCCTACAAACCAATACTTGAAAATAAATAATCGTTGATGAATGTAACTCAGTTATCCTTAGTTGCATAAATCTCCCTTAGACTAATGAGGTTGTGGTAACAGTCAGAATGAAAACTTCGGCTACTAAAACATTTAGACAAGCTTACTAACGATCAGCATACCAATCAAATGACTAAATTAAGCTCATTTTAGAGCTGGTAATACCTTCTTCTGTACTTATGTTTTGAGTCTCTCTTTCTATAAGGAGGATAAATGATTAAGATTCCATCTTTAAATAAAGTGGAATCTGTCATCTGAAAGATACACATTTTAAGCTGAAAATTCTTCACAGCTTCCTTTGGAATCACAGTGTATCGTTTGTTTGATACCATAAATGCAAACATTATAACAAGCGAAATCATATGGTGGTATTTATTACCGACTCGTACGGCTAGTTAGAGACTATTCACGTCCACAACGAAAAAAAGCAGCCGTCTAGTGTTTAGATTATTTCGACCTGACCCTACAAGTACTGCTGCCTGATACGAGTAGCTACCAGTTAATCATGCTAATAAGTTGTATGAGCTATCATGCGATTTTACTTTACAGTCTTAATACAAACGTGGACTAGCATACCCTACTTCAGAGATATGATTGAAATGTAGATTTTATTCGATAAATTCTGAGGAGATCGTAATAGGGGGGTCACCGAATGAAACGCAAACGGGAGGTGACGGATTAGGTGACGGAGTGAAATATGGAGATCGTGTATGGATAAAACGAAAGCTCTTGGGCGGCCATGCCAACAACTGAGAGTGATATCATAAAACTTTAGTTCAATGGATGCTTGTTGCTGAAACCGTGTGTTTCACTCGGAGCGCAAGGCTTGAATAATAGACATATAATAAGAATAAACTCCTTGTAATGCTTGATTTAATACATTCGATCATGCTGTAGAAGAACGCATGCCAGTAACCTGACAAGAGAGTATGGGTACAGAAGTGCAACACGAAGCAGGACACGATAAAATTTACCATTTCTTTTGGTGATTTGCATAGGGAACACTTCTGCATTAGTAATCTTTGTGTTCTGCACCATGAAATCAAAGTGGCTATACGTGATGATATGCACTCAAAGTGTATTACTGTCATACTTTTTCCCTGCAAAATTAAATTAAATTATTGTTCAGTGATTCCTATTTTACAACACACTATACTATATGTCACAATACATAAAGTGTTTCAATTTGTGTGCGAAGTATTTCAAAAACAGGATGGGAAAGTTGACTAGGAAAGTTTGCGAGACGGTTTTCCTCTGACATTTTTATAACTATGTAATTGATCTTTTCACTGTCCACAAACCTCTTGATAGAAAATTATACATAGTTCACTATTCCGTTTGTTTTGCTTAGACCAGTGTAATAATTACAAACACGCAGACACACACGTATATATATACAAAGAATTTTACATATTATTATTGTCATCATTTGTTTTTCATTTTGAGCAGTCTACCTGTTTGTGTTGATTGCTGACAAGTATATTTTATTTCGTGTTCAATGTTATCAATAGTAGTATTGATACTTCTTTGTCCAGCTACTTTTCACGCCAGAATACAATGGCGACAGTTTGAAAATATTTTAAAGGCAACAAATTATTTTAAAAAATAACCAAAAAGGATAGAGGAAATCAAAACAAAGTTAGTTTACCTTCCTTTGTCACATCCTGGTTTATATACATATACAGTATTTATGTGTAATAGCTTTAAGAAATGCAAACGCTGGAATTGTGATGAAAATTAAAAAAATAGGAGAGAGACGAAAAGAAAAAAAGGGAAAAAAAATTCATTCTCTCAATAAACTGTCTTATGTAAAGGTAATAGTTGACAAGGCTGGTAATTTTGTAATGGTAACGACAAGAACAATAATAATAATAATGAATTGTTAATCATCGCTGAAGAATGCAAAAGGTACACAGAACAGCTGTATAACCAATAACACCTTCATGTTAACTTTTTGTCAAAATAAAATACAAAGTTTTTCACTTGCATTTTTATTCCATTGTCCATCTATTGGTTCTTTATTGTCAGCTTCCTTTAGGACGATTTCGTCTTTTAATTACACTTGGCGTGTAATGATATTTATTACCTGTTTGATATGTTAAGAAACGATTTTTTGCTTGTAGACAGTTTTCTTCCACTGAACTTATCTGTGTTTTACGGAGTTTTGTTTCAATATTTTTACTGCCACTACTACAACTACTAGTGTTATCACCATAACCGTTATCACAGGCATCAATAAGTTCATCATCATCATCATCATCGTCAGTGTCCTCATCACTGTCATCCTCATCATCTTCATCCTCTAGATCTTCTTCAATATCTTCTTCTCTGAGTGTCTGTAGATAGTAATTTCTTGTAGGTAGGTGCCTAGACAGTAATGAAGATTTATAATTTGATCGTTTCAAACAGTCGGAAGAGCCAGTTGGAGTATCTAATGAAACATTTGTGCCACAGTGTTGTCCAGATAACAGTTTGAGTAAACGATCCTCAAGATTACTGCTACTGTTATTACTTTGATTGATCTTTTCACTATTCTCTTTCACCTCCGTTGGTGTTGTTGTCGTCGGCGGTGTTGATGTTGTTAATGCGGATGCCCCAGTTGTTGAAGGTGATGAATTCAGTGTTATTGAATAGGTAGCTGTGTTTGGTGATTGCTTACTTGATTGTTTAATATTGTTTTCTTTTTCCAGATTTTCTTCTCTTGGCTTATTTGAACTTCCTGTGAAGTGAAAAGATGAATATGCACACATAGTGAGCAGTGATTAGTTTTAAACAACAAGATTAATACATCGGCTTCACTGTCATCGATTGTGAAACCACCATGAAAAATAACAATACAACCGAGGAGAGGAAGTGGTTGTAGGTTTACACTCGGTGACGAATCAATTACCGCAAAATGTTTTGATCTCAGAAAATAACACATCATTAATTAGATTTGTGAGGTTTCAGGCAAACAGCAGGAAGCCCTTCACTTAGGCTTCGTGTTCATTGGAAACTGTCAGTAGGGTATATCTGCAGTCACGAAGAAACTGATACCATTCTCGGAGATTCGAACTTTTATTTTCCCTCTTTGCCTTGCGAATGGAAAAAAGGGCTTCAAACTTCAAGCTTTAAATTTTCTGTGGCGGTTTTCTACGGGGAGGGGTTAACTACGTATCCTAGGATCTCAGTGCAAGACTCGCTAGCATTATACCATTGGACAGCCGTGTCACTCAGTGCAACAATCAGAGAGCATTACTATGAAGAGGGCATCAGTTTCTGCAGGTACTCCTTGTTGATAAGTGTCAATAAAGACAAATTTTACATCAAAATCTTCTTATTGGTTACCTCCAAACGCTTGGCTTCAATACAAAATGAACCCTGGTGCTGAGTCACCAAGCTTAGTGACCACATTGAGACTAGAATATTGAAATTCACACTGTTGTTGATAACCCTATCACGTTAAATATCCAGGGGAGTGGTGGAGGAAGTTGTAGATAATGAGCAGTTAGGTTCTGTTTGCTGTGTAAACTATTAACTGTCATAACACTGTAACAGAATATCTCTTGTGTGTACTGCATGTTTGTGAGACAATCCACCTTCAGTTAATTCAAGCCCGAACTAGGCTGATACTTGCGTTTTGGTTAGATATTAACTTCGTACACTTGTATTGTTTGATCATTCTACTCATAATAAAAGTTCAGTGTAAATTATTTTCTCAAAGTTCTATCAATTTTTTCCATCAACAGAATTTTTTTTACTGATTTCCTACTATCAACACCGCACATTATTGTTTGTTTGTGTAGGTGAATCTCAGTTATTTTTCAACAATACCAAAGACTATGAGAGAATAATTTTAATGATTCTTAGATCAACTATCTGCATTGTTTTTCCTTTTAAAATAATTTCCTTATTAACATTTACAGAAAACATACCTAATTCACTTTCTTACAACGCCTACATTGACATTGAAAGCTATTTCAATTAAAACTGGAGCCAAAAATTAGAACTAGAAGTAACAGTATAGGTAAAATATGACCTAGAAATACTACCTATCGTACAGAATGTTTTCAAACGTTGATTTCTATGTTATTAAAAAAATGTACCTGTGGTGCTAAATATAGTTGACAGAGAGGGATATGGTTGGCATTCTTGGCTTTAAAATTTCTACATTCGGCATGGATATTAGAAAGCTTACTGTACATTGGAATGAATGTGTCTTTTAAATGTTTCTTCTCCCAGAGACAGAAAACCTTACCTTCGTTAATAAAAACTTACATTATACATTACCACTTCTCTATACTCTTCGGTCCCCTAATATAAATATGTGTTTTTTCTGCAGATCCCGTGTCTATCTTCAATTACAAAAGTAGTGAACTTGACTGAATTTTTGTCAACATAGACCTTGGAACAAATTGCAACACTTCATAGAATGCACATAAATGTAGCAATGAAAGATGCAGAAGAGGTGATATAAACAGAAATTTAGGACAGAATGAGTAATTACAAGGAGAATAATGAGAGATCACAACGAGTAAATGCATCTGTACTATTGAGAATGATTTTGAGCCATATCTCCAATGGTCTCCAGCTATTGATTCAAAGACGACTTAAATTTATACCCTATTTTGATATGACCACCCCTCTAACCATTTTCCAACCTAACATTGCCCGTCAAGGAAGGCAATGGATCGGCATGAGCAACACTTATTCTGGCCATCTCAGTCGACTCATCTTCATAAAATCATCGATCGATTTACCGTCCTTACCTTATACTCTACGCCCAACCTCACTATTACTGAGTATATTGTGCTACTTAACACGGGAGATAGAACACAGACACCTATGGTCAAAGACTAGGTAAATCTACAGTGGACTAGAAGGGAGACTGACAATACATTTTCTTCACTGTAGGAAAATATTACTCAACAATAAACCACATGAGGTAAAATTTCGTGTTTTATATTTTCATTACTACAGAAAGTTTATTTGATGTGATGATCATATGAAGCCGAATTCACTATCTTTTCTATTTAAGGCTGTCTTTACAGTTACAGTAAGCTTAACAATTCACTCAAATGAATTAATGGGTGAAATTATACCATGATACCGGTATTTGATTGGCTATTTATTTAATTACTTTGATTTTATCGCTGTTGTTTTTTAATAGTAAAATATCATAAGAATACAATATATTTTAAGTACCGGTTACGTAGGTTGAGGTTGAGATTATAATATGAACTAGAACTAAGACATTCTTATCCAAACGAATTTATATAGTCCGGCAAAGTATTGGATAATATTAGTTATGCATTTGTGTGTAGCCCAGCAACGAATTAAGTACTTTCAGCAACAGTGGCTTTTCAAGAAAGAATCTAATTAATAATTATTTAAAATATACATTTTATTGGGAAAAAGTATAGTCGAGTTCAGCCATTTATTAAAAGCCAGAAACCGAAAATATAAATCTGTACTAAATAATGAACTTATTTTTTTTTCAAGTATTGGTTGAAGATGAGGCAGTAACTCATAGAAGAAGATATTGCGAAGTCGTAGCGCTATGTCATGAATTGACAGAAGTTAGAATTCATGCACTGGTTGGCCATTGGGTCGGATCCCAGTAGCTCAGTGGTCTACGAGCTCGCCTTGTGACCAGGAGGTTCTGCATTCGAACTCTAGAACTGGGTGCGGACTGGTGAAGAGTCTCAGAATAGGACGAAACGACTGTCCAGCTGTCAGCTCATGGTGAAATCCTCCAATCAATTATTATTATTAGCTGATCAAACTGGCTCGTATAAACATTTCTTTATCTGTAGGATTTTCGAGACAGCTAATTGTTTCTGAACCTTGTAATATTACTAGTAGCTTATGTTTTTATCTTTACTTAGCACTCTATAGTGTTAAAACACTCTAACAATGGCATATAATAGAATTATGAAAATTAGGTGGATTTTTTGGAATGGATTTTAGTTGGTTCACATTACTAATTCAGTATGCGCAGTTGGAAACCATTTTCATCAACCAGTAGTGTTCACCTGCCAAATCAATGGAATCTGAACATCAGAATTTGGTTGGCTGTACTCTTTTGGAATCAAACTCATCAGCAGTACAAATCAGATGTCAAGTCATCCATAAGCTTTCGATATATCTTTCCAGAAAATCAAATTTGTGAAAAAACGTAACCAATGAAAACTCTTTTTCCTCCATAGATTTTAAGACAGAATAGAATGATTTATTAGAAATATAATTGTTAAAATAAACTATTGAAGTGTATGATATCTGAGCTTTCCCTGCTAGTATCCACATAAGCTTTTAAAGAAGGTAAATCACTATCAACGGGTAAAATCTAAAGGGATTCATCCCTTTCACTTATCTAGAAAGCACTGTTTGACCTACAGGCAGCAAGGATGGGAATTTAAAAGCCAACCAGGTTCACGAAGGCAAGACAGGCGATCATTGCTATAAAGTCCTTATGAAAATTTATTCAACAAAAGCAATAAGGCTCGAATTCTTATCACTGATATCAAGTCAGCCACTGCTTCTATATGTGGTTCAGAGAATTAGAGCAAACATCAGCGAATGCATTTCCAAAAAGTTGTAGGATTTCTCCAGCAGCCATCCTTGTTCAGATCAGATAACTAGGTAGGAAGGATAAGGAAAATAAAACTGCCAAATAACCCAGTTAGTGTGCGGAAGGTGACGGAGATGGGTTAGATATGCTCTGAAGGGACATTTAAGTGAAATCACATGCCAGACACGCCATCAAGTAGTATCCAGATAGGAAGCGATGAGTTGAGCACCCAAGTGTGATGTGGAAATCATGTGAAGAGGAAATGAAAGTTTGTGGGTAGCCAAGGAATCATCTGAAAGTGATGGCATGGAATGGAGATATGTTGCTGAAACCTTGTGTTCCACTGATAATGCAAGAAAGGAGTAAATTGCCTGATATATGAAATTGCATTCCGACTGGTTGAGTTCGGACCAACTATAGGAGAAAATGGAAAAATAGGCTGAATATATCTGTGCCAGTATAAATAAATTTGGGTTACGCCGCAAAGACTATTCAACTATTGACAAATGACATTTTGAAGATCTTAGCCAAGAAGTCGACGCCTACTCATGCAGATCAGATAAACATTGGAAATAATACAATGTTAGGTAAGTTTATTTGATATAATGCACAGTGATAAAATTTTAGTAACTGGATGACGAAGTTTCGAGTACAATTTTTTGCTCACAATCACAGCATTGTATTCTGATGATATCATAATTTGCTTTCAGTATCATAACTCCCTGCTGTTTTTTATTACTATTTTAAACATATCTGGTAATGGCATTGCTTCATTTCAATTACATGTGTGAACAAAGATTCCTTAATTAACCTGTCTATCTCCCTCCCCGCCTAACTCTATCACTATTTGACACTGCTACTCTATCCCACCTATTGTGTAATTACAAGTGAGTCGATGAATAACACTGACTGAGGTTTCATCCATATTAGTTAATTTATCATCATTATTTATTCGACATTTAAGTAAATTACTATGTTCGGATAATCTAATTGACCACGATCTACAAGTATTAACACTATAATTAACCTAACAGTCGTTACATGGCATTTGGGAAATTGTTATTTTCCTTAATTAGACCAGTTAGGTCTTTCAGGTCACTGAGTGAGTTGGTTGGTTTAAATGCCATATTAATTTAAGCCATATTGAGAATAGAGGTTTTGAATTTCTTATCACTTACAATATTTTCTGGTATTGGTTTGTAGGTATTTTGTTTGATTGGTTGGAGGATTTCATCATGAGCTGACATCAGTTAGAGAACCATTGGGAGATCAGCAGCTAGTACTGGACATCTATTTCGTCCTAGTTTGGAACTCCTCGTCAGTACGCACCCACCGATGTGGATAGTTACTCATCGAAGAAGACCTTGCGAAGTCGTCTCACTGTCATGAATTGGCAGAAGTTGGAATTCATGGGCCGTTGGGTCGGGTTGTAGTGGCTTAATGGACTGCGAGCTTTCCTTGTAACCAGAAGGTCCTGGGCTCGTACTCTGGAGGTGGGTGTGTACTGTCGAGGAGTCTCACACTAAGGCGAAACGGCTTTCCATTACCCTTTTGTTTTCCAGTGGTTCTCTAACTGATATCAGCTCATGATAAAATTTTCCAACTTATAATATTTGCATACATTTCTGAATAAAGTCTGGCGAGTAGCTGCTGACTAGTAATGTTTTTCTTAATTTCTCGTAAGAATAAGCTGAAGATGGTAATAAAAACAGTAGGGAGTTAGGATATTGAAAGCAGGTGAAGAAGTCATGGGAATACAGTGGTATGATTGTGAGCATCAAATTGTACTCGAATCGTCTTTATCCATCTATATGTCAAATTATACCGAATTTGACTCCTACATAAAAAATGCAGTATGTTCGTAGATTGGTGCTTTTTATGATGTTGCCTAAAATATTTTTCTACCTAATCGAAATTCACTTTAGATTACTCACCAAGGTGGGTGGTGTCCTGGAATGCACATCATAAGTCCTATCCAACTCCATCGATGGACGTGTAGAGTTGTGATATTTTAACAGAACTAAATGTTAGGTTATCTGTTTCTCTGTGTTAGCTATCAAATGAAAGTTATTCCTGATTGATTTCACTTCATTCTTATACGTACTCATCAAGTAGTCACAGAGGAAGCCATTTTCCCTTAGATATTACCACCTAGCTTATCAAATAATGAAGTTGGATGTGATACTGGAAGGTTGTTCTTTTATTGTTTCAATCTAACCTATGAGGTTTTTAGCATTTTGAGATTGTGAACAAATCACCTTAGGGAAGAATAAAAAAAGTCGCCCAATTAGTTGAAGTGCAAGTGATGTACACTATCCAAAGATGAAGAATATGAGGTTTGTCCCGAAAAACAGTATACTGGTTATGTCGAAAGTAAAAACAATAATAATAATAATGGGGATAAAGTTATGGAAATTACTGACAAAGTTTTGTAGTGTGTCTAAGAGTTCATCACTTCATTGAAAAACACAGTTAAGAGGACGCATCCACTAGTAGATGAATGACAATGAATAAGCGTACACCACATAAGCAGAAAGTAAATTGAAGATTGTACAACTGGAGAAGAAGAATATGATAAGTGGGAAGACACATGAAGTAAAGGAAATTGAATAAATAAAAGGTATAGTTGATCATCGAGACTTAGATTTCATGGCAGCCATCAGCAAGGCCGTACAATCTTGAGAGAACTTATATTTCTGCAGAAGTTCGTATCTGAGTTTTCTGTTACCGAAAAAAATTCAGTACATCAGTGTCGTATTATTTAGGGTAATAAACATCCGAGTTCCCGGTTAATATGCACTTATGACTTTACTGCATAGATATCTGTTGACCTTTCTTCTCATTCTTTAATAATTACATTGTGTCTTGTCTTTCAGAAGTTGTGGTAATCATTTCCCATACTATAATGACTTTACTAGGTATTACTAGCAATTTTAGAAATCATACGTCACATACATCCTAAGCTGTGTGTACAAAAAACAATGGACTTTGACCTTCGCCTACCATGGACTACTTGATCTATTTAAATATGATTGGTCATTAGTATGTACTTTTGTTTTTATCTATATAACTGAGTAATTGTCATGCATTTTATTTTATTATTATTGTGAACCATGTTAGTTGTAAAGCCATTGTAAAAGAACTATAAAATGACGATATCATCTCGCGAAATTTGTCTTCTGAATGACTTATTCAAATTTTAGAAATGATTATTCTTACGTATAATGAAATGTTACAATAGACTATGAGACTTGTAAGTATTTCTTCTTACGGTGTTTATTAAGATTGTATTAAATTTTTCATTGACTTGTGTGACTGAGTCACAGTGTCCAGTCTCTGTCGACATGCCGGCGCTTCGACGAAAGCCTGAAGTTTACACTACGATTTTTGATTGATGTTGACTGGCAGTGGAATCTAGGACTCGTGTTCCTTGCTATTCAGGATTCGTCAAGTGGATATACCTGCATCTCCAATAAATGAATGTATTCCTGCTGAGAGTAAAACCTATCAGCCTAGTGAATACTCATATATTCCACTGACAATTCTCAAATACAGGAAACCATAAGTCCTGGATTACACTGATAACCACCATAAACCATAAGACTTTCGCCTTTCTCTTTATTCAATCGGTATTTTAAAATGCTGTTTCTCTGAACTCAAGAGTAGGTTGTTGAAGGAGTCGTGACACATAAAAGTTATACCGGACGTTAGCAGATAGCCTCATATTTGTTGTTGAGAAAGACGTTCGTGAACAAATTGGGAAATCAGTTCATAAAGACATGACATGAAGTAAAAAAATATCTGAATTAACTAACTTATAAGTATACCACGATATTACTTACAAAATAATAAGTAACACAAAGTTTAAAATCAAAAATCTAAAAGTACAGAAACTAATATCAATTGTTAGATTTCGAATCTATATCAGTTGGAGAGATCATTTGAAACCAGGAAGCACTGGACATCCATTTCAATGAAACTATCTTAAACGGCATGAAGTTGTACTGGGAGTCGAAACAACTCTAATCATTTCTAACTGACATTAATTGAGTATTGACAAGAATAAAAGATTAGCAGAATTTTGTTACTATGACATGTTTCAAACTCATTGTTATTTGGATTTACAACATGCAGTTTTTTAAATTCCTAGGATATCTAACTTCTAGAGTAATCGTATCCGTTTTACTTATTATCTTGTGACGTTCGCGCCATAACTACTACGTATATATTATCCTCTTTTGCTGTTTTAGTCAATGCATTTCTGTGAGATGTGTTATTTTGGATAATTACCTCTCTGTCTCCTAATACTAGATACATATTAGTCTCACTATCGCACTTATTTTGGCTTACGTCCACTTACTTGCACTTAATACTGAATACTCCATTTATAGTAACTCAATAAGCTTCTTCCAATGTATATTAGAGTAGAATCTGAACAGAAACATTTTCTTCTAAAGCAGTGTCAGACCATCAGCAGGAAAGAAACTCTTTTAAAGCATACCGTATATGTTTTATTCGGTTTCCAAGATTTCATCGTAAGCTGACGTTGGTTAGAGGATTATTGTAAAATCCTGGAGAACTGGACGGCTGTTTCGTCCCAGTTGTGGACTCTTCGTCAGTACACACCAACTGAGGTATTCGTTTATTTGCATGAACAGAAGGGATAAATATTTCAAAGTTGTCAGGAAGAACATGTTTCTAGAACATAAGTCACAGAAAATCCTAATTGAAGTCTAGCATAGTTCATTTAGGAACACTTATTAGTTTCTGGTCACAAGGTCATTATTACGGGATGTTTCTCAGTTATTTCACATAACTTGAACTCAGAGTCTAGGATATTTATTGATGAAGAAAGTCCCAAACTAGGACAAGACAGCTGCCTGGTACTCCCTAGTTTCCTGTGTTTCTATAGCTCAAGTTGGTTCGTGATCCAGCTCGAAATCATTCAAATCCCTGCAAATTTATAAAACAAACTGATCGTAACGTAATTACAGAGAAAGTACAAAACGCCATAATCCCGCAAATTTTATTTTCAGAATACCTTATTGAAAATGATCAAAACATTTGACTGTTGCAAAATGCTCATTTCTGTGTAAAAGTCTGAGACTTGGATATCTTGGTGTATTCCCTTTGTATTATAGCATGCCAGAACTCCTGATTAATTTATGCTTATTAAAACTCCTGCAGCAGTAGAAAGAGATTTTGTTGTTGAAGCAAGTGTTTGTAAAGCTTAGAATCCTAGACAAGATCCTGATCACAAAGTTTGACGAACAAATTATCAGAAAACTCAGAGCCTTAATAAATTACACGCCTCATCCTCAGTAACTTTTGTTTGTAGCTGATTTGAAAGATAATATCGAAAGAGTAAAACGAAATTAGACTAGAACTGAAGTTAGTGAAGGCTAAGCTAGTGGATAAATTTACTTCCCAGTGGTCGATTTCAAACTGTATTAATTTACTTTCAACATAGTTGAGTCTCACTAGCCACAAATCAAGAGGATTACACTTCAATCAGTCATTCTGCCGATTTATTTTTGGCTTACTTCTGTTTCTGAAAAGGTGCAGACCAATGGACAGAATCGCTTCCATTCGAAATTGCTACAATTTAACAGCATTAAACTTTGTTCTTACCACTTTTAACAGCTGATTCATTTGGCCGTGTATTCAGAGTCCCTGTTTCATTCACTGTTCGAATGGTTATTGACTACAGAAAACAAAAAAAAAGCTGAATTACTCTCTTATTTAGTGAGTGTAGTTGGTATGAAATTAAAAACTAATTATTCACTGAACTGTCAGTTAGTAATTGTTTGTTTCTCTGGTGGCCAACAACTAAGCACAGAAGATGCATCTCCGCCAAAGCCGGATCCACCCTCATCTCTTGTTTTCTTCGTTCTGAGACTAGAAAAAAGTACTAGTCGTATGAAACACCTAGAAACTGACAACTAGGCAACTTTGCATATCGTAGTATACATTCAAGGAGCAGACATACGCAGGAAAGATTGATAACTTTTACTTTCGCAAATTTTAACAGCATGAAATTATGATTACAGATAGGCGGTTATTTTGTGCATAAAATGTTAGGATCCAGTCTACTAGATGGTGTAAACTCAACCTTCTAATATATTGACACTTTCCAATGTACGACAAGCCTCGGGGAATTTGAGCTATCTAGAACACTTTATTCAATATTATTCTTACTCTGTGATGTGAGATATTATTCCGAAGGTGGGACCACTGACACACCTCTCCCTAAAAATAGATGGGTTCACTGGATTGGTCACCCATGAACATATTACGATCAACTGTCTTTTTTTATCACCTTGAAGTTAGGCTCATAGAATTTTGCATAACTGCTCATTAGAAATCGTGAAAATAAAAACCTTTTGGTAAAAGATATTGAAAGGCGAATGAACAACATCATCAAGCTTGAAGTGAAATCCAGCAGTTTTAGACAAAATATCAATTTTTAAGTAATGGATACAGGGGAATTTAACCAACACTGGTTAAAAAAACTATTGGAACCGCAAGGAGCAGTGAACAGCTGTTTCATTCTGATTTGTATTCATCAATAGTATAAATGCATGAACCATCGAAGCGTATTTCTTATTTTTGGGTCGGTTCACTTTATTACTACCAAAATGAATGTAAATATTTGTACAGTCCTCTTAATTTCGGTAAAGCAGTCACCATTAAGCTGATACACTTTAACAACACTTTACTAACATTGAGAGAGAGAGGATTAGGAGGAATGAATTTTTCGAATCTTTTCAGAACATCAGTCATTAAGACAAATAAGTACATCTGTGTTTTATTAAGAGGGATATTATAAAATCTATGGTCATTGAGTGGCTGCATGAATACTAGGCAGTTATTATAGTTCTAGCAATTGTTTCACTTATAGATATTTATTTTCATAGCAGTAGTGGCTTACTGAATTTCAGCATAGAGTAGTTCAAGATGCCATACTTCATTTAGCAAACAAAAGAAGACCAAAGAAAGAAAAAAGAGATTCAAAAGTACTATAACAAACAGAAGTGTAACAGAGAGGGAATGAATGCATGAAAGAACACTAAGGTTTCAGGGATATGGGGGATAATAAAGAGTGAGTGCATCTGGGCCATCGAGAACGATTTCGAACCATGTCTACAGTGGTCTCCAGCTATTCGTTGTTAGCTTACCGAGGACTCCAGTCAGGATGCTTACAGCCGTCTACATGGCTCAAACTAAGTGTCAGAGATTTCATGGACTGATGCAAGGTTTTGATTTCATCACCTCTAACTATTTTTCAGCCCGATCCAATATCAGCTAACGCAGTCAGTCGAGAAAGACTATAGATTGGCATGAGCAACACTTCTCCTAGTCATCTCAGTCGATTCACCTTCACAACATCATCGATCGACTTACCTCCCTTACCTAACAACCTACGCCTAACCTTACTATTACTGAGTATATTATGATGCTTTGCACGGGAGATAGAACTCAGGCACCTATGATCAAACACAGCTAGCCTCTTCATGTCTTCCAATCTCAGTGGCCATGTATCACAACCATAAAGGAGCACGGAGAGGACTGTTGAGCAGTACACACGCCCTTTGGTTGATAGCCAACCGGATATCACGTTTACTAAGGCAGAGATGGAGTGAGTCGGTATATGCCGAACGAGCCTTGTGTATCCATACTGAGATTTCGTCAACAATCAATCCGTTAGGTCTGATGGAACTTCCCGAATGAGTGAAGTGGTCAACGTGCTCTATCAATTCACTCCCTATTTCTCTGCTAGGAGTCAATGTAATCCAGACTAGTCCAGTCCTGTAGCATCATCTTTTATTTGACAGCACGAGCGAATCGCATGCCAATCATTCGAAAATAGCTGCCTGTCAATGTCTTCAGAAGATTCTGTATTTCGTCAGCTTCTTCACCCAGGTGGGAGGACAACATCATCTGCATATTCTAAGTCAACGAGAGTATTCCCTGATGATAACAAGTCAATCCTTGAGTCACTGACGTCACTTAGGGTTAATTCTATCAGTACATCTATGATGAAATTAAACAGAAATGGGGATAGTGGGAATCCCTGACGGACACCACTAATTGTCACCAGTTCAGATGACAACTCGCCGTAAGCTCTCACCTGGCTGACTGCATGAGTTCGAGTAGAGAGCCTTGATCAGTGCAATGTATTCCTCGTCATTCCCCTCACAGCCAAACATCGCCATAGTACCTCTCAGTGGATGGAATCGAATGCCGCCTTTAGGTCCAGAAATATAATGATTGTTGGACGTTCGTGAGTATGCCTATGTTCCAGAATCTGTCGAAGCTCGAAGATATGATCAATACACCGTCTTCCTGGTCTAATGACTGTTTGGTTCTCTCGTCTTTTTTCCTCTCGTAGACCACTTAGACTACGCATGATTATTGGGCCTAGAAATTTAGATACTACCATATTAGTCAATCTAATCCCCCTGTGATTATCACAGGAAGACTTGTCTCTCTTCTTGTATATCGGGATAATCAATGACTTACACCAACCCGAAGGGACATTTTCTGATTCCCAGACGCTGCCTAATACCTTAGTTAACGCAGACAGTAAACTGTCTCCACCATCCTTAAACACCTCTGCAGTCATTCCATCAGGTCTCGCTGCTTTGCCTCACTTCAGACTAGTGACAGCCTTAGCAACTTCAGTTAGGACCTGTGTCTATATCCCATTCAGGGAAGTGTTGGATGTTTGGCAAGTTGAGCATGGCTGTAGGCCAGTTGAATCGCTCCTCAAAGTGTTCACTCCAACGCTTTAGTCGTCTATCCTGGGAGCTAGTTATGGTGCCACTTTTCTCAGAGATTGTTTCACTTATCGCTTGCCTTTTACCACCCGTTTCCCTGATAAGTCTAAATAGTTGTCTGGTGTTACCAATCGCCAATGCCTTTTCCATCTCCTTTGCTTTTGTTGCTCACCACTGTTCACGGTCATTACGAAGGCTTCTTGTTAGTTTGCGTTTGAGTAGCTTTCGCTTCTCATCATAATCGGAGCTTACGAGAATCAGTCTTCTTGAGTCAATCAGTTCGGATGAGGTGGTAGAAATCCGATGGCTACTACTAACTTTTGACAGTGGGCTATCAACAGCTTTTAAAGCTGCGTCTACAACTAACTGTATGTTGTGCCAGCCAGGCTTCCTCAGGAGGAGTCTTGCTGTCGACCTCAGATACACGTTTCGCTGTTTCTTCCTTAAATAGGGACTCAAAGTCTCGATTTAGTTGGGGACGTAACTGCTTCGCTGCCAACAAGTTTGTATGTCCATGTAATCGTAAGCACAAACGTGCACAAACCAGAGCGTGATTGGAGTCTACATACGTGTTTCAGAAGGAGTGGCAGTCTTCTACTGACCCTCACCAACGATACCCTATGGCTATGTGGTCTACCTGAGTCCAGCGTTGATTTGGTGATGGGAGCCGCTAGGTTACACAATGTCTGTCTTTGTGCCTGAACTTAGTGCTGACTAGGAACACATGATTATCTGAACAGAACTGTAGGAGACGATCACCGTTGTCGGTTCGTCCGCAGGCGACTCCATAGGTACCACCTATATACTTCTCAGTCTGGCATAACTTCCCTACTTGGGCATTGAAGTCACCTGTTAGAACAACTATATCCGAGTGTTTAGCTTTTTGCAGAAAATTAGACAGTTTCAGGTAGAAGTCATCCATCAGAACTGCAGTGGGTTTGGGCGTAAGTGGGGACTATGAAAAGACAACGATTGGTGACGCCGTCCTCCCTTCTTCTAACGGATCCGTTCAGACTGACTGCACACATACGACTATCTACTGGGATCCAGTCAAGAAGTGATTTTTCTTCCATTATATCACCTTGATAGGATTAAGAGCAACAAATTGTGCTCGAAACGTCAACAGTAAATATTACTGTATAACACTGTGAGACTTTATCAAAATAAATTTTACCCATAAAAGGATTATAATCTACCACGGTGCACAAGTTTTATTCTTATATCGATAATACATATGGTCTTCCTACTAGGAAATTTAGCTACAAACTCACATGAAAAAAGTGATTTTTCTGCTCTAACACTCAATGCTATCCCCACACCTGCGAGTCTTCTCGGACTAGCTGAGCAGTCTTCCGATACCCTTTAGGTAAATTTTTCGGATTTACCTTGTTGGCTGGGTGAGGTTAAATGAATGACCACACTCGGGTCTTGTATGCGTTTCTCCGAAACACAACACACATCCATGGCTCGAGATGGCAGAGTTCCGGTGAGTGATGCTTGTTGTCCGATTTGGCAGAGGGTTCTGATGTTGAATGCTCCTATATGAAGTTGGCGGCGTAGCCTTAAGATGCTATCGGGGGTGTTTCTATGGCTCTCATCGTTGTTTGTGGTCAGAATGTGAAGTGAAGATAACTCACTAGCCTGCAGAATAGTACTGAGTGCAGTTGGGAAGCAAGATGAAGGAGGTAATATCAGTAAAGGAGAATGATTTTCAGGAAGGCATCACTGTAAATTGCCACACTGCAAAATTGTACACACAAAATAAGAGGACAGAATAATAAAAATAATATCCAACTAATTCATTACCCACCATTAAACTTGAAAAATGCGTAGCAAATGTCAAATGTCTCTAAACCTCTCAGGCAGTTCACAAAACTTTTCCTTTCATTAGTGTCTTTTCGTAGCAGAAATATGCTCAATAACTGGTATAGGACTGTGTGACTATTATGGGTTCTGTGTTAAATTTATAGTAGTACATTTGTCAAAGTGGTAAAAGTACATTAAATATAGACAACCTTATTTGTAATATCACCTGTATGTGTGCTGTTTCCAAGTTTGGTAGTAAGAATGAGTCACTGATTCAGAGAGTGGTTACTCTTTCTAAGGAGGTATATTTAAATATCTTTAAAAATCACTGAAATAACTGACCCCTGACATACCTGGTCTTCTTTTGATATATCACCCATGTGATGTGTAGAACGACCAGATGAACAATATTTCCTTGTTTTTTGTTTCCATCTTTCAAGAGCCTTTTTAAAAATGTAAATTAAATTAAATTGTGAGCAGAAATAAGCTTAAAGTTATATATCAATGATGGAATGAATTTTCTCAAGGAAATTTAAACTAAATTAAAATTTGCATTAGAAAACAGGTAATCAGTTCACTCATGTATCTGTCATCGTACACTAGACATCCATTGAATAAAGCAGTAGTTTATTTTTATCCTACTACATGACTGTAGAAAGAAGGCATAAGTGGTTGACAGTTTTGTAAAGGCTTTGCAAGTCAGTCGCTGTAATGACCATAGCACTTCACCAGTGTAGTAATGGGACAGAGACAAGAGTTGACAATCAATTCTGGAGGTTGCATGCTTCACTCAAGTGATGCATTATGACATCTTTGACGCAAGCTAACCAAACACCTGTATCAGAAAACTGTATCAGCTGAAGTCAAACAAGAGTGCAAGAAAGTAGTAGATAAGTTGACTAAGAATGTTTTCAGTTCATAGAATCCACGACAGTTTATCTGAAGTATTTGGAAAAGTATTATCTGTACACTATGATTTTTGGAAGTCGTGAAAATAGTAATTGAATATCCTGATGACTCAGTGATTGGTTGACACCAGCCTGTGATCAAACTTAACTGGAATCAGATCCCTGCAAACTAACATTTGAAAATTAATCTAATATTCACTGGTTACCGACTACAGGATGAGGCTATCTGAAGTTCGTGAATAGTGTGGTCTGCCAGACCAACTGTCAGGACAAATACTCTCCGAAGACATATGCTAATGGTGGTGCTATAGTTCGTGAATTGACAGAAGTTAGAATCCATGGGCCATCGGATCCCATTCAAATGGCTGAACGACCCCCTGGCTCGCCTCGTAAAATGAAGCTCCTGGATTCGATCCTTGGTAGTGGAGCCTAATTGTCTTCTGGAGTCTCGCGACTTATAGTCTCTGTTCTTTTTTATTTCTACTTAGTGTGTGGCAGTTGAAACAACTTCAATGTTATTGTGGGCCTTTTATTAATAATCCCTGTTTATCTTCTGACCTGATCCAAGTTTATTTAAATATCCTCAAAATAAATTGATTTGTAAGGCAGCATGATACCAAGTGTCTTATGAAGTTAAAACAAGCAATAAAGGTTAATAAAGCAGGATGACTTAATGAATTCATCAAATTTCGGTAGAACTCGTCAGCTGAATACTCTACATACACGGATATATATACTTTTGAAATTACATTGGGAGATATAAGACTGCTAAATAAGCAAACTACATTGAATTAGTCATGCAGAAAGACAGGTGCGAATGTTTTCCAGGTCACGTTCAAATAGATAAGGGGAGAGAGAGTATGAGATATCAAAATTAAGATAAATTGCATTACGCTTCAATTACATTACTTAGATAAACAATTAGACATTAGAGAGTATAACAAGAATTGCAAACAGAGTAATATCAGTAGTAATAGTTATAATAATAATAATAGTGTTGAAGAGAGTTAAGATAATGCTAATGATAAAGGATAGTTTTAAATGAATCAAGAATAATGATGATAATAATAGTGATAATAATAATGAGGTAGAATAATAAGTAAAACGTATTACTATGGTAGATTCAGAGTCACGACCATCTCCTTTTGTGCACAGAGACCTGGTTTATCAACTCGAATTGCACAAGGCTCTGCGATTGCAAGCATCTTCTTGCATCTTCGCACCTGTCTTTCTGCATGACTAATTCAATGTAGTTTGTTTACTTAGCAGTCTTATATCTCCCAATGTAATTTCAAAAGTATATATATCCGTGTATGTAGAGTATTCAGCTGACGAGTTCTACCGAAATTTGATGAATTCATTAAGTCATCCTGCTTTATTAACCTTTATTGCTTGTTTTAAATTCGTATCGGGAAATAAATGTTTTCAAGTCTTATGAAGTGATGACATCCAGCTCGATAGTCTATAGTATGGGTTAGCCAACCACAATCTTTGAAGATATGAGTAATTTCTAATTTAAATTGTTTTATTTTTTCGTTAGTGCATTAGCCTTTGTATTTTTCTCCAAGTTAACCATTATAAGAGATATATAGTCCAAGATGAACAACTATACGAATAATAAAGCCTATTTCCCTGCATATATATCTCCAACCTTCTTCAACCTCCATCGACAAAGGATTCTTTGTATGTAAAAGTTTTACTTCTTTAAATTTCTAATTTCACACTTGGGTTGATACTGACCACTCACACTGGAATTACGAAATAGGCTATTGTTTGTTTTTCTTGTCTGACTGAGCTAGTAGCGTTCAAAGTCTCGCTATTTCTTTCAAGATACCTACGTTTTGGTGACTACTGTTTGAGAGTGTTATCTGCTCCCATATCTTGTATTTTACAAGGAATTTTTTTGGGAAATACTTGTAGACAACAGCTCAATGGGTGAATATCTTCTTGAACGGTTTAAAGTATCTACAGCCATATGATTTCTGATTTCTTTCTCAACTGAAGGTCAAATGTCAAACTAAAGGAACGTGGAGAATTCACACATCTGTGAAGCAGCAACCACTATTGATTTCAGAACTTAGTGATCAGTATTCCAGGATCTTTTTCTATTTTTTCTAAGACTGTTTATACGAAGCCATGCTAGCGTGTGTATACTTGCTTGAGATGTAACTACATCAGTGTTACAGAACACAGTTAATTCGTAACATAATTTCCACTGGGACTACCACAGGTATTCAAAATTATAGCAAAATTTATAGTCCATTTTGCCGATCAATAAACCTACTTTTTTTCTTTTCTCCTCTGCTTTATCTAGTTTCTCCATCAACATTTCTGTAGTGATTTTCGGTGTACGATCTAACGGTTCCAATCGCTACAAAAATTCCATTTTAATTAAAAAAAATCAGTGCATTAATTCTCACTTTCAAATGTTTGGGTAATGGACATGTCTGTAAACTATCTAGCATTACATCGTCTGATTCATTCAAATTGATATCAAATGAAATAAAACCTTTTTTATTTTCTGCATTACACGGACTTGTCTGCAATACTTTATTACAGTCTGATTTTGTTGTTAAACGTATCGGTGATTCTGTGCATTTAAGTAATCCTATTTCCTCTTCATCAATGTAACCTTCATCAATCAAATCATCGCCGTGATCATCATCAATGTCTTCTCCATCAATTTCTGATCCACTTGTTATTTTTTCATCATAATCTGTACTTATCGGTGTGATTAACTCATTAGTAGATCCTCTTTTATTTGGCGGTGTATTTACTTCATGTTTTTGTGAATTACATTCACCATCAGGACTTATTACATTTTCTGGATTAACACAACAGTGAATTTGAATAGGATCATTGCTTAGCGTTTTACTAAATCCACAACCCATGTGAAAATAATTGTATTTATATTGTAATTATTTATATATGTATATATTTTTATGTTCTACTAACTAAATATTATTCTTGAAATTACTCTACTATTAATAATACTACTATTATTATATATTCCACAAATTTTCTCTAAAGCATATATATTTGATGTGAGATGTTAGGCGCATGTATTGATTTTTCATCTTTTGAATGGAATAGTATTATAAACAAACAGCCTTGATTTATTATTACTGAACGATAGATCGCAGTTTATGAGTCAGAGAATACTTTAATTCATTGACGTCAACTCTGATAGATTCACGGGAATCGTTTATAAAAAACTGGATGGACAAATGTTGTTTAACACAAAAACAAAAGTTATCTAGAAAGAAAACGATCAGAGTGGAAAGTAAATATCAAAAGTATTGTTTATTGGTGTGTGAAAATTGTTGAGTCACTCCAAGAGTATTAAATACCTATGAATGGGTGTGAAAAATATGGTGGAAGATGATTGAGACTTTTGTCAAAAACTTTGGCACAAAAAGACATTACTGTCCTTGTCAATGTACAATTGAGAGATTGACATGTAGATCTGTGTATTAATGACGAATGATATGTTCATGATATGAACATACTTTTTGAGTGTGGTACTGTGAAACTGAAAATACTATCTCAAATGAACTACCAGAGGCTGTTTGTTGTCCAGAATAGGAAGATATCAAGAAAAAACGCTATAGCCGACAAATATGGACGGAGTTTAATCATGTCGCTATCACAGGAAGAGATTAACACAGATGAAACCGATGAAATATAGTGAAGGAAACATAAGAAACAATTGGGCGATACCTTCAAAGGACTCTTGAATTGATCACCATCTGCAACTCAGTCGGAAATAACTCCCAGAACTGCCAGTGAACACCATCCCTCTGACAAAGACAAAATTCTTAAAAATCATAAAGTTGCTAAAAGCAAGGAGAGTGACAGGAACAGAAAAAAGTTGCTCCAAAAGCACTGGAAGTGGATCCAGAGGCCTCACTAGATATGCTCACGCCACTAGTGCTGAAGGTTAGGAGGGAAGGAAAGATATTCACTGATTGGAAGAAGAGATTCCTCTTCAAACTCCTTAGGAGAAGCAACTTAAACCCTTGCAAAAATTGGCGCGGCATCATGTTTCTGCCTACTTCAAGGAAAATATCAAGCTAAATCATCCTGGAGAGACTAAAAAATTTTATCCGTATTAAACTCCGCCAGGAAAAAGATGGATTCAGGGGAAGCATATTGTGCTCACACCAAATCGCAATGCCACTAACCATCAAGACTGGCTGTTCCCACTTATTACATTCCCGATTGTGGTGGACTAGATCATGCAACGGGCGTATGTTGAACAAACAAGAAAACACTGGTAAATACAAACTCCGTGGTTGATTTATGTCCAATGTCACACGAACTGGATGATATGCAGGCGAAAACCAACAATTTGATAGAAGAGACTGACAGTGAAGGCAGGACAAACATCAATCACTACTGGTTGGAGACATTTAATGGAATTCACCCCCTTCACTTATCTACCCAGGCGGCACAGGTTACGATGTGAAAGTCAGGATCGTAAAAGCAAGCCAGAATTTCATTACTCTGAAATCAGTGAGGGGGTCACTGATGCTGTATGGCTGAGAGACGGAGCGTGCATTGACAGAAGCATTCTCAGTAGGTAACTTCAGGATTTTATCAACAGATGTCTTGGCTTGCTACTGGAAATCAAATGGCCGGACAAAAGGAATGGATAGTATGAAGCTGCAGACACGGACCAACTAAGTACCTGTCACTCAACCATAATATTTGCAGGAGGAAATGGGAATAGATTGAACATACTCTTATGAAACCTTCGAGTGACATCAATGGCTGTGCTTTCAGGTGTGATGGGAGTGGAAAGAGACCAGTTGGATACCGGAAGGTGACATAGGAGAGATTGTATGAGAAGGCGATGAAAGTTGATGGGCCATCATGAGGACAACTAAAGATGGTTGAAGAAAAGAGAGTAAAATGGGGATGTGCTGCTGGGATCTAGGCACATACGTCAACTAACGCAGGGTTTCACCAACAACTGTCTGTAGTCGATAGTGAAATACAGATAACAAGACATAGAAGATTGGTGACAAGGGACATAGACAATAAACTAACCGAGGCCATGTCACTCAATTGGTTTATATTTAGGAGGAAATGGAGTTGGATTGGACAGTTGAGGGAAACATTCATCGAGCTTTTGGTGGGAACCAGAATGATACAAGATAAATTAGTTGTCAGAGAGTGACACAGAGGAAATCGTGTGAGAAGGAAATGAAAGCTTATGGATAATCGTGGAGCCATCTAGAGAGGATTGCTGAGAATAGGGTGAAATGGGGATATGCTACTGAAGCTGTATGTTCCACTCGGAGTGGAACACAATATTCTGAACTTTTAGTGAAATGATCCTGCAAGGAATGTTACTTTGAGTCATCGATCAATATTTGAGATGAGGATGACAACTGCGTCTTCGTTATTAGTACACAAATCATCTGCTGAAATCTAATGTCTAACTGCAACATATTCAGCTATTCAATTTAGGATTAGGTATTAAATTTATCCAGACCATGTTGTTTTTTGTTTAAGTGATGTGCTTGAGTATAACTTCCGCGTTGTGCTGTGTATTTAATCATTATTCTGAAGATTAAGATGGACCCTTATGCAGGGTATGAATGTCAAATTTCCTTCATTTACATTGCCTAACAAAATGTCAAGCTACAAAAGAATTTGTCTTTGTTTGACAGTAGGGTAAAAAAGAGCGGTCTAAATGTAATGATAACAATCATCTTTTCCGTCCTTTGAGTTCTCGGGGAGACAAAGGGCTTCGGAAGTATGTCCTTAGCGTATTCTGTCCCGTTATGTCTCTTTTAGCTGGCTCCACAGCTGACCACACCCTTTCATTTCCTCTTCACATAATCTCCTCCATGTGACTTTTGACTTCCTTTATTTTTTTCCTGTTGATGGTTGTAGGTGCTTTTGTTTGCCGAATTGATATCTTCATCGCTTTTGTCTCTTCTATGTTCACCTGAAGTCTTGATTTCGCCGCCTATTCTTCTAATTTGTTGGTTTTTGTTTGTAAATCTTTTAATTTATGGGAAGTTAGACATAAATCATCCGCGAAGTCCTAATCTTATAGGGTCTTTTCTCCTTTCAGCTTATGCTTGTCTTTTAACGCCTCATGATCTTCCGTCTCACACTGTCGAATCTCAATGTTGTTTGAAGCTGAAAGGTTACAATGCAGCTCCTTATATTTATTTGGAAAGTCTTCTGAAAATTACTCGAAGTCATTAGCGTTTTTATTTGGTTATTGAACTTTAATTTTAAGTTATATTTTTAACTACTGATGGCTGTTTAAGTAGTATGGTAGTTATCAAAGTTTTGGGAATGGCAATTGCAATTTACTGTAAACAATTAGGTCAACTAGATATCAACGTTTCCAGTGTATTACACCAGAATATCATTTTTTCTAGTTTAAATTGAGAATTTTCTGTTAGAATCTCTTAGAAAATGTGTCTGTCCATTCATCAAAATAATTTTATTTACTTTTGACTAACAGTAAGCGCTGTTATACTACAGTATATTTATCCTTTCTCTGTAATGAAAGCAAATTTGTAATGAATTTCCCATCAAGTAATATTGGAGAATTTGAGGATATAACCTGGTAAAGCTTCATAGTACAAATACTACTGACACAGTGAAACTAAATTCATAAGAACTTTATTGTTTGCTTCTATTTTGCTTATAGTTTGTAATATGTACTCATAGTTTCCCTTGTAAACTAAAATAACTTAATCAGAATTTTAAATTCCTTCTCTTCGTATTATTTTGACATATTTTCCATCCTCTTTCCGTTTCTACGTCTTCTGTAGGCTGGACTCTTCAAAATTTGTGTATTTAGTGTTGGCCAAGGTTCTTTAGCATGTTTATATTCCATAATGCTTTCACCTGTGTTGATTGTTGGTGGAACCTCGCTTTGTTTTCGGTGTCGTTGCTACTGTGATGGAAAGATTAAGCATATTAGCGCGTTAGCTTTGCACCACTTGATGCCAAGTATTATTACCCTTCATAGAAAATGTTAATTTCTAAATCTTTATCAACTGAATAAGGTTCCCAAAAGTAACAACTTTTCACACCCCATGCCATATGTGTATCAGTCTTCTACACGTATGTTAGGAAGACGGCTAATGAAAATTTTTAACTCCCTTCTCAGTGCGTTTTCAGACAAACTTTAAAATCAAAGAAAAGGAAGGTGACCGTCATCCGTAAAGCAGGATAGATGTCCAGGCGTATGATTACCGTGAGGCCAAGACATGTCGTCTGCAACAAGTCCAAGTAGTTCACAAATGACTACATCATATCCGAAGTGTGCATGTAAATGAGGGGAAGTATTTGGCACTCTCATGCGATGGTGAAGGTAGGTTTATCCAAACTCCTTGAAATACAGTCAAATTCCAAAACCTTTACAAACGCAAATGGTAGGCATCCTTCTTCGTCCATATCAGAGCATATTATTGATATGAATCATATGGTTGAAATCAAAACATCTTTCATGATTGAGTACAAAAGTGAAGAAAGACACATTAAAATGCGATAGGACGACAGCGTTCTTTTAAACCAGGCCCCGTCTCCAGTGTACGCAAAAACAGTATTAAAAAGATTAGTGTTAAGTTTTATCATTCTTCCTCTTAAGCCGCCTTTTATCTCTTGTATTTGATTTGACCTTCTAATTCTTCATTTTTATTTTGACTGAGATAACAATTAGATGTGTCATTAGGTTCATAGAAATTTAGTGGGTGAATACGTCACCTTTTTTAGGTAAACTTCATCTTTCGGTAACCCTGTTCAAATTAGTTAGCTTTGTTAATAAGACTATTTCACTGTATATTTCACCGCTGACCATCATTGGTTAAGAGAATCAGAGCAGAGCGAAACAGTCTTCTCATCCTAATTTGTGGCTCTTCAAGGGTGCTCACCAGGGATTCCACTAGTTACTGAACCTTAGGTTCTTCAAGTAACGAACTGAGCGTCTTGCTACATCTGGGAAAAACTGAACTCCGTATACGGGAAAGTTTTCCTTTAGTCTGTTTCATCACCTTGATCTGGAAATACTTTATTTGGTCATGACTGGACGATGAATCCAGAAGGCGTGTTCCGTCCTGTTTGCGACTCCTCATCCGGATGTACTTGTATACCAGTATAGAGTAGTATGATAATGTGAACTTGCATAAGTCTCATTTGTTTCTGGTTTCCTTTATTGTCATATTTGCCACATATCTATTCAGGTAAATTCAGCTGTATATATTGAGAGCTTGAAGATGAAATAACAGTTAGCAGTATTTATATACGCAGTTGACAAATCTAATATAGGCTTTATTTATTTTCTTAAAATGTTTTCGAAATAATTACCTTTTTTTTAAGAATTACCATAAACCAAAAAGCATGTTTATTATTATTTCTAATTAATAAAAAAATATTTTAAATGGTTGTACTTTTGTATTTAAATGTCAACAGAGGTATAGTCACCATAGTCACCGTCATTATCGTCATCATCTTTGTGTCAATAATTATTACTGATTATCCGAATAATGAATAACACTGACTGGGAAAAAAATGCCAGCCTTGCATTTTAATATTGCCTATGTATTGGGAGGATTTCATTTGAAACCGTAAATAATACTAATTATTAGTCCACTGGACAATTATTTCCCAAATGACATTTTGTATTAGATTCACGCATTATAATAAACAGAGTGAAAACATGTTTTGAACACTAGTTAAACTCTCCTTCCTTTATTTCACTGAAAAACAGGATTACAAAAACGCCATTTAAATTAAGAAGAAGGAAGCAATTGAATTTGTTTTACTTCACTGGCCTTCTTCAGAGAGTAACTAACAGAAGAGTATCCAGCTGCTGTGCTGTTTATTGAGTGTGCAGAACTAATTCCCATTGATGTTAATCGAATATGTTAAAAGTGTTGACCTGAATCCAATATTAGTACAGATGAGGTGTGCTGTGTACTACTCATGAATGGATATAAGTAATACATCACTTAAGGTCTTCGAAGAAGCATTGACAATTTGTTTGCCAATGGAAAAGTTGATCAAGAAAACACGTGAGTAGGTGACAAAACTAAAAAGAATTCTATAGGGAGGAGACAAGGAAGCTTGCTAACATTATTGTCCTATGAATATTATGTAAGACATATGATTTTCTTAGAGTACAATAAATTTGTTCCATCAAAGGTATTAGTAATCTGAAAGTTCATAGGGTAGCTATATAGCCAAAGTGTTATTTCTACAGATAACAAGACGACTCTATCATTCTGGATTACTTAGATAATAAACAGTTATTCAATCTTTTTCGCGTTTAAGTTTCATTTGTGATTCCTAATTTGTTATTGATCATATTTTAAAGCCATATCGAATTAAAATAAGAATATACCTGAATGTTTTCTGTATTTACAGTGCCAACCCAAAGTTTTGAACATTTCCTAGATTTATTTATGCTTGTGAATCGCCTCTATCGTTGAGTAAATTATAAAATGAACGTTTTTCAAACTTCCTGGCCAGTACACTATCTTACGATGTTTGTATTTTTCTGAGTAACTCTGTTCCTTTCACACAAGATCTGTGTGCTATTTATTGTTTCGACTGTTGCCCGTCTTCTTCAAATAAATCTTTATAATTTCTTTTTATTTTGACTGAGAGTTGTCCCTTATGCCCCACACACTGTTGTTTGCGTGAAGCATCGTCTTAGCATTCCAGGTAATGTATGATGGAGATTTGTATCTTAGGTGGATGATTTTGATGTGGTTGTGTTCTCTGAGCTGGATGGTTTATTTGCAAAGCTTTCATTACCCCACCAGGCAACATCTTCACCCCATACTTCAATTCGATGAAGTGAGCTTTTACATTTCTCCACGAGTTTAATAGTCATCTCTCCTGGTCACCTTGAACTTGACTGGTTGGTTTTGTGTGTTTTCACAACCTCTAGGCTACTTATATTGGAACTGATTGTTTCTTTGACTTGAACTTTGACCCTTTGTGTGTGAGGTTTCTTTCTTATCGGTTGGTAAATTGTGTCAATCTCGATGTGTCCATTGATTGACGATTCACTGGAATACCAGGCTTCTAAAAATCATCTAGCGTTCTTGATTTTTCCTCTGTCTAATATTTGAACACTGTCCCAGTCGAAATGATGTCCGTGGTTGTCTGTATGCAGGAATATAAGTGAGGGAGCGGATGCCATGTCTTTTGACGGCTAGTTTATGGTCATGAATATGAAGACGAAGGGGACGTCCACTTTGGCCAATGTAGTGTTTTTCGCATTTGTTACAATTTATTTTGCAGACGATGTTGGTTTCATCTTCTTTCGCTGTTGAGTCTTTTGGTTGATATAGAACTGAGTGAAGTGATTTTGTTGGTTTGTGTACGACGTCAATTTCTAAAGGTTTGAAGAGTCTTGTAGGGATTTCTGAGATGTCCTTCATATATGGTAGGGTGACTTTCTTTGTACTTTCCTTGGGGACCTTTGATTTTATAGGTTGCCTTGGGAGTATACGTCTTTTTATGAAGTTCCGTGGATATTTATTCTTTTGGAAGACGTTCATGAGATATCTTTCTTCAATTTCCCTTAGTGTGGGAGTGCTGCAATGAGTCCTGGCTGGCCCTCTTGAATAGTGTTTTTGTATACAACTCCTTTTGTGTGTTACTGGATTGTTGCTGTCGTATTCAAGTGTTGGTTTGTAGGGATTTGATTGGTTACAGGATTTCATCATGAGTTGACATTGGTTAGAGAACCATTGGAAAACCTGGGAGTACTGAACAACTGTTTCGTCCTAGTTTGGGACTCTTCATTAGTACGCACCCACCGGCGTTCGAACCCACTACCTTCTGATTCCAAGGCGAGCTCGTATACCGTTGAGCCACTGGGACCCAATCCAATGGCCCATGAATTCTAACTTCTGCCAATTCACAACATAGCGCGACTCCTAGTCAATGTCTTCGGCGAGTATTTGTCCTCACACCCAACCTGCTGCACTCTACTGGTCATGACTTCTCACTAGAACTGTTGCTGTTGTAAATGAATATTTGGTCTGTCTGAGTTGATTTTCTATAAACTTGAGTTTCTAATTCTCCTGTGGTTGGTCTCTTGACAAAATCCTATTTTTGAAAGTCTTAGTGCACCAATTAACATAACTGCATAGCTTCCTTGTTAATCGGAGTATTCTGTCAATTTGTCTTACTTAAAGCAAAAAGAACGTGTACCATAGTGTTGTATCAGCTAGTTTCATCGTCACAATCCAAACCTAAGCAATACATTTTTAGTCATTACCAAACATATAACAGTTAATTCGATTATCAACCAGTAACCAGTTCAGGATTCTTTTTCATGCATACTGTCTAGCCACTTCCATGTTATTCATTTCATCCACACTATACTACTTTTTTATGTCATGCATCTTAAATTGTTGAAACATGATATCACCTAGAGCAGAGCCATTTACTTTTGTGCCGACTGCTCTTTTTGCAGAAACTGATCTGTTTAAGACTTTTGTTTCATTTCAGCTTCATATTCATATCGAATTATGATTTTTATTCTGTCAATGAATATATATACATAAAGAGTAAAAAGCACTGGAAGAAAGAACAGTACTAGAGGAAATTAAACAAGTAATACACGAAAAATAGCCTAAAGGGTGATGATTAGTCACGAAAATGAACAAAGAACAACTTTCTTAGCTATCTGTATCACTGTAGATATTTGTGGACGTTTGAGTTTATCTGAATTCTGTATGTATGTGTGCATTTTCAGCATGTTTAGTGAAAATGACGGTATGGAGAAAACGCGTATGAATTGTTAGACAGTTAAGAGGAAAAGAAAGACAACTCGCAGTGTTGTTATTCATATTGTGTGTGACTTTATAATAGGTTTTTATACTGGAATGCAAAGTTGATCAAAGTTGCAGTAGTAGCTCACGGTATTGCTTTTTATGGTGTTGCCTTCTCAGAACTGGATGATTAAATCGTGAAGCTTTCGTGGCCATTCTAGGTCTTATTACCAGAACTGAATTCAGAAATAATCACTCTGTAAGCTGATTATCGGTTTCTGCTTTGGTGATTTTGGAAGTGAGATTTTGACCCTAGTGACTTGTTGTTATTAAGTTTACTCATATTCTTTTTAATTTTCTGTCAACTTGTTATTTGACGTTTCGGTCATGAGAGTTATTCCTCACTGATTGATGCAAATGCATTTTCACCTTTTTTTCCTTCTCATACCTTCACATCCCAAGCGGAAAGAAGGGCTCTAGACTTTTTGAAGTTCCAGTAGCAAAGATGGTACCGTTTTTACGGAGTGTGGTTGTTAGCCTCACGTCAAACTTCCTTTGGCTTACTGTTGGCTAATAAACGAGGAAAAGTGTGGAGGAACGTCAGCTGGGAAATGAACCTGGACCACACGCTTGACTGACAAGCACTCTACCAATAGACCACAGCAGCATTATCACTTATTTGATAAAATCACAATTAGTAACTGTAAATCATAACAACCTTTCATTTAAACTCCTGCTTGTACAAATTATTTGTATCTCTAGAAACACAGCAAACAGATCTCTTTTCATAACTTCTCTTCAGAGCTGTACAGTTATTTAGGAGGTATACGTGTAGTCGGGAGAGTCTATGACAAATTGAATCAGTGATGAATAATCATTTGGAGACAGCTGTTGGGAATCAAGAGCACAAAGAGTAGGAAATGGCTCATAAAAGGCATTTAAAAATAACATTTTCCGCCAAATTTTGATGTAACTTCGTTATTTACCAATGTACCTATCACAAAAACTGTCTGGTATATTTGAGGTTGTACTGATTCACACAGCTTTGCCAACAACCTACATCAAAGAACTCCGATTGAGATGCACGCTAAACATTCAGTTTGGTTTTAGTAATGAGATTTATAGGCAGAAATATGGCACTGTAATGAGATCACCATTGTGTCCCCTGTTGAATGATTTTATTATACAAAACTTGAAGACATTCAGTTAAGTCAAATCAATGGTTTGTAGGATATTTATGAGTGATGTGTAAGCGACAATTCCGTTATCTTCGATGGGGATGTAGTTACTAATGATATTTTGCCATAATTTGACAACTGTCGTCCTACTTTACAACTTATTATAGAATAGGAATCCTGAGTGAGGAATAATTTCCTTGATATGTGCCCTACTAGAGGTAGGGTAGGATCTCTTTAACGGTCCATCCACCAAAAATATGCATGAAACGGATAGCTAACTGGTTTCTGTGGTTGGCTGCCTATCTCCGGTAAATTAAATTTGATTCATTCGATCTGCTATAGGATAAGAAATACTTGGAGTTCTGAGTGCGCTGAAATGGAACTTTCTTACCCGAAATTCATGTTTGCAGAAAACGATTACTCAAACAGATTTACTGACGAAAACACGTAGGATAAATAATTCAAACCGTTCACTAACTTAGTTCCAAAAAAACCGTCTTCATGAAGCCGGAATTCAAATGCGGTCAGGTTTCAGATATGTTCAGAAATCGTCTTTCTAAATCAGGCAGTAAGGCGATCTTTTCTAGTAGATTCCAATTCATCTTCATCAACCGTAAGTTATTCACATTATCCGCAAAGGACAAACTCCCACATCTGGCTGCCTTCATGCGCATCTATCACTTCACCTACTCTTAAGAAGCTAAACCTGAGTGTACAAAAGAAGCATGTACAGTCGCTTTTTCTACGTTGGTGGTAGAGGGATAAATGTTTTCTATTTCCCATTTCGTTCATTTAATATATTTATCTTTCCCTTATTACTACGACTATGATTGTTTTTGTCCGCATTTCTAATAGTAGTCAGTATTATTTCACTTGTCCCATTTATTATTTTGAACCATCCATTTTATTGCCTTTCACATTATCATTTGAAGTATTCACAACTTTGCCTTGATTTCCTCAAGGGATGCAGTTCTTTAAAAGTCATATATTTATGATTGTATAGATTGATAATAAATTCATTGAAAAGAGTCTCTTCGATGATTATTATGTTCTTAATGTTACAGTGGCAATTATTGAAAAAAATCCCTATATATGTCAGAGAAATAGATATCTGTAAATCTAAAATTGAGAAGGTCGGTCGGTCGGTTTTCGACATATAACTTTGCACATATGTGCGACAGTTCAAGTCGCCACGCTCCATGTAGCACACAAAGCAAGAGAAGAAAGTAGAAGAAATGCATAATATAGTCAGTAAACAGAGGTGTGAGACGAAGGTATAGTAAAAACGGAGAACAAAACAGTTCAATTGTAAATCATAAGTCACAAGGAGTGGATGCATCTGCGCCAGCCAGTGAGAACGATTTTGAGCCATGTCACCAATTGTTTCCAACCATTGGTTTTTACTGTCCCGAGGACCCCAACCAGGAAATCTACATCTTCCTACGTGGCTTAAGCTAACCGTTGTGGATTTCATTGACTGGTGCCATGTTTTCGTTTGACCACCGCTAGCTCTTTTCCAGCCTGACCGTATATCAGCTAACATTGCCCGTCGAGGAAGGCGGTGACTAGGCATACGTATCACATGTCCTAACCATCTCAGTCGATGTAATTTCACAGTTTCGTCGACTGATTTCCCCTCCTTACCTAGCACTTGACGCCTAACCTCAATATTGCTCACCTTATTATACCACTTCACGCGGGAGATAGAACGCAGACACCTATGATCGAAGACAGCTAATCTTTTGATGTCTTCTGCTCTCAATGGCCGGGTCTCACAGCCATAAAGGAGGAAGGAGCGGACTGTTGAGCAGTACACACTCCCTTTGGTGAAGTCCTCAGAAGCTGTCAAGGGTGAATCGAAGGAGGTTCGTTGCTGCATCTCTACGCCTCATCTTCCCTACGCATGTTGTTGTTCAGCAAAGCAACACAGGCAGGGTCCTACTAACGGCAAATTCCATGATTACGTATTGTGATTGATTGTAGTTTCGTCGCGTTACCATAACAGACAGTTATTCATTCAAGAGAGAAAACTTGAAAACAATGAACTGCAAAATGATTATTAGTAGTAATAATTTTTTTTTTTGATTTACAGCTTGATTCCACACCGTATTTTCAGTACAAGTGTGGAATTTTCAGCATGGATATCGGTAGCCCAAATTCAGGCCGACCATAGATATCGGGTGTGCGCCGGCAGGGGATCGAACCCCGGACCATGTGCATGGTCGGCGAGAGTCCTAACCACTGTGCCACCGACGCCGCACAACGATTTAAGACAATAATACTAAGATAAAAATCTTTTTAACAAATGGTATGATTAATGATAATAGATGAAATGATTTGGTAGTAATGACAGTTAATAAAAGAAAAGATACTGCTGTGGTGGATTCAAATTTGCCACCATTTTCCCCTTGAAAAATAGACAGAACTTATAGAATCTGATTGCACAAACCTCTCCAACTGTTAGCAGCTTTTTGTTCCTTCATTCACTGACATCAGTAAATGACCTGATAGCGTCAATATCATACTTTCAGTCAGCTAGATGCTTTGTTATAGAACTGTTTGGTATCTTGACTGACTGAGATGCGTAGTTGACTACCACCCGTGTCAACCAGTAGTGTTTGCTAGCCGGATCGAGTTGATCCAAACATCGGATGGCCATTTTATTCATTTGAGGCTGAGCTCATCAGGGGTTTATCCGGTTTCGATTCGACTCAGAGAACCAAGCTATTTCAAATCACCCAATTTATGGACTGCTACTTGGCCGAACTTGTCATACCTAAATCATATTCACAATTTTTTACAAACTGGTTAGCCTTTTGCACTTTACACAGTTTGAGTTTCCATGGAAACTACAGTGCAATTTCACTACTCGGACTGTGTATATTCTAAGCTGCTACCCAATTTGCAAACTGTGGATTTCATTTATGCTGATATTAGTTGTTTTCATTCACCTGGTCCACTGCTCCATCATGGAGGTAGACAGCCATCTTTGTCTTTTGCATGCTGACACCCAGCTTTGGAAAGCTAATTTTCCTCATCGAAGATTCGGAATTGTATCATCGAATTGAATTGGACAAAGTGCATATACAAAGCAAATCATCACTAATCAGAAAAATTAATTCAAAACTATTTGAGTGTGACAGGGCAATGTTTGTAAATTTTTCAGTAATTTTTGTTTTTGTTCGATATATTTTTTATTTGAAAACTGCTGTATAATATTATCTATCCCTTCCTGATAATTGAATTCTCATGTTTTCCAAAAGTAATTTGATCACAACAAGAAATAGGTTGACAATAGAAATATGAACAGAAGTAAAATTTATTTCACAGATGACTACCATTTACCAAACTTTTAAATTAATAAACACTGAAGGAAATTAATGCTATTTTAGTAGATTCATTCATGTAGTTGAAAATTATCAGAAATAGAGATAAATATATATTGTCTGATTTTGTATAGGTATTTCGTTGGGAATAATACTGTTAAAGCACTGAGGGAGTAGTGAGATAGTATTAGGTAATTAATTTGTCTGTCAGACATATCTGTTTATCACTAGACTTCAGTTCAGTATTTATTGAAAACCCTAAATTCCTCGTTGACTAGTCCTACCTACTTCATGGAAAAGCTCCGTCTCTGGTATGTGAGTTCCTAGTATGGTCGCCTAAAAAAATCCCTTTAAGGTTAACTTGGTGATAACTGCTTGACATTTCTAAGAAAAGGTGTGTTGTAAAGTCAACTGTGACAGCGTAATCTCAAAGAAAAATTCCTTCCTGAGTTCTCTTTGGGATAAAAAGTAGCCTGCTGGACAGAGTGGATATTCACCCCTTTTGTTTAACTGAAACCTTGAATTTTTTAACGCCTCAGTGAATCTTCTTAAGCGCTAGTGACTGGCTAAGGGATGAAGATGTCCGGAGTTCTAGTGAGAATCCGTGAGCAGTGTGATCCACCAGGTCGGTTGTGAGGACAAATATCTTCAGGTGGCACCGTTTGGCGGTCGTTCTAAAATGGCGAATTAACAGTAACTGGAATCCATGGTCCACTGGATTCCGGCCCAAAGGGCTGAATAAATAATGTGCTTGATCTCGCAACCTGCAGGTCTTGGATTCGATCTCCAGTCGGCCTCAGTTGCGTATTTCTGAGTAGTCCAAAACTAGGAAGAGATAGCTGTCTACTACATTTTAGTTTCCAGTGTTTTCCTAACTGACATAAACTTAATGTAATTCTAATTGATTTGATTGTGGCTAGCAGTGTTATCAGGGATATACACTTCTCCCCACTTACTGCTCGCCAGCTAGGTATGTTCAAGTGAATACTGTCAGCAGTGACTGAGAACATCTGTCCACTAAATTAGTGAGTTTCGTTTAACAGTGGCATAACTCAACACTTGGCTGACAGAGGACAGCAAATCAAAAATCAGAATCTTTTAAGATGGTTCGCTCCAGGTTCTCAAGTAAGAAATGGCGAGTTGAACCTCCGAGAATGATACGGAGAAGACTGTGTTAACGGGAGATGAAAGATTACAGATAATCATGGGGCCAGTAAGAGAGGAGGATTCTATAAGACGGAGCAAAATGGAGATGTGTTGCTGAACCCCAATGTTGCACTTGGAATCTCAGGGAATAAAAATAATAATTTTAGACGGTGGACAGATGAACCACTTCACGATCAATTCAGATTTCTAAAGCTGTCGTCATCTAAAGAGTGAAGCTGGAATTATGTTTTCAAGAGGAAATTGTCAGTGGCATTTTATTAAATTAGCAGTCACTGATTCTATCACTTGTATGTAAGTGAATTGCACTTTTCGCCTCTAGTAATACAAGATCAACTGACCATTCAGTTAAATTATGTCTAAATTCTGCAGCATTTATTGCTTGAATATGCTGCTGACGAAAACCCTATGAATTCATCTGCTGAATTTGCTGATCTAATCGTGCTATTCAAAATGACTTAAAAACAGGTTTGGTGATAATAATTTAAGCAAATAGTAACTAATATCCGTTTCAAGAGAGGTGGCTCTGGCATCCCAGTGGCCTAGTGGACAATACTTTTCACAATCAAAATAAGAGGCTCTCATTTCAAGTCTAAGTAATAGCATCACTCACTGAGGATGCAAGCATACCTAAATGACCACTCTAAAACGGATACTTCAGATTCCTTGCTAATCACCTTCAATCACATAAAAATCACTTTATTCTTAAGCTGCCTTAGAAGCATCGATACACTGCTCCAATCAGTTAACAAGGACCAGTCAATTGGGCTCAATAAAATTGATCCGCGGAAAAACGACGAAGAAGACAATACTGATCTCAACAGAGTTGATCGTTACTTCCTTAATTCTTTTTACTATTTTACTCAATATTAATTCATAATTCATCCTATGTTTATCTTATCAAGATGGAATTATCTTTTTCTTAAAGTTGCAATATATTTTTGACCAGTACATACTACTCCCAAAGATTCTGATGTTTTTTTCAAGATATGACAGTATACTATCTTTGTTATTATTTCCTTCAAATTAGTAATTATTTATCATACGCACGAAAAACATAATCAGAGAATAATTTGACGTAACTACAAAGAGACTGCTTTAGCAATAAAATCTTCAAAAATCTGTACGATGTATACAACCTATTGATCAGAAAAGCGATAAATCACTCACTAGAGATATCTTTTCGGCAATCACATGTTTATCCGCAAGTTCGCATAGTTACAATTGTTATTCAATTCGACATAGTAACAACGGGAGATAAAAGGAGATAGTAACTTTTAACTTGACTTGCAAGATTGCAGGTATGATAACAGGTGAATATAAAAATCACAAACAGCATAGAATACAGATGTGTACAAGGCGTGCACACAGAGTGACCACTCACATCTGTCAGTAGTCTTCACTAGCCAGAGCTAGATGATGTAAATACTGTATAAAAAAGGCAGTTCACATAGTAAAGCACTAATGCCACAGTATCGATCCTATTTATAGCATTAGTTATTAGAAACTTTATAAGATAAATAAATTATCTGATAGGAATCTTGGTTATCGCTATGCTTGTACTAATCTACATAGACAGATTACAATGTTTTACCCTATTACTTTTACTACTCTTGGTACTAATATTGTAGAGTGTGATACTGATGAGAATTTCTGAGTATTATATTGCAGGTAATATCTTCTACAAGAATCCTGAACAACAGAATCATTGATTAGATTGAAATGAAGAGAAGTGAAAGATCCTAGTTAGACAGTAAAGGGAGAATGACAGAAGGAAAAAGGAAGCAGATTACTAAGAACTTGTGCAAATACAAATTTCAATGTAAGGTCCCTGTGTTTTGTCATCACTGTCTATCATTTGCCAAACAGACAGTCCTGTTACTTCACTGCTATTGCCAATGCAACCTGAGAAGTGAATGGTTCGACGTCTGTG